>BDSL01000047.1:0-720495 GCA_003116995.1 Yamagishiella unicocca
CCCCGGACAACACCGCGGTAATGTACTCCCGTACAGGCTCTCCGGGGCTATCGGTATGATGCATATGCTCAGATGCAGTACGCGTTCCGGCTGCAGCGCCCTCCGCGTCCCTTGTCGCCGCTGACGTCCATGCTGCCGGCCACAACTCCTCTGATGCGACGGCGGTGATGGCCGCAAGCTGCCGGCTGAAGCAGTGGAAGGTGTGCATGCGCATGAGCGTCAGCGCGAAGTCGGTAACAACGGCGTTGCCCGTGAAGTCGACTGACGTACTCGACTCCCCGGCCATCGGCAAAGAGCTTAGCTCCAAAGCAAGCTCCAAAGCATGGCGTGTGACCACGCTATACGTAAGGTCTTCTTGGCTGATGAAGCCACTGGCTGAGAGTTTTGCCGGCTTCCGCACTGAGACAGCCAAGACGCGCTGCAGGGCTCGGCAGATGCTTCTGACGAACTGCGGCGCCAGACTGACATCGTTGCCGCCTTTTACATCGCGCGATACCATGATTCGACAAATGTATTCGACGTCGTCAGCCACTTGGATAGCGGTCGGCGGAGGATCGGGTTGGCCTGACACGTCGGGCAAGCCGGTCCCCGATACTGATACATAACGAAGCCGTGCAGCTGCATTGTACAACTGTTGAACGATCCTTAGCTGGTTTTCCGTAAGGTTCACCATGCTTGACCAGCCCGCTGCCGACAGAGGTTCCGAACGCAATTTCGCAGTTACTAGGACGCCATGAACTATAAAAGGAGTGACCGGACACGCTTGAACGTTAAGAGCCTCCACAACTTATGTCCAACCGGGCGATATGCCAACTAATAATGACAGGAACACAGGAGCATGGCCTGAATATGCGTGCCACTACAATGGGAAGGTCACTCTCTATACCAGCGTGGATGTTAATTTGCCTCGAGCATGACTGAGCTGCGCACTTTGCCGCGGGAATGCTGTACGACAAACAACGAACCAACTGTAAGAACGAACAGGAACGACCTAATGCTTGTGCACTTGCAGTTCTAATGGCAGCGCTGCGGGACAAACACGATGGCCATGTGCTTGAGGTGGCAGCGCCGAGTAGTCCGCGGCATGTGGGTCGCGGTGAACTTTGGATGCGTTACGGTAGGTCGCCTAGAGGCTGTGTGTTGGGCAACGTGTCGGGCGTTATTGTCGGAACGTAGCTCACAAGTAAATCCTAGGAAGCCACGCCAGCGTGCCCCTGGCAATAGCCTGGGCCTTACGTGCCCCTGGCGATACAGCACACTGTCAGCACAAGATGCCAGTCGCCTTGCGTTGCACTCCCCAGTGAAGTCAACATTAGGTGGGAACGTATCCCAGACATTCGAGATGCCACGACGGAGTAATGTACACATTGCAACCACGCAATCAACCCCGTTCTAGCCTAGCAGCCCTTGCAGCACTACCTGGTCGCCGTCACGTCCCTGCAACATCGCCTCCCGCACCCGCCACCACATCAGCTACCAGGCGGAAGGCGCCCACCACGTCTTAGCATCATGCTAGTGCATCTAAGTGTCCAGCAAGCCGGCCGCTGTAGGGGCTGCAGCATCGCTGCCAGCCCGCAGACCCACATCGGTTGCACGGACGACACGCACATGCACATGCACGCCCCTGGGGAACATGACCCCCACTGGCTCCTCAGCGGTCATCCTCCCCGCCTCTGACGCCCGCCGCACTGCTCCCTGTGCCCCGCCCGCCAGTGCGCCAGCTGGCACTCCCGGCAGCAGTACCACGCCGCGCCGCAGCCGTCACACGCCCGCAGCCGCAGCTCCGCCTCGCTGTCTCCGGCCAGGTTGGTGCAGCCGCGGTGGGTGCAGGTGCGCAGCAGGCCGCGAGCCGACACCAGCAACGACACGTCAAAGAAGAAGCCATCTCGATTGCAATTACGCGCAGCCAAGTGAGTCACGCCTGCGGCCCACTGCTCCAGCAGCTCTGCCATTTCACCCGCGCACGAAGCCGCCGCCGTGCAGTCCTCCTCACGCTGCAGCACCTCCTGCAAGTAACGGAAGTTATGAGGCTGCCAGCCGAACACGTTGGCCTCGCCGCGCCCGCAGCGCCAGCACCGGCCGCGCTGCTGCCTGCTGCGGCCGGCGCTCCTGAACCGTCATCAGCGACAGGACCACTGCCAGCAGCGGCAGTGCTACTGCCACCACGGCCGCGGCCGTCACGGCGTGGTTGCGACCCGCGCCCGCCACCAGCAGGCCGGCCGCTGCCGCTGACGTTGCCACCGGCGCCGCTGCCAGCTGCGCCACTGCCGCCCTCAGCGCCTGCCGCTTCTCTGGCGATGGCGGATTGCACGACTGTTATCTGGAATGCCAGCTGAACATCTGGGAAGTATTCGGCAACAGAACTGGAGCACTCGACGATCCTTGCTAGGTGCCTGGCGTCCCAGCAGCCGCTGCCATGCAGCTCCTCGCGGCGCCCAGGGCATCTTCCAGTTGCGCCATCATGCGCACTTCCAGTAGCAGCATCCGTGTCAAATCGCTCACGGCCGCCGCCACGTCGGCGGGCGTGCCGCTGACCACCGCCGCCGCGACGGGTTCTTTGCAAAGCGAGAACGTCAAACACGCTAGCCAGGTGAGGACCGCAATGTCGACTCCGTCTGCAGGCCAACGGTGGTGCTGCTCAAGATTCCTCAACCGCACGTTCAGCACCTTTGACAGTGTCGGCAGCCAATTGTAAGCGGCGTGCATCAAGACCGAGCCGAGTTGCTGAGCGGCTGCTGCTGCCGGCGAGTCGCGACTGTCGCCCTCGTGCGATTGCCCGGCTGAGGATGTATTCGACATCCAAAGAATACCGTGGCCCAGCGCATCAGACAAGGTACATGAAAGCGACACTGCCAGGTCGTTGATGCCTAGCGCCTCTGCATCAGCTGCCGGGCTGTGACTGCCGGCTGAACACCCGACGAGCAGCTGCGGCGTCAGGCGCCGCAGGACTTTGCCGAGGGTGGACATCAGCGCCGCCGCCTGGCGTGGCTCGCCATAGGCGAGCAGGGACCACAGATAGGACCATGAATGGTGCCGCGTACCTTTGAACAGGGCACTCACGACAGCTGCTTCTGGGCCGCGAGGTGCCTCACCCGCCCGCCGCAGCAGGCGCTCCAGGCAGGGCAGCAGGCCCCCGCAGAGCGCCATCGCCGTCCAGGGCGGAGGTGATGGCGGCAAGGGGCCTGTGGGAGCGGGAGGTATGTGCAAACGATGAAACGAATCAGGATCACAAGTGAACACCGAGATTGTGATTACCGTACCTACGGCTGATCGTCGCGCACCCCTAAATTTTGTAATTATCTTTCGGGGTCGCGCAGCCCTGGAAGGAATTATTTATTTTTTGGAATCGCGCACCCCTGACAGGAATTTATTCCAACGTCGCGCAGCTATACCCTAAACCCACTACCGGTATCTGCGTGTAAGCTCTTACGTCAACCCACTTCCTTCGACAATATTGGTTAGTATGATGCCAATGCCGAAGGTCTTTCGGTGTCTCTAGGTGGAAGTGTGTTCGGGTAGGCCGCTGGGTATGGGTACGTACGGTACGGGCACAGTAGGGGGGCGTCTCACAGTTTTCACAAAGTCGCGCAGGCTGCCTGGCAATTAATTTCCTAAGTCGCGCACCCCCTGAAGGAATTATTTGTTTTTGCGCTACTTTGCACTTTTTTTCAAATTAATTATTTATATATGCCCGACGATATCCTCAGGGTACGGTACAGTGCCCGCATGCGTGGTAGTGGATAATAGGACGAGCTGGATATGCAACGAGCCAACATTGCGGACACGTAACCCCTCGTCCCTCAGCGAACGCAGAGCGAGCACCGAACGGCTATCCACGACGACGTGCGTGGCAGGGTTCCCTCCCCAAGCACCCTGGCCCTGCTCAACCCTGCACCCACCCATCCGCCATGCCACCAGTGTACCCCAATGCTGCTCCTTCCCCAAATGGGTCAACAGCCAGCATGCGGACACTTGAACCGCATGCACTAACTACGCCCACACGTGCTCGAAGCCACACGCAAGTGTATACCTGTCTTAATCCTTCACTTACCGCATCGTTGCAAACCGGGATCGAACCCGGGTGGCGGCTGCAGCAGTTGGGCGAACATGTGCAGGTGCTCGCGTGTCAAGCCCGCTACCTGCAGCTCCCGGGCAGTGCCAGCCACCAGCCTCCAATACTCCTCCTCCGCTAGGACCGTCCTAGCTGCCCCAGGCCACTTCACCGCCAGGTTTAGGGCTTCCACGCAGGCAACGGTGGCCACGTACGGCGACGCGGCCAGCTTGCAGCCAGGCGGGCCAGGTGGCGGCTGGACGGCGCCGTCGCCGCTACCCCCGCCGGCACTTGCGGTGGGTGGTGGAGAGGGCGACACCTGATGCACCTCTGCGTCCCGGAGCCGTGTCCACGTCAGCATCGATGCCATGGCGCAGCGGCCTATCCGCAGCAGCAGCGCAATCGCAGAGCGGCGCCCCAGCGGTAATGAACGCGCCCCAGCGGTGGTGCTGTTTAATGCTACAATCAGCATTTGGATAACGCCGTTGAAGACATTGTCAAAGATGTAGCACCTGTCAGCTTCTTTGTACCATACGTGCGCGTGGTCTGGTACCGGCAGGCAGCGCAGCAGCTCCTGAGGCATGCCGTACACGGGGCCGCCATCAGCGGAGTGCAACGTCGCCACCCCCATCGCCAGCACCAGGCACTGCACGCAGCTGCCGGAGATCGCGCCTTGCAGGGCAGCGGCTTCTGCCTCCATGCCCTCCTCTCTGCAGCGAAAGCTGATCTGTTGCAAATTGCTGAGGCCAAGCAGGAGGTTCGACACCCAAGTCGCATCCAACTGTTGCGGCAAGGCTCGCAACTCCGAGGGCTTGCACTGCATCGTCAGCCAAGCCTTCGCCAAGTGCTCCACAAAGCAGCTGTCGCGTAGCGCCGCCGCCAGCTCGTACACCATAGCACGCCGCCTGGGCATGTCCATCTGCTCTGTCCCCGTCGCGGTTTCCCCGCCAACAGCACCGAGCGGAGGGCGATAGCCGTCGGACACATAGCGACCGATTCCTGAAAGCACACGCAGCAGGTGAAGGCCCCCGAACAAGAAGGTGATGACGTGCTCCCGTACAGGCTCGCCGAGGCCCGCGGTGCGTTGCGCGTGCTCGGGGTCAACACCCGTTCCCGCTGCAACACCCTCCCCATGGCTTGGCGCCGATGACGTCCATGCTGCAGGCCATACCTCCTCTGACGCGATGGCGGTGATGGCCGCGAGCTGCCGGCTGTAGCAGTGGAAGGTGTGCATGCGCATGAGCGTCAGCGCGAAGTTGATACCAGCGAGGCTGCGCGTATCGTTGGCACAGGAATTCCAGTCGTGAGTGAGGGATATTAGCGCGCAGCTAAGCTCCACAGCATGGCGGGTGATCACGCTGTACGCAAGGTCTTCTTCACTGATAAAGCCGTCGGCTGAGATTGTCGCCGGCCTCCGCACCGAGACAGCCAATAAGCGCTGCAGCGCCTGGAGGATGCTGGTGTCTGTGACATCGGGATCGTTCCCGATGCCACCGTGCCTGACTTGAGTAACAAGCAGGCCAATGATTTGAGACCGAAGGTGTTCGACGGCGTTGAAAGCTTGCGCAGCGGCCAGCGGAGGGTCGGTTTGGCCCGACAGGCCGGCTAACCCCACCTCGCGAAGCCGTGCAGCTGCCTTAGACAACCGTTCATTAGCGCACCAAAGCAGTTGGGTAAATGGTTCCATGGCGGGCCAGCTGGCTGTCCAAGCCGGCTGCCCAGCGGGCTGCCGATGGAGATCCCCGCGCGTTGCAAATCCGTAGGACCCCACAAACTTTTACACGAGCGAACGTACGCGCCAAAGAGTCTTTAACTTTAGCATTGTAGTAGCCTCCACTATGTATGCCTAACCGAGCGCTATGTCAGACTCTGACAAGACCATAGGCTGAAGATGCATGCCTTGGTACGTGACCGTCGATCGGTCTATCTCTAGACCATCCACGCCAGCGCCAAGACCCTCAAGTATCTGCACATATCGGGTGCCGGCGGACCGGGCGCCGTACGCGCTCGTCCAGCCGGCCGACCCAGGGCGGACGCTCCGGCGGACGCGCCCTGTTTCGACCTGGCAACTCGCAGCTTCGGGCCGGCTCGCGCGGCATTCCGGCAGGGAACCTTCCTACGGAACTTTTTCGGGTCGCTCGAGCGTCGCAGGAGCTGTGGCGACGCGCTTTGTGGAGCGATGCACGTCCCATGGAGGCCAGCAAAGCCAGCAAAGCACTTTGGGCGGGCCAGGAGGCGCGCGGACGGCCACTCTGCCACTCCTGTATGGCAATGCACTCGCCATTCCTCGCGAAAGTAAAAGCCGCGGGAAAGTAACGCTACACGAGCGTCCGTACAGGGCTTCTTTGCCAAGTCCAATCAGTATAATACGTAAAGGGGTGAGACCCCTTCAGAGTCCGATGTGTTGCGGTCTGCGGTCAACATGCACAAGAGGAACGACTGTCGCTATCTCGGTGGCGTTGACGACCGCGGTTCTTGTAACGTAGGCTGTCCATTGCTGTTCATTGCATAGCGTTACACCTCTTCAGAAGGTGTGAGCTTGCAGCTTACTTGAGCTAGATGATCGTCGTCGATCCTAAGCGCGCGCGCGCGAGACCACCCTAAGCGCCAGGAAGGGCTCGGACTACACTCAGTTACACTCAGTGAATGCTGCAGCTCGGGCGTGCACCATGTTCTCGTGCAAGGCGCCGGTGCTCGCGCTTTCATTGGGGGTTTTGCCCGCCCCCACAATCACAGCCCTTGCCGGCAGTCGCCCCCTGCGCCCCAGAGAGAACTCCTGCGCCCCATACAGCGGGGGGGCCGGCTTAGTCCCGCTTTCGGCGGTCCAGGCGCTCCCTTGCTGCTGGAGGGGCTGGGAGAGGGAAAGTGCCCGATTGTTGCGGTACGCGACCCTAGGCCACCGCCGCCGCGCCCAACTAGTACCTAGTATGATATTTGAGAGCTGGTGGGGGGCGGGGGGCTGGTCTGGCTTTAACCAGGAGAGCAAACCCGCTTTCGGCGGTCCAGGCGCTCCCTTGCTGCTGGAGGGGCTGGGAGAGGGAAAGTGCCCGATTGTTACCGTACGCGACCCTAGGCCACCGCCGCCGCTCCCAACTAGTGCCTAGTATGATATTTGAGAGCTGGTGGGGCGCGGGGGGCTGGTCTGGCTTTAACCAGGAGAGCAAACCCGCTTTCGGCGGTCCAGGCGCTCCCTTGCTGCTGGAGGGGCTGGGAGAGGGAAAGTGCCCGGAGAGGGAAAGTGCCCGATTGTTGCCGTACGCGACCCTAGGCCACCGCCGCCGCGCCCAACTAGTGCCTCGTATGATATTTGAGAGCTGGTGGGGCGCGGGGGGCTGGCCTGGCTTTAACCAGGAGAGCAAACCCGCTTTCGGCGGTCCAGGCGCTCCCTTGCTGCTGGAGGGGCTGGGAGAGGGAAAGTGCCCGATTGTTGCCGTACGCGACCCTAAGCCACCGCCGCCGCTCCCAACTAGTGCCTCGTATGATATCTGAGAGCTGGTGGGGCGCGGGGGGCTGGCCTGGCTTTAACCAGGAGAGCAAACCCGCTTTCGGCGGTCCAGGCGCTCCCTTGCTGCTGGAGGGGCTGGGAGAGGGAAAGTGCCCGATTGTTGCCGTACGCGACCCTAGGCCACCGCCGCCGCGCCCAACTAGTGCCTAGTATGATATTTGAGAGCTGGTGGGGCGCGGGGGGCTGGTCTGGCTTTAACCAGGAGAGCAAACCCGCTTTCGGCGGTCCAGGCGCTCCCTTGCTGCTGGAGGGGCTGGGAGAGGGAAAGTGCCCGATTGTTGCCGTACGCGACCCTAAGCCACCGCCGCCGCTCCCAACTAGTGCCTCGTATGATATTTGAGAGCTGGTGGGGCGCGGGGGGCTGGCCTGGCTTTAACCAGGAGAGCAAACCCGCTTTCGGCGGTCCAGGCGCTCCCTTGCTGCTGGAGGGGCTGGGAGAGGGAAAGTGCCCGATTGTTGCCGTACGCGACCCTAGGCCACCGCCGCCGCGCCCAACTAGTGCCTAGTATGATATTTGAGTGCTGGTGGGGCGCGGGGGGCTGGCCTGGCTTTAACCAGGAGAGCAAACCCGCTTTCGGCGGTCCAGGCGCTCCCTTGCTGCTGGAGGGGCTGGGAGAGGGAAAGTGCCCGATTGTTGCCGTACGCGACCCTAAGCCACCGCCGCCGCTCCCAACTAGTGCCTCGTATGATATTTGAGAGCTGGTGGGGCGCGGGGGGCTGGCCTGGCTTTAACCAGGAGAGCAAACCCGCTTTCGGCGGTCCAGGCGCTCCCTTGCTGCTGGAGGGGCTGGGAGAGGGAAAGTGCCCGATTGTTGCCGTACGCGACCCTAGGCCACCGCCGCCGCGCCCAACTAGTGCCTAGTATGATATTTGAGTGCTGGTGGGGCGCGGGGGGCTGGCCTGGCTTTAACCAGGAGAGCAAACCCGCTTTCGGCGGTCCAGGCGCTCCCTTGCTGCTGGAGGGGCTGGGAGAGGGAAAGTGCCCGATTGTTGCCGTACGCGACCCTAAGCCACCGCCGCCGCTCCCAACTAGTGCCTCGTATGATATTTGAGAGCTGGTGGGGCGCGGGGGGCTGGCCTGGCTTTAACCAGGAGAGCAAACCCGCTTTCGGCGGTCCAGGCGCTCCCTTGCTGCTGGAGGGGCTGGGAGAGGGAAAGTGCCCGATTGTTGCCGTACGCGACCCTAGGCCACCGCCGCCGCGCCCAACTAGTGCCTAGTATGATATTTGAGTGCTGGTGGGGCGCGGGGGGCTGGCCTGGCTTTAACCAGGAGAGCAAACCCGCTTTCGGCGGTCCAGGCGCTCCCTTGCTGCTGGAGGGGCAGGGAGAGGGAAAGTGCCCGATTGTTGCCGTACGCGACCCTAAGCCACCGCCGCCGCTCCCAACTAGTGCCTCGTATGATATTTGAGAGCTGGTGGGGCGCGGGGGGCTGGCCTGGCTTTAACCAGGAGAGCAAACCCGCTTTCGGCGGTCCAGGCGCTCCCTTGCTGCTGGAGGGGCTGGGAGAGGGAAAGTGCCCGATTGTTGCCGTACGCGACCCTAGGCCACCGCCGCCGCGCCCAACTAGTGCCTCGTATGATATTTGAGAGCTGGTGGGGCGCGGGGGGCTGGCCTGGCTTTAACCAGGAGAGCAAACCCGCTTTCGGCGGTCCAGGCGCTCCCTTGCTGCTGGAGGGGCTGGGAGAGGGAAAGTGCCCGATTGTTGCCGTACGCGACCCTAGGCCACCGCCGCCGCGCCCAACTAGTGCCTAGTATGATATTTGAGAGCTGGTGGGGCGCGGGGGGCTGGCCTGGCTTTAACCAGGAGAGCAAACCCGCTTTCGGCGGTCCAGGCGCTCCCTTGCTGCTGGAGGGGCTGGGAGAGGGAAAGTGCCCGATTGTTGCCGTACGCGACCCTAGGCCACCGCCGCCGCGCCCAACTAGTGCCTAGTATGATATTTGAGAGCTGGTGGGGCGCGGGGGGCTGGCCTGGCTTTAACCAGGAGAGCAAACCCGCTTTCGGCGGTCCAGGCGCTCCCTTGCTGCTGGAGGGGCTGGGAGAGGGAAAGTGCCCGATTGTTGCCGTACGCGACCCTAGGCCACCGCCGCCGCGCCCAACTAGTGCCTAGTATGATATTTGAGAGCTGGTGGGGCGCGGGGGGCTGGCCTGGCTTTAACCAGGAGAGCAAACCCGCTTTCGGCGGTCCAGGCGCTCCCTTGCTGCTGGAGGGGCTGGGAGAGGGAAAGTGCCCGATTGTTGCCGTACGCGACCCTAGGCCACCGCCGCCGCGCCCAACTAGTGCCTAGTATGATATTTGAGAGCTGGTGGGGCGCGGGGGGCTGGCCTGGCTTTAACCAGGAGAGCAAACCCGCTTTCGGCGGTCCAGGCGCTCCCTTGCTGCTGGAGGGGCTGGGAGAGGGAAAGTGCCCGATTGTTGCCGTACGCGACCCTAGGCCACCGCCGCCGCGCCCAACTAGTGCCTAGTATGATATTTGAGAGCTGGTGGGGCGCGGGGGGCTGGCCTGGCTTTAACCAGGAGAGCAAACCCGCTTTCGGCGGTCCAGGCGCTCCCTTGCTGCTGGAGGGGCTGGGAGAGGGAAAGTGCCCGATTGTTGCCGTACGCGACCCTAGGCCACCGCCGCCGCGCCCAACTAGTGCCTAGTATGATATTTGAGAGCTGGTGGGGCGCGGGGGGCTGGCCTGGCTTTAACCAGGAGAGCAAACCCGCTTTCGGCGGTCCAGGCGCTCCCTTGCTGCTGGAGGGGCTGGGAGAGGGAAAGTGCCCGATTGTTGCCGTACGCGACCCTAGGCCACCGCCGCCGCGCCCAACTAGTGCCTAGTATGATATTTGAGAGCTGGTGGGGCAGGATTTCATTCTGCGGAATCAGCCCTTCATCAGGTTACACGAAGTGCAAGTCGCGCGCCTGCCAGGGATCCACACAGCGGCCCCGGCCCTTCATTTGATCACACGCAGCGCAAGTCGCGCGCCTTCCAGGGATTCACACAGCGGCCCCGGTCCTTCATCAGATCACACGCAGCGCAAGTCGCGCGCCTTCCAGGGATTCACACAGCGGCCCCGGCCCTTCATCTGATCACACGCAGCATAAGTTGCGCGCCTTCCAGGGATTCACACAGCGGCCCCGGTCCTTCATCAGATCACACGCAGCGCAAGTCGCGCGCCTTCCAGGGATTCACACAGCGGCCCCGGCCCTTCATCTGATCACACGCAGCGCAAGTCGCGCGCCTTCCAGGGATTCACACAGCGGCCCCGGCCCTTCATCTGATCACACGCAGCGCAAGTCGCGCGCCTTCCAGGGATTCACACAGCGGCCCCGGCCCTTCATCTGATCACACGCAGCATAAGTTGCGCGCCTTCCAGGGATTCACACAATCAGTGGTCGGTTTGGTGCTCCCGGAGTTGCTTGCTCTGCGCATTCCAATAGTCCCTCTCAGCCTGTGACAGCTGCCGCCACTTCAAGGCAATTTGTTTGGTGTGCTCATGCGGCAGGGAGCTCTGTCCAGCTGCCGCTGCTTCTGCCTTCTGCGACTGCGTAAACAACATGTACCCGTTGGGTACCTGCTTTGGCTTCGCCGCTTGGCCATCCACGTTCTTCTTCCTTGCACCCGCTCCTCTCTCTTTTACCGCAATCGTGCCCGCCGCTGCCTCCAACGCGGTGTCGGAGCCTCCCGCCATGGCAGCTGTCTCCTCGCCGGTCCCCCTGCCCGCCGCTGCCTCCCCCACGAGAACAACTCTGGGGGCCTATCTTACTTTGAGCCCTTCTTGCCAAGACATATTTCCTTGGCCAGTTCGTACTCATGCATAAACTCCTCCACAGCTGAGACAGCGGGCTCGTCCGAGGCGGTCGGCAGTGTCAGGCGGTTGGTTTTGTCCAATTTCACGATAGCGCTGCGCACTCCCTCAAGCGTTTTGAAGCCAACCTGTGCAAGTACAACATCCTTGTTATATGCATTCCATGGGGAAGATAATGTTCATTGTAATTATGGACCCTGCTTGTACCTTCTCCTCTGCGAGCTGCTTGAACAGGACTCCTGCGAGGGCACCAAGCTCCCTGCCGAAGGTCTTCCCCATGTCGACGTCCTTTTTCTGGCATAGAGCCTGCAACGCACGGGCATGTAACAGGCTGTCAATAACCGTTTGATTCGTTGCCAAACACACTCGTGCCGTCCAAAACCCTGGCCCTCCTTCCCCCCACACTCCAGACCGCAAAACATGTTCCCTCACGCTCCCCCTCGCTCCCCCAAACACATTTCATTCCATATTTCATTTGTGCCCTGTGCAGTACCAACCAAGAGCTTGTTGAGCTGTGAGTCGTAGGTCCTCTTTGTGTTCGGCTTCCCGGACACCTTCGTGCGTTCCGCGAGATCCGCTCGCGCGTCGGAGTCATAGGCAAACCTGCATACACAGGATGACTTTTTATTACCATTGTTAATTGGGCGGGGCTTCTGGGTTGAGTGCGCGCGCCATGGTTGAACGGCTACATCCATCTTTCTTACCGCTTTTTCTGTTCACCATTAGCATCCTCCAACAAAACTTCTTCTCCATTATCCAATGCGTTATCCCACTCGCGTTCCAAGGCGCGAGCCGCTCCCGCCATCGGAGCGTTTACCTTGCGCGAGTCCCCTTACTTTGCGTGAGATACTTTTATGTTAACCGAGTATACTACAATGTCTTGACAAAGTGTCCTGCTGTCAGTCAAAGTCAGACCTATGCCTAAACGCGAACCTAAAAGGCGCAATTCTTTGTCCATAGGTTCGTCGTGAAAAGTCTTACTTATAACACTTGTAGACCATGCGAATACTTCAGTTTTTGCGTGTTTATGACAGCTCAGATGGCCGGCGGACCTGAAGGCACATAAATCAGGTCCGCCTTCGGTCCGCCGGTCGTACAATCCGGGTCCGCCGGACCCTGTTTATGGCCCACATACATATGCCCGTATATTGCTGCATGCTGTACGGCAAATCACCTTACAAACTGTAACGACCTGCACCTGCATGTCTGGATGCACTGCGAACGGACCCGGTG
Organism: Yamagishiella unicocca; assembly: GCA_003116995.1. NCBI lineage: Eukaryota > Viridiplantae > Chlorophyta > Chlorophyceae > Chlamydomonadales > Volvocaceae > Yamagishiella > Yamagishiella unicocca. The sequence goes on from BDSL01000047.1 coordinate 12,581, forward strand.
GGCGTGTGCTTATGGTGGAAGCTCAGGTGAATCCGCGGCAAGGCAGTCGCCTAGAGGCCGTGCGTCGGGCATGGCTGTTGTATTGTAGCTTACAGTAAAAACCTATGAAGCCGCGCCAGCGTGCCCCTGGCGCTCGCGTGGACCTCAGAAAGCGCATTGTCAGCACAAGATGCCAATCGCCTTGCGTCGCAGTCCCCAGTGAAGTCAACATTAGGTGGTAAAGTATCCATCACATCCGGAATGCCACAATGGCATAACGTCAACGTCGCAACCGCCCAATCGAACCTCTTCTAGCCTAGCAGCCCTTGCAGCACTACCTGGTCGCCGTCACGTCCCCTGCAACATCGCCTCCCGCACCCGCCACCACATCAGCTACCAGGCGGAAGGCGCCCACCACGTCTTAGCATCATGCTAGTGCATCTAAGTGTCCAGCAAGCCGGCCGCTGTAGGGGCTGCAGCATCGCTGCCAGCCCGCAGACCCACATCGGTTGCACGGACGACACGCACATGCACATGCACGCCCCTGGCACTACTGCTGGCCTACAGCGCTAATACCAATAGCTAACACCACAGCTAACACCACAGCTAACACCAATAGCTAACACCACAGACGCCCCCACACATACTGGCATCCCAGGTAGCGAAGCGGAATGCGCACAACGCCTCGCCACCGCTCCTATCAGTCCTCATTACTCGTCGTCGTCATCGTCCTCCTCCTCCAAGGCCGCAAGAGTACGGCTCCCTGCCCGCGCGCCTCCGGCCGCACCGCCGCCGCCGCCCGCCGCCGCTGCGGCCGCCGCGCCTCGCAGCTGGTCCAACGTTCCCAGCAGCATCGACGGCGGCGGCGACGGCTCCTGGTCATCGCAGTGCATCACCGCGTCGTCGTCAGTGCCGAAGTCGCCGCCACCCGTGGTGCTGGTGCAGCTCTTGGGTGTACTGACGCCGGCGGCAGTCGACGGCGGGGTCCTCGCCACCACCGGCGGGGCGGCCGGGTGCAGCGCCAGCGGCCGCGCCGGGCTGAAAGCAACCGCATCATCCGCCGGCGGCGCTGCGGCCTTCGCCGGGGGCGACATGGCCAGGGAAGGCAGCTCGCCGTTGACGCCGGCGGACGGCTGTCGGCTGTGGGCACCGACGCGCCGCGCCGTCTGCCAGCCGCCGCCGCCGGCGGCGCTGCGGAAGGTGGACGTCAAAGCGCGCGTGGAGCCCAGGTTGCACATGCCGTCGATACTGTCGTACATGCCGTACAGCACGTCGGCCGGCGCCGCTTGGCTGTCGATACGGAGCTCCGGCGGCCGGAGGCCGCCACCGCCGCGTTCCGCCACCGCTGCGACGGGACCCTCGCCCCGTTCCGCTGCCGCCTGTGCCCGCGGTGGCAGCGGCAGCATGCCGATGTCCGGGCCGCCGCCGCCGTGCTCCGTCGCGCGCGTCGTCGCTGCGGCACCGGCCGGCACTGGATCTGGATCCTGCGGGCAGCGCTGACGCGCGACAGCGTCATCGCCAGCCGCCTCAGCTCCCATGGTATGTGCGACGTCACCTCCCGTGCTACGCGTGTTCACCGGCCCCTGCGAGGAGGCGGCTCCGCTGCTGCCCGGGCGCGCGACCCGGGACGCGGCCACATGATGGGGCTCATGTCGTTCCCCGTTAACCCGCGTGCTGGCTGCACCGCCGCCGTTGCTGCCGCTGCTGCAGCCGCTGCTGGAGCCCACACCGCCAACCGCGGCCGGCGCGTTTGTGTCGGCACCGCTGCCGTGCGCTCCCGTCTCGGACTGCAACTGCGCAGGGAGGTCAGGCAGGAGCGGCGCTGCTGCGTCGGCGGCGGAGGGCGGCTTGCTGCCGCCAAACAGCTGCTGCGCAATGCGGCGGACGTTGGGCCCCGAGGAGGGGCTGCCGCTGGCGCTGTTGCTGCCGCTCTTGCCACCACTCCCGGGCCCGCCACTTGCGCGTGTGGACGCGACCCTGCGTCATGAAGCGGAGTAGCAGCAAGTAGAGATGTGTGTCGAGTCAGACCGGGGCGCGTTATGCATGGGCGCCGAGCGCTCGGCCCCCCTTCCCTAAATCAGCACGAAGTGCGCCAACCCCATGAGCATCAGGAGGCTGATACGCAACATACGCAGCTGGTAGTCGATGTGGCGCGCGCAAAACGGTGTTCGCACGCGTGTGCCGCCGCAGTCGCACCACCACCCCTTCTCACCTCTTTGCAATAACGGGACTGTCCGGACCTGTGGAGGTGTCTGCTTTGCGCCGCTTCTGTCCGGCCTGACTGTCAGCCTGCTGCTGCTGTCTGTCTTGGAAACCACTCGAGCTGCTCTTACGCTGCTGGTTCACTGTCTGCTCCTGTTGCTGGTGGCACCCCTTCTGGGTCTGCGTCTGCTCTCCCTGGAGCCGCTGCTGTGTCTGTTTACTCGGGTTCCGGTTTTGCTGCCGCTGGGCCCGCTGCTGCTGTTGCTGGGTCTGCTGTTGTTGGCTCTGCTGCTGCTGTGTCTCTTGTTTCTGCGTCGGTGACTCCCCTGGGTCATTCCTGTCGACAGCCGCCCGGTCCGCGGCCTGCATTCCTAGCTGCCTGTCTTGCTGCTGCTCTTGTACATGACTCCGGCCCGACGCCAGCACCTCCTCGCCTCCTGTCCTAGCACATCCGCCCCCCAGCGCAATGCCATTTCGCGTCGCCTGACCGTCAACAGCCCTTCCTGTGCCCCACTCGCCAGCCTCTTCCACTTGCCGCGACCCGCCCTCCTCCTGCTCAAACGCCGCCTGCCCCGCTCCCGCCGGCGGCGTCACTACCGCGTCCTCATATACCGCGCCGGGCCCGCAGACCTGTCCCTGGCACAGCCCCACGCGGCTGCTGCTGACGCCTCCACCCCCACCGTCGCGGGCGCGCCAAGGCAGCGACTCCTGCAGGCTCGCTCTCAGCAGCTCCAGCCGGTCCCGCTCCGCGTCTAGCTGCCGCATGCGCCGCCGCAACGAGTCCAGCGTCAGTGACGCCTCCAAGCCGTACTCCAGCTGGGCGGCTGTGCGCCCGATGGGGCCGGCACCGGCGGCCTGGGGGGCGTCGGCCGCGCCGCCGCAGCTGGCGGCCCCCACGCCGTCCAGGAAGCCGTCGGTTGATGCGTCTGTGCGGCGAGGTGGACGGGGATGTTGTAAACACCGTTTTAGGCGACGGGGCAGGATAGTTGACGCATGGCGAGGGGGGGGGGCGCTATTGGGGTTTATGGGATGCTGCCGGGTGGTCGCTCCAGATGGTGAAAGGGACGTGGTGACACGGCATAGGGCCCGCGGGGTGAGATGGCATAAGGCCCATGTGCAGGGGCGGGACGGGGGAGGAGGAACACGCCAGCAATCGCCTCACGGTCGCGGCAGCGGGGTTGGGGTGGTGGTGGTGGTGCATCCCGGCACCACTACCAGCTGGCTGGCCTGCGGTGTGTGCCTCCGCCACCTGTACTCAGCACACCCTAGCTGCAGCAGCACCTACACAACGCATCCAGCCGAAAGCGCCGCACCGGCCCGCCTCAACCCCACGCCGCGCCTACGCCGCCTTACCCCCAGAAACGCCTGGACGTGCCGCAGGATCCGCGCCCGCCCCATCAGGATCCATGTGCGCAGCACTAGAGCACCCAGCCGCCCCCGGCACCTGCTGCTGCTGGAGGCCTTCCGGCCCGCCACCCGAGGACCGCAAGCGGCCAGACAGCCGGCTGGCGGCGCTCACGAACTCCCCCTCGTCGCCGTCAGCGGGGGCGGAGGAGCCGGCGCCTCCGCTGCCGCCTCCGCTGCCGCCTCCGCTGCCGCCTCCGCTGCCGCCTCCGCTGCCCCAGTCGCCTGCGGCGGCCGCCGCGCCTCCCGTGCTGCCCACGCTGCTGCTACGATCCGGGCTGAGGGCGAAGGCCCAGGCGCGGGGGCCGCTGCGGTTGACGACTGGCGAGGCGGCGGCAGGGGCCGGTTCCGAGGGGAGGGGCTGGCGCTCCCCTAGCGCCTCCTCCGCGGCGGGTGCGTCCTCTACAGTGGTGCGCCGGCTCATGGCCAGGCTCTCCTACGCGACAGCCCGGCACAAGGGAAGCGCGCGGCAAGGAGCGCGGGGTAAAATGAGGGGTGGAAAACACACACCCGCAACGTTCCGCAGAGCCGCCGTGACCGAAGGGACGACGGGAGAGAACCGGGATGTAGGGGACACGAGGGCAGGTGCGGGGTGAGGGGGGCGGCAGGCCGATGGCAAGTCCCTCCCACGGCGTAACGCACGTGACGCGTAAAGCACGTGACGCGTAAAGCACGTGACGCGTAAAGCACGTGACGCGGCATCGCGCTGCGCCTGCATCCACTCCAGCCCTGCCCCTTACCCTGCCCACTCGCAGGATCGGCCCACGAATGCGTCGCCCCGCGGGTTCCTCTCAACGCGTCTTTCCTCATGCCGCCCACTCCCCAAACACCTATCCAGCATGCATCTCAAACCGCCTGTCCTAAACGGTCTTCCTCGCATCCACGGGCCTTCCTCGAAACCCCCCAAACACCCACACACACCCACACACACCTTGAGCGCCGTCACGCTGAGGTCGCCCGTCAGGTCCAGCAGCGACCGCCACAGCGGCTGCGGCTCCTCCTCCGCCACTGCGGCTGCAGGCCGGTGTGGCGGCGACCGCACGATCGCCGACAGGCTCAGCACCTCGCCGCCCGACTCGCACGCTCCGGAACCGGAGCCCGCTGCATCATCGCCGCTCAGCGCCAATGCGACGTGTACAGGGCCGGTGAGCTCCGGGACTGGCTTGTCGGTGCTGCTTCTCCGCCGCTCCGGGACGTCTAGGATCCCGCCGCCGAGTTGCGCCTGGATCACCTAGCAGCGTGGTTGTGGTGGGTGACGATGGAGGTGGGGCTTAGTTGGTTACCGCAGCCGTCACCTTGGTTCCCCGTCCCTAAGGGGCTGGACTGGGGTGGTGGTCCCGCGGCCCCCCCGATGGTGCTGGGGCTGGACCACCAACTCCCGCCCACAGCAGCGGCGTCATACTCTACGGGCACTTCGTTGCCAGTTACGACGCGCCTTCGCCGCCGCCAGCCCCTGTGGTCCGAGTCTTTGCGGGGCGCGCACGCTTGTGGCGTTACTGCAGTTGGGTAGTGCGGCAGGGCTCTGTGCGGTCGACTCAGGCAGTGGCACGAGGCGCACCGCACCTGCAGCACGGTGTCCATCCGGTCGTTCTCTTCCTCGAGCTCCAAGATACGCGAGTCACGCAGCTCCAGGCCGCCGCGCAGCGACATCGCCTGGGGGGGGGGGGTCGAGGAAGACCCGTGGATGTCAGGAAAAACCGTCTAGGGCAGACGTTTTGAGATGCATGCTGGAGAACTGGGTTGAGGATACGGAAGACTGGGCGGGGGGGAGGGGAGGGAGCGGGGCGGGGGAGTCGGGCTCGGGTTCGTGCGCGGCGGGCTGGGCTGCGGGCTTTCCGCAGGAGCTTGCCTGCATCCGGTGCGTTGCGTGCCGGGTGCTGGCGCGCGGAAGCTGTGGCAAGGTTCAAGCTGGGCATGGCCTGATTTGGCAGGTGCAGTAGCAAGTGCAACGCAACGCAGGCGCAGCGGGCAAGCTGGCACGGTGACGGCTGTGACGGCTGGCGTGTACGGACCGGGAGTGGGGAGCTGGCGTGTATGGACCGGGAGTGGGGAGCTGGCGCCGCCGGCGGGGGCGCCGCCGTTGGCGGTGACGGCGTGCGTGTCCACCGCCGCCGCCGAGACCACCGCCAGCTCGTGCAGCCGAGGCTGGACGTCCCAGCACGTGCAGGAGGACGAGGACGCATGGGCACGTACATTGGGCGGCAGGGCGGGCGCCGCCTGCGCCCACCCCTGCAGCCCTCCTGCACCCACCCAGCCTCTTCCTCCCGGCATCCAACCGACCCCGCACACGCCACGCTCCACAACCGTCGCACTTGACCCCGCCCCCTCCCCCCGCCCCCACCTGCTCGCTCATGGCCCGCTTGAGCCCCTCGTTGGCCTCTCGGGCGATCTGCAGCTCCTGCTGCAACGTGCGCAGCTCCCTGAGGGTTGGGTTCGGGCATGCGTGGGGCTCAGGGGGTGCGGATCTGGAGGTGCGGATCTGCGGGTGCGGATCTGGGTACACGAACCTAGGTATACGGATCTGGGTATAGGAATCTGGGTATACGGATCTGGGGGTGCGGATCTGGGTATACGGATCTGGGGGTGCGGAGTCAACGATCGACACCTAAGCAATGCCGAGGCTGGGGGGATGTAGGGGCGCTGTGAGGTGAGGCGACATCGGGGAGGGCAAGAGGCTCCGCGGGCGGCGCCAAGGTCCAGGGAGGATTCAGGAGGTCTGCCGTCCGCCAAGCCGAGCTGCTGTCGCCTCTCAGCCCTTCCACCCAGTCTACCCGCCCACCCGCCTCCCCGGCCCCCTACGATGGGGGTTGGGGTGGGCTGACACCAATAGCGGCGGCAGCGGCAGGAGCGGCAGTGGCGGCAGCAACGGCAGCGGCGCATGCTGGGGCGCGCCACATGTACATACATCGAAACGGGGGGCTGGCCAATGAGCGATACGCCCTCTTGCGGGGCGCTGGGAGCTCCGTCCACGAGCAGCAGGCAGCTGCAGGTATCCTGGGCAGGTATCGGCCACTGTTGCACCGGCGGATGTGCCACCCCTGCCGTCTCCCAGGTCCCGCCGCCCCAATCACTCACTCCGCATGCCCCGCCAGCATGCCTTGTATCTGCTGCTGCTGCCGCCGCACCGTGGCCTCCGCCACCTGCGCCTCGTGCTCCGCCTGGTTGGCCCGCGCCTGAGCCATCTGCGCCCAAACGTAGGAGGCGGGGAGGCACACGGATGGTCGTGTGAGAGAACACACCCGCGCACAGCTGTTTGCCTGCCTGTTGTTTGCGGGGGGGCGGCTCCCGCGCTAGTCACCGCCTCCTGGCGACGAATGACGGCCAAGCTTCACGTGGCAGGCCGCGACATTCGGCAACGTCGCTTGGCTGGGCTGGGGTTTTGTTTCCTTGGCTATTTTTGCGGCTTGGCTGCACGTTAACGCACACGCGGCTTGGCGGTACATCCCGGTCGCGACATTCGGTAGCGTCACTGGGCTGGGCTGGGATTCAGTCTTTCCCATTGTTGTTGTGTACAAGCAGCACGCAATTTCACTCAATTCCACGCAATTCCACGCAATTTCACGCGCTCCAGTGTTCTCAATTTCACGCGCTTCGGTGAACATGAGTGAGTGCCATGTATGCCTCGAGGTGAAGACCAAGGAGCAATAGGAGTGCCGTGGCGGAACCAGCGGCGATCGAGCAGCAACGTGCGAGGTTGAAGGCAGGCCGGGAACCTTTCCTTGCGGCAAGCCTGACCCTGCGCACACTGCTAAGCACCCACCCACCCGCCCATGTGGTGATCCTCTTTCGTCCCTCTGTCGGCCTACTGGGTCGGTCCAAACGTGTCCTTGCCACCCACCCACCTTGGTCCTGACCGCCTCATCCGCCCGCTGCCCCTGCACCGCTGCCACCTCTCGCTCCGCCGCGTGTCGCCCCCGCAGGGCGGCATCCCGCTGTGCGGACAGCTCCGCGATCTGGGGGGCGGTGGCGAGTGGGGAACGGCGGGTGACGATCAGGGGGCTGCCGCGATCAACACCGGCACGGAGGGGTCCGCAGGAGTGGGGTGTTGGCGACAAGAAAACGCAAAGCCTGGAGGGGCTTGCGCGGGGCAGCAGCCGCCCTAGGGTAAGGCACCCTGCCGGGTCACCACCAATGCCTGCCGCCGCCGTCCCAACCCATGCCCAGGCTTCCTATAACCCAGTTTCCAGACTACCCAGTTGTGCTGAAGGTCCCGCCCGCCGCCACCAGGGACGAAGCCCCACTTCCCCCCTCACCCCCACACTCCGACAGCTGCAAGGCGGCGTGGATGTTGCGCCTGCTGCCCCGCCGTTCGTGCCTTCCCCCGGCTACTCCCTTCGCCCGCCCGCTGTTTCGCTCCCTCGTCCCCAGGGCCCCGCCACATACACCACCACCACCCCTTCCGGCACCCCACCCCCCCTTTATGCCACCTCCCCTCTTTCGGCAGTGCGCGCGCGTCCCGGTGTCCGAAGGCTACGCACCCACTACATTCCCCCTGTCGCGTTACCAGTCCTTGTTTTGTAACCCCCCTTTTGGCAGGGGTCGTGCCCCCGGGTTCCCTCGCTAGCCCTCCCCCCCCCCCCGGCACGCGACGCACCATAGTGGTGGCCTCGTCCCTGGTGGTCTGCAGCTCCGCCTCCAGCTGCCGCTTCTCCACCTCCGCCTGCGCCCGTTCGCCCTCCTCCTCGCGCAGCTAAGGGCACCCGGGAGGAAGGGGGGTTGGGTTGCGAATAAAGAACCGTTTACTCGACGTGGGAAGTGTAGCTGGCAAATAGGAGGAAGGCGGGAGCGAGAGGGGAGGAGGAAGGGGGGAGGGGATGCCACGGGGATGCCGCGGGCAGGGGGGAGGGCAGCGGGGAGACCCGTGAAAACGACATAGGGGGCAGAGAGGGAGAGAGAGAGTTACTGGCAGAACGACCCCATGACGGCTGCGGCGGCGCGGTTGGGGAGTCGTTGGGGGCCGCGGTGGGGGGCCAAGTCGGTGTGACGAAGTGCAGACGATGATGAGGGACACGGGAACGGGGAACTGGTTGCAGGTGGGTGGACCAAGCGCTATCGCCGGCTCAGCGCTGGCCGCCTGCCCCTGGCAGCCACCGACACCCCACCCCGCGCCCCATGCCGCGCGCACCCTGGCCGCCAGCTCCGCCAGCTTCTGCTTGAGGTCATCCTTGACGGACTTGACCGCCCGGGCGTCCAGCAGCCGCACACCCAACACTTGCAGCGGCAGCACCTGGGGGTGCGGGTGACCGGACGAAGCTAAGGAGGTGCAGCCACGTATGGGGTGAGGGTGAGCGTGAGGGAGGTCGACCGCGGGGCCTTTCGCAGTGGATTGTTGTGTGTTGATGAGAGAACGCCCGTGGTGGTAGGTGGGGGGGATGAGGGAGAGGAGAGGGGGGGGGGACGAGAAGACGTGGCATGTGTAGGGAATGGAGCTCACGCCAGCATCTAGTCGTGCGAGGCAGACAACCCCTCCCTGCTACTCCTCACACACACACGCCGGTGCTGGAGCTCGCCTCTGCCTCCAGCGCGCAACCGCGGCTTCCCATCCTCACGCAACAGCGGCGGCGGTCACTGCCATCTCCCCCCCCCCGGGTCTTCCTCGAACCCCCCCCCCCGGTATCCCGTCTCCTCGCCTGCTAGCCTTGCCCCTGTCCCGCATCTTCACGCCCCATATTTTCTCACTTCCTCCCTCCGTCATACAGGCCTCCGCCGTACAACGCCGTACGCCGCCGTACCAGCCCGCGTCCCCGTCTCCCCGTATATCCGTCCTCCCCTTTCCTGCCTCCGCCTCTTTCGCCGCGCCGCTGGGGCCTCTTCGTTGCTTTGACCCCTGTCCACCCGCTCCGCGCCTGGATGTTGTTCCTAACGCCCCCTGCTGCCCCTTGCCCGCATGCTTCGCGTCGACCGCCTTCCCCACCCGCTCTGGGCCCTGGTCAGGTGAGTTCCGCCGCTGGGTTGGGCCTCTGTTCTGGTAGTTTTTTGCTAGTCGTTGCGTTCTTGTCTGCGGGCGTCGGGACCTGCGTCTGGGCTTTCGCGTCCCCCATGGCGGCGCGGCGCGGCTTCGGCCTCCTCTCCTGGACGACCGCGGACCTTCTCTGGTAATGACCGGCTTCCTCACGCATCTGGTCGGTATTCGGGCGGGTCGGGACTGGGACTCCGACTAGGACTGGGACTGGGACCGGACCGCGATGTCCGCTCTCCCATAGCGCACCAACTCCCACAGTTCTCCTGCTAGCGCCCAAAACCGGTTCTGCGAAAAGTTTCCGTGCGTCGCGCGGGGTCCTCGCTTCCTTTCGTCTCGCCGTAGCCGATATAGCTTAGCCGCCAAAGGTCATATTACGACCTTCGGCTTTCGTATCCCCAACCCAGTTCTCCCGCATGCATCTCAAAACTTCTGTTTTAAACGATTTTTTCCGGACATCCACGGGTTTCCCTCGAACCCACCCTTTCGCGCCAACAGCAAACACCGCCACCTCGTCCCGACACGAACTCACGTGGGCGGGCCAGCGGGCGCTACTCAGTCCCTGCGGGGTGATGAGCCAGCGGCCGCGCTTCCCCGGGGAGCCGCCGCCCAGCGACACACCGTGCGGGGAGCTGGGGTCGGCCTCGAGCACGTGTCGCCCGTCGTGGGGCCTGGAGGTGGTGGTGGTGGTGGGAGGAGGGAGGGAGAGGGAGACCCCGGCAACGTGGCAGGACGGTGTGTCGTTTGGCGCGACCGTTGCTTTGGGCAAGAAAATATCAATCTGATTCGGGTCACCTGATCGCTGCACACGCCTCTGCCTCCGCGAAGGAACCAAGGATGTAAGGGACCACCCCCTAAATTCATTACAGTGCACCGCCGTGTAAGCCAAGTATGCCACCTAGCGCCGGTCTTGAAGGCGGCCGCCGACCCCGGCCCACGTCACGGCACATCAGCCTGGGCGGGCGTGGCTTCGAAGGCCGCTGGGCCCCCTCTCCCTCGCCGTTGACTCACCCGAGCAGCTCAAACACCACTTGCTGCTTGCTCCGCCGCACCAGCCACACGCTTTTGGACTCCAACGGCGATGACGGGACCGCATCTGGAGGGGCATGAGGGCGGAGAAGGGGGGTGTGGGCAGGGGGAGTGACGGGCAGGGGTCGAGGCGAAGAGGAGGAGACGCTATGTACCCACGCGCGGGCCGGGGCCGCCTGCACCGCGCTTGCGGCCCCCCCCCCTCGACCCTATCCTACGCTCACTCGCCCTTCCCCACGCCGACCTGCTGCCGATGCCAAGGGTGCAGATCCGCGCCTTATTCAACTACATGGGCTCGTGACCGCGTGAGCTACAGCATCGTGTGCGGCGACTTTGGTTGTGGCTTTTGACCGGTATTGACCGGGGGGTGGACCACTCCGCTAGCGTGAGCTACAGCCTACGCCACGGACAGGCCGTGCCTAGCGACGTCGTCAGGCATTCCCACACCGGATGCGTCGTGAGCCTACCTGGCTTGCCCTTCGTTAGCTGCAGCGGCTGCAGCGCGACTCGCCGGCCCGTGGGCACTAGGGCTGTTAGCACGCTGCCGTCTGACCGGAGATAAACGAACTCGCCGTCGGCCAGCAGTTCCACTTCGGAGTACGCGTTGACTCCGGAGTGCTCGGCAATTGGTGCTCCGCTCCGCCCGACGCCGCTACGAGCGAGCCACTGCGTCGCACTCCGTTCAAGATCGGCATCTTTGGAGCCATGTTGAGCAGCATCGTCGGGTTCAAGGGCTCCGTGGAGCCCCTTGGGAGGGGGCTTGACTGTTTTCTCACGGCGTTGAACCAGCCAAGCCAACCCTACACCGAGCGTCACCAAGTGAAGGGGCAGAAGCGCCTGCATGTCGTCTTTTCGGCGACTAGTATGTTTTGACGATGCTTGCAGCTGGTCAAGGGCTGCCAGCGCCTCTGAGTTTAAACTTTTTTGCGACGGACCGCTTGGACGTGGCCAACCATATTTATGACATTCGCCATGGTTCTTATTGGAGGGCAGGAGGAGCGATATGGCGACATCTCGTCGCCGATGCATTTGGACGTGCTAGGAAAGGCTGCATGCGCGCATGCAACATGGAAAGCTGGAAATGGTTCGCATTCCTGCACTGCATCTTTAACGATCGCTCCAAGATATACAATAGGGAATACGCTTTGCATTAGCATACAGTATCATAAAGCTGTCTCCACGTACCGGTAGCAACACCCTTTGCTGCAAGGACACCCTCCTCCCTACTCTTCACCAATATGCTCGCCAACGTCTGCAGGCAGCACTCAAGGTGGGTTGCGTCTGCCAGATGCTGGTCTTGCTGCAAAGCTGACGATGTCGTTCCGTCCATGAGGCCATTGGGCGAAAACCTCGATTGAACTACCCCAAGTGTCCTTGTTAGTGAAAGTCGAAACGGTAACTGCTATCTAGACCAGGGACAAGCATCGTTGCAGCCTCGCGTCGGCTGATAGGGCGGACTCCTACACCATCAGGCGTGCACCGCGCCATAGCTTTCGTGCGACAGCGTGAAGATATGTGTATGCCTATCATCTCATCTCTATGCGCATCTCTGGATCCGAACCTGTGCTCTGCGACCCACAGGCTCGCTGTGCAGAGGTCTCGTCGGGCGGCCGTCCGGTTTAGCACGTCAAGCGCAAGCCGCACCAGCATGGTTACTCAGGCGATCGCAGTTGGTCAGAAGCTGCCCGAGGCCAAGTTCAAGTAAGCCTAAGCCGGGTGTTTGTTTGTTGGCAGCCGAGCGGCGCGTCTGTCGGAGGGCCTACCGGGCACACTGCTTCAGCTGTGAACCTCCTGTCCAGCATGCCTGTCCGCGAGGCAATGATAGCGGTGCTGCCCGATCGTGGTCTTCGTACATAGGCCACATGAGTAGGCGAAGCCCCCTTCCGAAGCCATCCTTCATCTTGTTATCCCGAGCTGCCATCCGCCGAACCATCGGGCATACCTTCTGTCAAATAATTTCCCACGCGCACCCCCGCGCCAGCATGTCACATTACCGGGTACTTAGCTACCCAAACTCGCGCTAGCAGCTCCACATCCGCCCAAACCCACGGGGCCCAGCGACATGAAGCCTGCAGCAGCAGTATTCGCGTGCATCGTGCGGAGCCTAGGCCATGTGTTCGTGCGCGGCATATCGCCGCTGCCTCAGTCCCTGTTGGTCCACTCCCCTTCACTACCTAGACCGCAACCTGCTGGGCCAAAGGGCGTGCAAAACCCACAACCCTCGCAAACCCATAACCCTCGCAAACCCACAACCCTTGCAAACCCCAACAACATGAGCTCCCGCCCGCGCCTTCTTTCTTGCACCGAACCGACTGCAACCCCGCCCACCCACTCCCGGCCCCTTGCTGCCGCACCCAGGTACTTTGATGGCGAGGGTCAGATGCGTGACGTGACGGTGGAGGAGCTCTGTAAAGGCAAGAAGGTGGTGCTGTTCGCCGTGCCCGGCGCCTTCACCCCCACCTGCTCGCTCAAGCACGTGCCGGGCTTCGTGGACAAGGCCGATGAGCTCAAGACCAAGGTGGGTGGGTCTTCGGAAGGGGGCCCAGTGCGGGGACCGCGGTGTGATAGTAGGTTTGGGGATTCAGGAGGCGGACGGGGATGCTGCGCCCGCGCGGATTGTTGGCCCCCAACTGTATACCGTCCGCCTCTGGCAGCAGGATGTGCGTGCCTGGGGCGCAGCCCCAGGCCCCCCTGAGACTGCTGTGGAGCAGGGATGTTGGAACCCTGGCGCCGCGACCGCGAGCTCTCCCCCATCCCAAAACAGGACACAGGTTGAAATCCACATTGTACCCATCGCCGAATGCCCCTGCTGAGAAGTGCCCGTCCTGCTGCGCTGCGCCGTGCTGTGTGCTGTGCTGCGCCGTGCTGTGCGCTCTGCTGGTGACAGGGCGTGGACACGATCGCCTGCGTGTCCGTGAACGACGCGTTCGTGATGGCCGCCTGGGGCAAGGACCTCAAGGCCGGTGACAAGGTGCTCATGCTGGCTGACGGCAACGGCCAGTTCACCAAGGCTCTGGGCGTGGAGCTGGACCTGGTGGATAAGGGCCTGGGGCTGCGCTCGCGCCGCTACTCCATGTACGTGGAGGATATGGTGGTCAAGGTAAGCGGCGGGGATGGGAAAGGGATGCGGATGGCGTAGGGTTGCGGGACGGGTGCGCAAGGCGACGGGTAAATAGCGGGATGCAACGCAGAGCAGTGGAGCCAGGAAAAACAGGCGAGGAAGCTCATGGGGCGGGGGCACCGGTGTGGTTGGTCAGTTCGTTAGGCTTTGCTTCTGAGAGGAGGCCGTGATGGGAGGCATGGCGGTGGGCCGCGGCAGGTGGGTCCCGCGGCGGGCAGTGCGAGGGCGCACCCATGGTGGGGCGGAGGGTTGTTTGGCGCCATGTTCTGATGCCATGCGGGCTGCCGCCTCGACCACTGCGTGCGCACCTCGCTTACCGCATACGCCGCAGCTGCTGCCTTTACCGCCGTCGCAACGTGGGTGCTGCCACATGCCCTCGGTGGCGCTCCTGCCTTCCTGAGCTCCCTTGCCTGTCCCGGCCCGCCCTGTCCGCAGGTGCTGAACCTGGAGGAGGGCGGCGCCTTCACCGTGTCCTCCGCCGACGACATGCTGGCAGCCATGCCATGAGCGGCGGGTGGTGGTGCGGAAACGAGGGGGGGACGGGCGGGACAGCGCCCCTCTCGCGGGGGGCAGGGAGGAGGCGGTGGGTGAGAAGCTTCTAGCGACTGGAAGGCGGGCTCTGGTCCGCCCGGCCAACGCGTTCTGCGCTTGCCGGCGGCTGCAGTAGCAGTCGGGTGCCAGTGGGGGCTTGGCCTCAGCGCCTACCGTGGACGGCGGGGTGAGCACGTGCGTGAGTGGCGGCGATTGCCGTCGCTGGCTGTAGCTGCCACCTGCAGCTGTGAAACTGGCAGTAGCGGGTGGGCCGCTGCGACTCGCGCCCGGTGTGAGCTCCGTCCCACGCCTGCGGTGGATGCGTACACGCTACAGCGGAGCAGCACCTTCCAGAAGCAAAGCGCCCGCGATGGGATTGCCCGCGCGGACGGCGTTGTACGGGGGTCGTGGGATTACCCGCCCTGGTGGAGTTGTACGGCCTTACCTTCCTGGCGACGGTCACTCACTGGGTCGCTGTGAAGGACGCGGGAAGAGTGGGGCCGGTTGGTTTGCGGTGAGGGGTAGCGCTCTCTGTAATGCTGGTGGGTAATGCTGGATGTTGGTAGGTTCCCTCATGTTTGCTTCCCTAGGGGCGGCGCTCTCTCCACCTCTGCCTTCTCCCTCTTATACGTTGCTTTGATAGAGCCCTGTGGAGGTGCGGACACGTGGGTTGAGGCGCATCGTCGTTATTCGCCCGCGGTGGCGATTTGACGGGGGGGGGGGCGGTTGAGAACGGCGGCTATGTACAGCGACATCGGCGTGTGAACTTAACGGCTCCGCTGCATCGTGTACTTTTTTTTGGTTGTCAAGTGCCCTTTTTGATGTTGTTAAGTGCCCCGTTGTGCACGTCCAGAATGAGGACTGGGACGCGACAGTGAGAAACAACTGGCAACGGGGGTTGGACGCAGCTGTAGAGCCTTACCACGCCGTGTGCGCCCGGCCCTTGTTACTACACCGGAGGTGGTACGTACGATCATTCACCTGCCCATATGAAATATGAAGGGACGTGCAGCAGGCCCCGCAGGCCCCTCCCTCGCTCAACACGCCGCTGTCCCCACGCCTCAGCAGCTCGCAGGGTGCCACATGTGTCGCAACAGGACTCGACCCTCGCACTCCTTTGCAGAGCGCGTCCCACCTGTAGTTGTTCGTCAAAGCTCAGAATGACTTGAAAGTAGGCGTCAAGCGATTCCAGAACGCCATGGGGGAAATGAACCGTCGGCACCTGGCATTTATTTTATTTGGGCGTGGATGATGAGGGACCCATTGGGGTTCAGCTGGTGCTGCCCTGGGCTGCTGTCAGCGGTAACAGGCATGCGGGGTCACTCGCGTTATCCGTAACCCTGCGTGCCCGAATTGGGGCCATGTCGCGAGCTATCTAGCTGTCCCAACCATGCCTCGCATCCTACCCCACAAGTCCGCCGCCGCCCGGACAGAGGGCTGCAAAAGCCGACAGTGAGCCGACCGCAAGCCGACCCACTGGACCCCTCGCCTGAGTTCGTACGACGTGCATCCGGGCGCAATCACTTCCTGATGGGCATGCTAAATACGCGTAAGATGATCATGGCACCAAATGTAGGTTATGAATGTAGGTTATGAAGAATGCGGTCGCCTTCAACGCGGCGTCGGATCACGGCCGATGGAACGCCGCGAAAGGCCGAGACAGGCGCGCAGGATGAGCTTGTAATGCAGCAAGCCGAAGAGACTGTCAAATGGAGCCTCCCAGCCGAGGCGTATGGTGCCGGGTACCTGATGACCGGCACCACGCTTGCAGTCCTAGGCCAGCTGGTCACGGACCAGGTAAATATCATCCTTCCGTCAGGAACAAATAAATTTTAATAATAACGCTTCAAAGGAAAAGGGTTAGGAGTAGGGCTTTCCTTTCCGTCGCTGCGTGGGAGCTGTCAACGGTTTGAAGGACGCACACGGAACTGTTGGCTTCCGCTGAGCCCAGCCAAAGCCAACAGGACCTACGGATGCTCGGACCGCACCGTAGCACCTACGCCTCTCGAAGCTCCACTCCATCCACAGAACCACCCAGCCCGCCCTCACCAGCGCCGCCAACGCAGCGTCGTACCGGTGTACCCATCCCGGTCCCCCCCCCAAACCTCCACTCGCCGCCAACTGCTGCTGCGCACCTCCTCCGCTACCTACCGCCCACCTCAACCTCCGCTCGACGACCATCACACACAGAGCCACGCTCTCCCTTCCTCCCACCCCACTGTCCCATGGGTCTGTCCCGTGCAGGGTGCCGTGGACCCCTCCACCCAGCTGGTGGCCTGGACCAAGTACTGCTGCACCTTTGTGCTGTCGCTGGCGCTGCAGCTGCTGGCTGGCAGCCGGGGAGCCGGCAGCCCGGGGCCGGCGGCAGGCGGCTCGGACAGCAGCAGTGCCCGCAAGGCGGCGTGGCTCACTGCGGCTGTGGGGTAGGCAGGGGGGCGCGGAGGTAGTAGTAACTGTTGCATTGGGCCCCGGACCGTGAGGAGGTGATGCAGCGTGTGGACCGAGTCCAGTTGGTTTCGCGTGCTGCGGACGTGTCCGCGTGGACGGCCAGGGAGCCCGGGTCCCCCTTGCATTGACCCCGTCACCACGGTAACGGTAACGGGCTTCGAAAAGTCTCGCTCTAGCGTGTCTAGTCACCACGCCAAGTTCTCCACCATGTTCCCCTGAACGCGCTATCAAACACGTTTGGCTACACAGTTTCAGGGTTCTTTATGGCTCTTCTAGGCATACCGGTAGCAGCCGGGGGCGGAACTCGGCCCCAACCAAGTACTCCAGCATGCGATCCCGAACAAATGTCCCAAACGTTCCTAAGCATCAGCTGTACTTAATTCCTTAAGTGACCACCTACGGGTTTCCTCTCCACCCCTGTGTTAGCCCCACGGTTCCCCACCCACTCCATCCAACCCAACTCAACAGCCCGGCCTTGCCGGTGTTTGGTCTATCCGTACTTCAACTGCGCCGATTCAGCTTCCGAGCTGAACTGCTCAACTCCCCGTGTGCTGACCTGACCTAGACACCCATCCCGTTCCAACCGCCGACACGCCGTACAGGTTGTTGGACACGATGTCGTACGGTCTCAACTGCCTAGGATTCGCGTTGTGCGGCTCGTCGTTGAGCATGTGAGGAAGGGCCGCCGGCTTACGAGGTCCGGCGGAGGTTTCATGTTTCCATGGATAAGGCGGACGAGGGGGGGGGGAACCGGCGACGGAATATCAACGACGCCGCAGCAGTAGACAGAAACATTTAGGGTTTACACCAGGGGTGGCGAAGGAGCCCGTGGGGCTAGCGTCGAAGCACTTGAGGGTTAACAGCTAGGGTGGCGAGGGGAACCGTGGGGCACCGTCGAGACACGCATTGGCTCACGAAGACCGTGGGGAGCGGTGACTTGGTGTGCTCGGGGTTTAGTGTCCCGGTAGTAGTGGCGCCCTGACCTGACACGAACTGGCCTCATCCTAGCCTCAACTGAACCCAGCAATCCTCAGCTCAGCTCAGCCCAGCGCAGCCCAGCGCAGCGCAGCGCAGCGCAGCTCAACTGACCTCAGATCAACTGAACCCAGTTCAGCTTAACTCACTTGTACTGTTGTACCTGATCTCACCCCCAACGGTGCCTGCAGGGTGGTGTTCGCCGCCAGCGGGCAGGTCTTCACGGCCGTGACGCGAAGGGTGCTGCTCGGGAAGACCATGACCAGGGGGCAGACCCTGGGGGTGAGGCGTGAGGGGTGCACCGCTTCAGGCGTTACTTATCGTACCCGGGAGGAGGCTTCTAGGATGCCAGGCTGTTAGGTTAGCATGCCAACCGAATACCAGCCGGGTTCACTCCTTCCTTCCGCCTTAACCGTTTACCGTTTACGTGTCAATACACGAGCAAAACAAAAAGTGCCCTGCTGCTTTACACTCACCAGCATAGCTGGGATTTGATCTCCTCTTTTTGTTTTTGTTGTTCCTGAATGATACCGGCGTAACCGCCAGAATGCCGGTCGTCACTGCCGCGGGCCTGGTGTTTCGTGGTCCCTCTCCACTGCCGCTCTCCCCCGTCGGTCGCGAGCCAGCTTGCCATGAGCTCATGACCGTCACCATCAACCCCTCACATTGCAAATGGGCTTCCTCTCACACCCCTCACATTGCCCTTCCCGCGCCCCGCGTTGGCGTATCCTTGTACGTGTCCTCATGGCCGACAAGGTGTGCCTAGTGGTCGTGGGGCTGGTTGTGCGCTCAGCTGGCAGGATCAGGGGGGCCCTGGCGGCGGCGGCGGCGGCAGCGGCGGCGGGTCACGGCACCGCCACGGACGGCCGATCCCCCCCCGCGCCGGCGGCGGCGGCAGCGGCAGTAGCAGCGGCGGCGGTGGCGGACGGAGACATGGCACTAGGCGTGGGACTCATCGTGGCATCGG
Source organism: Yamagishiella unicocca (assembly GCA_003116995.1). NCBI lineage: Eukaryota > Viridiplantae > Chlorophyta > Chlorophyceae > Chlamydomonadales > Volvocaceae > Yamagishiella > Yamagishiella unicocca. The sequence continues at coordinate 31,196 of BDSL01000047.1, forward strand.
CGTTCGGCTACAGCCTCCTGGGCTGCTTGTACGAGTGGCTGAGTGCCGTACGCGGTCCGGCAATGTCACACACCCAGGTGCGGTTCGCGTCGCCGTCCTGCGGCGGCGGCGGCTGGTGCTTTCTGCCGTGCCGCCGCCGCCATCGCGGTTTCTGTTTGACGGTTGCCAAGCTTCGTATGCCATACAACAATTACCGCGGCGGTTGTGGTGGTTTGCGGTGCTTGTCGGCGATCTTCCTCAGGCCCATGCGTTGCACCCGGTTACATCTTCCGCCAGCCGCGGCCCCCGTCTGCCGCCCCGCCCCCGGGAGCTCTGCACCACGGGTTCGCTCCATTGCGCCGCCACCTGCCCACCGCCGTACCCTCCAGCGCATCTCCCCCTCGAACTCAACATCAGCGTCCCTCGCTCACACGTTATACCATCGCAAATTCGTTGTAATGAACACCCAACAGTTAGTTTCTAGTCGCCTTCACATGTGTACACTGCCCCCATCGAATGCGACAAACCCCTCACGGCCTTCCTCCCCGAGCAACCAGCACGGCCCCGCACCCCCTGCTTCCCCCGCGCCGTACAGCACCGCATCTCGCATCACCGCATCCCATTCCGCGCACCCCGCCTCTCCATCTTCTGCGTTGCACGTCACCGCACTTTTTATATTTCTTTTCTTTTCCTTTCAGCAGCAGATGACGGGCCGACTTCACGGGTTCCTCGATAGATAGTCAATCCAAGTGCTCCAGCATGCGCCCACAAAATAGATGTCCGAAGACAATTCGCCAGCTATCCTATCCATGTCGACGCGTAACCGGTTTTTATGCCACTCCCCCATGCCACCCATGCCACCCATGCACCCAGGTGGCCACCACCACCTCCTTCATCGGCCTGCTGGCCACCTCGGCCTTCCAGCTGGCCTACACGCGGCCCCGCTGGCAGCTGCTGGTGGCAGACAGGATGGTGGAGCGGGGCCTGGGGTGGTGGCAGGTCGTGCGGTTGTACGGCGTGTTCGGTGGTGAGTGTGTGTGTGTGGGGGGGGGGGGGTGCAAGGAAGACCGCGTACGAAAGAAAACCCGCTTGGGTGCGTGTGGGTGTGTGGGTGTAGGGGGAATGAGGTGGGCGTGAAGAACGCGGCACACTGGTGGGGCTGGGGGCGGGCGGTGAGGGGGCCACACCAGTCGCGCTAACAGGACGAAGCAGGAAGGGGCAGAGGGTGAGTGGGTGGGTGGGTGCATGGGCGAGCATGTCGGTAGCGGAGGGGAAGGGCGCCTGAGCGCTGCATAATGGAACGCGGTCGGTCTGGAGGGCGTGTAGGATATATAGGGGTCAGCGCCGCCTTTAAGGATAGTACTACCCCCGGCCCCCCCCATGGTCCAACCCTACGTACGGTGTCGCTCCAGCCTCGTACGGTGTCCAACCCCTTGCCCCCACTCAAGCCCCCCCTCCCCTGTGACCCATGGGTCCGCAGCGCTCTTCACGGTCCACGGGCTGGTGCAGGGTGTCGTACTGCAGCGCTCCGGAGCCACGGCGGTTGGGATCATCAGCGCGCTGCGTGCCTCCGCGGTGGCGGTTGCCAGCGGTGTTCTGTTCTGCCGCCCGGGCGCCCCGCAGCAGTGCCTCACGCCCGCCACCGCTGCCTCAGCCGCGGTGGTGACGGGCGGCGCACTCATGTGGACGATGACGGGTGAGGGCGTCCGTGGGGTGGGGTTTCGAGGAAGACCCGTGGATGCGAGAAAACACCGTTTAGAACAGGCGTTTTTTTATGCATGCGGGAGAACTGGGGTGAGGATACAAAAGACGAAGGTCATATGTCGACCTTCGTGGGGTGGGGTTATAATTGAAGAACCGGTAACTCGACGTGGGGTGGGGTGGGGGGGTGCGGATTGCGGACACCGGCGGCGAAGGGGGGGGGCCTACGGCGCCAAGGACGTGCTTGGTGGGGCACTGGCAGTGTGACGATGGCTGACGGGGTCCGATGACGGGCAGCTTGCACGTGTGCTGTGGTCGGGTGTTCGAACCCGGCAACTGGCGCCGATCTAGTTCGGTTGCGGGCATCTTGGGTCTTACCGGAGCGCAAGCGGCCCCCTCGCGCAGACTCCATCCACATCGCCAGAGGGTCAAGGGGAACCTCACGCGCCGCTGGTGCCTCAACGGGGCCCCGCCTAGTGCATGGTTTCGGAGCAAGGCAGCGCCGGCTGAGCAGTGCGGTGTAGGGGAGGCACGGCGGCCGCAAACCAGCTACTGCCGGGGCCCCCACAGCGGCCTCCAGGCGGGGCGGTGTGTCAGGCGGCGAGCAAGTCAAGCCCACCCAACACCCTGGGCAGCAACGGGCCCTTGCCCTGGCCCTTCTCCTCCCTCCCCCCACGACCGCCGCAAACCCACAGGCTTTCCTTAGCCCACCGCCACCAACAACTATCCTCTCCGCTGCTTCCCCCCGTGCTTCCCGCCAGGGCTACGCAAGGCGGCAGCCCCCGCCGCACAGCCGCAGAGCCACGATTTGGCGTCCCCCCGCCTGCCGCCGCCCGACCTCGCGGATAACAAGTTCGGGAAGCACAGCTGACGGAGCTGGGGGTGGTTTGTTGCAGGCAATTCTGGGTGGCGACTATAACGGTAATTAGTAGCAGCAGCTCACTCATCGTGAGAGGCCCGACCCCAGCGATACGGCAAAGCGTTCCGCATAGCCTCTGCCGTTATTACATGCAACAAGGACGTCAGTGTACGGCCCTAAGAGTTCGTCCCTAGCCCAGGGTCGACCCTGGATAGACGGAAGTACACATGCGCGCCTGTGAAGTGCTGTCAAGAGTGAGATACACATCGGCAGTAGTCATAGCCGCTGGTGGAAGCAAGTGGCGAGATGTCGAGCGTTCGCTTGCATGAGCGAGCAAGTGCAGCAGGAGCATGAGGTACACTCGCTGCTCATACAACATGAGTGAATCGTAATATATGCGCCGTGACATGCCACACGTGCCAGGGGGGCCATGCAGCTTGTACCGCCGCCATCCGGCACGCAGAGGTCAGTCAAACGCCCGCATGCCTACTCGTCAGGCCCGGCCCATGACCCCGTAACAACGTGTCGCTAAGTTCATCAATATGTCCTAAATTAGGTTGACTGGTGGCTTAAAGGGCTCACACAGGCTCACATCATCAAGCATTCGATGTGCGAAGTATAATATCTTGTGGACATCGCCAAGCAAACGAGAATGTAATTGCGATCCTTTTCCACTGTGCGTCTTTAATCTCGCAGCAGGCAGGTCATACTTTTTTTACCGTTCTCGCGTAAACCTGAATTGGACGGCAGCCCAGGATTTGCAGTGCAGTATTATAGTTAGTTTCTACATGAATTACTTAAGCTGTTGGTCTATGTTAGAACGATACAAGCCTTGAATTATGTTAAATCATCCGGAATGCCGCGAAATCGAGTCACGAACTGCCTATGACGACAAATTTCATAACGGTCCCGGTCCACACAGGTTCTTTACGTGGTTTCCGTGTGCCGTTGAAACCGTAAGGATGCATGGAGGTAGTAGGTCTTAATTGACGACAAGAGCGGCATAATGCCTTCGAGCCACTGGTTAGCTTTAACCTTCTCCATTTCCATCCTTGCAACGATAACGTCTGAATTCGGTGAAGAAATTATGGAGGCAGCAACGTATGAACGGTCAGTTACGGACGCCCGCCATTTGATGCCAGGGGCCCCACGTGCGCGGATCATGCCCGACAGGGCCCGTAGAACTGCATACTTGCTGAAATGGTATTCATCCTGCGTTTTGCGCGCTTAATCATGCTCTCTGAGTAATCTGTGATTTGCATCGAAAAAGTGCATGATTTGCACAGAAAGGCACAGAAACGTAACTGGAAACGCACCAAAAGTATCCTCGGAAGTGTCGAAAGTTTGTTCCCGTATAGCGCTTGGCACGACCAAAACAGTTACTTAATCTCCTTGCAGTGGGTGGTAAGGACGTAACAACTCGTAGCGGGTAGCAACGGCAGGACAACGACTTGTTATCGGCGGACGAGCAGCTTGTTATGCATGCCTGCTCCATCCATCGAGCCTACAACCGCACCCTTCCACACCCTTTATCATGCGCAGCAGCCATGTGGGCCCGCACGGCCAGGCACGGCCTGCGCAACGCTATGGGGTCCAAACCCCAGGCCGTGCCCGAGCTGACGCACGAAGGCAAGCTTACGTGAAATGAAAAATGCTACCATACTGCTCTGGGCAGCCCGTCTGGCAGGTTCGGGCCTCGGGCCCTAGACTGTCGTGGCCATGATAGAGCAGGGCGCTATGCATGCCTCTGTGCAAACCGACAAATTTTGGAAGTTCTGGGCTACCAAGAGCGCTGCAGGTCCATGCAGAATGCCTAACCCCGACAAAGGCCCTGCCGCGGTGGAATACTACAAATGTGGGTTTTGCGCGCATGTTCTTACCGGAATATGCCGAGGATGGTGAGTGTACGGACCAGCAGTGCGTATCGGGCTATCGGCTAAGGTCACGACGCGTGCCGACGCGCACCGCTCGTCCAATTTTCCATGGCACCCAAAACGACAAATCTCGGTACATATTTGCCACCGCACACATGTTAGACCGTACTCACATCCTTAGTTACATCGTATGGTAAAGCATCCAAAGTCGCTCCGCGTAGATGCTGGAGGTCAATCGCCGATGCCTGGTTTCACAGTCGTCATCACACGAGCTGTCCTCGGCGTTTAAGGAACACGCATTGTACACCAATATTCTGTAAATGATAATACACTGGCAGAACTTTCGCCATAAACTTATAAGTGGCAGCGCTGGGCCGCATATGATGAGCAATGAAAACCAATGTCCGCTATCAACCAAACAGCGTCCAATCTCCATTACTCCCTCTATAAGTACGTAGAGCTGACACATTAGGTTGACACAACAGCTGCTGGCTTGGGTCCGAAGTGGCGAAGTGGAACATGCAGGAGGGCATTATGTTGTTTAGCCCATTGCGACGATTCGCTCTCATGGAGTAGAACAAACAAATACATATACCGTTACGAACCCTTTACGTATAATCTCTTAATAGATATCTTCGGAAGTGTTGTGGACATCGGCTGGTGGCTGGTTTTCACCTTCCAGAGCGCGAGAATAGCCCAGACCTCCACAGGAATGGGGCGTACCAAGGGGTCAAAAAATGCTGGCGATTACTTTGGAAAGGTAGGTTTGTGGGAGGTAGGACTTCTGAGGTAGGAAGCGACAGGGATGACGCCAGCAGGTCTGCTTGCCGAAAGGCGGTGAATGGGTGGATATCTAGATTGCTATTGGATGCATCTGGTGACGGCATTTGCTATGGGTGCTCCATTCGGTACCTGCCCGACGGTGTTTACCGCCGCGTGGTCGCAGCTTCCGCGCCCGCGTTTACCTTCGCCTTCTGTGTTCTAGCAATTAGGTCAACTTGCAAATAGGTACCTGTTACCTTGTCCATGCTCCAAGGCTGGCCTGTCCGGCTCACCCTCACTCTTGCGGGGCGCGCGTATTCCTACCTTCTGCCCACACGTCCCTTGCCGCTCGTGCACATCCTCATTCCTTCGGTATCACACCTTTGCCACAGGCTCCCACAAACAACCAGGCCCAGCAAGGAGGATTTCGGCGCTTACTGGCGTTTTTTGCGCCCTCGCATTCACACCAGCCGACTGACGGACCATCCGCCCGTGCGTCCTCAAGCTTCTTGCTCTCATGGCGCAGCACCCGTGGGCCCGCAGATATCCTGACAATTGATCAAGGGAAGCAGTCCCAAAGTTTCGTGAAGCCGTCATTGAGCTTCGCGGCATTGCAGTTGGAACAGCGATGGGAGTCCGAAGCGACGGACGTGATAAAAGCTGCACGCAAGGAGCCTCCTTCACAGGAAGAATACGATTGTGACCTTCAGCAGGAGAGGAATCAGGCGCGAGGGGAGGAGGAGCAGGCGCGGCGGCAACAGGCGCTGCAGCTGCAGAAATTGCAGCGTCAGGCCACTCGGGACGAGCAATCAAAGTCGCGGCGGCTGGAATACCAACCAACCAAGATTCGTAATCCAGAGCAGCAGCATGGAGATCATGTGGAGGTCGAGGACGAGGAGGTACAGCGGCAGAAGGCAGCGGAGCGATGGCAAAACGCGATGCAGCTGCAGCAGCTGCAGCGACAGGTGTCTCGGCAGCGTGAGGACGAGCAACAGCACAAGCACGACCGACTGGAGTACCAGCCGTGGGGCTCGCCCCAACGGGTTCCGCACCAAACCTCCAAACAGGCGCTCCTCCCGACACCGCCGCAGCTCCTGCAACAACAACAGCAACTGCAGCGACATTCCACGCCTACGAAACTGGAGTACAGCGCTTCGGCCCGGCATCCCCCTGAACCTCCGCAGCAACAATCGGCGGAGAACAGTCGCGAGCTCCTGCGACTGCCACCTTGCACCCAGCGCGACGCGTCCGGGCTGCGGCTGCGCGAGCGGACCTACCATGTTGGACCGCAGGACGACAGCCCACGCAGCGGCGCCCTTGCGTCGCTGACGGCTTCGGAGCTGTTGGACGAGAGGTTTGCATTCGCGGAGGACGGGGACTCGCGCGGAAGCGCGCAGCAGCGGTTCCGTGCGTCAATGTACGGCACCGGCGGCGCCGGCGGCGACGGGAGCGAGGGCATCAGCGGAGCCGGTAGCCGCGCAGGGCCAGGGGGCGGCCAGGCGCGGTGCTCCATACCGTCGCCGCCGCCGGCGCCGCCGGCAGGCGCCGCGCCGGCGCCAGCGCCGGCGTTGCGCCGGGACCGGTCTCTTCGCCTCCCCTGCGGCTCCGGAGCATCCAACTCCTCGGCGGCGTCTGTGGCGTCCTTCGCCACCGCTAGTGGTGTCTCCATCTCCGTCTCGGCCTCCATTGACTCGGCCTCACCATCTCGTCGCTCCTCCGCCAACGGAACCACCGCTGACCCAGGGTCCCGCCGCGCGGTGCTGCTGCGGGAGGCGTTCAGCGGCGCGTCTAATATGCGCATGAACGTACAACGCCTGCGGACCAGCCACAGTGGCGCCAACGGCGTCGCAAACGACGGCCTTCGGCGCAACGTCCTCAGCACGTCGGGCGCACCACCCCCACATAGCGCCGACGACTGGGAGCCCTCCCTGGAGCGCCGCCAGGGCGGCCAGCAGCAGAACCCGCAGCCTCCGCCGCCGCCGCGGGAGGTCTCCTGCTCCAGCCTCGCCGCCGACCGGGTATCGAACCCGGGACTTTGGACTTCGCAAACCAACTTTTCCGCGCGCGTGCGCGCTGACCTGGAGGCTCGAGCTGCGGAGGAGGCCGCCGGGCACCGCTCCGCAATGGGTGTTGGAAAGTGCTCCGCACCCATCCCGCGTTGGCAGGAGATGCTGGAGGAGGCCTCCGCTGCACTTCAAGGCACCAGTGGGGAGGGCCACGGCACCCCGGCTGTAGCCAGCGACATGGGGTCCAGCAGTGCGCGAGAAGGCGGCGGCAGTAGCTCGCAGGCAGCCCTGCCGCCTCGGGCGATGGCCCGCGCTGGCACCATGAAGGACCGGACCTCGCGCCCTGTGACGCCTGCCGCCAGGACGGGCCGGGTGCTGCAGCGAGCGGCGACCCAGCCTTCACACAAGATGGACGAAATCGCCCGCGGTGCTACGGACGAGGGCTATGGTGAGGAGTCATGTGGGGAGGCGGCGGCGGGCGGTGCCTCGGTGGCGGCTGCGGCGGCGGGCGCAGGGCCCCCGCGGGCGGGGCGCCGCGCAGCGGCGCCGTCGATGGCGCCATCGCCGCCGCCACCGCGCGGCAGCATGGGGGCCGTGCCGCCGCTGCTGCGCTACTCCGAGGGTAATGCGATGCAGCCGTCGCAGCCGATGGGGCCGGGAGGGGCTGCGGTGGCTGCCTCGCTGGCCGCCGGCGGCCCCACCGTCGCGTACTCCAGCCCTCGTATCGCCGTCGCCGAACGCGCACGAGAGCGGTGCGCCACCGGGTCCGGCAGCGGCGCTCTGACGCCGCCTCTGGACAGTCCGCCGCTGCCGATGCGGTCACAGGCGGCGACCTCGGAGCCGCCGATGTCGCTGCTGTCGTCCGCCAGGAAGGCCACCTTCACGGACGCCAGCCCGCGGCGACCGCGCCACAGCAGTCCCCACGGCCTCAGCGTCGGTGCACCGCCCGGGCTGCTGCCCAGCGTGTCTTTCGGCATGAGCCCGGCGCAACCGGCTGGCGAGAACATCAGCGCCGCGTCACTGGCTCCGGCGCCTCCGGCCTGCCGCGTCTCACTGATTGGCAGGGCTACGGCGCAGGTGCCAAATGCATCAGGGGTAGGGCTCAGCGGGCCGTACGACCAGATCCTCGAGGCGCTGCGGGCTTTCCCGCAAGGCGCCAGCGGCAGCCGCAAGCATATGGACACGGAGGCTTCGCTGGGGCACGTTTCGGCGCCCGTGGAGCCGGCTGCTGGAGGCCTCAGCGGGGGCAATTTGAGGTGCCGCCGGTTCGCTGATACGCGGCTCACGGGCAACAGCTTTGGCAGCGGCAGCGGCGACTCGAGCGGCGGCGGCCGCGGCGGCTTGTCGCTGCCGCCGCAGCCGCGGGAGTGGGATACGCCGTCCGCTCCAGTGATGATGGCGCGACCGTCCTCGCTGAAGGACCTGACCGCTCCATGCTGACCCGGTGTGGGGTAGGGGCGGGGCCAGTCCTCGTGGGCTCGTCCGGAGACCTGGCGGCATCTGCGGCTTTGGCAGGGTTGGCGTCGGCGTCGGCGTTGGGTTGTGGGAGGTAAAAGCGTCAAAGGTATGACTCACTTAGCGTACGGCATGGTGCGGGTACCCATGGTGGGGTTCCTTGCGGCCGCGAGGTGGGCGAGTTTCGTGGGCCGGCGTAGGGCGCACTCGTTTGAGGAACGTGGTGATGGGGAAGAGGGTTTAGGGTTTTAGGGTTTTGGCAGCCTGAGATTCCGGCAAGGATGGGGGAGATTCTGCCTTCTGGTGTGGGAATTCATAGGACCCATCCAGCTGTGTGGCTCTGGCGCGGCGTGGCGCTTACTAGCCGGCTTGGCGTTTAGTTAGGTTTCAGTGCCCGGCAGTTGGGTCCTCCCTGGTCGTTGGACCCGGGGTCGGTTGTTAGGTCCTCCCTGGTCGTTGGACCCGGGGTCGGTTGTTAGGTCCTCCCTGGTCGTTGGACCCGGGGTCGGTTGTTAGGTCCTCCCTGGTCGTTGGACCCGGGGTCGGTTGTTAGGTCCTCCCTGGTCGTTGGACCCGGGGTCGGTTGTTGGGTCCTCCCTGGTCGTTGGACCCGGGGTCGGTTGTTGGGTCCTCCCTGGTCGTTGGACCCGGGGTCGGGGAGCTGTTTGTGCTGTTGGAGCTGCGTGGTGCGCATGTACGGCATTTGGTATACTGAAGGGACTGCCGACGATGATTGGCGCGGTCCGGGTCGACGCCATGGCAACACGGCGACGCAGGTCACGCTAGGTGCGGGGAGAGAGGCGGCTGACGACGGGGGAAGAGCTGGCTGCAGCTGCGGCGCGTCAGTTAGGGCTGCTGGGCTGAAGCAGCCAGCAGCTAGCGGCGTCAGTTGACTGTTGTGCGGCCGCCCCATCCGTTTGGTGATGTTTTGTCTCGAACAATAATGCGGACAATACTGGTTAAAAAGGCAGTCGAGTGCGTAAGTTTACAGGCATGTCCTCTGCTGCCACATTGCATCCTACCTACTGCATCTTTTTACCGCCTGAGATGGACTGATTTGTTCTGCTCAGAGCCTCCGACGCTTCGCTCGTCCTTTGTTTTCCGCCTGTTCCATCCCGACCTGAGGCTGCCAGGTGCGACATTCGGACGACTGGGGCTTACTAAGTGTTGAGGCGGCCTGTTTATTGCTGGCACGGGAGACGTGTGTGCCAAAACCCTAGGCATCCATTTCAGGATGTCGACCCTGTTGTTTTCCACTCCGGTCGCTGGCCCTCAAGTGCCGCTAACTCCCTCCAACCCTCCTCGCTGGGGGACGGAAAGTATCTTGCCGAAGGGTCTTCCCTTTGGCTGCAGTTAGTGGCGCAGGGCATGACTGGGGCCCCAACAAAACATGGGGACCGTCCGGGGTGCTGCGATCAGAGCCACCGTTTCCTTCCTTTACGGGCCGGCCTGATCTGAATGTTGTTGGCCGCGTTTCGTGACTCGGGCTGTGTGTATACCGCCCCGGCCTCCAGTCCCGGTTCTTCCTGGGGCGAAGGGTTTGGCGATGCCTATTGCCTAAATGGGATTCGCCGAAATGGGCGTGGAAGGCTGCAGCCCCGCTCGGTGGCAGTGGTAGGGGCGGTGGCGCTGCTGGTGGCAGGGTTGACGGATGCCGGACCGAGCTGTTTGCGCCTGGTCCTGAAAGATGTACTGTGTCTTGGTTTTCCGGTAAGGATAGACTGGTATGCATGTACCGTCGCCGCCGGGGACGGCCCAAACACACCGGCCGGCTACCTGCCTTGCGTGTGCGGGGGTGTTAATGTGTTTTTTCAGGTCTTAATTGTATTCCAACCGGGCGTGGAATGGATGGCCCGGTGGAAATGCTGGCATGTGATGCAAAGCAGGTGTTGGGAGTCGTGCATATTACCGGTAAAATGGAAATTAACTAACTGAAATCTGGCGTGGATAACCGACTTCCCCGTACGTCGACGGGCAGGTGCGGCCTCTTTGCGTTGTTGTTGTCCTTTGGCATCGATGATGCGACATTGCGACATCACTGTTGGCTGGACTGTCGCGCATACAGACCACGTTTTTTTAGTATTGCGCATAGAATTTTGCTTGGTATCAATGTGCAGGGGGTGCACTACATCATTTCGAACATCCGGAGCGCGCAGCGTGCTATGGTGTGCTCTGTGTGCTGCGGACTGCTCTGTGTGCTGCGGACGGGCGGCTGGAGGTGGCCGCCGGAAGGGAAGGTTGAGGATCCGCGAGCGGTTTATTTTTTCATGGGCGATGACATACCCTGAATTGCACTCGACTGGCACTGTTGCTTGCTTGAGCGGTGACTGGGAAGCGTGGTGACGTTGTTAGTGCGATTGTAATGCTCATGATTGAAAGATGAAACCCAACGCCTATACTTCCGATTACAACAACTTCCGAGTCTGCTCCGTACTGACCCGTGGAGTTCCTTTTGGCAGCTAGGGGCATGGTACCTGATAGCTGGGTATCGACCGTTATCGCTCCTTGCCGACGCCGTCGGGCCTTCGATTCAGTTCGATCGCACTGATCAACGCCCAGACGGCCCAGCCGCCACGGCGCCGCACAAAACCATAAATCACTTGAGTCATTATCAGCCATTCCAGCATTCCAGCCACTCCATGCACGTTGATGAAACGTGGCCACGACTGATCTTGACGACAAGCTCTCCCTGACCAGATGCGCTTCATGCAATGCACACCGTGGTTGCGGAAGCATCCAGAAAATCTTAACTGAGGAATCTGCTTTTCGACCGGCTTGGACAAGACGATGTGGCAATCCAATGGCTGATGACGCACCACCAGGAGCTTCAACCAACAATTGTCGTTGTAGTTGTTGTGACCGTTACAGTGGACCCCGGGCCGTGAGGTAGAGCCATCGGACACATCGCCTGACACTGAAAGAGACGTAACAGTTAAAGTAATGAGTTCGAAACGTAGCCAGCCGCAATCTACGCGATGCGCGGCGGTAGTGCCTCGTGATGCCAGGAAGGCAAGCCAACTACCCGCGGCTGCCAGCACGGTCAGCGGAAAGCAAGCCGCCGTGGTTCCGTTATTTGCCAACACAAACGTAGCTTTAATTAAGAATAACATAAACATGCCCGTTATGAATTGCTTTATTACTCAACCCCGAGGCATTAGGTCGCGCCAAAAGCTACCAGCAGCTACGTACCAAGTCATCAGCAACAGTGCTTGCATCGTGGGCCCCGATGGATGTGCGGGTGGAGGTACGAGCTGGTAACGAGCAGTTAGAACATGAAGGTCCGCCTTGCTTGTTAGCGGTAGCGAAATCGGAGCCCTGCCCTGTGCGGGAAAAATAGGCCTTCCCATAGGCTGCCTTTTAGCCAAAAAGCGATCAAAAAGTGTCCCCCAAAACATGGATTCATGGGTACTTATCATATAGTATGACGCCGTTATTCTCTTCCTCAAACGCTCTAGGCGATGCACCGCCAAACTAAGCTTCCGTAGACCAGGTGCAGGTGCCGCTCACAGGTAGCGTTTCCCGCCGCCCGGCGCGCAAGAAACCACCAGCGATGAAGGCTAACCTTCGCTCGCTTTGGTAGGAACCTCAACGAAAAAAACCCATTAACGCGGCTTCAACGTTAGTAAGGCGGCAAGAAAATATAAAATCTTCAGGTGTCGTCCAACAAAGGCCGCTCCACCAGAAGGCTCCTTGCCGCCACGCGCTCCACGAAACACCAGCGGAGGCGACCAGCACGCCAGGCCACTCCTGCGGCCCGACAGACAAGGCCGCGGGTACCGGGCAGTAGCCGGGCAACCCACCATGGCAACCAAAATGTCGTACCAACGGATTGTGGATAGCGCCCTGCTGTCGCAGTTACCGCAACCGTGATGATTCCCCCTACCTGCATCAATCCCTTAACGCGCGGTACTTCCATACAAGGTAGGCACAGCTTGCACCGTGTCGGCGCCGCCCGGCGCAGCTATCCCAAGTTGACATTGAGCTGCACTGGCTCGATCTTGCCCTCCTTCTGCAGCACCGCCACCTGGTTCGCGGCGGCGGCGTTCTGCACCGTGACGGCGTGCAGCACCTGTCGCAGCTGGGTGCTGTCGGACGAGGCCATGAAGCCGCCGATGTCGATGACACTCTGCGGGAGGTGCGGGCGGGGCCAGGGGTCTCGGCATACAGCGGCGGCGGTGGCAACCATTGACTGACACGAGCGCGTGGTCACGGGTACTGGTGGTAGTGGCGCTGTGCGAGAAAGACACGGCGCGTTTCAGAGGTTGAACTGTAACTAGCGTAGCTCGTCTGAGTCGTAGGAGATCCAAGGCGTGCGAGGCGCTTCGGGGTGCGGATTAGGGGGCATGCGGCGGTGTGAGGGATGGACCGGCGTGGGGATGGTGTGGGATGGGAACTAAGCAGGGAAAGGAAGGTCCGAGGTGCAGCAAGAGCTGGTCGCATTGCATGTTTGCTTGTGATGGGCCGTGAAGAAAGATACCAGCCGTTTGATTAGATTGCCTGACAGACATCGCGTGCGCTCCTGTACAGCAATCGTGTACCGGGTGCGTGCGTCAGCACCTACCGTGTAGGTCTTGTTGTCCTTGTCGATGCTCCAGGGATGCCAGCCCAGGCGTGACTCACCGATCTGGGGCCGGCGCCGGTACGGGGAGAGGAGAGGTAGTAGAGGAGAGGGAAGAGGAGGGATGTGTGTGGGTGCGCCAGGTGGGGGACTAGTTTGAAGCCACTGCAACCACGGTACCTTGTCCTGCTCGCGGAATCATCGACACGCCGTGAACCAGCCTTACTTGAGATCTGTGACATGTATGAACACCTGGAATGATCGCCTTCCTCCTCCCCGACCCTGAACCCAACCAAACCTCCGCAAGTCGAACCCGGCTTCTGCCACCCCGCCCGATGCGCACCATATTCCCGCGCTGAATCCCGCCCCGTCGTGCTCTCGCCCTTTCCCTCATCACGCCTGTTGTGCAAATTGTCCGTCGTACACATTCCTCGCGCGTGCAGCCTCCGTTTCGTCCTCGGTTGGCGACCCAAATTTCCAGCAGGGCACCCACCACACACCCGGGCAAAATGCGCGCGGACCCCGTCATCCCGTAGCCCACACGCATACGGCACCCACCGTCTTGGAGCAGAACAGCTTGACCTTGAAGTCCTGGTCGACTTTTTTGGAGATTAGGCAGCACAGGCACTTCTGCACTGTGTCGCGCTGGGAGATGTTGAACTTGTAATCCTTGATGTCCTTGCGCTCAATGGAAAACTGCAGAGGCGGCAGTCGCGCAAAGTCGCCCGCGGAGCTTTTTAAGACGTTACACACGCAAGGGTACGGTTATGTGCGGCACTTGTGCAGGTTGGCAGGTTCCGCTAGCGATAGCTGCTGCAGCAACGGAGACGCAACGAAGCGCACAGGGTGCCCTTGAATGTAGCTTACACCTCACTGGCTGCGGCACGCCGGTGCGATTCACCCCTGGAACCCACTGTAACCGATACAACAACCCCTTGAACAACTACACAACTACTGCAACGATTTCGTCCACCGAGACGTGCCGCTGCGATATGTACCGAGCGCGATGACGTAAGCACGCTGCGTAATTGTGCTGCGTCCAACGCAAGTCGCCAGGGCGAGAATGCATGCGAAGGAAGGGTCAGGCAGCGAGCCGCAGCTTGCGCCCCATAAGGGAGAGTGCAACCCGCGGCATCTGACCTTCCACTTAGCTCACAGTGTCGTACCGGTATGTGCGTGTGTGGGGGCCATCCCCCGTCCATACATCCCCGCCAGCCATCACACCGAGGCCTTGTCTGGAACGCACTGTGACGTGTTCTACCACAGAGGTAGGGCCCACCTGGTCCTCGTAGCCGTGCTCGACGAACTTGGGGCAAACGCAGCAGCACGAAACGTAGTAGCAGCACTTAGTGGTGCCAGGCTCCATAGTCACCATCTTTTCGCGCAGGATAATGCGCCTGGGATAAGGCGGTTAGGGTTGGGGTTGGGATTTGGGTTGGGGAAGTTTGGGAGTCGGCGGGAGGCAGATCCATCCAGGGAAGCAGGCCGCCGCGCAAGCAGGGCTGAAGGGGCAAGCAGGAGCAATTAAGAGCAGACGGTTGGGGCGTTTGTGGGGAGAATAGCGACGAGCCACGGCCTGGACTGTTGTGCGACGTTGCCGGGACGGAGAGACAGATCGCGAGACGCTGACACGGTGGCTCCTGCACTGTCAGGAGTGCACGAGGGCTGTGGGGTGTGGCCATACCATCTGCGCTGTGCGGGGAACGCCGGTAGGTCGACACACGATGCTACTCGCTTTGGCGTTATGAATGTAAGCGATGGCCTTGCTCCTAATTAATGTACCGGTTCCCTTACTTCCAGTACTGCGTTCCCGGCCGCGCCTGTAGTAACGTTGCTGGTCTGGGCTAGGATTTCGCTTTATTGTAATTTTTACAATATTGCAACCAATCAACCCGTGGCCCGCCTGCGGGCGGGCTCGCACCAACCGGGCAGCACGTCAAGATCCCGTAAGGAGCAAAGCCACGGACTTACCGGTTGGTGACAAGGACTTGGACCGTCCATGACTTTTGGGGGACGCTGCACTCGCAGATGCACTGGCAGGTCAGGTAGTACTTTATCTTGCTCATGAGCCTCACGAAGAAGCCCTCAGTTACGCGCCCTGCAGCCTTGTATTCGCACGAGAACCTGCGCAGCGGCAAAATTTAGGCATTGCCACGTGCATAAATATTTCAGTGCCTGATGCACAGGAGTTGCCGTTTGGATTCGCTCGTCGAGTGAGTTGACCGTGATGCAGCACGAGGCGTTACGGGGACGCCCGGTCAATACCGTTTGCACTGTCGCAAGCATAAGAAGCATCACATGTAACAAAATATTGCATGAAGCATGTGCATAGCTGCCACCTAGGCTGCACGCAGCTTTCCAGTCGGCGCCGCATTGACCCGCCCCGTTGCATCCAGCCACAGGCGCACACAGCCGCTCACTCCTCAAACTCGTCCTTCATGAGCTCAATGCCATGGGTGCTCTTCTTATCGCTAATCCCAAGGCTTGTGCCGGTCTTCATTATGGACAGCCCTTGTTCGTCGGTCATTGACGGCGCCACCTTGACGAGGTCGCAGGCCATTGTTCTGTATGACCTTTTTCAGGCAGTGGGATAATATTAATTGGAACTTCACGATTTTATCTTTAAATAGCTCCTGCACAAATTGAAAACTTGCTTATACGGTACTGCTGGGTCACAGCGAGGCCTGAGACGTGTAGGTTTCAATAATGCCAAGAGTTCATGTAGTATTTTTGGACTGTACAGTGACTGAAATATGTAAATAACGCCGGCTGTTAGTTATCGCGCCGCCAGCCTTCCTAATTCCTAATCAGGAGGCATGCCAGGTATGCAGCTTGAAACGTGGAATTCCTAAAATAACTTAAGGGTTGATACTTAGATGAGGATTCACATACTCATGTGGTGAACACGGCTTACACGTTGTGCGTGAGACACGCCCGTCTGCCGCCTGCTGCGGCGGTCGCGACCCGGGCGGCGGGCGGCAGGTGCAGAAGCGCGACGAGACCGGACCGACCAGAATATTCTGCAGTTGTCCGGGCGGCCTTGTCCTAACCAACACATACATGTGCCCGATGGTTTTACCTCTTGGTCAGGAACCCACTGCGGAATGGTTACAGGGACCCAAAGTCCAATTTTTCGTCCAGCAACATACGATTGGCAAAATGAGAGCAGGCAATCCATTCACAGTAATATTTGTAGTGTTTGCCATCAGGGTTATTGCGGTTGCTTGCTTTCAGCAGGCACTTTCAGCCGCTTTCAGGCGTCAGGGTTCCGCTGTTACCACCCTTGACCACCGGCACTCGCCCGTAGGCGCCATTGAGGGGCACAATGTGAGGGGGAGGACGGGCAAGCGTCCTTATTACTCACCGGCACAACTTGTGATCGCAGGCGATCAGCAACGCGCATCCTGAAGTCAAGGTTTTGCCCCTAGCAAAGTTAACCACTCAGACGACCCAGTTCGCCTGTGGAAGCTAGCGCGGCTTGTCGCGGACCCGTTTTTTCTGAACGCACGAGGGCACGCACCATTGATTGCCTAGCCTGGCCTAGCCTTGCAGAACATCATGGGTGCAGCAGCTTCCCGCAAGTGCCAGTGTGGAGTCGAAGGGAGTCCTTGATCAGTTTCCAAAGGCTTAGAGACTTGGAGCATATATGTGGATGATGCTGGAGGACGAAGTTTCGCGCCAGCAGCATGTCGCCAACCAATTTGCTGCAGGAATGCCTCTGCTTCGTTCTGCCAAGGACGGGTCAGCAACCTGCGTGTACAGTCCACGCATGGAGAGGGGGTCTGCGAACCAGTCCCCATTATTCCGCGCAGACATTGGCAACTTCTGTGCCGCTTTGTTTTCGAGTCATAAACGCGCCCGCCGCGTCGGAAGAGCCCCCGGATGTTTACGCCCACGCCAGTGTGCAAAATGCCACGGCAGCGGAAAAGCATGGTGGAAGCTGCGGCTTGTGATTTATCAGGATCTAGCAGGATAAGCAGGATTGTGCCTCGATCCCACGCGATTATCGTGCCCAGATGTCCATCAGCCCCAGGGTCCAACATCAGTGGCATGGTCTCATTGCCACAGCAGCAACGGCGGTGGCTGGAGCCGGGGGCAAGCGGCAGCGGGGACTGATGCTGACGGCGGTGTACTGGGTCACTTCAGTCCGCTGAAACAGCCCATCGCGATAGATACCGTCGATCATTCCACTGCGGCTGGGCCCCTGTCAGGGCCTGCTGTCACGCCCTTGGGCGCATCCAGTGTTCCGATAACTGTGTGTTCCCTCCTGCAGCCTCATGTCGCCTGTACAACCTCGCTCTTCGGCCTAAACGTGTTCCCGCTGTACCGGTTCACCTACGGTACTGTCCTGACACGGCAACCGCCGTATAGTCCTGGTCCTAGCGATGACGATGAAGATGAAGATTTCGAATGTGAAGCCTCAACGACAATGCTGGGAAGTGTTATGTCCCTTGCAACACCCACCACAAATTGCACTGAAAGCTCCATGCGCGCGGCCAGATGCCAGCCAGGGAAAACGGAGCTCTGGCGCTACACGCCCTGACAGGCGCTGATGAGTTCGTTAGCTGGACTCCCACTTCCGGACGCTTCAGGGCAGCGGCACTTCCGCGGATGGGATGGATGGGCTGTAGGGGTTGACCGTCTCATGATCATGTGAACGAACCGTCATCGTCACTCCTCGAAGGAATCGTTAGAATACAGAAATATCAATATCAAAATCCCCAAAAGCTAAGCAACCCTGTGGCGACTGGACCCAACGGATCGGAAGTGCGAGGGTTGCAGCCTTGGTGAGCAGCAGGACTCACAGTGTGTCTCATAACTGCGTAAAAAGCAATACCATATAATGTCGCTTAATACACTGCGTATAACGTATCCGGGAGCCAACGCAGCCGCAAACCGCAAGTTGGGGCCAAAATTGGCAGGCCTCCGTTGCTGTGTAGTAGTTTGCGTGTCGGGGAGCCTCGAGCAGCGTTGGGCTTCGCCCTGCCTCGCCCTGCTTCACAACGCTTCGATTTAGTTGATGCTAAGAACATCGTTCCACAAGTTGGAAGGGTGCTTGTCGCATGTACTGCTGGTAGGTATCATCCCCTGTGGGTTCGCATCCGGGCGGCCAGTGCCAGCCCCCTAGCTTTCCATCAACTGCCATGTGTGTACCGTCAAACATCAAATCTGCTGGGTTCCGTATGTACTACCCATTATCACGGCCCCCAATGTACATCCAATACATCCTACTAACTAGTTATGCTGGGTTCCGTCAAATCTGCTGGGTTCCGTCAAATCTGCTGGGTTCCGTCAAATCTGCTGGGTTCCGTCAAATCTGCTGGGTTCCGTCAAATCTGCTGGGTTCCGTCAAATCTGCTGGGTTCCGTCAAATCTGCTGGGTTCCGTCAAATCTGCTGGGTTCCGTCAAATCTGCTGGGTTCCGTCAAATCTGCTGGGTTCCGTCAAATCTGCTGGGTTCCGTCAAATCTGCTGGGTTCCGTCAAATCTGCTGGGTTCCGTACGGTCGTGGTGCGCCTTTCCTCGAGCGAGAGCCATAGCACAGCTCCGACTTGGCTAGGCCCGTCGCCGTCGTCGTCGTCGTTGGAGGCTTCCTCCCTCAGCCGCTGCCGGCATTGCCGGTGCGCACACGGGCGGCGCCTCCGCCAGCCGCCCGCTCGTCCGCTTCGCGGGAGGCGTAGCTGGCCACAAGCCTGCGCACGTGGGTTGCGGATTGCGGGTGCTGGCTTCAGGGATTTCGCGGCGAGCAAGGAGGCGTGAGGGCGGAGCAAGGAGGCGTGAGGGCGGAGCAAGGAGGCGTGAGGGCGGAGCAAGGAGGCGTGAGGGCGGAGCAAGGAGGCGTGAGGGCGGAGCAAGGAGGCGTGAGGGCGGAGCAAGGAGGCGTGAGAGCGGAGCAAGGAGGCGTGAGGGCGGAGCAAGGAGGCGTGAGAGCGGAGCAAGGAGGCGTGAGGGCGGAGCAAGGAGGCGTGAGGGCGGAGCAAGGAGGCGTGAGGGCGGAGCAAGGAGGCGTGAGGGCGGAGCAAGGAGGCGTGAGGGCGGAGCAAGGAGGCGTGAGAGCGGAGCAAGGAGGCGTGAGGGCGGAGCAAGGAGGCGTGAGAGCGGAGCAAGGAGGCGTGAGAGCGGAGCAAGGAGGCGTGAGGGCGGAGCAAGGAGGCGTGAGAGCGGAGCAAGGAGGCGTGAGGGCGGAGCAAGGAGGCGTGAGAGCGGAGCAAGGAGGCGTGAGAGCGGAGCAAGGAGGCGTGAGGGCGGAGCAAGGAGGCGTGAGAGCGGAGCAAGGAGGCGTGAGGGCGGAGCAAGGAGGCGTGAGGGCGGAGCAAGGAGGCGTGAGGGCGGAGCAAGGAGGCGTGAGGGCGGAGCAAGGAGGCGTGAGGGCGGAGCAAGGAGGCGTGAGGGCGGAGCAAGGAGGCGTGAGGGCGGAGCAAGGAGGCGTGAGGGCGGAGCAAGGAGGCGTGAGGGCGGAGCAAGGAGGCGTGAGGGCGGAGCAAGGAGGCGTGAGGGCGGAGCAAGGAGGCGTGAGGGCGGAGCAAGGAGGCGTGAGGGCGGAGCAAGGAGGCGTGAGGGCGGAGCAAGGAGGCGTGAGGGCGGAGCAAGGAGGCGTGAGGGCGGAGCAAGGAGGCGTGAGGGCGGAGCAAGGAGGCGTGAGGGCGGAGCAAGGAGGCGTGAGGGCGGAGCAAGGAGGCGTGAGGGCGGAGCAAGGAGGCGTGAGGGCGGAGCAAGGAGGCGTGAGGGCGGAGCAAGGAGGCGTGAGGGCGGAGCAAGGAGGCGTGAGGGCGGAGCAAGGAGGCGTGAGGGCGGAGCAAGGAGGCGTGAGGGCGGAGCAAGGAGGCGTGAGGGCGGAGCAAGGAGGCGTGAGGGCGGAGCAAGGAGGCGTGAGGGCGGAGCAAGGAGGCGTGAGGGCGGAGCAAGGAGGCGTGAGGGCGGAGCAAGGAGGCGTGAGGGCGGAGCAAGGAGGCGTGAGGGCGGAGCAAGGAGGCGTGAGGGCGGAGCAAGGAGGCGTGAGGGCGGAGCAAGGAGGCGTGAGGGCGGAGCAAGGAGGCGTGAGGGCGGAGCAAGGAGGCGTGAGGGCGGAGCAAGGAGGCGTGAGGGCGGAGCAAGGAGGCGTGAGGGCGGAGCAAGGAGGCGTGAGGGCGGAGCAAGGAGGCGTGAGAGCGGAGCAAGGAGGCGTGAGGGCGGAGCAAGGAGACGTGAGGGCGGAGCAAGGAGGCGTGAGGGCGGAGCAAGGAGGCGTGAGGGCGGAGCAAGGAGGGTGGCACAACAGAAATGGGCGCGGGGCCCTGGGGGCAAGAAGGAAGGCGACACGGGCTGGTTGGTGGGAGGAAGGGTTTCGCCGTCCGTCGGGCAGTACGACAATGGCGTCCACCTGAACGCCCCACGCGAACCACACAGCCTGGCGCTGCACAGCACCACATTGCACAGCACCACATAGCACCATGCGCCGCCGCCAAGCCGCGCCGTTGCTGCTGCTGCCCCACCTGTCCCAGTCGTCCTCGTACTTTTGGAACTCGGCCGCCTCCCGTTCCGAGTGCCGCCGGCGCTCCTCCCGCTGCCCGAACAGCCGCGGCCGCAGCAGCAGTAAGTACACGCCACCGCAGGCGATCAGCCACACCTGCGATGTCGGGATTTGGTTGACAGGCGCGGAGGGCGGAGGCACGTTGCGCAGCGGGCCTGGTCCAGGCGGTGTGGGCGGCAACCCGCGGGTTGGCGCTGGAAAGTAAAACCGATTAGGACACGTTTGATACACACGTTTGATACACACGCTTGGTACACGCGTCCATGCAGTCAGGCAGGAAGGCGGGGAATGCCACCGAGGCGGCTGCAGACGCCTCAAGGATTGCCGAGTCGAAGTCGCTGGGTTGCGATCCAATCCAACCACAATTGCAATCCCGTGTCGCCGGCAGGAACCTGCCCAGCCCAACCGTTGCTATACGGCGAAGCCGTACCGATTCTCGCACACAACCGCACCGGCCTTCGTCTTTCCTCGCCCCCAGCCAAAACGCACCCTCAGCCAAGTAGGATACGTCGACGGAGGCGGGGCGTCACCACTGCCGTCGCCGCCGTGCCCGGGACCGTCACCGCCGTTCGCGCCTCCGCTGCCGCCAGCGCTGGCGCTCCCGATGTCGGAATCGCCCGCGGCCGGTTCCACTCCTATGGCCTCAGGACCATCGGCCCGGCCACCGCGTGCGGCGGCGCTGCCGAGAGCAGTGCTGCTAGCAGGGTCGTCAACGGTACCTCTGGATTTTGCTAACCTAGTCGCGATGTATAATTTGTTTCGACTCACAGGGGCCCGTAAACTACGCGTTGAGCCATGGTTACGCTGGTGAAAGCGCTGGCTGGCACAATGATGGAATGAAAACCCTTGCATGTGCAAGGCTTTCGCCAAATTAACAGCGTGTAAGAGCTGCTCGAGCTAAACAGGAATGTACTGGTATGACGCATATTAAATTGCAGGCGAAATGGATACTGGATCGCATGTACTACCCATTATCACGGCCCCCAATGTACATCCAATACATCTTACTAACTAGTTATGATAATACCCTTCTAAATACTTGGACTCGCCACACAGCATGCCCGAGCAGCGCGTTCGTGTTACCTAAAATTGTTGCAACCATTGCAAATTAGCGCACAGTGATTATGCTTGGGCGGCTGGTGTGTGGCGCCATTGCGGCGGCCGCTCAGCAAGCCCAGCGATGCGAGCAGCTGATTGCCGGCAAGCCTTTGGTCGCGGCGCTCGGCAGCTCAGCAGCGTACAGTAGACATCGCGCTGCAAGTCCATTGGGGCAATCATCTTGTGATCTGGGAGCTCCATGCGATGGCGTGGCGGACACGAGCCGGTCTGGCAGCCATGCGCACGCCAGCACGTCGGATACCGGACTTTACGAAGGGTGGGGCAGCTCCCATCTAAACAGCTTCGGACAGGGCTGGCAGCTGCAGCAGTTTAGACAGTTCGGCTACCTCCCTCCGAAGCGCCGCTTCCACCTCCCGGAGCGGATTGCGTCCATCGTGCAGGAGAAGATACGCGAGCAGCGCCAGAGCGCACCCGCACCACCGCCCGCGCCCAGGCTGAAGACGCGGCCTATGACGGACGCGTCTTTGCGCGTTGGTTGCATTGCAACCAAGGCGGGCATGACGCAGGAGTGGGACGAGCACGGCGTGCGCGTGCCGCTGACTGTCCTGTGGATTGACGAGTGCCAGGTGGGCCGACTAGGCAGCAACGCGGAGTGTGTGTGTGTGGGGGGGGGTAGGCTCGGTGTTGTTGGAAGGCAGGAGTGTGGAGTTGGGGTTGTCGGAAGGCAGGAGTGTGGAGTTGGGGTTGGGGTTGTCGGAAGGCAGGTCTGCAAGAGGGCGGTCGGACGCGTGAAGTGTTGGGTCAGCTCGTTCAGCAGGCGCAAGCAAGCCCGGTGAGCGTGCAGCGGGAAAGTAAGAGGATTGGGCTAGGATGTTGCCGTATTGGGCGGGGAGGGAGCGGGGAGGGAGGGAGGAGGTGTAGGGCGGGGGGAAGGGCTTCTGCAGCCGGCCGGGCAGGCGCCGCTGACGAGCGGGTGGCACACAGCCCCGAGGAGAGGTTGCATGCTGTCCTGGGTCACAGCGGTGACCTGACCCGACCTCACACACCCTACCCCGGACCGAACCGAACCACACCACGCCACACCACACCACACCACACCACACCACACCACACAACACCACACCACACCACACCACACCACACCACACCACACCACACCACACCACACCACACCACACCACACCACACCACACCACACCACACCACACCACACCACACCACACCACACCACACCACACCACACCACACCACACCACACCACAACCTCCGCCCCTGCACCGCATCACCCTGGCCGCGCCCCACCTCCCCTCCCTGGACCACCCCGCGTTGCCACACTGCCCCGCCTCGCCGCTGCGGCTTGGCGATCGACCCCCGCACGGCTCACCCTGGCTCAGCCTCCCTGGAGGGGACGTTGGGGGATGTAAAGCTACACGTGTATCTACCCCGACACCCCGCGCCCCACCCCCCGCGCTCACGGGTTTCCTCCTATACCCCTGTCACCCCCTCGCCCCGGCCCCCAGGTCGTGGGCATCAAGACCAGGCAGGTGCACGGCTACAACGCGCTGATGCTGGGCGCGGGGCACAAGCGCCAGAAATGCACCTCCCCCTCGGAGGCGGGCTTCTTCCTAAAGGTTGTGCGGCGGGCTTTGTGCGGGCCGCCGGGATCGAACTGGGTACCCGCTGCTTTGCGGGGAGCAGACTGGTGCTAGCTACTTCCTGGGGTTTAGTGCAGGGTTTGCGGATTGGACGCCGTCGGCTGGGCAAGCGCCTTGGTCTTCCCTACAGCTCAGAATTGCGACCTCAAATGTGTTGGGGAGCCAATTGCCCTCGCTCTGCTTGGCGTTCCCACCGGGGGTTTCGAGGAAGACACGTGGATGCCAGAAAAAACCGTTTAGAACAGAAACAAACCGCTTCCACCGGGGGAGGGGAACGCGGGCGGGGGTCCGGGACTCCATGTCGCTTCCAGCATGATGCTCCGGAACCCTCTCCCCCCCCCTCCAGCGTCCCAATGCTCCAGCATGCGCCCACCTCCCCGCTGTCCGCCGACCATGGGCCCACTATCCTGTCGTTTTCGTGTCAGCGGTTTTCACGCCACCACCCCGCCAGCGGCATCCGGGCGTCTGACTGAGCCCTACCCCACGCTTGTGCACCATCCCTCCCTTCCAACCTGTCTTCCCCCCCCTCGCGGATTTTTCTTATCAAACCCCCTCCACCCACCCATCCACCGACCCCTTCACCCAGGCGGGCCTGCCGTTCAAGAAGCTGGTTTCGGAGTGGCAGGTCAGCGAGGACGCGCTGATGCCCGTGGGCACATCCATCGGCGGGGCGCACTTCGTGGCGGGCCAGCGGGTGGACATCACCGGCTGGACCAAGTGGAAGGGCTTCCAGGTGGGGCCGCAAACCGGGGGAGCTGGAGGGCAGGGGAGCAGTGTGTGTGTGTGTGTGTGTGTGTGTGTGTGTGTGTGTGTGTGTGTGTGTGTGTATGGGAGCGGGCGTGGCGGGGGTGTGTGTGCAAGGAACGGTGTGTGTGTGGGGGGGTAGGAGGCGTTTGGGCGCAAAAAGGCGAGCACCAGGCTTTGGCTCGGATGGGTTCCACCTTCGCCTCAGGGCGCGGCCGCGGTCCGGGGGGCGGGCGGGGGCCAAGGGTAGTGCATGGTTGCCAGACGGCGCCAGCGGCCCAGTCCGGCTCTGATAGTGGTCCTGCTGCCGCCGCCGCTGCTGCCGCAGGGTGTGATGCGGCGGTGGGGCTTCAAGGGCCAGCCGGCCACGCACGGAGTGTCGCTGTCGCACCGCTCCCCTGGAGCCATCGGTGGGCGGCAGGACCCGGGCAAGGTGTGGAAGGGCAAGAAGCTGCCCGGCTGCATGGGGAACGAGCGGAGGACGGTGCACAACTGCCTGGTGTACAAGGTGGGGATCGCGGGGGGGTGGGGTGGGGGGGAGGGAGGGAGGGAGCGAGGAGACCCCGGAGGGAGAGGGTGCGGGGAAGGGAGGGAGCGGGGAAGGGAGGGAGGGCGGGAGAGAGGGAGGAAGGGAGAGGGGAGACCCGGGAGGGAGGGAGGGAGGGAGGGAGGAGGAGGAAGGGGGGAGGGAGGGAGGAGGAGGAAGGGGGGAGTTGGCCGGTGGCTGGGTGGGTGGGCGAAGCGGGAGGTGTGTGTGCGTGTGGGGGGGGCTCACAATCTTGCGCCGACGACAAGCAAGTGGTCGCGTGCGCGGGAGGGGGGTGAGAGAGGAAACCCGTGGCCACATAAGAGAGGAGAACAGGAACACTAGCTGGAGGAAGGTTGGACATGCGGGGGCCGGGACGGGGGGGGCGAGGTCCTGTTACACGACACAGGAAACGGAGGGCAGAAACTATCTGGGAGGACGGGGCGGGGAGCAGGTTGTTCCTCCGGCACCCATGCTCCTGGATTTCGTGTTTTCCGTTGGTCCACATCCACCGCTCCACGATGCCACCCCCCTCCGACACCCCCCCTCCCTCCCCCGTCCCGGCACCCCTCCCCCCCAACATCCCCCCATTCCGCCCTCCAGGTCGACGCGGCTCGCAACGTTGTGTACGTGCGCGGCCAGGTGCCCGGCCCCACCGGCCGCTCGGTCTTCCTGCGGGACTCCCGGCTGGCCAGCCCCGCCCTGCGTGCCACCTGGGGCCTGCCCTTCCCCACCCACGTGCCCAGTCGCGAGGAGGCGGCGGCGGCGCCAGCCCCCGGGGACGCCACCGCGCCGCCTGACGCCTCCGCTGTGTCGGTGTGGCGCAACTCCGCCGACCCCTACCTCATGTACCGCCAGGAGACGGACTACTTCCCGATCACTTGGAAGAAGGGAGAGTAGGCCGCGACAAGGGGGGTGTTTAAAAACCGTCTTACGCAACGGGACAGGAATGCGACAAGGGGAGGGGTTCGCGGAAGACCCGCGGGTGCGAGAAAAAACCGTTTAGGAAAGACGTTTTGAGACAAAGGGTGGGTTTACAGGAAAGGACCGGTAACTCGACATGGGAATTGTAGCTGGTGCGACAAAGGGGTTGGGGGGCGTGAGACAGGGGGGGTTACAGGAAAGGACCGGTAACTCGACATGGGACGTGTAGCTGGTGCGACAAAGGGGTGGGGGGGCGTGAGGGGAGTGGATGAGGGGCGCGTCGGGGGGTGGCGAGGAGACCTGGTTAGGCGACATAGGAAACGGAGGGCAGAAACTCGCCGGCGAATAGAGGCTTGGATGTGGCAGGTAGCCGGAGGCAGGGCGGTGGATGTCGTTGGGTGCAAAGTCATGTGTTGGAGTGGGTGGCGGTGGGCAGGTGAGGGCCGCATGCAGGGTAGATGTACGGCAGGCAGCACTGGAGCTGGGGCCTGCCGGGCCTTGCGCGACCGCACGTGACCAGCAAGGGTACGGCACTCAGAGCGCGAGCGCGGCGGGCGGGGGAGCGGGCCTTGCAGGAGGAGTGCGGCGGAGTTGAGTGGAGGGAGTAGTCTGTGACCTGGGCGGCTGATGGGGCCAAGACGGCGGGTGGCGCAGTGCGATGCTTGTCTGCGGCTGTGAGGGGGGTGGTGAGAAGACCCGGCTGTGGCTGTGGGGGGGGCATCAGGTAGGATCAAGTCGTGCTGCCGAGGTGCTCCTGAAGCAACAACTCGTATCTCGTATGTAGGGTGTCGTATCTCGTATGTAGGGTGGGGACCGCCACCTTCGCCCAGATCCCCTTGAAGCCAGTAAGGGCTTAACAACATGTCTGTAACAAGGTAGTTGCCGAAGACATCAGGACCTGCATGCTGTGTAGGGCTTGAGGACGAACACACCGCAGCCGCGCGTGTTACAGCCCTCGCCGCCCGGCTGCTACGAAAGTGGCGACAAGGGTCAGCTCGGCAGATTGCCTCGTCGCATTTCGCCGTCAGCAGGCGTGCAACCGCTATCATATGCTCTTCTGGTGTGGGTCCGGCCCTGCCCTCAAACACGCCTGTCCGGGAGTGACGGCCATGTAAACCGGGTTCGCAGACCTAGGGAGGACAGGTGCGTTTCTCCACGTGCAAGCAAAGGGTGACATTGGGATCCACTCAGGTAATCACGGAATTTCACGGGCAGCTCGTTACATATTCATCATGGCAGTACCGGAAAACATTTTTTCTTAAAACACGCGTGCCCCTCCTACACACCAGCTGCGCAACCAACCAACGCACCGGGTGCCATGCAGCGGAGCAGCGGAGCAGCCGAATGCCGGCGACTCTTCGCCCGTGCTGGCTCCATCCCGTTGCTTCTGCCGTTGCCCACAGCGCTCACCACCGGCCGTACCCCTAGACTGGCCCACACCGCCCGGTCGGGACGACAATTCCTGCCCTTGGTAGCCTTGGTAGGCTCAAATACGAGTGGGCAATCGCCCCAGGTTGGGTCCAGGTTTGGGTTTAGGTATAACCTCTCCAAAACACGTCCTGCTCCGAAACCGCATCACCGCAACAAATCCGCTCCGTTGTTCCCTGCCTCACACCCCTTTCCAGTCGTTTCACTTTGGCCTTCCGCCCGTGCACGTACAGGCAACATAAGGCCCAGATCTCACCCCAGCAAAGTCGTACCAAACATACCAAACCAGTAAAATGAGACGGCCCGGGCCCATGTTACAGCCCGCGCCGCCTCGCACAGCCCTTTGGCATGCGCGTGGCCTCGCCACGCCCCACCCTTGCCTGCGCTTCAGTCGGCGACCCGCCCTTTCCTCCTCCCCCCGTCGAAACGACGCCCCGGCGCCGCTGCCGCGGCGAGCTCGGTCGCCTATCAGAGGAACCTGGCCGACCGCGTAAGCACCGCCGCGCCCCTTACGCCAGGAGCAGCGCGTCCAGGTCATCCTCCTCCTTCTGCTTCTTGGTTGCAACCGCCTCCACGGCAGCCTTGGCCGCGCCTTCAGCCTCCTGCGGCGTCGACACCCCAGAGCCGGGAAATTGTCAGAGGGGCCAACCGGCGACGAGAGGGGTGTGCGTTGGTTGTGCGAGACTCGCCGGGACACGGACCGACCCGTCCGGACCGAGGCTGTCTGATAATATTACGTCGGACGCCAAATTGTACGACACCAGCGCCAGCCACCGCAGCAAAACATTCCCAATCCACCGCCATCCTGCCAAGACAACGACCCCGCTGAACAGCTCCCAATTCTTGGCCTGTACCAGAGCCCATCGATCGACCACAACCGACCCAGATGGGTGACGCACGTAAGCGAGACCGCGGCAGCTCCCATCCACAGAAATAACACACGGGGCGGGCTTACCAGCTTGGCCTTCATGTCATCCGCCTTCTTGCGGCCGTACACATCGATGGACAGGTCCTGCTTGACGTTATCGGAGTCGCTCACGACGTTCTCCATGTTCTGCAGCAGAAGACAAGAAAACAGCCAACACGTTAGAATAACACTTTTGCAGCAGCGAAAGGAGGAGAAGAAATCAGCTCGGCGTGGCGTGGCGGGAGGGATGACGGTTCGGAGGTCAGGCGGTTGCCCCCTGAGCGAGTTGAGGTCATGAGCTGGTGTGGGCGTGGCATGGGAGTGCATGGGGACAGCACTGCTGGTGCAGGTGCTGGTGCGCGACGAACGGTACCTCCGGCCGCGCTAACGCGGGCGGGCGCTGATGCGCATCGACCGCTCCACCTGGTCCCTTTTCAGCAGCCGTTGGGTGGGAATGCCTAGGAGCATGTGCAATCAGAACAACCCAGATCAGCAGGTTGCGATGTGGCTGCCCGCGCTCTTCGGCTGGTCGTGCCGTCAAGTTTGTTTTCGAAATACCTTTCGGGAAACCCAGCAACGGCTCTGCTACGGTCCCGTCGAGTTTTTATCATGCGCCTGTGTTCGGCCCACCCACCAGGACGCGCTTGTCCTCCAGACTGAAGTTGAAGTTGCCGCGGATCTTGCCGAGAGGCACGATGTCCCTGAGGACCGAGGACACGGACGAGAGGTGGGCGGTGGACAGGGAATATTGCCACACAGACGAAAGTCCAAAGCCACATAGACGAAAGTTGTACATTGTACGGCGACAGTTGTACATTGTACGGCGACAGCATGCGCACGATTGTCGGCGGTATTTGCCTGGCCAGGCCGACCGTCACCGCGACAGCCGCCACCCTGGCCGGGTGTACGACTCACATTAGGTTATCCTGCGCGTGGGGGCGCTGCCAGGTGCGGGCGGCCGCCTCGCATCGGAACTCAAAGTTCTCGCAGAAAGGCGCCTCCCTGCATCGAGGCGCCGGCACAAGTGTGCGGCGTTGGTACATTTCGCAAGGATGCGGGACAGCTTGGCAGGATGTGCAAACTGAGGAGGGGTGCGCGGCTGTGGAATTTGTGGAATCGTGTGAATATCCAGCTTGCGGGGTCTGTGGTAGGTAGGAGCCTAGGGCGCCGTGGCCCTGACGACCATTCAGCCGTAGGGACGCAGGCGCATAATTTGCTATTCGAAATCTCTGCCACACCCACTTGAATCCGTCCGGCAGCGCCTCCCGATTACGCCGCATGGCGTCTCCGAAGGTAACCCCGGTTACCATCTTGTAGGAGGTGCGGGCCCCTGCGCCGCCAAAGGTTCAGAATATAGTCAATTATCATTCATATAGCTTCGGAGTTTTGCAGAGGGCATTCCCCTGTTCGCAACCCACCGTTTGCAAGGCACTCCAGCGACGACGCAGACAGCGGCTCGACAACAAGGACTGGCACCAGGGTGCCGCTGTCCTTCTTGAAGCACTGCGCCAAACCCTGTGAGCAGTCGAAGGCGCAGCTTGATTCGTTGGAGTTGGCCTCTTCCGGAGCATGAATTCGCGGGTGCGGGTATGAATACAATCCGCCTAGATCTTTTGTCAGATCTTAGCATCCAACTCACCAGGCACATATACGCCTCCTCTGCAACATCAGAAGCGTACGCCAGCACGCGAACGACGCCACGGACCGGGCGCATCGAGGTACGCGCTGGGCAGGCTGTAAGCCGCGAGGCACGCGTGTAGCTGCAGGCCTTGGGGTTCATGGCTGAGCAGCTTACGAAAGCCACGCGCCTCGAGCTTGCCGTTGCGCTGCGTGGAAGCAGCGCAGAGTCCGTTCGCAACAACGCAGCAGACATTTTTGCTAGTGAGTCGGCAACGAGGTAATCTGTGGGATTTCGATTACTGTGCAGCAACTATAGGCGTAAGTGTTTCGGAAAAGGGCATACGTATAACTGAAAGGGAGATCGTGATTGGATACCTTTTTGCCCGGCGGCGCGTTTCCTCGCTCTCAGCTACCCGCAATGTACTCTTATTTGGAAGAATATCAGGCACGATTACTTACGGCTGGATGCTGGGTTGGAACTGCTGAAGCTCACCATGCGCCGCCCGGCCCCCGCTCTTGCATCTGTATGGCCTGCCACACGAAAATTATCCCATATTTAGCTAAGTTGAAATCGGGGGCCGTGCCTTTGGCAAATAGGGATACGGTCCATGGGTCACTTCGAATGACCTGCGACGTTTAACATTCCTGGAATGTGCCAGGATGGCCAGGTTGGGAAAGTCCGCGTACGTTTCCGCCGTATATGCAGAAGGGCTTGGACGTGAAGCTGATCGCCTGATTCTCTCATGGTTCCAGTTGGATTTGCCATGAGACCTCCAGAGACGTGCGCTACAAGTGGTTGGTTTCTACATATGCAGGGTCCTTGGCGGATATTTGCACCTCGCATCCGCACTCCACGGGGTCGACCGGCTACCGGACCCCGTCACTGCGCTAGGCACCCTCCGTGCAGCTCCTGCGGTGCCCCGCTCCCCCGCCGTTGCCTTTGCTGACGACTAACATCGCCACAGCAGCCCGCACAGCGCAACGCCATGCCATTACGCCATAACTGCTGGCGCCTCCAATTCACGGGCGCAGCGAGGATTCGGTTAAGCGGTCCGGTTCAGCGACATGCACCGACCCATCTGTCCTCCATCTGTCCCAGTGGGGCGACGATGGCTCAGCCGCCCTCTCTCATCGCATCCCGCCATCCTCACAGCGCTTACAAACACACGGTGACCTCACACGCTCGCCTGCCTGCCCCTCCCCTGCCTGGCGGCATCCCGCTCCTTCCGCTTCCGAAACCACATTCTCATGGGGCTGACAGGAGGCCCGGAAACGCGGCGTCCGTGTACCCCCTTCCCCCCCGCCCACCCATGTCGTGCAACCGGTTCTTCATGCCAGCCCTCCATCCATCCTGCCACCCACCCACCCGCACGCCTCCTTTTCACCTTCACTTCATTCCCACTTGCTTGCACCGGCCCACCCACTCCGGGTACGGCCTTCTGGGTACGGTCAGCCGTCGCCGGCCTGTCGTACACATACCCGTACCACCCCAACGATTGCGATATCGGGGACACCACCACACAGACACGCTTGGGGTTCCGGGAGGGCTCCGAAACCACGTGTCTTCTTGAGAAAGTACCCTAGCAGGGCCCCAGTCGCATGCAGCCCAGTCCTCAGTCCGTCCGGAGACACGCCCCGGGCCGTGACGCCCCCCTGACGTTCCCCCTGACGCAATCTTCGCACAGCCGTACAAGCAACAGCCAGTGGATGCGTACACCCTCGCACGCAAAACGGCCCAATGTCACGAGTTGTACGACAACCACCCTTCCGCTTTATCGTGCAAACGCCAACCAGGGGAGCCTCCTGGTGGGGTATCCGGGTTTCGCTACTCGGTTGCGGCAGCTCCACCCGGCACGGCGTCGCCGTCGCCGCCATCGTCGTCGTCACCGCCGGCGCCAGTCACAACACTTTCCTCACCGCCGCCGCCGCCATCTGCCTTCGCTCCTCCGTCCTCGCGCTCTCCCTCCACGCCCTCCGGCCCGGCAGACCTCCCCCCTGCCACCGGCGCCTTCTTGGCGGCTGCAGCAGCCCCAGCCTTCGCCTTGCGCCTCCGAAGTTCCTGCAACAATGCCTGCAGTACGACAGGGCGCCAGTCCCGTACGATTACCATCATACGAAACGAGTGCGGCAGGCATTTGGACTATACTAATCGGCCCGTAGCACGCTACTGCGCCACAAGCTGGGAGACCTCAGGATCTGAGGCAGCCAGTGTTGGCAATCCACCGGATCCGAAATCCGACACCCACCGTTGGCTGGGTCAGGGCCAGGGCCAGGGCCAGGGCCAGGGTCAGGGTCAGGGCCAGGCACTAAAACCCTCTCCGGGGCCGCTTCGTCGGCGCACGCACTGAGCCCTGGGCTGGGCTGGGATGTCGGCTCCCGGTTATCTCCCTTTATAAAAAACACGTCAGACACAGCTCCCTCGTCAAAGCAGCCTGTACGACCTAAGCCCCTTCCCCCCCCTGTCCGCCGCCGGGCCCCTTCGTGCCCCCCTTCGTGCCCCCCTTCGTGCCCCCCTTCGTGCCCCCCTTCGCGCCCCCCGCCCGTCGCCTCCTCGTCCGCACGCCCGCACCTGCAGCAGCGGTATGGCCGCGGGCAGGCAGAAGGGCAGGTAGACCCCCACCATGTGCGTGTCCGGCACGTTGAGGCGGGACGACAGCGAGGGGTCCGCGAACGCAGCGCCCGCCCAGCTGCGAGCCTCCTGGGCGGCCCTGCGGAGCGCGGGGGCCGGGG
This sequence comes from Yamagishiella unicocca, assembly GCA_003116995.1. Taxonomy (NCBI): domain Eukaryota; kingdom Viridiplantae; phylum Chlorophyta; class Chlorophyceae; order Chlamydomonadales; family Volvocaceae; genus Yamagishiella; species Yamagishiella unicocca. Next base: position 63,493 of record BDSL01000047.1, read on the forward strand.
GAGAAAATCAGTTGACACGGCATGGTAGCCCCGGGCAGAAAGGAGGTCGACACGAAATGGTAGCCCCGGGAGAAAAAACGCTGGTGGGGGTGGGGGTGGCTACAAGACCGGGCTAGACGACGTAAGGAGACGGACGGGAGAACCTCGTCGGCGAGTACGGGGTTTAGGGACGCTGGGAGGCCCGGAGGCTGAGGTGCCGGCGGTGTGCAAGCAAGCCTTGCGTGTGCGTGCGTGAGTGGTGGGAGTCAGGGCCAGATGGAGGGGGGAAGGTAGGAGGCTCGCTTTGCGCCCGGGAGGCCGCATGAGGGCGCGCGAGGGCACTTGGGCGCTCGGAGACGACCGCAGCCGCCTTCGGCGCCCGATTTCTACTACCTACGCATACCTTCATAAACGAGCGCCGATCCAGGCCCTCCCAACCTATCGCTTCCGAGCGCATAGCTGGCGACGTAGGAAGTTCATGAAACCCTCCCACCCAGAGGAAGGAGCAGTCGTGCCACAAGGTTTCAGTAAATCAACCTGCGGAAGGATCCTTGCCAGGTCGGGCACCTGCACCGGCATGTGCTCGTCGGCGTGCTTGGCGTCCCCGAGTTGGCGTACCGCTGCGAGCACCCCCTGCCCGCCGACGTGGTTTCGGGGCCCTGCTCGCCCCTCCTCCGCCTCCTTCCCCTCCCCACTTCCCTTCGCCCCACAACTCAACTAGCGCCTTGCGCTGCTGCCCTGGCGTGCTCCCCCTCCTCCCCCTGCACTCGCCAACCAAGCCCTCCGACACTCATAACCACCAACGCGAGCTCAGCACGCTTTCCTCGTAGGCTCTCCTTCTCCCTCTATGCGTCTGCCCACGGGGTTCCCTCCCTCCCTCCCTCCCCCCCTGCCTGCCTGCCTGCCTGCCCCCCTCCCTCCCTCCCTCCCGCACCCAACACACCCACCTCGACGTCTCTCCGTACCGCCCCTCCGCCGCCAGCTGCAGCGCCCGCCGCAGCGCCGCCAGCGCCTCCCGCACCAGCGCCCCCACGTGCGGCGGCAGCGCCAGCGTGGGCACCTGCCGCAGCAGTCGTGCCAGGGAGCCCAGGCTGGCGGCGGCGGCGCGGGCGTCCTCACCCACACGGCGCCGCACCAGCGCGTCCACTTCCCACGGCGCCAGACCCGTCCGCAGCGCCGACAGGAGGCTGACGGCGCCCACGGGGGGCCCGCCGCCAGCGCTGGGGGCGCCGCCGCCGCCGGCGGCGGTGCTGGGGGAGCCGTTCGCGGTGGTGGAGGTGGTGGTGGCGTTCGTGCAGAGACGCAGCAGGCGGCGGCGTGCGGGGGCCAGCCCCAGCAGCGCGCGCAGCTGCGCAACGAACTCGATGGCGAAGTTCTGGAGCAGCGGAGAGGGGGGCCGGGTGAAGGAGGAAGTTCCAAGGCGGGAAGGGGGATAAGTTATTTCCGCGAGGGGGGAGTGAGGATGTGGACAGGGGCCTCGGCGTACCGTACATATTAGGGGCTTGGGTCCGCTGGGTTTGCGGTTTGGGTGTGAATGATAACGTCCGGAGCAGGTGGGTGCGTACAACCGAAAAGCGAACACCTTGCCGCTTCTTCCTCCGCTCCCTCCCGGCTGGAAAACGCAGCATCGCTATCCCGACACCAACGCCGACTCGTGCCACGTCCCCTTCGGCTGGGGTTTCGCAGGTCCCCTCCCTGGAGCGGATTAGATTTAAAACGTCAGCACCGCCCAGGCTACCCAACCACCCAGCCATCCGCACCCGACGGCCCGACGTGCGACTCGACACCGACCGTATCATACTCCCCCCGCAAAAATCTGGTTCCTTTCATGGCCTCCCATGTGCCCAGTGGACTGACCCACAGCGGCCCCGCCTTCCACCCCACCACCGCAGCTACCACACCTCCATGCCTTCTTGCTCCACCGTCGATACGATCAGGCCCGCACCGGGGACCTGGTTCAGCACCTGGGCGGGGCGGGTGGGGGGGAGCAAGGCTGCTGATCCTTCCCCGAGCCAGGGGAGGGGGGCGGGGTTGGGCCGTATGCGATTGTACGACAGGACAGACACGCGTACGTGGGCTTCCCACATTGACTGCACGGCCGACGGATGGGACGCAATGCGACCGGCGGGCAGTGCTGCTGTTACCCTCGAAGGCGACCCACGGGCCGCCCGGCGGCGTTGCGGGGCTTCGCGAGGACAGGGCCCCCGGCCCCGCCCGTGCTTCTGCCCGTCGTACAATCGAGCTCCCACCTTCGCCGCGACGCCGGCGGTTTAACCGGATGAAAACCTTTCCCTCCTGCCAGCTCTTATCTCCTATCTCCCACTGCGCTCCACTATACACGAAAATCCTCAGCCACTCCCAGCCTCAAACTCCCAAACCCCCCCAAAGCCCCCGCAAACTCTCACACACTTGCAGCATGCCCCAGCCGGGAACACGGAATGAATTGGCGGGTGTGGGCTCCCCCTCCCGACCCAGCAGCACCAGCGGCCGCTGCCGAGGCTGAGGAGCGTACAGCACGAAATGGAGGACGGTGTGAGGCAGCGACTCGGCAGCCGCTGGCGGCAGCAGGAGCGGTATCGTTTCCGCCGCCGCCGCCTCCCCCGCAGCCCGGCCCGCCGCGCCTGCCGCCAGCAGCGGCAAGGCCATGGCCTCGCCCACGCCGACGGCCCGGGACCCGGCGGCGACGGTGCCGACGTCGTACGGCACGTAGCCGCCGCCGCCGCCGCCGCCGGCGGCGGGCAGGCCCGCCCGGCCGGAGTCCAGCGGCCAGGAGCTGTCGACGAAGAAGGGGAGCTGGCTGTACGGCAGTACGAAGGCGCCGCGGCGCTCGTCCCACGAGGCGTTGACGCGGGCGGGGGTGAAGTACAGGACCTGGGGCGCGAGGCGAGGTGTACGACATGGCGTCATGGCGGCAACGGCGCGGTCCTCTCGTTCTACAGCGCCCTGCCCAGGTCGTCAGCCGCCCTCCGGGCCTCGATGAGTACCGGCGATGATCCCCTCCAGGTGGCCAGCGGAATCCATCGCCTGACCCAGCTCTCGTAATGGCACCCTTCCCTTGGCTCCCATTCTACCCCATACACAGAAACCCTGCCCCGTGCACGTGCGGCTCCGGAACCCAGAACACGGTGTCCCCGCCTCCTGCCCCCTTCCCCTCCTCGCCCGGGGCCCCGTCGTCAACCCCCTCCCTCCACTTCTCACGTCGTATAACCGGGTATTTTCGCAACTCCCCCCTCAGTGCAGCCCACGGCTTTCCATGTTTGCACTATCATAGTGATTTTCAGAATAAACTTAAATTATATATTACCACCACGTGCGGATAATAAAACAACAATAAGAGGGCCTATCGTACCCTCCTCAGCACCGCCCACAGCCCACAGCCGCCGCCGCCGCCACACCTGGCTCGACACCGTCAGCCGCGCAGCCGGCGCCAGCACGTGCTTCAGCGGGGCCACAAACTGCGCCTCAAACAGTGGAAAGCTCCAAGTGAAGGCGGCAGAGCCGCTGCTGCCGCCGCTGCCGCCAGGCGGCCCGCCGCTGGCGTGACGGCCGCCGCCGCCACCAGCGCCGCCGTCGGCATCATCGTGGGGCGAGGGGTGCGCGTTGCAGAGGCTGAAGGACAAGTGCAGCTGCGCGGCTGAGCTCAGCGGCAGCGGCAGGGCGCTATCCGGGTCGGCCCCGGCGGCCCCGGCTGGCCAGCCTACCAGGTAGGCAGGGCGGAGGGGACGAGGGAAAGGGCCGGGTGGGCGGGGTTGGCGTGAAAACCGATGACACGAAAAAAGACAGGATAGTGGGCGCATGGTCGGCGGACCCCCGGGTGGGCGGGGGTGGGGAAGGGTAGAGCTGAAAGGAAGGTGGGGAAAGGGGCACGGAGGTCTCTACGCGGGCGGGTGGTGCGATGGGAACGGCCACGCCTGCTCGCCACTGCCGAGCGGCATCTGTGCGTTCGATTCTCCCTCGTGCAGCGGCGCTCCAGCCAGCAGCTAGGTGCGCCCCTTCGCCCCACCTGGCCCCTCACTGCGCCTGGTCCACCGCCGTACAGCAGGAGAGGAAGGCGCGTACCCATGCCCTGCAGTCCTCGCTGGGCTAGTGCTGCTCTTGGCGCTACTGCTGGTTTTGCTGCCGCCACTACACTCTTTACCTGTATCCCCCCCCACCCCCCCCCCCACCCCCCCCCCGACAACCTACCCAGGTTCGACGCGAAGGCCGGCGCCGCCAGCAGCGAAAACAGCCGAACCACCGACCCGTGGGTCGGCCGGTGCGCCGACGGGTAGCGCACGAACGCGACGCGGCGACGGCCAACCGACCCGTACGGCAGCCCCTTGGCCGGGATCCACGGATCCGGGACCACGAACATGTGGTAGTTGCCGGGCCTGCACGATGGGCAACCACCAACGGGCGTCGGTGCCCAGTCCCGTCCCCGTACCTTACAAGAAGCCATATCACGCGCACCCCTCCCTCCCACCCCCCATAAGGACGCGAACGTGTACCACACTGTACGACAGCGCGCGGTTGAGGGAAATCCGTGCCCTGACACAAATATCCCCAAAAATATCTACAGAGAAAGGAAACCGAGAAGGAAACCGTGTGTTTTAAATATGCTGGGAAACCGTGTGTATGTGTGTGTCTGTTGGGGTGCCGGGGGGTTACAAGTTAAAAAACCGGTACCGGGGGTGCCGGGGGGTTCGAGGGAAACCCGTGGATGTCCGAAAAAACGTTTAAAACAGAAGTTTTGAGATGCATGCTGGAGAACTGGGTTGGGGATACGAAAGCCGAAGGTCGTAATATGACCTTTGGCGGCTAAGCTATATCGGCTACGGCGAGACGCACGGGAGCGGGGGGGGGGTGCTTTCCACGCCCGGCTGTTAAGTAGAGCAGCCCCACCTGTCCTGCCCCGCCAGCTCCCTGGACGCCCAGTCGTCGAAGTCCCGCTCCTGGCCCGCCATGATAGTGCGGTGCAGCTCGGGCGACGACGCCAGGTCCATGCAGCTGCTGCCGCTGTCGCTGCTGGGAGCCTGCTGATGCTGCTGGGCAGCAGCAGCAGCAGCGACGCGCCGCGACGCCGCCGCGGGCGAGTACCAGGAGGAGGCGGTGCAGCTGCCGGGGGCGTCGTTCAGAACACGCACCACAAGCGGCGCCTGCGGGGAGGGCGAGGGGCAGGCGGAGGTCAGGACAGGTTCTGCGGAGGGGTGTGTGTGGTGGTGGAAGAGAGGAGACGGCATGGGGTGGGGATGGGGGTGGGCGCGCCGTTTGCAATTGCAGCAGGGCGCCGCGCCGTGAGGCGACCATCCTCCTTTGCCGTGCTTCGTGCTTTTCGCTCCTGGATCCCGTTCTGGATCCTCTCGTCTCTGGAAGCTCGAATCCCGACTCCTATCGCTCGGCAACGACCGTGGTTGCGCTGCCACTGCATGCAGGGGCTGCACGGCGGATACGGGCCGCTGGGGCCGATGACGTCATCCTCCGCCACGTCATCCCTCACCCCCACGACACCGGTCCTGTGGTACCCGGCCCAGCTGCCCTCTCGGCCCTGCAGCCGACCCTGTAGCCTGATCAAGCCCGCTGACAGCCCCCACCACACCCCCGCTAGTTCCCGCTAGCGTGCAGCAACCGCCGCCGCCGGAGCCGCCGCAGCCGCCACCGAAGCAGCAGCTGTGTGACCGGTTACGCCCGAAGCGCTGGTGCTGCCCACTCGCTGCAGCCGGAGCAGCATCTGCGCCCACCTGCTCCTCTGACAGCCCCGCCTCCGCCAGCACCGCCAGGCCCAGCTGCTTGGCGTACGGGGACAGCTCGCGGTGCTCCAGGCAGCTGTATCCCGTGCCTAAGGCGACAGGGCCACAGATGGCACCGTTGGGATTGAGGTCAGGAGGGGGTGGGAGGACCGGGATATCGTCCCTGCCAGGCCTAGGGAGGGACTGTTTTTGTACGGCAGGAAAGGCGCATTCCTGGGGCCTGGGGCGGCTGACGAAGCGACTCGTCGTACTTTGCGCTGGCCACCCACGCTGCGACCCTGCACTCGGGCCAGCCAGCCCGTCATGAAGTCAGTCGGAGCGCCGGAATTCAAGCTGCTCGTAGTCTGCGTCGTACGGCATCCAAGCTTCCCGAAGCCTGCGTCGTACGGCATCCAAGCTGCTCGAAGTCTGCGTCGTACGGCATCCAAGCTGCTCGAAGCCTGCATCGTACGGCATCCAAGCTGCTCGAAGCCTGCATCGTACGGCATCCAAGCTGCTCGAAGCCTGCATCGTACGGCATCCAAGCTGCTCGGAGCCTGCATCGTACGGCATCCAAGCTGCTCGAAGCCTGCATCGTACGGCATCCAAGCTGCTCGAAGCCTGCATCGTACGGCATCCAAGCTGCTCGAAGCCTGCATCGTACGGCATCCAAGCTGCTCGGAGCCTGCCAGGTTGGTTCCCAGAGGAAAGGAGCTCCGCCCCGCCGGGTCCAACCCACGTCCCTGCGGTCCCCGCCGGCGCGCGCTGTTGCCCTGGCCCCATCTCCCACTACGCCAAGCGCGCACTGCCCTGCCCTCTACCGCACTGCCCCGCACTGCCCTGCCCTCTACCGCACTGCCCCGCACTGCCCTGCCCTCTACCGCACTGCCCTGCCCTGCCTGTACCGCACTGCCCTGCCCTGTACGGCACTGCCCTGTACCGCACTGCCCTGACCTGTACCGCACTGCCCTGATCTCCCTGCGACTGCCCGCCCCCGTGCGCGTGTAGACACCTGGGCAGATCACGTAGGCGGTGATGGTGGAAGGGAGGGCGGCCACCAGCGGGTCGGTTAGGGCGGCCTCCAGGCTGTCGATATCATCGTGCGGGAGCGGCGCACGGGGTACGCGTACGGAACTGTACCACACGGGTAGCGCTGCGAAGCGGTGAAAGGATGGATGGGAGGAGTTCGGGGGTTCGGGGTCGGGGGGGGGGGAGAACCGGGGATGAATGCACAGATGCTCGTGTGGACCGTAAGGGAATAATTTAGAATTTTTAATATCATGTCTTGGCATGTTGTCCCTGTGTCGGAAGACGCCGACTGCCAGCTACACGGGTGTCAAGTTCCTGCTTTCAAGTCCATCTCACCTAGCACGACGTAACCTATCAAAAATGCCGCAGTCCACAGGCGCCGCCTAGCGGGCGGCGCCTGCGAAGCGAGCATCGTTTGTCCGTTAGGAGGTCACCACAAAGGCTTCCTTTGTACTAAATTACAGAGACTCAAAGGCAACAATATATTGGTGTTGGCTACATTCCGGAATATTGAACTTGCACAGAGGAGAACATAGCGGAAAAGAATACGGCAGTCGTGTATCTTTGGAAAATTGCTGCAATTCTCCAAAGTACGTTACGAAGCCGCTTACAAAGAGGCGATCCCGCTTCCTTGCATCTACATCTTCAAACAGCTAACATGGTATTGCCTCGCACCAGCAACGTGTCACTGACGCGCCTCCTGCATTCCTTGGCGCTCCGCTCATTGCCTTTTTCATAAGTTAATGGTGCCCTTTTCAAGAGATTGATTGCATGAGCCGTCACAATACGTTTGCGTTTTGGTTCGGGCGCTGGGGCCGCGTCGCCTTTCACTAGATCGATGCGCATGGCAACAGCATGCCTATCATAATTATATGATATGAGTGCTTCATGTGTTTGCTCAATCCGTATTTCTTGTCCCGAGTGTCCACAGCAATCAATGCAACTTGCAACAAGGCCGCTGATTCGGTTAACGAGAGCAAGCCCGTAATTTTGGCTGGCATCTCTCTCGAGAACATTTGGCTTGGGTCACGTTTTGAAGGCGTTTGCGATGAGTCGGGGCGAGCTTGAGAAAAGGATGGCTCCTTCACCGCCATGGCCATTTATTTCCTGCCTCACAGGACGGTAATACAACATCTAAGAACGCGACTGAAGCCGCATACAGGCAACCATTTAGTCTGAAATGATAGCTTCCGGATTGTTTTAGGGTGAGCCTTTCCCAGATTCAACCGCCCTTGGGCTCAGGTTGGAAGCTCAGCCACAATGCCATCTGGTACAAAATGGAGGCGTTTCCGGGAACAATTTTGGAGTCCAAGTAAATGGTACATTCCTATGCTAAATATGAGGCAACTGCTAGCAACAACATCGACAACGGGCGTTTCAACCTCCCAGCTCCAGATGCTGCTGTACTGATGCTCCATCCGCCGCAAGCACTCAACAAATGAAGCTCTTGTCGTCGACGCAAATACCAGGTAAGCATTATTGGTGAGGAGGAGAGTGGTACGAGAGAGAGGATCGCATTATAGGCAGCTGCATCGCCCATGCTGCATCGAGCGTTCGAGCCCTCTCATCTCTTCAGCCTCTCAGCGGTCCTACTTTCTGCTCATGCTTACTGGCACCGCTCGAACACTAGTATGAAGTGGATGCTTGTGTGCCCGGTGTTTGCCATATCGAATCTTGTTGTGCAAAATCCTGTCGTATACTACAGTGCAGTACAGTGCTAGATGTGGGACCTGTTACAGCCATGTATGGTTGTTCGGCAGCATTCGCGCCGTGTGCATGCAAAGACGGGAACCGTCTTCTTCGTGAAGCAGATGATCGTGTAAATATGTTATTTTCGGTTTTATATGCGTGGATGGGAGAGCGTGTGGACGATGGGATCTATCGCGTGCTGTCCTGGACTGGACGACTGGCCTTAGCGTACAGTACCTGTACCTGCTGGGATGTCATTATTGTGGGGAACCCGCGCGCTGTTGTGCATACCGTCAGGCTCCAACTTGTCATCTGGTCCTGGGGCCCCTAGTGTTGGCTTGACCTTTCCAGAGCAGTAGCATGCAGCGCCACCGGAAATGCCAGCATAGTAGTAACGCCAGCATTATACTACGCAATTCGTCGCCTATGGTTGGGGGGAGCTTCCTTGGGCCGCCAGCGCCGGCCCGGTGTCCCCTCGCCTGCACCACTTCCGGAATTGCCCCCTTGCTCGTGCAATGTTCGGTTCTTCTGCCGGTCTATCTTGTCGGGGGCGAGCTGTCTTTGCCGCGGCGAGCGAGGTCCCTGTGCCTTCGGGGGTGTCTGCTCAGGTGTGCTGGTCTTGCTGTGGTCCCCCTGCTTGGGTTAGGCCCGGCTTGCCTCTCTTAAGTCCAGGACATGGCCCCCGCCCCTTCTTGTCCTGGGTAAACCGGGCTTGAGGTCACCTAAACACTTCATTTGTTGCGTCGTGAGGTATCTTAGGTCCCCAGCCTGTATCGTGAGGCTGCGTACCAGTGTAGCGCATTCGCGCGGTTTTCTCAGCTGGCGCTGTCTCGCATGGCCCCCCGTCTGCTACCATACTTTTACAGTCTCTGCTCTCCATCGTCTCTCGTCTTTCGCCCTCTCTGGTACTGGCTGCTGGAGCTTGGGCGCGCTCTGGTGCTCGGCGGCGCTGGCGCCTCTGCTGATGGTCCTCGCTCCGGGCCGCGGCTCCTCCGCTCGCTACGCCTCGCGGACGGCTCCGTGCTCGTGGTCTTGCCCACGCTGAAGGCTCGATTCTTGTGGAGGCAATGGACTAGACGGTTCGGTTCTGTGGGATGGCCATTGACCCGTTTCCGACTCGCTGTGGTGACTCTCGCCCACGTTGCAGGCTTGGTTTTGGTGGCTCGTGTTCGACACGCTTCCCTACTCGGCGCGGATCTTGATTCGTGGCCTGACTAGCGGCTTGGCCCCCGTTGCGCTCTCGCGTATCGCTGCAGGCTTGGTATTTGGTGGCTCGTGTTCGGCACGCTTTCCCTACTCGGCGCGGGTCTTTTTCCCGTGGCCTTTGTAGCGGCCTGGCCTTTTGGCCCTCCCGGTGTGCTCTCGCGCATCGCTGCAGGCTTGGTGTTGGTGGCTCGTGGTCGGCACGCTTTCCCTACTCGGCGAGGCTCTTTCGCACTTGTAGTCGTTTTCGGTTTCCCTGTCGGCCTCGGTCCGGCTGCCTTTTCCCGCCCAGTGAGGAGTGGTTTTGACTTCGTCCGGTGATCTGTGTTGTGGCCTGGCCCATTGGGCCCGCCTGGTTGCGCTTCCGCGCTTGAGCCGCTCTGGCTCCCCTGTAACACTCGCATTCTGCTTAAACACGTGTTTAAGGTAGGCTTCGCATGCCCGTCAACCTGCAGCTCCTCTGCTTGGCCCTGCATTGGCCCTCAGTGTTCTAGCGAGGTAGTTTGCCCCTGTTCGCCCGCAATCCTATGGGACCCAACATAACGCGCTTCGGTCATAATGTGTATCGCACCATCACCAGGAGGCTTGCTGTACGTATCCTGGAGACCTGGAAAGCAAGGGACAATAGGATGGATGAAAAGTCGCACGCGACATCACGGGCTGTCGTCAGGTGTCGTCCATTGCTGGCATGCAAGTGCTCGTTGGCCGTACTTGGACTAACTTATGTATGGTAGGGCGCCACATCGCAAGGCCCTCCGAGCTGGCTCTCTCTGTGTAACCAGCATTGCCCAAACCTTTGTAGGGTGGGTGGGAGGGCTCGCAATGAACAGCGATTTAGGTCTCTCGTACGGCTTCACACTTTTTGCGAATCATAATCCCGCGCTAGGCCTTGCGGCGTCTCCGCTTCCGTCTCGGGTGCGGCCGCCAAACGCCTTTTTTGGCCGCCTTTATGTCTTCGCGATGCCTGCAAATTCATAGTGATTTGCCCTGTGCAGGTTGGGTGTGCTCCTGGATTGGATTTGTCCGTGCCGACTTGGCGCCCGACCACGGCGACTCTTGGTCCTTTCCGTGTTGGCAGCGATTCGCCCTCGGCACCCTTTGTCTTGGACTTAAGCCCTAGCCTCACTTCCGTCGGGGCTCCCTCGGTGCGAATCGCGTCTGGGGCCTGGTTTGGCCGGTGTCGGGCGCTCCCTGCCCTGGCCTAGGATTCGTGGGTTCGCGCCTGCCACCTGCCGGTTGTCGATCTGGTGCGAGGTTCGCCTATGACCGCCTCTTACGGCTATGCTGACTGGTGTCTTAACCTCGATACCCCTCTCCCACATCCGGCTTTTCGCAGGTGTTGTCCGTTTCCTGCGTGGCGGGGCCATCACCTGGGCTGGTGCCTCCGCCGTCCTTCCCTTTTGGCGGTCTGGACTCTGGCCCCGCGGGCCCTCAGCTGCTTTCCTCCCCTGGTTCTCTGCCCCTGGGGCCTCCCCTCTACGCGGCCGCTGTTCCCCAGTTGGGTCATTCCGCCGGAAGAGGGTCCGTTGTGGCTGGCCCTTTCCCGCCTGGGCCCGAGGAGGTGCGTTACCTGCCTCTGGCTGTGCGCCTTGCATGACCGTTGACCAGAATCGTGGTTGCCTTGCAGGCTGTCCGCTCTCCGACCTTTGCCGACCTTCGCCTCGCGTCGTTGTTGCCTGCCGGGCCCGCTCCTCCCATCTGCGTCGACCCTGCTGCCGCTTCAGCTGTTCGTGCCCGGGGCTTGGCTCGGGCGAATGACCTTATGCAGCACGCCCTGGCTGACAGCACTCAGCGTAAGCAGCGAGCTGCTGCCAATGAGTTGTCTTCGTGGCTGGTGGGGGCCGGGCAGGGTTGTGACCTGGGCAACTGTGCGCCCGAGGACGTGCTGGTGTACTTGATGGAGGGTTGGCTTCCCAACCATCGCGGGCGTGGCGGCCCAGACAAGGCTGTCGGCCCCAGCGCCGTGAAGAGTCACCTCTCCTTGCTCAGCGGCTTCTTCTCCCGGCTGGGGCGGGAAGGTCGCTACAGCTCGGCTACCGGCTTGGGGAATCCTTGCGAGTCCGTATGGGTTGAGGACTTCCGCAAGGCTTATCAGCGGCTGTCGATGCTGGGCGGGTACGTGGAGCTGTCCGCTGTACCGCTAAGCGAAACCGCTTACCTGGCCTTGGTGGGTCACCTATGGGCGGCCTACCGTTCATCCCTCTCCAGCTTGGACCGACTGGTGGTGCTGCGTGATCTCCTCTGCGCGCTGTTCATGTGGCAGACCAGCACTCGGGGGCACGACACCGGGAAGCTGGCGGTCGCCGATTTTGTCAATGCGGAGAACCCCCGCGAACCCTTCGTCGGCTTCCCGCTTCTGCCTCCGATGCTCTGGTCTGCAGACGAGCCGGGGCCCGTGTTGTGCGTATCCATGCACGGCACGAAGGTTAGCCGCTATGAGCGTGCCCCGCCCGTCTTCCTGCGGCCCAACTCCTCGCAGCCGGGGCTCTGCTTCCCGCGCGCCCTGGCCCTCTACATGTGGACGGCTAGCCTGCCCGACGCGCCCGCCAGCAGCGCCATCACTAGCTTCTTGTTCCGGCCTCTCCGTCCGGACCACCTGGGCTTTAAGGACGAGGCCATTAGCAGCTCGGCGCTAGGCTCCCGAATGCGGCTACACCTGATGCGCTGTGGTGCCTACCACGGTGAGACCAACCACAGCTTCCGGCGCGGTTCCCTTCAACATTCGGCTGCTGCCGGGGCTGAGATGGCGGCGCTGCACGCGCAAGGGCAGATCAAGACCCCCGCGATCCTCAAGCGCTATTTGGACCCTAGCCGCCACGAGGTGCCTCGATGAGTGGTTGCTCACTCTGGACCTTGGGGTGGGCCCCCCGGGTGTCGCTGGTGTCGCGGTTCCCGCGTTGTGCATGTCTGGGCCTGTGTTTCGCTGACATGTCTGGGTCGCTGGTTCCCTGCCTCTGCTAGTTTCTCCCTGCAGCCCAATCCATACGGCGTTTAGGCCGAATAGCAGGGTGGGGTGGGTGGTCCGTTTTTAAACTATGAACAGTGGTGAAGTCGCTCCGTGGTATCCCTAATTGTTAAGGTCAATACCGTCCGTAATATTGGTTCAGCAACTGTGGTCAGTGCTTACAGTTACTAGGTGGATATGGAACGCGCCGTGCGCGTGTACGGCGAATTGGACGAGCACTCCGACCACTGCTATTGCTGGCATGCAAGTGCTCGTTGGCCGTACTTGGACTAACTTATGTATGGTAGGGCGCCACATCGCAAGGCCCTCCGAGCTGGCTCTCTCTGTGTAACCAGCATTGCCCATACACACACCGCCTACCGGCGGCCTCTTTCCCCGAACTACCCCGACGCCTCCCGGCGGTCTTCTCTTGCCCGTGTCCGTCTTTGGGTATGCTATTCCGGGTCCCTCCGCCCGGATCCGCCCGTCAACAACGGCCTTCTGCCCCGAGCCGTCACCTGGCCCCCAAGCACCGTGGATGTCACACGACCATCGCCGCACTGCACCGCCGTTTGCCCCCCAAGTCGGCCGGCACTGCCGTAACCACACTCGTCCTGACTCCTAACAAACCCCCTTCAACCCAAAGGCCCAGCCCCGTCGACCTGCCGCTCGTGGTCGGGTCCGTGTGCATAGGTCTGCCGGGTCCCGTCTGCTGCCGACCCGTCAGCGCTTCGTCCCGGAGCTTGCATACCACAGCCCCATCAGTTCAAATGGCGGGTTGAGATAGAGGAGCGGGGCTTCTCCCATCCCCAATCAAAGTCTGCGTGCCCGGCCCCTGCGTGTGTGAATAGCAATCGGCCAAGGTCAGCCCCGAACTCACATTCTGTATCTAGGCACCAAAGTGACTGTATGGGTAATTGGGCTGGGTTTGCTGTCGGAATGGGCCAGGCTATGGAACACTGAGGTGGTGGGAATGGGGTGCGATGATCTGGTTGCGGGTTCCTCGTCTCTCTCTGGGGCTCATGCCCTAAGGCCGGTTCGCCAATCCCTGGCGCCCACAGTGATTTCGAGCGGTCTCTACCATTCACCACAGGGCCGCATGCTCAGCCGACTCCCTGCACCACGTCCGCTAGCCACTCTTGCCTCATTACTCCTCTCACCAGTCCGCCTACGCTGGGGCCCCCGGTGGGGGTTGTGGGATGGCATTCCCAACTCCCCGGCTGGTAGGACGGGCATCTCCATAACCTGTCTACCTAACCAATGGCGTCCCCAGCACCCAACCGCCCGGGCTACGGTCTCCTACGCCGCACCGACCTGAAGCGCCCCTGCCAGGCGTGCCCCTGCCCGTGATCTTTGGAAGGAAGTTACGCGCGCTGCCAAGACCTCGGCGCTCTCATGTTTGTACGTGCAACGCCCCTGGTCCGGGTTTCGCTCGGCAAAATCGCAGCTGCCGAACAGGGTGCCGTTGACGCACACCTTGTCATCGGGGAATTCGCGGGAGCGCAGCAGCATGACCAATCCCCTCTCGCTGAGGGCGTTCAATCCCTCCTGCACCAGAGCCGTGTTGACACTCTTGAGCACTGCTGCTGCGGGGTTATCCACCCCGCGCGTTCCGTGGCCTCGTGTGCTAGGGCCCCGTGGTGCGGCGGCCCCCTGGGCTTTGAAACCCGGCTGGGGTCCCCAGGCCGGCGCCGCTGCCGTTTGCATGCCCGAGGCAGGACCGACGTGGGGGCTGCTCGGGCCCCCTCCGCTGCCACCGGTCATCCATGATGCCCCACGTGGGGCAGCTTCGCCGGGTGCGAGGCTGGTCACAGGTTGTCCGTAGAACGCGCTGTCCTTGCTGCAGTCGGGGGCTGCGTTGTACGCCCTGCCTACGGCGTGCTTCTGGATGAGCACGCCCGCATTGAGCAGCGCGCGGGTCATGCGGTCCACGTGCGCGAGCTGGACACTTAGATTGTCTTTCCACTCCTTCGCCGACAGTACTCCTTCATAGATCAGCGCTGTATTCATAGTCTGCACGGCCGCTTGGCACCAGCGGGTTGCGTGGGGTGTGTAGCCCGGGGCCTGCAACTGCTGGAGGATCCAGGAGCCCAGCTGGCGGCCGGCGAGGACTGACTTCAGCTTCTCTGCGTACGTCTCTAGGTTCGCCCGGGGGTAGTGCTGATACCCGTCCAAATCCTTCCAAAGTAGCTCCGCTTCTGCCACCAACGCTGCGGCGAGCTTCGATGCCTCCTCCGTGCCCAGCGCGGGGGCCATCGCCTGGGCGAGCACTGCCTGAAGGGTGTGCAGGCGCGTCTTGAACCACGCCTTCAACGGGGCGTGGAGGAGGGTGACGTCCCAGCACTGGTCCAGCCTTGTGGTTGCAGTATGGGCAGCCTTCACCATGACGTCGGCTAGCCTCTTGCAAAACGTCAGCTGTTCGTGGCCATCCATAGCCTCCATCTCCTGGCGGTTGAACGGGTCTGCCACCACGCCATCGATATGGCGAATTGCTGCCTCTACGGCGGCTGCGGCTGGGTTGGTGCGGCGGACTGGGGCCTCCCGGACGCGCGGGGCAAAAGGGTCGTCGATGCGGGTTTCCCAGGTGGCCCCGCGTGGCTGGTCCTGCCTGAGGAACTTGGCTTGGGCCAGAGCCCGGGCCCAGACATCCGGTGGGACGTCGGCGGGCCCCGGCTGGGCCCCCTGGTGTGGTTGCTGGTGGTGGTGAGAAGCGGGGCCCCACTCCTCTTGCTCCCGGCGAGGGCACTTCGGGCTGCTCTCACATTCGGGCGCCCGGTCGTCGGCATGCTGGCTGGGCTGGGCCGACCGTGCTGGCTGGGTTCTTCGCCTGGACGTTTCCCGAGCAGCGAAGGGGTTGTCCGCACTCCGGTGAAACCCCGCCGGATCTAGGGCGTGCTGGTTCCGGCCAGCCCCGTCTGCCTCGCCAGCTGCTTCATCTCGCTCACCGGCGTCTGCCGCTTCTGCAGCGACGGCTTCTGCGGCGGCGGCAACATCCGCTGCGGCGGCGGCCTCTGCCGCAGCCATGGCGTAGGCTTTGGCAGCTGCCGCCGCTGTTGCGGCGGCCTGTGCGGCTGCGGCGGCTGAGGACACGGTGCTGGGCTCCCTGCCCCGTTCTACCCCCTCGGGCTCTGGGTGAGCGGCTTCCTTGCTTCAGCCGGCGCCCTTGCGGTGGTGCTCCCGTGGCCCATAGTGTGGCTGGGGTCCATGGCCCCCGCCCCCTGGCCCGGGGGCGCGGCCGGCCCCGTTGGTCGCATCTGCGAAGGCCTGCTTGCTCCTGGTGCTGTGAGCCGGGCCCTTGGAGAGGGCCTGTGGGCGTGGCGGGATTGCAGTTGGCGGGTTGTCGGTGATGATGGCAGGACCGAATGCGGGCCTGGGCAGTTCCATCGTGCGGCACTGGCCTTTGCATCAGCCGAGCGGTGGCTTGCATCCGTGACAGGTGCGAGGTGCTAACTGCGGGCCTGGGCAGTTCCATCGTGCGGCCCTGGCCTTTGCATCCGCCGAGTGGGGGTTTGCGTCCGTGACAGGTGCGGGGTGCTAACTGCGAGCCTGGGCAGTTCCATCGTGCGGCACTGGCCTTTGCATCAGCCGAGCGGTGGCTTGCATCCGTGACAGGTGCGAGGTGCTAACTGCGGGCCTGGGCAGTTCCATCGTGCGGCCCTGGCCTTTGCATCCGCCGAGTGGGGGTTTGCGTCTGTGACAGGTGCGAGGTGCTAACTGCGAGCCTTGGCAGTTCCATCGTGCGGCACTGGCCTTTGCATCAGCCGAGCGGTGGCTTGCATCCGTGACAGGTGCGAGGTGCTAACTGCGAGCCTGGGCAGTTCCATCATGCGGCACTGGCCTTTGCATCAGCCGAGCGGTGGCTTGCATCCGTGACAGGTGCGAGGTGCTAACTGCGGGCCTGGGCAGTTCCATCGTGCGGCCCTGGCCTTTGCATCCGCCGAGTGGGGGTTTGCGTCCGTGACAGGTGCGGGGTGCTAACTGCGAGCCTGGGCAGTTCCATCGTGCGGCACTGGCCTTTGCATCAGCCGAGCGGTGGCTTGCATCCGTGACAGGTGCGAGGTGCTAACTGCGGGCCTGGGCAGTTCCATCGTGCGGCCCTGGCCTTTGCATCCGCCGAGTGGGGGTTTGCGTCTGTGACAGGTGCGAGGTGCTAACTGCGAGCCTTGGCAGTTCCATCGTGCGGCACTGGCCTTTGCATCAGCCGAGCGGTGGCTTGCATCCGTGACAGGTGCGAGGTGCTAACTGCGAGCCTGGGCAGTTCCATCATGCGGCACTGGCCTTTGCATCAGCCGAGCGGTGGCTTGCATCCGTGACAGGTGCGAGGTGCTAACTGCGAGCCTGGGCAGTTCCATCATGCGGCACTGGCCTTTGCATCAGCCGAGCGGTGGCTTGCATCCGTGACAGGTGCGAGGTGCTAACTGCGAGCCTGGGCAGTTCCATCGTGCGGCACTGGCCTTTGCATCAGCCGAGCGGTGGCTTGCATCCGTGACAGGTGCGAGGTGCTAACTGCGAGCCTGGGCAGTTCCCTCATGCGGCACTGGCCTTTGCATCAGCCGAGCGGTGGCTTGCATCCGTGACAGGTGCGAGGTGCTAACTGCGAGCCTGGGCAGTTCCATCATGCGGCACTGGCCTTTGCATCAGCCGAGCGGTGGCTTGCATCCGTGACAGGTGCGAGGTGCTAACTGCGAGCCTGGGCAGTTCCCTCATGCGGCACTGGCCTTTGCATCAGCCGAGCGGTGGCTTGCATCCGTGACAGGTGCGAGGTGCTAACTGCGAGCCTGGGCAGTTCCCTCATGCGGCACTGGCCTTTGCATCAGCCGAGCGGTGGCTTGCATCCGTGACAGGTGCGAGGTGCTAACTGCGAGCCTGGGCAGTTCCATCATGCGGCACTGGCCTTTGCATCAGCCGAGCGGTGGCTTGCATCCGTGACAGGTGCGAGGTGCTAACTGCGAGCCTGGGCAGTTCCCTCATGCGGCACTGGCCTTTGCATCAGCCGAGCGATGGCTTGCATCCGTGACAGGTGCGAGGTGCTAACTGCGAGCCTGGGCAGTTCCATCATGCGGCACTGGCCTTTGCATCAGCCGAGCGGTGGCTTGCATCCGTGACAGGTGCGAGGTGCTAACTGCGAGCCTGGGCAGTTCCCTCATGCGGCACTGGCCTTTGCATCAGCCGAGCGGTGGCTTGCATCCGTGACAGGTGCGAGGTGCTAACTGCGAGCCTGGGCAGTTCCATCGTGCGGCACTGGCCTTTGCATCAGCCGAGCGGTGGCTTGCATCCGTGACAGGTGCGAGGTGCTAACTGCGAGCCTGGGCAGTTCCATCGTGCGGCACTGGCCTTTGCATCAGCCGAGCGGTGGCTTGCATCCGTGACAGGTGCGAGGTGCTAACTGCGAGCCTGGGCAGTTCCCTCATGCGGCACTGGCCTTTGCATCAGCCGAGCGGTGGCTTGCATCCGTGACAGGTGCGAGGTGCTAACTGCGAGCCTGGGCAGTTCCATCATGCGGCACTGGCCTTTGCATCAGCCGAGCGGTGGCTTGCATCCGTGACAGGTGCGAGGTGCTAACTGCGGGCCTGGGCAGTTCCCTCATGCGGCACTGGCCTTTGCATCAGCCGAGCGGTGGCTTGCATCCGTGACAGGTGCGAGGTGCTAACTGCGAGCCTGGGCAGTTCCATCGTGCGGCACTGGCCTTTGCATCAGCCGAGCGGTGGCTTGCATCCGTGACAGGTGCGAGGTGCTAACTGCGAGCCTGGGCAGTTCCATCGTGCGGCACTGGCCTTTGCATCAGCCGAGCGGTGGCTTGCATCCGTGACAGGTGCGAGGTGCTAACTGCGAGCCTGGGCAGTTCCCTCATGCGGCACTGGCCTTTGCATCAGCCGAGCGGTGGCTTGCATCCGTGACAGGTGCGAGGTGCTAACTGCGAGCCTGGGCAGTTCCATCATGCGGCACTGGCCTTTGCATCAGCCGAGCGGTGGCTTGCATCCGTGACAGGTGCGAGGTGCTAACTGCGAGCCTGGGCAGTTCCATCGTGCGGCACTGGCCTTTGCATCAGCCGAGCGGTGGCTTGCATCCGTGACAGGTGCGAGGTGCTAACTGCGAGCCTGGGCAGTTCCATCGTGCGGCACTGGCCTTTGCATCAGCCGAGCGGTGGCTTGCATCCGTGACAGGTGCGAGGTGCTAACTGCGAGCCTGGGCAGTTCCCTCATGCGGCACTGGCCTTTGCATCAGCCGAGCGGTGGCTTGCATCCGTGACAGGTGCGAGGTGCTAACTGCGAGCCTGGGCAGTTCCATCATGCGGCACTGGCCTTTGCATCAGCCGAGCGGTGGCTTGCATCCGTGACAGGTGCGAGGTGCTAACTGCGAGCCTGGGCAGTTCCATCATGCGGCACTGGCCTTTGCATCAGCCGAGCGGTGGCTTGCATCCGTGACAGGTGCGAGGTGCTAACTGCGAGCCTGGGCAGTTCCCTCATGCGGCACTGGCCTTTGCATCAGCCGAGCGGTGGCTTGCATCCGTGACAGGTGCGAGGTGCTAACTGCGAGCCTGGGCAGTTCCAGCATGCGGCACTGGCCTTTGCATCAGCCGAGCGGTGGCTTGCATCCGTGACAGGTGCGAGGTGCTAACTGCGAGCCTGGGCAGTTCCATCGTGCGGCACTGGCCTTTGCATCAGCCGAGCGGTGGCTTGCATCCGTGACAGGTGCGAGGTGCTAACTGCGAGCCTGGGCAGTTCCCTCATGCGGCACTGGCCTTTGCATCAGCCGAGCGGTGGCTTGCATCCGTGACAGGTGCGAGGTGCTAACTGCGAGCCTGTGCAGTTCCAGCATGCGGCACTGGCCTTTTCATCGGTGGCCTGTGCAAGGTGCTAGCTGCTAGTCTGGGCAGTCCTATCTCGTGGTCCTGGCTGATCGTGGCTTGGCTCTCGCCCAAACAACCACGACGTAGGCGTTTGAAAGCGGGGGCGGTCGCATTGACCCAGCCCCGTGTTTTCTCGAGTATCGCTCACCTGGACTTCTCTCATTCTTGTAGTATCGTAATCGTTGGCGATTGAAGGTCTTAAAGTGGGCTGTCTTGAACACCTGTCGGACTGCTCTTTTTTAAACTATGAACAGTGGTGAAGTCGCTCCGTGGTATCCCTAATTGTTAAGGTCAATACCGTCCGTAATATTGGTTCAGCAACTGTGGTCAGTGCTTACAGTTACTAGGTGGATATGGAACGCGCCGTGCGCGTGTACGGCGAATTGGACGAGCACTCCGACCACTGCTATTATTGCAATCTGTCGCTAGGTCGACCGAAGCGTCCTGGGCACCTTATTGGATGTGCTTCTTGATCCCGACAGATTCAAGATATATTCGTATGGCTTATTGAATCGATGTGAGCGATGTTCTCGAACTCCGCTGCGCCCGAAGGCGCCCGTTGCGCCCGTAAAACTGCGTCCGCCGTTTGGCGAACCTCCTTGCAAGCTTACTGGAAGGCGCAATATATGCCACTATTTATAGCCGACCCAGGTTCGCGCTACTTGCATTCTGTCCGCTTTGTCAGTCTACAGCCCCAACAACTCTGAATCACAGTTACACCGACGGTGTGTTGCAGATAGCGACTTTTTTCTAGTTACATTCCACACATCCTCTTTATTTTTGGGCCTCAAGTGTCCCAAGCTTACTGGATACTGCCGGTATGAGCAGGGCACTCGCTGCTGCTATGCTCACATCTTGGAAGCCGGCAACAGTAGCCGGAATAACGCTCGAGACGACCCAGTTATGCTATGCTCTCAGTACACTGGGCATGCAACAATCCGAACTCGAGGAGGTCATGGCTCCGTCGCCTTCGTGGCCCTTTCCGGGCTCACTGGACGGTAAGCCACGCCCTACCTTAGGTCCATTATTACGTCGTTGAAATTGGCATTAAGCACTTCCATCCAAATTGCGCTTCTCAGGTTGGAAGCTTAGCCATGACGCCATCCGGTACGACATGGATGCCATTCTGGCGGGCATCGAGAGGACCAAATGCTTGGTGGGTTAATAGCGCGGCATTTTGCAAGGATTGTTGATGGCATTGCTGTACCCGTCACTGGGACTCAATACTCAGCTTGCCGTAACCGTTGTGCCAGTTCACAGCAGGACCTTGCCCTATGTTACCCATGCAGGTTGACGATGGTCACGCGCTTGAGCTCTGGCAGGCCCAGGCGCTCCAGTTGATCCTCCGGGACTTCCACCACAACGTCCACCAGCACCACGACCACGAAGAAGGGATCTTCTTCCCTTGGATGGAGTCGCGCGTTACGCTGCCGCCCAAGATGAGCTCCGATCACCGCACGCTAATGACGCTGATGGACAGGGCGCGAGACCTGTGCGACAACCTGAAGCCGACGGATAAGGCGGCTGCCAAGGTAGGAGTGGTTGAATGTTCCCTACAGTATTGTTGCAGTGCCTTTCCGAGGTTATTCACCCGCGGCCCTTTCATCGGCACTATAACATTACATTCATCACTCATCCACGTAGACGCATGGGTGCAGATCTGCGTTGGTAAACCGCATAGTAATATCGCCGTCCGCCACTATGCCCAGTACCTATGAAT
The DNA here is from genome assembly GCA_003116995.1 of Yamagishiella unicocca. Lineage (NCBI taxonomy): Eukaryota > Viridiplantae > Chlorophyta > Chlorophyceae > Chlamydomonadales > Volvocaceae > Yamagishiella > Yamagishiella unicocca. The sequence goes on from BDSL01000047.1 coordinate 84,612, forward strand.
GCCGACGGAGCGATGACTGATATGGTCGCCGCTTTGCAAAGCAATCGCCTGGCTCCAGGTCCACCTCGTTTATTCCCGCAGGCCTCCCTGGAGGGCCTGCGCACCACCTTCGTTCAGCTGCGTTTTCTGATGCGGCAACACCTGGAGGAGGAGGAGATCATCGGCCTGCCGCTGCTGCGCAAGCACTTCACTGCCAAGGAGGCTGCGGTAGTGGAGAAGAAGATCGTCGCCAGCATGAAACCTAGCGACATGGCCTGGTTCCTGCGACCAATGGTGAGGTTTGTTTGGCTGACGCAAGAACCTGATCCCTTCATTTGGCAGCATAGCATGTAAAAATTTGGCCTTAGCAGTTGTAGCTGTTGTAACGGTTACAGTGGGTTCCAGACCAAGAGGTAGAACCATCGGGCACAACGCCTGACACTGAGGAAGACGGAGGAGACAAAGACCGACGTGCACCGGAACAAAGGCAAACCACCAGAACACCAATCGGCAAGCCGTAGGCACACAGAGCAGCAGCCAGTACCCCAAGGGGAATTTGCACTAGAGGCTCCCCTATCAGGAACCGACAACCAACCAACCTAACAGCCCAGTAACCGATGAACCAGTGAAGCGACGCAAGCATCGGGACCAGCCGCCTCTCATCCCGAACAGCACGGACCCCAAGCAGGGCTCAACGCGCATATAGAACCAAGCAGTTGTTGGCGCTCCCCTCCGGAGTCATTACGTACTGCATACACACGCCCCCACCCCTATGGGAGTACTTGCCCCGGTTTGGTGCCGGTTTGCCCTCTTTGCCCGGTTACCGGGGACGGTTACCGGGGCCGGTAACCGTCCCCCGGTTGGCCAGCAGCCCGGTAACCGCCCCATCCCAGTAACCGACCCCCTTACTCGGTTACCGGGGCCGGTAATCGGCCCGGTAACCGACCCAGTTAGGCATGCCACCCGGTTACAGACCCCTCCCTCCAACCGACCCCTTTGCCCAGTTACCGGGGTCGGTAATCGGCCCCGGTAACCGGCCCCCGGTTGGCCAGCCACCCAGTAACGGACCACTTGCACTAACTGCACCCCCTTGCCCGGTTACTGGGGCCGGTTACCGGTGGGATGGTCTCGGGAGAGACCATTTGATATCGGGTGAAATGCTAAGCTTTCGTCATGCTAAGCTCTCGCCGTTCTGAGGAAATATTAATGCTTTTAGATTCAAGATCATATATTGAGTTTGGGAGTCTTTATACTTGCAAACATGGAACATAGGCACAGGTTGCCGTCTTGCTTATCAGGTGCGTGGTTACAATTTATAAAAATACACTGAAAATAGCTGAAGCTAGAGCTGGAGCCACGGGCCTCAACCTCCATCTGATCCAAGGAGCCTATCGGTTGAGTAACTGGCCCCCTTGCCCGGTTACCGGGGCCGGTTACCGGTAGGTGGGATGGTCTCGGGAGAGACCATTTGATATCGGGTGAAACACTACGGTTCCGTCCTGCTTTTATTGAAGTGTGTAATGCCTTCAGATTCAAGAACATATATCGAGTTTTAAAGACTTTATACTACGTACGGTACCTACTCGAACTCCAACTACAAATTATGCCCTACCAAAGCCACACAGCCAAATTATACCCATAGTCTTGAGGTTCTCCTCCACCTTCTCTAGGTAATTTTCCCATGGCCTGTGTGTGCGTGCGTGCGCGAGTGCAAGCCCCCCCCCGCACACACACCCGCTCGCCCCGCACGTGAGCAAGTGCCTCTGCTGTCGGCGCACCACCCCACCCCGCGCACCCAGCCCACGTGTCGTGCGCAAGTGCCTCCATCGACGCACCACCTCCGCTCCACTCGCCTCCGCGTCGTGCGCAAGTGCCTCTATCAGCGCATCACTCCACCCCGTTAGCGCTGCACACCCCGCAACCACGCAAGTGCCTCAGTTGGCGCACCACCCCGCTCCACTCCGCCCCGCCCCGTACGTGCACAAGTGTGCACTCAATGGATATGGAGCCGGGCCGGGCACCACCCGATGGCTCTACCTGGCAATTGCGATGGGGCCTACTGCTGTAGCAGTTACTACTGCCACCCGATTTACACGGCCCCTCACGTAAGATCCTCCCTCTTCTTCCCGGCCCCCGCCCTGCGCAGGACGTGGCCCAGAAGAAGGAAACGATGACTCGCCTCCGCATCCCGGGCCTGGTGCAGAAGTTTGTGCTGCTGCCTGCCGTACGCAAGGACGAGCGCATCATTCTGCGCGCCTATCGAGAGCTGGCGGCTGGGGCTCGGAGCCAGAAGCATCAGCACAGGAATAAGAAGATGCGTGTCTTTTGCTTTGTGGTGTAGAACATACACGGACTCACCAAGCCACAGCTGTGGACGCCGTTATGTGGAACCGGAAGGGTTCATGGGTGTACACATATATACACACACGCGTTGCCATTGGATACATACATACAACGTGCACCGTGCGTGCAAACCAGTGGGCGACCATACACGTCCCTGGCGGCATGACTTGACTTGCCAGCATCGCACACGTCACCCAACGTGTACTACTGCGCACCTCACTTGAAGGCATGCCGCATCGTCCTGGACGAGCAAATGCGCACTACCGTGCACTGTCATGCATTGATTGAGTATAGCGCATGAGACATGTTTGTAGAAACTGCCGCTTAACGTACCGTGGGAACGGCGATGCTGCTCATATATATTTATTAAGGCTTGGACCACGGTGGTCCAGTGACGTCTCCTGTCGTCTCTTCAATATGCGTGGTGACCAGGAAGACTAGATAGGATTTCCGTGTTCGCTTTAGGAGCACTCCAGGCGCTCATGCGTACATGTGCGTGGCGATCGTCGTCGCGTTGCCTTTCAAGGGTTATAGTGGGTACACGTTGGTTACAGTGGGTTCTAGACCAAAAGGTGGAACTACTGTTGCGCATCCGTTCCTGATTTGTTCGAGGGCCCCACCACATTTACGTAGGTTAACGGGCACATGGTTGTAGTAATAACTGCTACGTGCGTGGCCACCGGACCCGCAGGTATAGCCGTCGGGCATTTGAGCATCTGTGCACATATGGTAATTCCGTGTGTTGCCCACTGTAACAGCTACCATTAAACGTTGTGCCCTGTCCAACAGCTGCATGTGTACAGACGGCATTCCGTCGCCGACCTAACGACGCGAGTCTGTGTTGTGCGCCGTTTACCTTAGGCGTCCTTAGGTGCTCCTAGAGCGCACATCAGTCTGTAATTGCGGATCAGCGGATGCCTTGAGACTGCCTAGCATGCACATCTATCAGTCTGTAACTGCGGATGCCTCGAGACTGCAGACCGCCGTCCAGTAGCAGGCTTAGCAGGTTGCTTTCCTTCCGGTCTGGAACCCACTCAAACAGTTAGGTTACTAGGTTGCTGCCGCAGCTAGCCTCACAATACGCGTGTTACGAGACGGGGCAGAACGCTTATCATCGCGCGTTCGACGGGTTGCGAAGCAGAGTGCAGCAGCCATCACTGACTTTTCGATTTAGTTGACTTGCACGCACGCAGTGCAGATGGCCATTGGTCCAGAATGGGCGCGTGCAGTGCCTGACCGGTATGTCGCGCAGACGTGTCAACATTCGACAGTGCCCGTATTTTGGCTGTCCGTACGCACGCTTATTGTTTAGTCGTCTTGCCTTGTTCATCGCATCTGGGAAGGTGTGCTGTGAACTCCAGCTCGAAACCTAAAAGTGCGCTTGCCTAACAGCCCCGGCGGCTTCCCAATTATACCGGCAAATCCACGACACCAGGTACGAAATGGCTGCGGGCCCGCTCCCGGTGCGCCGTCAGGCATCGACACGCGTGGGGCTGCCAGCGATTTTCTGTGCCCTGCATGTGACAAGGTTGATCCATGCTTGGATCACACCCGTCGCATCCACGTAGCATGCACGGCAGGCTCCTCGAGTCGACTGGAGCCTATCGATGCTTGGCTTAAGTAAAACTCGTACCTACAACAAACCAACTTGTCACTTACAGTGGGCCCAGGAGACCGCGGGCGATTAACCTCGTCGTCCACACATTGCCAATTGGGGGAGGGATATTGTTTCAGCAGAACGGTTCAGGAAGTTCGCCTGATTTTGGTGCGATTTTGTGCAGCGAACCTGTGCTCGACTGAGAAGACCACACGCTGTACCGAACTGTAAATCGTGGCCTGAGGGAAAACCTATGTACGCGCATCCGGAGGAGCAGGTGCAAAGTATCGTGCATTGCTTGTGCGATCAGGGTCATGAGAGACGTGCCAGTCACCCTTGCCCGTGCCGGCGGGAACGGTTAAGGATACAACATGTCGCCATATTCTTAACGCCACATATGTGCCATGTGTAAGCCAAGATGTTTGGTCACATGGCGGCCTACGCGACTGAAAAGACCGTCCGGGTAGGGTGTGACGTCAGCGCCGCGCGATGCCAAGGGCTGCCGTCGGCAAGCGAAAGTTAATGAGTTTCCTGCAAAGACTTGTAGTAAATTTGATCTAGAGCAGAATACACGGCCGTGGTTTTGGCGGTGCCTCACTCTTCGCGTCTCAGGACAGGCAGGTAGGGAGGTAGGGAAGGTGACACGAATTCAACACTTGCCAAATACGGTACGGAGGTCCCCACACCAGCTATCTAGAACAATGAACAACTAACATTATACATCTTATCGATCACTTTTGGAGCGATTCTACGCTTCCAAAAACTCCTTGGCCCCAAAGGCGCCCGTTGCGCCCGTTCCACCAGCCTCACCTGTCATTCCGCACTGGAAGCCATATGCAAGCTTCCCCAGTAAAACCATAGAGATGGTATAGGGGCCTAATTGAAGCTCCGTATGCATGCTGTGTAGACGTCCTTATTAGCTATTTTGCTGCGACTGTACACTATAATATTCGTGAAGCTGCAGCTAAAAAACTTGTTGCACGGCTGGTTGACGCGCTACATTTCTCCGCATTTCTTTCAATTCTATTCGATCAGTATCCTAGCTGATCCTTGAGTCCCAAGAGTGACAGCTGCTATGGCCGCTGTCATGGCACCGACGACTCTTGTGTCCTGGAAGCCGGTTCCGGTAGCAGGAATTATGCTCGAGACAACAAACTTGAGTCAAGCCCTTGAGGCGCTGGCTATGGGACAGTGCGAGCTTGGGAAACTCATGGCACCATCGCCGTCGTGGCCCTTCCCGGGCTCGCTGGACGGTAAGCCACGCCGTTGGATCCTTTGGGCTAATGAAACTGGCCTTGAATATATATCTTCCAACCGCGCTGCTTAGGTTGGAAGCTCAGCCACGACGCCATCCGGTATGATATGGAAGCCATTTTGGCCGGAATCGAGAGGACCAAATCCATGGTAGGCCGCAACAATTGACCGTGGCGTGCCGGTAGTAGTACAATGTCGCGCGTCGTGCAAGGCTCAATCGACGCCTCAACGGCCCATCAACTGCCCTCCCGTCACCCCTCGTCACCTCCCCTGCATCCAACCGCGGACGTGCCACCAGCCGTCCCGATACTTCCGTGTAGAACACATTCGTTGCCCTTTGCCGACCGTGCAGGTCGACAACGGCCGCACCTTGTCCTGGTGGCAGGTCCAGGCGTTCCAGTTGGTTGTTCACGAATTCCACCACAATGTCCAACAGCACCATGACCACGAAGAAGGTCAGCCTTATAAGCAGAAACCGGGCAATCGGGAAGGCATCAAAATTGCCGAGGCTGGCCCAGGGCACGATCGGCTGCCATGTGGGCGGATAGATGCTAGAAGTGCCCTGCTGGGGTCCAGGGCCACGCGCGGACTGGGGTCCTGGGCCTTATGTCTGGCTGACGAGCACCACGCACGCTTATTCCATTCATCTCGCTGGTTTCACGGTTTCATAGTTTCCTGCCCTGTGACGCGTGGATGGGACGCGCTACGTGCGGGGTGAATCGGCCTTCTGCTTGCGCATTGAACGAAAAACACGTTACTCTGATGCCAAAGGGATGTCGGCAATACGCTCGCAAAATCGAGTGACTGCAGTTAAAACCATTATACGCCTCCAGACACCCGTGCACAGGATGAGGCCGCGATGCGCTTTCCTACCTAGGAACTGCTCTGCGCTGTCACCCCGACGCCCTCCGTCCTACCTGTGGATACCTGCCCGATGCATCCTCCCCCAATCCTCGCTCCGCAGAGATCTTATTTCCTTGGATGGCGACGCGCGTCACGCTGCCGCCCAAGATGAGCTCCGACCACCGTGTACTCATGACGCTGATGGACAGGGTGCGAGACCTGTGCGACCAGTTGGAGCCGGCGGATAAGGCTGCCAAGGTGCGTGAGAGCGCGCTTGAGGACGAGAGCGCCCTGTGTACGTAGCCTCCGTGTGTGGAAGTCATGCAGCCACTCGAGGAGGCCCCGCGTAACATGATAATAATACGGTTTTACAGTGTTCGCAAGCCCAGGCGAACCCACGACAAGACTATGGGCTCTGCCCGTGGCCTCACCATATGGGAGCCGGGGCTGAAAGTAGCAGACGGCTCGCATGTTATCTAATTAGCTGGGGATCGATCAAGCACTCAGTGTCAAACATATCCTTCATGTCTTGAACACGAACGATGTTTCCCCATTATCACACCCTCCATAACGAACGAAGTCAGCTAGGCAGCCGAGGGCAGTCCATGTATGTAGTATTCTCGCCAGTATCCCGATTCTCTAGGGCTGCCTAGATCCATTGGACCATCCATTGGACCCACTTGTACATACATGGCCCATCATTTGTGTTGCTCGGAGCTGATTTGACGGCGGCTCACGTACCTGTGTAACGAGAAGCGCCTGACGGCCTCCCCCATTACTTCGTATCGCACACGCAGTCACGCTTGCGGGACCTGCGCACCACCTTCGTGCAGCTGCGCGTCCTGATGCGGCAACACCTGGAGGAGGAGGAGATCATCGGGTTGCCGCTGCTGCGCAAGCACTTCACCGCCAAGGAGGCTGCGGTGGTGGAGAAGAAGATCGTCGCCGGCATGAAGCCTAGCGACATGGCCTGGTTCCTGCGGCCAATGGTGAGGTTGGGTCAAAGCAGCCAGCGTATGTGGTATTGGATGGTACCGTGTCAAAGCAGCCAGCGTATGTGGTATTGGTACCCCCAGTCGTATGTATTACATGATATCGCTTGCGCCTCACCCTGTACCTTCAACCACCTCTCGACACTAGCACGGAGGCACCTTACCGCTTCTCCGCTCCACTGCCGGCGCAGGACATGGCCCAGAAGAAGGAAACGATGACTCGCATGCAGATCCTGGGCGTGATACAGAAGTTTGTGCTGCTGCCCGCCGTACGTAAGGACGAGCGGACCATCCTGCGCGCCTACCGAGAGTTGGCGGCTGGGGCTCGGAGCCAGCAGCAGCTGAACCAGAAGAAGGCGCGCGTCTTTTGCTTTGTGGCATAGGAAGTTCTGCAGCGAGCGGGCAGCAAGGTAATGCCGCCGCGAGTCTTGCTTCAGGGCATACCATTGTACATAAATTTGCACCCGACCAATTGGCCGAACATCCCAGGCAGAGTGGCATAATCCATGTCAAGCATTCATGCTCATGTGTTCCTTTCTTGCTGCTGCTTTTAGCTCGAAATAGCCCGGCACTGCAATTTGCTCGGTGGCCGGGCGTGTGTCTGTGTATGTTCCTCATCTAGATTATCACACAGCTATGGCGCTGCATGTGAATCCCTTTATTGATTTTTTTTAAGCGGCGTGCAGATGTTGCAGCCATAGGGTTCGGTTGGAAGAGTAGTAGATGGCGGCTGCGAACCTGGTTATTAGGCGGATTGCGTTGTACGGGATGTACGGCCGACGACATAACCTGCACGCGAGTGTCCATAGGAGGACAAGGTGTGCAGTACGGTGACGTGTTGCACGAAGGCATGAGCAGTGTTACAGCAGCAAGGCTGAATGTGTGCCTGTATCTCGCCTGGTGCACGACTTGTATGCGTTGAATTGACACCGTCTACCGAACTGGTGCGTACGGTACTAGCTTATTATCGATGCCGTTTGGCATCTTCAACGTTTGCCCGCGGGATTTCTCGGGCATGCGGACACTGTCACATCTTACTATTGTTATTAGCGATGTTTTTCCTTGACGCCGTGAGACCTAGCTGTTTGCGTTCCTTTCATCAACCTGCATCAACGCGCGTGCGCGCTGCCCCTGCTGCGGGCGTCTGCATTCCAGACCATACGGAGAGCTTCCTGTAATGTGGCCTGGTGTTCGACTTGATGCATGTGGCCCCAATCCTTTCACTGGATGCGCGAAAGGGTTTTGCGAGGTGCAGCAGTAGCAATGTGGCCGTCGCAGTCGCAATTGCAGCTCCGGAGGCTTCCTCTAGCAGGGTCTAGCAGCCTGGTGTATGTACCTGTACGCTGCTTCCGTGCATGAGAATGTCGTAAACGAGGGAGTATGGCAGGGAGACGACTTCTTATCCGCCGTTGGACCTTGTTGGACGACAGTCGTACAGTCACTAAGTCAGTTCAGCCAGCATGCGCCCTGGCCCTTCCCCGCCCTTCCCCGCCGGAAATCGGAACTGGGGTCGCCTGCCGGCCATGGAATTCAGCTAAAAGAGTACGAAAGGATAAGAAAGGTATGCTCGGTGAACCTTGGATGAACAACCTCGCCGAGACGCTGCAGAAAAAGGCGGGCGAAGCCCTTTCACAACAAAAACGCACCCGCGCTGACGCACCACGCACACCAGAGAGACACCGCAACCGTATATGCGGCGACCGCCAGTATGCCATGGTCAGAAGCATGAAAACGATTATATTGCCACGGAACTGCGATGCATGGTCCTGCCGGATGGGTATGTGGCGCCCTCCGGAGCGATTCATTCATATGAAGGACATGTAGAAGGGCTGGATTGGGCGACGCGCGCAAAGGCGTCAATGGCGTACCTGTGCGTCAGCCATACATGCATCGTAGCTGCATAGTTTCTACAAATAAGTACCGTTATCAGAAACAGTTTTCATGCTTTCAGTCCTGTTATTGGCTTTCAGCTTGATCCCGTATCCGGGCGACAGTCTCACTCCTGACGTGACGGGAGAAAGCGGTTGAAAATCATGACTGTACAACAGGCTCCAACGGCCGACGTATCCACCACTTCGCAAAGAAGCGGACTGCCGTGAAATGTGAATCTAACATAAACATATCCACGTATTTGTGAGTGCCCATAGTTTTCCAATCTCTATTGTCACAACCTTTGGCGCTCGGGCCGAAGGCGCCTGTTGCGCCCACCCTGGAAACTCAACGCAGTTAACAGCTAAATGGAAGTAGCTTTAACATATAGTGATAAACAGCTCCTTGGCATTTATAATACGGTAGCTGTCTTGCAACACATACCGGTACACTGACAAACCCTTGCTCTCTTATATTGATTCAGACGTTTAATCAAGGGATTTACTTACAACTATAGTATATGACCTGTGTTCCTGGGTGGCCTTCGTCTCTCAGCGGCCTTTTTGGGAAATTAACTGAATTGTCAGGCTGGAACCATGGCCGCCAGCACCGCTCTCGTGAAGAAGCCTGTCACCGTGGCTGGAATAACGCTTGAGACAACCGAACTGAGCTCCGCCCTTGAGACACTTGCTATGCAACAGTGCGACTTTGAGAAGGTCATGGCGCCATCGCCGTCATGGCCATTCCCGGCCTCGCTTGATGGTGAGCCGTGCCATTGCCTGCCGAATTCGAGGCGGCGTAGATGTGAACATCTCATTTCGCACCGTTCTGCATAGGCTGGAAGGTCAGTCACGACGCCATCCGGTATGATATGGACGCCATCCTGGAGGCCATCGAGAAGACCAAATCTTTGGTAGGTTTCGGCATGGTGCATATTATCATCCCTTAATTTTTATCGTCCTCCCTGTGCAGTTCATTATAAGTTAGCCGATGGGCCACGTTTCCTCTTTCGTGCTCGTGTCGTAACCCAATCAAGCCCCTGCTCATTGCACCCTGTCCATGTGGCAGGTCGACAAGGGCAACGCGCTTGAGCTCTGGCAGGCCCAGGCGCTCCAGTTGATCCTCCGGGAATTCTATCACAATGTCCACCAGCACCACGACCACGAAGAAGAGGTATTCTTCCCCTGGATGGCGACGCGCGTCAAGCTGCCGCCCAAGATGAGCTCCGATCACCGCACGCTAATGACGCTGATGGACAGGGCGCGAGACCTGTGCGACCACCTGAAGCCGCAGACTGCGGATTCCTACACGGTGAGAAATAACATTAATGAGAAGTAACATTAATATTATTGGAGCATGGGCCGCATAGCTCCGTCGGTCGTGCACCGTCCCACCTAAACGTTCTAATGATTATGTCACGCAACAGCAGAGTGTCGCTCATTGAAGCGCCGTATGGCCGGCCCATTCCGCCCTCTCCTTTTCTGTTCCCACGCAGGCCTCCCTGGAGGACCTGCGCACCGCCTTCGTGCAGCTGCGCGTCCTGATGCGGCAGCACCTGGAGGAGGAGGAGATCATCGGCCTGCCGCTGCTGCGCAAGCACTTCACCGCCAAGGAGGCTGCGGTGACGGAGAAGAGGATCGTCGCCGGCATGAAGCCTAGCGACATGGCCTGGTTCCTGCGACCAATGGTGAGACCTGACTGCTCGACTGTGCAGGAGTGAACACTTTACAAATTTAGCTATGGTTGTGTGGCATACGTAGCGCTTTGCTTTGCTCGTTTCGTGCGCCTTTCCCACTCACTGCGCGCAGCACAGCAGCACAACCCAATCGCGCGAGCCGACGCCCCCTTGCTTATGTACGCACTCATTCGTGCCCCTCTCCTACATCTCCATCGGCCCCCTCCGCCTGCGCAGGACATGGCCCAGAAGAAGGAAACGATGACTCGCCTCCACATCCCGGGCCTTGTGCAGAAGTTTGTGCTGCTGCCTGCCGTACGCAAGGACGAGCGGACCATTCTGCGCGCCTACCGAGAGCTGGCGGCTGGGGCTCGGAGCCAGCAACAGCAGCAGCAGAAGAAACGCGTACTTTGCTTTGTGGCATAGGGGCACAGCAGAGGTACCAGCAGCCAAGCAACCAATAAAGGGGCCGTGGCCGCTGTGACGTGGCAGCAGCTCTTGTGGGACAGCAGGCCCTACATGTGGTGTATCACATACACGCGACGGACACGACTGCGATTGGTTTCGTCGGAACCGTCCCTAGCTTCTATGCGTTTATTTTGGTTAAGCGTCGCGACCGTGAACGGGTAATTTGGATAAATGAATGGCTGGCACGTGTACAATATAGATGGTGTAGCAAAGTAAGCAGTTGCGCGAGAGGCACATACGGCAGCGGGGTGCATTCATGTACGTATATATGTACATGCATGTAGAGGTGTAGTAGGTTGCAATTGTTACGGTGGACTCCAGACCATGCATGAAGTATAGTAAGTAAATGTATGGCGAAGATGTGACACTCGTCGCTTCGAGCTGCAGGTACGGCGGGCCACCTATCCTGACCTTGCGTCTCATGCCCACGCACGGATGTTATTCAGGTGCCGTTGCACGGTCGCGTACATGTATGCGTTGACCTAATCACGGATTTGTGTCCGAGGTGTTACGACCCGCCATTGGTGCAATTTAAATAACCCTTACTAACGTGTGATTGTCATGTTTGCCGAGAACATTGAGTCGGCAGGCCACGAGGCTACCGTTAAATTACAGGGAGGGAAGTCGGGTAGTGCCAAGCCGATTAGCAGGGCGGCAGAGACAGAGGGGCTGTGTTGGGGGCCAGACGGCGTATCGTCGTCGAGGCCAACGTCAGCGTTATCCTCGACATGTATGGAATAAGTACGTACACAGGACAAGACGTGCGTAAATTGCATCATCACGTGCATGTTATATCGGCAATATGCAATATTGAAACTCTCAGCATGCATCTGATATGTTGATGCAGATGATACCATCCCCGCCCCCGGCTGCCGAGCGAGCGGCACAACAGCCCTAACTCAATACGAGCAAACAAAGAAACTCCCCAAGGCACAGAAGCCCGCCTACGGGACACCCAAAGACACTCACCTCACACTCGAACAAAGACAGGGCCAATGGGACCCACCGCAAACCGACCAAGCCAAACGCGCCCAAACCATCCGGGCGAGCACCATGTTTGAATGCACACCCGCCCAGCGACCCTTACACCGACACCTGCCCCACGGGACGCTGCCACATCCAGCTTAGGTTTGTCACGACACAGCGCGTAACCATCACAGCGCGTGCAGAGTGCGTTAGTTGCCGTACGCTAAGGGCATGAGTTGCGCCCTGCGGTTAGCGTTGTCTGGTAGATGTAGTTACACGGCTTTGATTGCCGGTAATTACGGTAGTTATATTAGAGCTATCGTTACAGTAGATGTGAAGCCAACGGACACATGTGCATGTGTCGGCAGCAATGGTAGATGTGCTCCAGGGATGGCAGTTAGCCACGTTCGGGAGTGCACCTAGGCCCGCTGCCTGGAATGCCCAGGCAGCGGAGTTTGTCGCCACAAACTAACAAAGTCTGGAAGAAACAGCCCTGTACTGACACATCGCTGTAAGACTAGTGCGTACCTCCGCCCATTCTCTCAATAGCATCCACAACTTGCACGTCGCAGTGTGTTGATTGCTCAGCCGTAACCGGCAGTCTTTTCGCTCTCTTCACCCAAGAGCCGACGCACGCGCGTCGGTGCCGCGTCCGGCAGCCAGGCGGCCTCTGGGGCAGCGAATCCTAGTCTTCAGTGGGCTCACCTGCCCTGCACAGCACGCTGTGTGTCGTGACAGGTTGTTGCAACGGTTACAGTAGTGGGTTCCAGACCAAGAGGTAGAACCATCGGGCACATCGCCTGACACTGAGAAAGACGGAGGAAACAAGGACCGACGTGCACTGGAACAAAGGCAAACCACCAGAACACCAAATCGACAGGCCGTAGGCACACAGAGCAGCAGCCAGGACCCCAGGGGGAATTTGCACTAGAGGCTCCCCTATCAGGAACCGACCACCAACCAACCTAACCGCCCAGCAACCGACGAACCAGTGAAGCGCCGCAACGAAGCGCCGCAACTAACGAAGCACCGCAAGCATGCATGGGGACCAGCCGCCTCTCATCCCGAGCTAGGTATACACGACCGATGCGCGCGGCAACGTTACCAACACCACAATGGCACATGTGTACGACCCCAGGGGTAAATGTTGTTGTAACGATTACAGTGGGTTCCAGACCAAGAGGTAGAACCATCGGGCGCATCGCCTGACACTGAGGAAGACGGAGGAGACAAAGACCGACATGCTCCCAAACCGGGGCAAGTGCTCCCATAGGGCAAGTAGACACCTATATTCAATCACTTCTTTGCCTTGTGTAAATCTAGCACCGCTGATTTGGTAAGCTGGACATATGTCCCGAATGACATTTCTCTATCTGCTCAGGTCTGCTCCCATAGACAGAGCGTCCTCGTAAATGAATTGCTGTTGGAGGTAGCCTAAGGATGTGTGTAGCATATTTCGCATCCCCGTCGTCCAACACAAACACAATGAGGCATTTCTAGGGCAATTTTCATGCTTTGGACAGTACGACGGGGCCATCTTTCACTTAATTTTCACTTTCCGTACTTGACAATTTTTACTCGAACTTTCTCTCTTGTGCACAGGTTTGTTAACAAATGTATGTGGCGATACCATTTTGAATTTAGCATCACGCCGTAAATGCTGCGGCTATAAATGCTGCGGCTCTCTCAACCAAACCTGAGGCGCCATATCACAGCGCTTAGATCCAATCTTGGGCGGCTTCGTTCATATATTAGCAATAAACTCGTCAAAGAAACTGCGAGCTACAGGCCGGTATTGCTAGGAGCTTTCAAATACAGTGGATCCTGTTCATGCTATTCCGTTGTCGGACGACGGCGTGACGGACGACGGGAGTGTCAACGTACGCGGAGCACAGGCATACATAAGGACATAGGGACTTCAGACCATTACAACCCTTAAGCTCCATTGACGCTGATGCACAGGATCCACAATGGTTCAGCGCCTGGATCGATCGTGGACTACTAACGAGTACTTCTCTGTTTTAAATAACTGGCTTTACCTACTTGTCGCCGGGCTAGTGATACTCTCTATTTGCGGAGTCGCATCTATATCAGCACAACAGTGGTACTGCCTGTGCAAGCGCTGCGTGCACGAGGCGGCATCAACATCCGAGGACGTCAAATTGCGCGCTATGCGTACAGTCCAGCGTCATACAAAAATGCATGGCCATTACGGTTGTGGCAAACCGAGGATGGATTCCACAAACAATACACAGGCAGTGGTGCTGGAGTGCACTCGTATCCTCAATGAAGCAAGTAAGGAACCGCTATTAAGGTGCTCACGCTGCCTGTTCTATCTGTAACTAACTGACACATCCACCAATGTCCAGAAGCTGCAGGGTTGGTGTCCTTAGGTGATGATGACATGGGCGATGTTGCTGGTCCTATCCCAGCTACTCTCCAGATTCCAGGGAGCCCTACACTGGATCTGGACGGTATCCCTACCTTGTCCCAGCAGCCCAGCCCCAGCTACTTTGGATGGACTCCATCTGTGTAACCCTGTGTAACTACAAAGTTCCTATCACTCTGCGCACTGCTGGAACGCACAGCCCGCCAGCGGAGTACTGTTACTTTACTCCAGTCCACAAAGAACACATGATATACAGTACAGACTAGGCTGCCATTATTGGCTCTGTCAATCTAAGACAGCTGCAGCAGTATCGCACCGACCACAGCTAGTGACAGCCAATACCGAGAGCAACACAATATATTAAGATTGGCTGCGCACATATTCGGGGGATGTTGTGGCTGCTGCGTGGTTTGTCGGTTCCTGCTCCAAATTCTCAATGGGCGCGCGGGGTGCCTCTGGATGGGCTGTTGGGTGGTGTCATGGGATGGAGCATATTATTGGACTCTAAATAATTCGGATTATGTATGTAAATGACACTCTGCTAAACATGAAGAATGTGCATTCTTAGTGTTTTAAGTACGCACATTATTCTTATGGTGGCGTAGACAAGTAATTATTATTTAAGGGTTTTAAGGGCTTTTTAAACCCACTTAGCGCTCTTATAGCTATCCAGGGCTATCCTTTTTATATGGGCTAAGAAAGCCTATTTAAACCTAGCTAAGAACGTTCTTATACGCCTTCCAATTTGGTAGGGGCGCGAGCTCGCTACAAAGTCAGGGATTCCAAGTTAGAGCAAAACTAAAAAAGCTGTACGGACGAGGCGGGGACGGGAAGTGCCGGTGTCGCAACTGCAACCCAAACGGGCCCGTGATGGACTCCGGAGCGCACATCCTTGGCGGATGCACTCACCCTATGATGAAAGGGATGTACATCAACAGACATAACAAAGCGACGCAAATCATCACGGACGGCTGCGTGCGCAAAGGCAAGTTTAGGGGTGGCCTGATGATCACGCTGGCAAAGCTGCTGACCTTCCCCACTACTGCAGTAGCAATAATCGAGTCCTGGCCTGGATGCTCCCGCACCTAGGCGCAGATAGAGGACACCCAGCGGCAGATGCGACCGGACATACTGTTAGTTTGATTGTACCGAACCTCCCCTCATGAGTGACCCGGCGGCAATGGTATCACGCAGGGACCTGGCGATAAGAGGAAACATACTGTCTACATAATTGAAGTAAGATACACAGCAGGAGACCTACAACACGCACGCTGAGAAACTGGCTCAGAAGACTGCGCAATACGGTATAAAAAACTAGCAGCCGAACTACGCATGTAAGGCAGGGTGGGACGGAGGTGCGATATATACACTGAAACACAAATTGCCACTCTGGGAGCCACAGGCAGGCACGCTCCCAAAGACCCTCAAAACACTCCTCCACCGGCTAGGGGCAACCCCAGAGCAAACCATGAAAGCCTGCACAAAAATACACACACGTAGGGAGCCGCTGGCGCTGCGGGATGTGACTGTTCGGGTTGGGACGGCTGTGCAACTGGTCGAGTTCGCGGACGCCCGGCGGGCCGCGCATGCATGAGAAGTTTGTGCGCGAAGCGCTTGGGGGTACCGGGCCTGTCCTGCCGGCGGCCCTGAATGCCCTGCAGCAAGTGTTCCGGCGGCTCTGGTCTGGCATCAACTTCCTCCATCCCCGGCAGAACGTGGGGTATACCCTGGGAGGATACTGGCATCACCAGCGCCGCTGCTTGCTTCCACCGGGTCGGCACCTCGGCGAGCAACGCTTCCAGTGCCCCCATACATTCCCGCCACCGATCAAGCCTCAGTAACGTCTTCGCTGCTCTTGACCGCGGATCTAAGACTCGTAGGACGAGGCCCCGCCAGCCCGCTGGCAATGACGTCTGCACAGCCGCCTCGGACGCAACCAAGAAGTCCCGAAGCGCATCGCGAGCCGTCAAAACATCACCCAACGTCTTAATGGTCCAGCACCCCACAAGTTCTGGGTGCAAGTATTCCAAGTAAGCCCGGCCTGTACAACGCTACGGGGCAGTTCCAGATGGTCGTGGATCATGAGCTGCGTGCGACGCTGTGGCCTTGAGCATTGTACCATGGTGTTTGTGGATGATATCCTGGTGTTTGCAGTAAGGACACACACCGGCTAGCCGGTTACGTGCATGCACAAGTAAGTGAATTGCCCGCTACCCGGTTACGTGCATGGTCACTGTACCGCGCGAGAATGTTAATCATACATGTATGCAGGTCGTTCACTCATGATTGCGAGCGTGCGACGCCTATTCACTTACTGCCCGTGCATCACTCCAGGCCTCCGTGCACGGTACCGGTAAAAGCGTGCACAAGCGCCAATCAGCCCGTGTTTGCGCCGTCCCCCGAGCAGCATCTGGCAGACTGCGGGGCAGTACTGCAGTGCTTGATTCGGTGTGGACTCAAGCTGCATCCTGACAAGACGGTGCTGGCAGCAGCGGAGGAGGTGGAGTTTTTGGGGCACATGGTGATGAGCGCGCAAGGCTTGCGGCCCATGGCAGCGAAGATCGCGGCGATCCTTGCGCTGCAACCCCGCCCCCACCAACCTGACGGAGCTGCAAGCTCTCTTTGGTCTGGTCAACTACTACCGCTGCTACGTGCCCAAGTTCAGCGACATCACAGCGCCGCTCAACGAGCTCACCCGCAATCAAAGGCGTGGTTTTAAACGAGCACACGTGGCAACCGGAGCACCAGGCCGCGTTGGTCGCCATCAAAGACGCGTTCAGCCAGCAGGCGGGCCTGATTGTGCATCGCATCCAACTAATGGTTCTACCTTTTGGTCTGGAACCCACTGTAACCGTTACAACAAGAACAGTGAATCGACCCGCCGAGGGTCTCGATGCCAAACTTAAGTGCGCGCGCGAGCTGCTGAGTGTGCGCGTATGTGTCCGTGTGAGTTGGGACCTAGCGGACACGAGGGAATAGTATTGCTACCTCCGACTTCATATTATCGATAGCGGAGGCGGCGGAGAGTAATAAGCCGGAGGCGGGTCGTGACTACAAAACGCAATACACGAGCACTGTCGGATGCATGTGTGTTTGTACTTTCCACAGAAGAGCAGCCAGCGAGTTTATCAAGGGGCAGAGTCCCAGTCGGAAGGGAATCCTGATCCGAACATACAGTAAGACGCCAGCACATTGATTACTCACTGTGAAGTAGTATGCGAACGTCTCGCCTAATTGTGACCCCTGCGACCCTAGTTCATAGTGCGAAAGGTCAGATTCATTAATGAGACAAACGAATCGTAACGCCTCACTAGATTCGTAAGGTCCTAGTCGACCGCTATTGTTGACGCCCGAAACCTCTAGGCAGTCATCCGCTATTTGTTTTCGTTGTAACGGTTACAGTGGGTTCCAGACCAAGAGATAGAACCATCGGGCGCATCGCCTGACACGCTATTGTTGACGCCCGAAAACTCTAGGCAGTCGACCGCTACTGTTGACGCCCGAAAACCCTTAGGTAGCGACGGGTAGCGGCGCACAACACCTGCGGGAGCTTCCTTTTTGCTCCTCCTTCGGGCTGGGTGCTGGTCTGGTGTGGGAGGAATTTTCTTGGGCCTCGGGTGGGAGGCTTCTGTTCGACTTGTTGATGAGGCGCTCTGCTGGTGGTTCGGATCGAGGGGCTGCTTGGGCTGCAGTCGGTGTATTGCTTAAAGGAGGGCCATTTAGGCTACCTCCCCCTTAGAGGTTGATGCCACTGTTTGTTCTGTGGCCCCTTGCTTGAGGATTTTTCGGTGGTTTGCCATGTCTCGGTCGGCCAGTTCTTCTTCCTGCGTCTCACAGCACACAGTGCACAACAGCGCACAGCACATAGCACAGAAACCAGTAATCATATATCATAAACCAGCACCCAGCAACGAACCGGCACCAGCACCAGCATGCGCCTATTCCAGTGCCAGGCGATGCGCCCGCTGGCTCCAGCTCACGAGTCCGGAGCCCACAGTAAGAAGCTACTTCTACCACTACTGCTACTGCTACTACCACTACCACTACTACTGCTACTGCTACTACTACCACCACCAGCATTAGCAGGGGCTGCCTCGGCACCGCCCCCCGGACAGTTTCTGATCCCTGCGTCTGCTCTCCTCAGCCGGCCTTGCGTCCCCTCCGTCCTTCAGCCTCTCCCGCCCGCGTCGACATCTGAGCCGACGGCGCCGCCTGCACCTCCCTCCCGGCCATCTGCTGCGGCCCCGGCTCCACCATCTGCTCCGCCCCCGCCTCCGCCATCTGCTGTGCTTTTACCTCCATCCCCGCCCCCACCCCCGCCCCCACCCCCGCCCCCGCCTCCGCCATCTGCTGCGCCCCCGCCGCCAGCCCCAGCTTCCGCCCCCTCAACGCCGCCGCCGCCTTGCCCGCCTCCAGCCCCAGCTTCCGCCCCCTCAACGCCGCCGCCGCCGCCTTGCCCGCCGCCGCGCCGACTCGGCCGCAACCTCCGCCACGACCACCCCTCCTCCCTCGTCTGCCGCCTCCGCTTCCTCTCCTCCGCCAACAGCACCTTGAGCAGCTCCCTGCGGTGCCGATACACGCCTTTTTTGTTCCTGGACGCCGCTTTGATGGCCTCCCAGTCCGCTGGACACCCCATGCTCAACAGCATCCGCAGCCACTCCGCCGCCAGGGGCTGTCCCCTGTGAATCGACGGACAGCAACCAAGCAGCGCGGCGCGCGTGAAGGTCTCCCCGGTGGCGCTCCAGGGGCAGCGCAGGCGGCGCAGACAGCGCAGCGCCAGAGTGTCTCGGATGGCGGCGGCGCGGATGTACGGCTCACCGTTGTCCTGTCGGTTGTCGGTTGTTGTTGTCGTTGTGCGTGAGTGGAGGGTGGAGGGCGCAGGGCGGATGGGCGAGGGGGCGGAGGGCGGAAGGGGGCGGGGGGCAGGGAGGAGGGCAAGTGAGGTGGGGGCGTTCGACGCGCTGTGGTGTGGGGGGTGCGTTGGCGAGTGGCGGCGGCGGCGGCGAAGGGCCGCACCTAGGTCGGATTGGTCCTAGAGATACCACACCCTCCTGATCCGTAGACCGTCCGTTTGGGCAGCCCACGCATGACAAGGTAATGCGGCGCCACGGCCCTGGTCCCGGCCGCTAGCCGGCCTAATTAGGCCCAAACAGAACACCCGGTAGCCACGTAATCGCCATGAAGGCGATCGAATCGCATCGTTGGCGGCGGCGGCCTCGACACCTCGGGATGAGCCCTCGAGCTGGGACTCGAACCCGGGACCTCGACTTACCCCCATGGGGCAACCGCGCTCCGCCAGCCACTCCAGCTGCGCCTCGCCGCCCGCGCCGGCGGCTGCCGCGAACACGATCTCGTCCCAGGGGCAGGCGCGCTCGTGCAGCCAGCGCATGAGCTGCATGTTGCCCGTGCTTGCCGCCACGTCGAACACGCCCTCGTGCAGTTCGCACAGGCCCCGCTCGTGCAGCCACGTCAGCAGCCCCAGCCGCCGAGGAGTGTAGCCCCTCAGAGCGTGGACGGGCAGCTCGCGCACCAGGCGAGGTGCATCAGTCCCCTCCCTGCCGAGCCCCGCCCAGAACAGCGGGGACAGAGGCACGGAGCGCTGGTTGGAGCCCTCCGCAACAGCAACAGCAGCGGCAGCGGCAACCGCCACGACGTTGGCGTCGGCGTCGGCGCCGCTGGCAGCGGCGGCGTCGGCGTCGGTGCCGCTGGCAGCGGCGGCGGCGGCGGCGGCATCCGCCGGGGCCATAGCGGCGGCCGCCGCGGCCGCGCCCGCCGCCGCGGCGGCGTCCTCGGTGGCGCCGGCAGCGACGGCGGCAGCGGCGGCGGCCTCAGCAATGGCTGCTGCGCCGGCGTCGTTGATTCGCTCGACGACCCAGGCCATCAGGGGCAGGTGGCCGCTCAGCACCGCCGCCTCCAGCACCCGGCGCTTGGCCACGGGCGCGCCGTGTGCGTGAAGCAACTGTGAATACGGCGGTACGGCAGTACGGTAGTACGGTAGTGGGACAAGGAGCGGGGGGGGACCCGTGGGCCGACACATAGGGACACATTCCTCAGGGCGGTTGGCGGGGGGAAAGAGGCGACAGGCCGTTGTGGCGAGAGACACTTTCTAAGGGCGTGGAGCCGGCATCGGGGAGTGCGGTGCGGAGCCACAGCCTTACGGGTTGGGGGCCGGCCAGGTGCCGCATACCGCCAGGTGCCGCATACCGCCAGGTGCCGCATACCGCCAGGTGCCGCATACCGCCAGGTGCCGCGCACCCGTCTTCCCTCGAGTCCCCGATCCCACGCCGCCCGCACCCCACGGCAGGGACCACTGCCCTCCCCGCCACCCATCTTGAGCGCCCTCAGGCAGCCGCTCCCCGCCCTCCTCACCCTCCCCGCCACCCACCCTCCTCGCCCTCCCCGCCCTCCTCGCCCTCCCCGCCCTCCTCGCCCTCCCCGCCCTCCTCGTCCTCCCCCCCACCCACCTTGAGCGCCCTCAGGCAGCCGCTCCTCGCCGCCTCACACGCCGCCTGCAGCCCCGCCGCATCGTCACGATCCACCCGCACCCCGCCGCCTCCCAGCAGGTACCTCAGGGCCGGCACGTTCCCCACCCGGGCGGCGGCGTTCACCGCCGTGATGGTGACTGGGTAGCCGCGCCGCTGCAGCCACGCCAGCCGACCCACGCAGCTGTCGTCGCCGTCATCCGCGTCCTCGTCAGCACCAGCACCAGCACCAGCACCAGCACCAGCACCAGCACCAGCACCAGCACCAGCGCCAGCCCAACCACCACCCTGGCCGAGCCCGAGCCCGAGCCCATGTGGGAGTGGGGCCTGGCCGTCCTCGCCGCCGACCACCACCACCACCTCCCCCTCGTTGCCGCCGCCGCCGGCGCCAACACCGTCGTCATCATTAGTATCATCATCGTCGTCGTCGTCGTCTTTGGCGGCGGCGGCGGCGGCGGCGGCGGCGGCGGCGGCGGCGGCGGGGTTGTGGGAGAGGCAGTGCGGCGCCGCGACCGCTGCGTCGACCTCCGCCACAATTGCGGCGGAGAGGTTGTCGTGTAGGGCCGACGCGTAGGGCCGAGTGGTTGTGCACAGCACCCTGTGCGGCGCGACGGGAGGAGCGATAGGAGGCCGTGAGAAGGAGGACACGCAGGAGTACGGCAGCGACGGTAACGCACAACTGAGTGGCGATAAGCCACAACTGAATGGTGTCCGTGGTGTCGGCCCTGCAGTCTCACCCTCACTCTCACCCTCAACCCACCCCACGTCCTCACGTAACCCCCTGCCGTACCCCCCTGCCGTATCCCCCTGCCGTACCCCCAAAACCCTTATCCACCCGTGTTTTATAGTATACGTGTGTATCAGACCACGGGCTTCCCCTCTCACCCCTCTCACCCCTCTCACCCCTCTCACCTCTCCGCCACCCGCTCCGCCGCCTTCTCCGTCCGGCTGTGCCCCCGCTCCTCCAGCCACTTCACCTTCTGCCGCCAGTCGGCGGTGGGGCTGCAGGCGGCGTGTGCAGTGACGTCGCTCCAAAACCACTCCAGGCCGTGCAGGGGGTTCTCGACCAGGTGCTGGCGGGTTGGGGAGTATGAGAGTGCATAACCCGTAAGCCGGCACTGAAGGGTAAAACCGACTAGGAGACGTTTGGTACACTCGTTTGGAATTGTATATATGCCGGAGGGTTGGCCTAGGTGCTCAAAGCACCCGGTGATTAGGTACGCAAAGCCCGCGGAAGGCGGGGGGACGGAGGGGGGACAACCAGTTGGGGTTTAAGTTTCCAGGGTTTTACACGAACGCGAGCACACCTGCGTCCTACAACCGTCAACCACCGGCGGATGTCTCCTGACGGACACACACACTCTTGCTGGGCTGGGCTGGGCTGGGCTGGGCTGGGCTGAGATTCCGTGTTCCTGTTATCCACGGGTCTGTTGGGTCGCGCACCTGCATGGTGTCCAGGTCGCAGCCCAGAGCCACCGACTCCAACACGTCGAACAGCACCTTGGGCCGCGGGGTGCGCCGGCGAGCAATATCCGTGCGGTACTTCTGGAGGGCAGATGGCAGCACGGCAGGGCCGCCGCAGCAGGGCAGGTGGCAGCACGGCAGGGCCGCGGCAGCAGGGCAGGTGGCAGCGTTGGTTGCCGTCTTCAAAAAAAGCGTGATGTGGGAGGCGGTGTGGCGGTGCGGCGGAGGCGGTGTGGCGGTGCGGCGGAGGCGGTGAGGCGGTGCGGCGGAGGCGGTGAGGCGGTGAGGCGGTGAGGCGGTGAGGCGGTGTGGCGGTGAGGCGGTGAGGCGGTGTGACCAGGGGACGGAACGGTGACGCGCCCCTGTGGTTACTGGTCGGCGCAGCAGCACGCAATCCGGACCTGCCAACTACCGAGGCAGCTGCTATCGCGCCTGGCATACCGGCAACAGCATCCTCCAACGTCCCCGCCGCTCCCTCCCCCTCCACCCCGCCACCCCTCCTCCTTCCCCGCCACTCCCTCCCCCCTACCCCAGCCAACACCCTCCCCGCCACCCCCCTCCCTCCTACCCCAGCCAACACCCTCCCCCGCACCCCCCTCCCTTCCTCCCCTTGCGCGCACCTCCATCAGCCACCCCCCTCCCTTCCTCCCCCGCACGCACCTCCATCAGCCACCCCCCTCCCCTCCTCTCCCCGCACGCACCTCCATCAGCCACCCCCCTCCCTTCCTCCCCCGCACGCACCTCCATCAGCCACCCCCCTCCCTTCCTCCCCCGCACGCACCTCCATCAGCCACCCCCTCCCCCCTCCCCGCACGCACCCCACCCCCCCCCCCCTCCCCCCGCACGCACCTCCATCAGCCACCCCCCTCCCTCCTCCCCCGCACGCACCTCCATCAGCCACCCCCTCCCTTCCTCCCCCCGCACGCACCTCCATCAGCCACCCCCCTCCCCTCCTCTCCCCGCACGCACCTCCATCAGCCACCCCCCTCCCTTCCTCCCCCGCACGCACCTCCATCAGCCACCCCCCTCCCTTCCTCCCCCGCACGCACCTCCATCAGCCACCCCCTCCCTTCCTCCCCCCGCACGCACCTCCATCAGCCACCCCCCTCCCTTCCTCCCCCCGCACGCACCTCCATCAGCCACCCCCCTCCCCTCCTCTCCCCGCACGCACCTCCATCAGCCACCCCCCTCCCTTCCTCCCCCCGCACGCACCTCCATCAGCCACCCCCCTCCCTTCCTCCCCCCGCACGCACCTCCATCAGCCACGTCCCTCCCCTCCTCCCCCCGCCCGCACCTCCATCAGCCACACCCCTCCCCTCCTCTCCCCGCACGCACCTCCATCAGCCACCCCCCTCCCTTCCTCCCCCCGCACGCACCTCCATCAGCCACTTGTACACGTCCGTCTGCCCCGCAGCCGCCGCCACGGTGGCGGTGGACACGCCCCACCACCCCTTGGCCCCCACCACCCACTCCAGCAGCCGCATGTCCCCTCGCCTCGCCGCCACGGCCGCCACGCCCGAGTGCCAGGGTATGCCCTGCGTCCGCAGCCACTGGCACACCTCCAAGTGGCCGCCAGCGGCGCCGTACATGAGGGCGGTTGAGGTGCGGGGGAAGCGCTCCTTTTGGGAGAGCAGGACCTGCGAAGTGGTATGGTTTCCATAGGATTTTAGGGGGGTTGAGGGGGTGTAAGGGGGTGTCAGGGAGGTCCCGAGTAAATCCGTGCAAACGACATAGTGAATCGGGGAGATCAAACGGCGAGCAGTTGGGACACGCGTTTGGGTTGGCATGCCGAAGGATTTTGTTTGACAGCCGGAGACCTGGGACCGAGTCTTGTCTGCGGGCCTCGGAGGAACAGAAACCTGAGCTGCCGGACGATTTGGCGTTCACGTTTGGGGGCAGAATCCCACCGCCACTCCTGACAAGTCCTCCCTCGCTGACATTTGGGGGCCGCACGAGGGAGGACTCGTCGGGGGTGGCGGTGGCGGTGGGGATGGGGGTGGCGGTGGCGGTGGCGGTGGCGGTGGGGGCGGCGGTGCCGTGGCCATCCTTCCTGCCTGTAGCTTCCGCTGCGTGTGTCCTTTGCTGCCCCTGCGGGCGCCCGGTCAAAGCGGGCAAGCGGAAAAATCACCACCACAGCACGCACCTGGAGGTTCGGTATGCTGCCGCTGGCGGCCGTCTGGCCCAGCAGCAGTATCCGCTGCCGCCGCGTCAGGAGCCGTACATCGCCGCTGCCGCCGGCGGCGGGGTCGGCCCAGCAGCGCACGAAGAAGTGGTGTGGGACGGCCCGGAGGGGCTGTACGGCGGTGCAGTGAGGCGAAGAGAACTGCGCCGCGGCGGCCTTGCACACGAGCCGCAGCGTGCAGGCGACCTCGTTGGGGGGCAGGTAGCATGCTATGCGGTGCACCAGCTCCGGCAGCCACACGTGGGAGGAGTTGTACGGAGGGCCGTCGCCGGCGCTGCCGCCGGCGGCGGCCGCGCTGGAGGCGGCGGTGTCGCTGGCGGCTCCCCGCGCCTGCGGCGCATGGTTCGGTGCCGCGGAGGTGCCGCCACTGTACGGATCCTTCGCCGCCGTACTGCAGAAGCAGCCCATGGCGGGCGGTGGGCTTCTGGTTCTCCTAGGGTGGAGGACAGTAAGGGGGCCAACGGAATCTTGGCGAGGCTTGGCAGTTGGCACCGTGCCGTCATCGGGCCAGACCATTTGAAAGGTGCCGCACGCACTTCTCAGTACAGCAGGGATTCGGAGGGCGCCGTAAGAGATGCCATAAAGGAAGCAGAGCGAGGCATATTAGAGATGCCTCTTTGTGGCCGCTTGCCAGGGACGCGTCCCTGCTCGTACCGGTAATATCCGCTCCAATAAAAGTGCACCACTTCAATAGTACATGTATATGAGCGATTATAGTGTCGTCACACAGGTTTTCGATGCTTCTCCTGATGAACGTTAGGTTTGTGAAAGAACTGTGCGGCTCAGGCGCTGAATGGAGCCGCTATTGCTGAATGCAGCTGGCTTTCCTGACGACGGTCAAGAACTACTTAGCGTGACATGAGAAGGGGTTTGTGCCATAAATCGTCACTCTGCAAGTCCCTATCGCTCCGAAACCATGAAGCTGCGTTGGTGCGTTGCAGGGCTGCCCTGCTGCTTTGTATACTACTTATGTTGTTGACCGATGCGTTGGTTCATATCCAATGCATCATAACATGGTTAGGCATCGTACACGACGTACGCCACCAAGTGCTGTTTGTCGGCATGATTGTGTAGCTTTATTCCAGGCGCCTATACACTTCAGTTGATTTGATTTCACCGTATGAATAGTTTGTTTCCAAACTCACACGTCGTACGATGCAAATGACAAAAACGGATGCACTTCTCGTTGTATAGTCACGTGTACGGCCTAGCACGCCTTACGCGACAAGACGGTCGCCGGTTACGTTGCAAAGGCGGATCCTTACGGGGCTTCTATTAGTTGCAAATAAACACTGTGCCGCAAGCCGCAACGAGGAACAGGAGTCAGGCTGTGCCATGTTTGGGGGAGGACAACAGTTATCCGTTTAAAGTCGCGAGCAGAAGAGATTATTTAAAATCTGGCTTTGGTCTCACTAGTTTCCCAGGCAGAAAATGGGGCTCTTTTCTGGTACCGGGATGTGCGCCGCCCGACACATTCCGGGAGCTAGCGCGCTGTTGGAGAAGGGTCTGAGGGACCTGCCTGTGCAGCTGGTGGGATCCCTATCTTCATGGGTAAGAGCCACGCGTTCGCCCCAGCAGAGCAGCTGTCTTCGATTGCACCGAGCAGTAATCACCGCCTAACCGCAGGGAGCCAGCCGCATCCTGCCTGCCGCGGCAGCTGGCGTGATGCCAGCAACACAGTTAAGGTGGAAGTCGTCGTCCTCGGCGCCTGTGCCGTTCGTCTATCAGGAGCTGCTGGAGATGGCAAAGGCCCAGGTCCCATGGCGCAAGCTGACTGGGGACCATGTGTCCGTCATTGAAGCTGCTGGGAAGAAGATTCTAGAGGTGGGGCCGCAGTGGGGGTTGTTGTAAGTTGGGCAGGCAGTGCGGGCTTGTCCGCAACCTCCTACTGGAAACCTGCAACGGCAAGGACCCCAATGCCGACTAGACTGGACACCCCGGACCCCTGTGACCCCCCAGGTGGCGCCTGAGGCTCTGACTCTGCTTTCGGACCGGGCCATGCGGGATGTGGCGCACCTGCTCCGGCCGGGGCACCTGCAGCAGCTAGCTAACATCCTCAAGGACCCAGAGGTGCGGTGTGTATGGGCGGAAAGGTGGGGTGCGTATGGGGGGAAGGTGGTGTGCGTATGGGGAAAAGGTGGCGTGTTTCTACCGACAATCCTTAACATTTTAACAGTAAGATTTGGGCGAGAAATGTAAAGGTGCCAGGCCGGTATGGGGGGATGCTGGGGGGGAGGCGGGGCGTGTATGGGGGAAGGCGGGTGTGTGGTGGGGAGGAAGGTGGTGTGTGTATGGGGGGAGTGGTGTGAGGGGGGCGGGCCCCAGGGGGGGAGGGACCGGGGGAGCGGGACCAGGGCCGCAAGGGCCGGTGGGGCTGAGATGGCGGTGGCAGGACCCAGGTGGCGGGACCCAGGTGGTGGCGGCGGTGGAAACGGGTGCAAGAGGATCAGGCATCAGCAACGTCTTTTGGATGGCGATGAATTGGGCCGGAGTGGCGTGGGTCGCTAGGGATGGTGGCGTGAGCTGGTGGCGGATGAGGCTGGTGGTGTGGTGGTGTGGTGTGGGGCGGGGGTTGAGGGGAGGCCCGGGGGTAGGCACATATGGAGGAGTGGGCGGGGGGCGGGGAGGGGGCCGGGACATGCCTGCCAGTTGGCGCAGAAGACACACAACAGACGAGACAGCACTAGGCGCAAACATGAGCCACCTAGGAGTGAGAGGCGGGGGACGCGTAGGCACGGCAAGGTGTCGGCCAGGAGGATGGAGGAACCCTGGCAGGACGTCGGTCGGAGGATGGCCCGACCCGGCTCCTACTCTTGAGCCAGGAAAGAAGGCGCCCCAGCCGGTGGTGGGATTGCTAAAGTTGCCGCGAGAGTCTTCTATACCCCAAAACGGCCCGCTACATCCCAAAGAGGGCCCGACTGCCGTAGTTCGCCAACGTGGCTGCGTAGGGCCCACTGGAGCAGCAGCAGCCTCCTGCTGGTGCCCCATGACTCCCCCCTTCCCTTCCTCTCCACTCCCCTGCTGTCGCACGTCAACCACTGCACGCAGCAAATGCCCCCCCTCCCTCCCTTCCCTTCTATACGGTTTTTTCTGGCAGCCACGGGTCTTCCTCGAAACCTCCCTTCCCCCCTCCCTGCCGCTGTCTGCTGCCAGGCGTCGCCCAACGACCGCTTCGTGGCTTTGGAGCTGCTCAAGAACGCCAACGTGGCTGCGGGCTTCGTGCTGCCAGGCTGCCAGGTGGGTCGCCGGAACGGAAACAGCAGTAGGTGGGGGGGGTGCGGGTGGCTAGGTCCCTGCCGCCGGACTGAGGCACATAGGCCAGACTTCGTGGTTGCGCCAACGGAAACAGCACAAGGCCTTCGTGGCACTCATGGTGGGTGCAGTCGTCTCACCTCACCTCACCTCACCTCACCCCGTCTCGCACAATCTCATCTCTCATCTCTCAGCTCATCTCATCTCTCACCTCATCTCAGCTCTCACCTCACCTCACCTCACCTCACCTCACCTCACCTCACCTCACCTCACCTCACCTCACCTCACCTCACCTCACCTCACCTCACCTCACCTCACCTCACCTCACCTCACCTCACCTCACCTCACCTCACCTCACCTCACCTCACCTCACCTCACCTCACCTCACCTCACCTCACCTCACCTCACCTCACCTCACCTCACCTCACCTCACCTCACCTCACCTCACCTCACCTCACCTCACCTCACCTCACCTCACCTCAACCTCACCTCACCTCACCTCACCTCACCTCACCTCACCTCACCTCACCTCACCTCACCCTCACCTCACCTCACCTCACCTCACCTCACCTCACCTCACCTCACCTCACCTCACCTCACCTCACCTCACCTCACCTCACCTCACCTCACCTCACCTCACCTCACCTCACCTCACCTCACCTCACCTCACCTCACCTCACCTCACCTCACCTCACCTCACCCTCACCTCACCTCACCTCACCTCACCTCACCTCACCTCACCTCACCTCACCTCACCTCACCTCACCTCACCTCACCTCACCTCACCTCTCACCTCACCTCACCTCACCTCACCTCACCTCACCTCACCTCACCTCACCTCACCTCACCTCACCTCACCTCACCTTCAACTCACTCTCCCTCACCTCACCTCACCTCACCTCACCTCACCTCACCTCACCTCACCTCACCTCACCTCACCTCACCTCACCTCACCTCACCTCACCTCACCTCACCTCACCTCACCTCACCTCACCTCACCTCACCCTCACCTCACCTCACCTCACCTCACCTCACCTCACCTCACCTCACCTCACCTCACCCCCTCACCTCACCTCACCTCACCTCACCTCACCTCACCTCACCTCACCTCACCTCACCTCACCTCACCTCACCTCACCTCACCTCACCTCACCTCACCCCCTCACCTCACCCCCTCACCTCACCTCACCTCACCTCACCTCACCTCACCTCACCTCACCTCACCTCACCTCACCTCACCTCACCTCACCTCACCTCACCTCACCCCGTCTGGCCCCATCTCATCTCTCAGCTCTCACCTCATCTCACCGAGCCTCCGGCTCCCCTCATGTCTGCCCTCATGCCTGCAGGACACGGGCACGGCAATCGTGATGGGCAAGCGGGGTCAGTACGTGTGGACGGACGGCCGCGACGAGGAGGCGATCAGCAGGGGCGTCTTCCGCGCCTACACCACCACCAACCTGCGCTACTCCCAGGTGGGAGGCAGGGGGCGGGGCGGAGGACGGGGCGGTGCTGAGGGCGGGGCGGCAACATGTAGACCCCTTTGCCCAACTAGCAGTGGTATGTGTGTGTACCAACCTGAGCTGCTCCAGGTGGGGGCTGCAAGGAAGACCCGTATACGCGAGAAAAACCGTTTAGGACAGACGTTTCGAGGTGGGGGCAGGGGACGGCGCATGTCCCGTGTGTCCTGCGCGGGCCCGCACAGGATCAGCCCCAAGGGACAATCCCTCAGGGGTCGCAACATGCGGGCACCTCCGCCAGCCTCTCCCAGCTGTTCACGGCCCTCTTCGACAAGATGACGTAGATGCGGGCCGCGGCTTGGTACCTCACGATCCCACCCTCCGTTTGCAGTTCACCAACTGCTGGCACTAGCTGCTGGTGGGAATTATTTACCTGGGGTTGCGGTTCCCCCCCTCGTTTTTAAGTGCCGACCTACCGGTTTCGTCTCAAAGCCCCGGCTCTCCTTGAACCTATGTCGTGTAACCGGGTCGTCTCGCCAGCCCCTCGAAACCTAAGCCTGATACGGGCATGAAACCCCTCGCCTAGGCCTGAACCCCAGCCTAAACGCCGCCTCTTCCCCCCTTCCCGCTTTTATTGTAACCCCTCCCGCTTTCCTCAAATACCCCTCCCCCGCCCCCAGGTGGCCCCCCTGGACATGTTCACCGAGAAAAACACGGGCACCAACCTGCCCGCGCAGATCGACCTCTTCGCGGCCCCTGGGGACAACTACGACTTCCTGTTCGTGGGTAGGCGGGTTGTGTCGTACGGGTAGGCGGGTCGTGTCGTACGGGCAGAACGAGATGCGGGAGGCGCGTCCCCACACACGTCGTACAGGGGACGCGCGTGCTCCGTGTGTATTGGTCTTGGGGGGGGAGGCGGGGGAAGTACCCGAGGGAGGGGCAGTGTGCCAGGCTGGTTCCAGGCGTGCTGCCATGCGGGGTGCCTCACCTCGCTTCGCCCACGCATCGTACCCTCCCCCTCCTCCGCCCCCTCCTCCACCCCCTCCTCCGCCCCGTCCTCCGCCCCCTCCCTCGCCCCCTCCCTCCCCTCCCTCTGCTCCTCTTTTGCCTTCTCCTCCCACATTCCCAAACCGTCTCGTGCACCCAATCGCTTCACGGACCGCTGCGCCCTTGCCGCCCCCCTGTGCCGCCCCCTTGTGCCGCCCCCCTGTGCCGCCCCCTTGTGCCGCCCCCTTGTGCCGCCCCCTTGCGCCGCCCCTGCAGCCAAGGGCGGCGGCTCCGCCAACAAGACCAGCCTCTACCAGCAGACCAAAGCGCTTCTGAACGAGGCCTCGCTCAAGGCCTTCATGCTGGACAAGATCAAGAGCCTGGGCACCGCCGCCTGCCCGCCCTACCACCTGGCGGTGGTCATCGGCGGACTCAGCGCGGAGCTGAACCTCAAGATCGTCAAGCTGGCGTCGTCAAAGTGCGCAGCACGCCGCGGGCGACCCGTGGGTCAGGGTCACACCCGCGGGACGTCGCGTGACTCATCCGGAGGGGTTCCACAGCCGGGGTTCTCGCTGTCGTCCTTCTATTTCCCACTGCCCGCGTCGTGCCGGTTCCTTATGAACGCAATCGTCTTTCCTTGAAACTGATGCGCACATACACACCACCAAGCTGCTGGCGTGGTGCCGATCGCCCCACTGAGCATGCCGCCTGCTCAGCCACTTCCCGGCATCCACCCATCTACCCACCCATCCATTCGCCCACTCACCCATCCACCCATCTACCCATCCACCCATCCACTCACCCACCCACCCCTGCTGCCTCCCACTGCCGCTGTCGCGGCGCAGGTACCTGGACACACTGCCCACCAGCGGCAACGCGCAGGGAAGGGCCTACCGCGACCTGGAGTGGGAGGACAAGGTGCTGCAGATGACCCGCCAGCTGGGCATCGGGGCGCAGTTCGGCGGCAAGTACTTTTGCCACGATGTGCGCGTCATCAGGCTGCCCAGGCACGGAGCGTCCTGCCCAGTCGGAGTCGGCGTGTCCTGCTCGGCGGGTGAGGTCTGGGGAGTGGAGAGGAACCACCCTTTAGGAAACGAAACGACGTAGGAGGGAGATGGGGGGGGGATGAGCGGGAAGACCCGTGGATGCCAGAAAAAACCCGGTTACTCGACATACACCCCTCCTAGGGGAAAACCCTATTCGTGCTGCCTCAAGAGTACCTGTTCGCAGTGGGTGTCGCTGTGTGCCCTGCTGGCCGAACACTGGCGGCGCTGGAGGTGCAGTGTTAGCTCCTTCTCCCGCACCCGTTCCCGCACCTGCACCTGCACCCGCACCTGCACCTGCACCCGCACCCGTTCCCGCACCTGCGTCTGCAGCACCGCCAGTGTTCGGCGAGCAGCGTACACAGCGAGACCCACTGCGAACCGGTCCTTGCGGGGCGGGCAGGACCATCATGGTCGGCACTCTCATAGGCTGCCTCCTCGTGGCGGCAGGCTGCCGCTGCGTGCGAGGCTGCAAGCACCAGATAGCTCGGCGGGTGGAAGGGGGTCTACCGATGAATCGGATCCGGAGGGAAAGAAACAAAGGATCACTAGCTGGTGGTGAGGGTGGGGCCAATGAGCTCGGAGCATGTGAGGGGCGTGTGTGCGTTTTGAGCCGTGTGTTTTGAGCTGTGTGCTTTGAGCTGTGTGTTTTGAGCCGTGTGTTTTGAGCTGTGTGTTTTGAGCCGTGTGTTTTGAGCCGTGTGTTTTGAGCCGTGTGTTTTGAGCTGTGTGCTTTGAGCTGTGTGTTTTGAGCCGTGTGTTTTGAGCTGTGTGTTTTGAGCCGTGTGTTTTGAGCCGTGTGTTTTGAGCCGTGTGTTTTGAGCTGTGTGTTTTGAGCTTTGTGTTTTGAGCCGTGTGTTTTGAGCCGTGTGTTTTGAGCTGTGTGTTTTGAGCTGTGTGTTTTGAGCTGTGTGTTTTGAGCTGTGTGTTTTGAGCCGTGTGTTTCGAGCCGTGTGTTTTGAGCTGTGTGTTTTGAGCCGTGTGTTTCGAGCCGTGTGTTTTGAGCTGTGTGTTTTGAGCTGTGTGTTTTGAGCTGTGTGTTTTGAGCTGTGTGTTTTGAGCTGTGTGTTTTGAGCTGCGTTTCCTCGGCAGCCTGCCTGTTGGTGCGGTGTCTTCGGAGGGGCTCTCCCGATATGGCGGCGTGCCTGTGGGTTTTGCAAACTCCAGTTGCTCCTCCCCTGCCCCCGCCGTCCCCCCACACTTCTTCCATATCGCCTCCGCTGGCTTCCTCGGCCCCCCCCCCGACCGCCCACCCCCTTATGTCGTTTCCGCTGCGGCCATCCTCGCCCTCCCCCCCAGATCGCCAGGCCCTGGGCAAGATCACGGCGGACGGCGTCTTCTTGGAGGCGCTGGAGCACAACCCGGGACAGTACCTGCCGGAGGTGCCAAGGGGGGCGGGGGCGGGGGGGAGAGGGACGTGTATGGGGGTGGGGAGGGGGAAGGGCGGGGCCGGAAGGGAAGGGCGGGGGAGGGTTTGAGAGGCGGGGGAGGCGGGGGAGGGTTTGAGAGGCGGTGGAAAGCGGGGGAGGCGAAGGGCTGGAGGGGCCGGCATCGATACCGCCGTCCAGCCATCTGGTCGCTCGTTTGAGGGCCAGCGGATGGTGACTGGCTTTGCCGAACCCTCGGGTCCGGGGGAAGTCTCCGCGGGTCACCTGCAGCGGGGGAGGTGCACTGGCGGTGCGATCCCTGGAGTGATGCGGCCGCCTAGGGTAGTACGGCGGACTGGCTGCAACCGTCGAGGGCCCCCTGGAGTCCTGGCACCACACCCGGGGCTCGGTCGGCGACTCCGCTTGCCGCTGCCGTGTGCGCTGCCGTGTGTTGCAGGTGACGGAGGACGGGTTGAGTGCTGACGTGGTCAAGGTACGGCAACAGTTCGGGATTTTCGGTTGAAACCTCATGGGGGCGTCCCAATCAGCAACCTAGCGGCAAAGGTCCAGTTCAAGTTGCGTGTTGCGCGGGGGGAATGGGAGGGGGAGACGGCGTCGCTCCACCGTGAAGTCATCCTCTTGGGGACACCGTAAAGGAGGGAGGGGGGGAGGGAGGGATGGGGGCTCGGAAGCCGCCGTCTTGTCTGCAGGCGGCTGCGTCCTGCTACCGCAGGTGGCTGCACCCGCGAGCACATCCGTAAGAGCCGCGCTCCTAGCGAGCGCAGTGAGACAGAACCCAACACCCACACATACAGAATTCAACACTCGCACATACAGAATCCAAACGGAATCCAACAGAATCCAACAGCCGCACAGTGCTGCTACGTCTCAATGCGCGTGTGTGTCGTCTCCGGTCCGTCCTTCGCAGCCCCGCTGCGGGCTGGCGTGGCATTTCTCCCACTGCCCAAACGTGCGCGTGGGGGAAAACCCTGGCGCCCTTCCCCCGTCACCCCCCCCCGGTTCAGGTGGATCTGAACCGGCCCATGGCGGCGGTGTTGGAGCAGCTGAGCAGCTTCCCCATCCGCACCCGCCTCAGCCTGACGGGCACACTGGTGGTGGCGCGGGACATCGCGCACGCCAAGCTGCAGGTGGGTGGGGGCTGCTGCCGCTCAGCCACGGGGGGCTGTGCCGCTCAGCCGCGGGGGGCTGCTGCCGCTCAGCCACGGGGGGCTGTGCCGCTCAGCCGCGGGGGGCTGTGCCGCTCAGCCGCGGGGGGCTGTGCTACCAACGTATGGGGTGGGGCCCCCGGTGGGGCGAGTGGAATGAATGTAGTCTGCCAGCCTGCAGTGACCTGCCAGCTGGCGCGTGTGCGGGGGGCGGGGGGGTGCATTTCCTTTTTCCTACCGTCGGGGTGTCAGTCGCGGTTGGGCTGCCAGCGCTTCATCTCCCCAGCTGGGGTCTGGGGTATGGTGAACACCCCACCTCGCCCCTCCTCCTGCCTCCCTCCCCCCTCTCTCCCCCCTTCCTCCCCCCTCCCGCCTCCCTTCCCCCTCACTCCCTCCCCCGCCCCCTCCCTCCCCCCTCCCTCCCCCGGCCCCTCCCTCCCGCGCCCCCTCCCTCCCCCCTCCCTCCCTCCCGCGCCGCCTCCCTCCCTCCTCTTCTTCTTCTTCACTGCACCCACCGTCGTCGCGTCCGTGTGTGTGGCCGGCCACCCTCGTCCCGGTGTCCGAGGGCTATGCGCCCACTACATTTCCCCGGTCGAGTTACCGGTTCTTTTATTGTATCCCGCCCTCCCAGGAGCGCCTGGCCGCCGGCAAGGGCCTCCCCCAGTACGTCAAGGACCACATCATCTACTACGCCGGCCCCGCCAAGACGCCTGAGGGGTACGCCAGCGGCAGCTTCGGTCCCACAACCGCCGGTGAGGCATACGGGCGGGGAAAGAGCCGCAGCCAGGGCCCGGAACCATGGGGGGTGCTTCTGGATCACGGTTGGTCAGTGTTTATGGTGTTTCTGCAGATGCATGGTTTTAGAACAAGGCACCTGCCGCGTTTTTATTCTAGAACGTGTGTGCGTGTGTGTATGTGTGTTTTATATATGCTGTGCTGAGCCGCGAAGGAGACTGAGCGCGAAGAGACCAAGGAATCCGGAGGCAGGGCGAGGCGCCAATGTGTGCGCGTGGTTACGGTGTGCCGACACCAGCTCGGACGCTACCCGTCCATCCACTGCTCCCGCTATCCCGAAGGGAGGATAATCTGTGCGTGCGTGTGTCTATATGTATGTGTGTGCGTGCGCGTGTGTGTGTGTATGTGTGTCTCTTCAGCCTGGCCGCATGTGCTGGTGATTCGTTGCTGCGTGATTGGAATTGGAATCGCTGAGCGATTCGAAACCTCCACGCAAAACTGGCGAGCTTCTGTGTTAATCTGTCGCTATGTATTTTTGCGTGGTTGCGCGTGTTTGTGTGCGGTTCCAGGCCGCATGGACGGCTACGTCGACTCCTTCATGGCGGCGGGGGGCTCCATGGTCACACTGGCCAAGGGCAACCGCAGCAAGGTGGTGACGGACGCCTGCAAGAAGCACAAGGGCTTCTACCTGGGGTCGATCGGTGGGTCGGCGGCGGGGCGGGGGGCGGCTGGTGGTAGCGGGGCAGGGCGGGGCAGGGCGGGGCGGGGCGGGGCAGGGCGGGCGGGGGAGGGCGGGGCAGGGCGGGGGAGGGCTCGCAAGCCGCATGTTGCTTCTATGCCCTCCTCCTATGTCGTGTAACCAGGTCTTCTCCCCCCCCCCTCCCCGCAGCAATGTCACAATATTGCCGCCTACTTTGATAGTCATGCCTCTTCTTCGCGGTGTCGGTTCACCGGCTTTCCCTACTCCCACCCCCCTGGTTACACTCACCTCTTTTTACACATCCCCGGAGGTTTCCACTCAATCCCGCCCCCTTCTTGCCCCTGTCTCGGTCTGTATGCCCCTCCCCCCCCGTCTTCCTGTCACCCTGCCCCCGCCCCCGCCCCCGCCCCCCAGGTGGCCCCGCCGCCATCCTGGCCCAGAACTGCATCAAGAAGGTAGAGGTGCTGGAGTACCCGGAGCTAGGTATGGAGGCCGTGTGGAAGATCGACGTCGAGGACTTCCCCGCCTTCATCGTGGTGGACGACAAGGGCAACGACTTCTTCAAGGCGTGGCAGGCGTGAGCCCGACAGGCAGGCAGGAAGGCAGACCGGCAGGCCGACAGGCAGGAAGGCAGACCGGCAGGCCGACAGGAGGAAGGCAGACCGGCAGGCAGCCAGGGAGTCGTCATCCTCTGGGGGGCAAAAGGGGTGCAAAAAGAACCGGTTACTCGACGTGGGAAGTGTCGGCGGACCGGGGACGTGGGAAGTCGTCTTGGGCGGGAGGGGGCCATACAGAGGCCGGGCGGGCAGGCGGACCCTACCCTTCGGCGGCCACGTATCGCGCTTTGGAGGGAGGCTGAAAGTGGCGCCAAACCGCCATTCTTGTTTTGTAGGGTGGCAGAAGTAGCATCCAGGCTGGGGTTTTGGCGTGCTGTTACGTGTATGCCGTATGCAGGACGGGGGGCCCGTTTGATTAGGTTGCGGGTGACCACCGAGTGTGTGTGACGCCTATGCGAGCGTGCGACGCCTATTCGCGGCGCGTGCATCACTCCATGCCTCTGTGCACGGTACCGGTAAAAAAGGCGTGCACGAGCGCCGACCAGCCCGCAGACAGCTGATCCGGGTCACTGCACCGCGTCAGAATGTTCATCATACATGTGCTCAATTATTTAACTCATGATATCGAGCGTGCGACGCCTATTCACTGTCCGTGCATCGCTCCAGGTCTCCGTGCACGGTACCGGTAGGGAGCATGCACGAGCGCCGAAATCGCTTTAGCCAAAAAAATGGCCCAAATCGCTTTAGCCAGATTAGCTGCGACACCTACCATACGTCCTGATGTCCGCCGGCTCCAGCTCAGCAGCCACGTTTAAGCATGCATACTGATTTAAGCAGCATGCATACTGACGAACAAAATATTTATATGTCGTGCGGACTCAGAACTGTGTTTGCCGAGGCGGGAGGGCACGGTTTGATGCAATGGCCTTGAAGGGCGTGCCGTGGCATGTCGGTAGGGTTGTGATGAAGCCGCGTGAAGCTGCCTGAAGCCTGAAGCCTGAAGAAACGCATTGCTAAAACCCGGATCTGATTGCTCCTGCCTGCTGGACGCGCCTGGTCTAGCTTGGCTGCCAAACTAACGCGTGCACAAGCAAACGACTCCATACATGGTGTCCGACGCCAATCATCAATGCTCCCAGCCTACCTGGCGCAGGATAAGACGCAAGAGATACAACGGAACGGATTGGGCACAAACGCATTTCTGAGACCCGAATCTGATAGCTCCTGGACCCGCCTGGTCTAGTATGGCTGTCAAACACGAGGGAGGTTGCCCGAATGGCCCGAATGACTCCGTACATGGTGTCCGACACCAACCAACGTTCCCAGCCTGTCTGGGATATGCCGCGCTGCGGCGATATGGGAGATGCGGCGGGGAGGGGTTCGGTGCAAACACGTTGATGAAAGATCGCGAAACAAGCTTTCTAGTGGGTCCCTGTAACCTTGCCCCCTTCTCGTTTGCGGTTGCGTGATTCCCCAAGCGTTATCGATAGCCCAAGCGTGATTCCCCAAGCGTTATCGATAGCTCGCGTGCAGCCAGCAGCTGGAGATCGTGGCGGCTCGGGGGGCTTGAGAGGGCGCGGGTTGGATGGGTGCGTAGCGGAGAGGCGCGGGCTGGTGGCGTGGGTTGGGAAGCACATACAGCGGAGTGGAGCGGACTGCTCCAGCTGGAGCAGCATGGGGTGGGGTGGGGTCTCGAAGAAGACCCGTGGATGCGAGCAAAACTGTTTGGGAAAGCCCATGGACTAGGAAGCAGAGTCGGAAACCGTTTGATACAATACACACGTTTGGAGATGCATGCTGGGGGACTTGGTTGAGGAAACGGGAGCCGGAGGTCACCTGTCAGCCCCCGGCGGATATGTCTGCTCCGACTGCGATGCCTAGGTTAACGGAAACAAGGACCCCCGCGCGGTTTATCGAAACGGTTTGAGAGGCCTGTTTTGGGGCGCATGGTGGAGAATTTGCCGAGCTGCTGGACATGTGATATCGAAAAGCTATCCCCTCATGGGGTGGGATGGAGCAGGGGATAGCGGGGAATAGCGGGGAATAGCGGGGAATAGCGGGGAATAGCGGGGAATAGCGGGGAGAGCGGTGGGTAGGGTGGCGGAGAAGGAGCAGTGGCTGAGAGGAGCGCCGCCTTAGCACGGCGGGACGCCATCCTGGCATTCCCGGCCGTGCTCAATGTATCCTCTCGCACGAGGTGCCCAGTTACGGACGTGGAACGACAGTGGGGTGCACCCAGAACTTGTGGGGTGCTGGAGCATTAAGACTTTGGGCGATGTTCTGACGGCTTGCGATGCGCTTCGGGACTTCTTGGTTGCGTCCGAGGCGGCTGTGCAGACGTCATTGCCAGCGGGCTGGCGGGGGCTCGTCGTCCGAGTCTTAGATCCGCGGTCAAGAGCAGCGAAGAAGGCGTTCCTGGGGCTTGATCGGTGGCGGGAATTTATGGGCATTTTTGGGGGTACCGGGCCTGTCCTGCCAGCGGCCTTGAACGGCCTGCAGCAAGTGCTTCGGCTCTGGTCCGGCATGAAGTGGGAGCCGGCCTGGAGGGGTGGTGGCGTTTGGCTGTGGATGGGATCCCCCTGCTCGGGAACTCTCATATGCGGACGGTAGCAGCAGCCCCCTGTGGGTGCGGTGTGCCGGCCGGAGAGCATCCAGGGGCGGGTACCCCCCACCTACACCACTTTTGGTTCTGCCCGGTGGCTCAAGCAGTGATTGCCCAACTCGAGACCCAGCTCGGTGCAGGGGTGACACGGGCGCAAGTTTGGTTGGTGCAAGCACCTCCCGGGGTACAGCCCTGCGTCTGGGATGTAGTAGTCCTGGCGGCTATTACTGCCATGGAGGTGGGGCGCCGGTTTATGGCCGCGGCCTTGAAAAGGGCGGGGGCTGGTGGTCCCCCTCTTACTGCGGGAAGTGGTCTTCTGGATCTTGCCATTCGCCGTGGGGTGGGCCCTTCTGAGGGGCTTTGCTGCGTTGGGGCTTCCCCAGAAAGGCTGGGGTGCAGTGGGGCCTCGGCATCCGTTCTTGCGGGTCGTCGCCAGTCGCCTTGTGTGCGGGGGCCCGGCTGAGGTACCGGTGGATTCGTGATCGGCCCGGGTTGTCTTGGGGAGCGGGGTTTCCCGTGCTTCTTACTTTCCGGCTCTATATGCGCGTTGAGCCCTGCTAGGGGTCCGTGCCTTTTGAGATGAGAGGCGGGTGGTCCCGTTGATTGCATCGTGCCAGGCGGGGCTCCGGCTCGTAATCCGTTAGGAAGGTGTCACCCAGTGCGCGGCGTCCGTCCTCCCCTCCCCCCTTCGGATCGGCTCTTCCCGGATCTTCGGGTACGGGCGCGAACGACAAGTACGGTGCGGGTTCCATACACGCACCGTATGTCCGTACTTCCCACCCGCATCCCATCCCCCGCCTCCGCTGCCAATTAAGACAGGCAGCAAGCCGGGCATGCAGACCCGCCAGGGGAGGCCCTTGGGGTTGCTCCAGGGGAGGACCTTGGGATTGCGTTTTATGTAACCTGGTGGTGCTGGAGATATGGACGGCGAGGGGGGCCATTAAGGTCGTGGCGTGATGCGTGCAAGGACTTGCGACTCTGAGCTGGTTAAGCTCGACATCCTTGGCAGCGAATGCTACAATGAAGCGCAGCAGCCGTAAGCGTGCCTTAGCTAGCCGCCCGCAGCACTGCTGCACACGGCCCCGTCCCTGCGGAACGCAGCACCTCAGCCCTGCAGTCATTGCGGGCGCGGTGATGACATCCCGTGTGCTCGACGTGGGAGGACCCGTGTCACGGTGAAGGCAGGTGGGGGAGAGGCTGCACAACCGCCCGCTTGCATCATTCTGGCGGTACCCTACACACCCTTCAGCGTAGCAGTTCCTACTACTTATACCCTTGAGGGTAGCAGCGGTTGCGCTGGCTGGGCTGTACCGGTATATGATGTAATAACAGGCACAGCAAACCTGCCGGGCTTGAGTCCAGCTCGTGTCCTGAGGACCGTTGTCTCGGTGTGAGGGCCGTTGCGCAGCTCCTCGGATTTCGGCATGCTCTCCATCATGTGTACGGCAACCCGACGCATGATGGGTGGTGCTCTTGGACCTGGTATGGACTTTATGCTTTGACTCAAAGCTGACGTGCTGCTGCTTACTGAGGAAGAAATCCTTTACAATTTGACGCCTGGTGCGCCCATGCAGCCCTGCGGTCCGTCCCCGCTGTTAGATCTCCAGCTGCAGCGAAAGCCGCATCTTCCGCCGTTGCGACCACGCCCACATCGTCCCGCCCTAATCGGCAAGCTTGCAGGCGCAGGCCGCACCGCCCATGGCAGCCGTGTTGGGCATCAAAAACACAAAGACATTTGTGCTCCGTTCGAAACCCTAAACGCCTGTTGGTATATGGATGATGCGGTTGGCATGATGCCGCCCGCTGGCCGCCACATACAGGCCACTCGGCCAGGCACCAGCCAGCATCCCAGCGCGCAGTGCACCGTGCCGTACTAACTTTCGCACTACCTCGCAACCGTCACAACCGCCTCCAACCGCAAGTCGTACTGTACAACAACGCCAACGCCAGCCCTATCCCGCTGCTCTTTCAGCCCGGGTCCGCAGCTGACGCAGTAGTGCTATCGACGCCGCCCCTTCGCCTTGAACTCCCAGCAAAGCTAAAAACGTGCATGCCTACTTCCGTACATCGTATTGCGTCTCTTCCATCTCTTTTTTTACCTCCTTTATTCCGTCACCCCTACATCCCTACAGGGCGCCACAGCCCATGCGGAACGCGCCTGTGCAGACTGTTAACTCCCAACTCCTAACTGACACGCCGGCGTGCCGTCTGGGCGCAACCGCGGCCCCCCTGTAGCCGCGCAACCGGGTCTTCTCGCCACCCCTCGGGCCGGGCTGCCTACAGCACCTACAGCACCCTCGCCTAGTCAGGCCCACTACAGGATACCTCTCTGCCGCGAACTAGCACACCCCACCACCACCACCACCGCCACCACCACCACCACAGCGCCTGCGCTGACTGTTTCCCCAATCGGTTTTACGTTCCTAAGTGCCAACCTACGGGTTTCCTCTCACTGCCGCCACCAGCGCCTCAATCCGCATTGCTTTTCGCGGGCTGCTACCCGGGGGGCGACCAGCCCCCCCTCCGCTCCCCCGCACCCGACTGCGTACCCCTCAGTAACTATCCCACGCCCGCCTCCTCCTCCTCCTCCGCTTCCTCCTCTTCCTCCTCTTCCTCCTCCTCCTCCTATTCTTCCTTCTCTTCCTCTTCCTCTTCCTCCCAGCCAGCTATCTCGCTACCAGCTAGCTAGCTGTACATTACCGACGACAGGGCCGATTGGTGGTTGTACTGCTCCAGGGCGCGCACCCCAAACTCAATGACCCCCACCAGCACCTCAGCCACCCGCCGCTGCACGCCGCCGGACTCCCGCGTGCACACCAGGCTGGTGTCGTACTCGCCGCCACCGTCGCCGTCGCCGTCTCCGCCTCCGCCGCCCGGCGGCCGCTGGTGCTGGTTCTGGTGCCGGTGGTTGCGCGCATCGACCTGGGCTGCCAGCGGCACCACCGGCGGCAGCCCCGCGGAGCCCGCCTCCCCCCCCGCATGGCGCCCTCCGCCTCCCCCGCCCGCAGCTCCGTGTACCGCAGCTCCGTGTACCGCAGCTCCGTGTACCGCAGCTCCGTGTACCGCAGCTCCGTGTACCGCAGCTCCGTGTACCGCAGCTCCATGTACCGCAGCTCCGTGTACCGCAGCTCCGTGTACCGCAGCTCCGTGTACCGCAGGAGTCAGCGACGGCGGCAGCGGCGGCGGCGGTGGTGGCGGCAGCCCCGCCTCCGCCCGCAGGGAGCCGCACTCCTCCACCAGCCGCGTGAGGTCCCCCAGCGCCGCCCAGCGCCTCGGCGCGTCCTCCTCCCTGGAGCTCCACAGCAGCTCGGCGCAGCTCCGAAGCTGCGCCTGGCAGCGGCCCACGTGGCCGGCCAGCCGGTCGATCGCCGCCAGCTGCGCCCGCAGCCGCTCCAACTGTACGGCCAGGCGGCGGTTGCGGCCCTCCGCGGCCTCCACAGTGGCCGCCGCGGCGGCGGCGTGGGCGGCGACGGACGCCGCCGTCGCCGTCGCCGCCGCCACGGCGGTTGAGGCCGCGCCGCCGTCGGCTTCGGAACCCTCCTCCGAAACCACGCTGGCGGCGTAGGTCGACGGGGTGCTGGTGCTGTTGGCGGCAGCGCCGCCAGCGGCGGGCGGCAGCGCGCCGCTGCCAGTGCCGGCTGGGTTGCCGTACCAGCCGCCGCCGTTCCCTACCCCCGCCAGCCACGAGCCCCAGGTGCTCTTGGGGGTGTGGTGTCCGGGCCCCAGGGGGGAGGGTGCGGAGGCCGCTGGGAAGAGCGACGATG
Source organism: Yamagishiella unicocca (assembly GCA_003116995.1). Lineage (NCBI taxonomy): Eukaryota > Viridiplantae > Chlorophyta > Chlorophyceae > Chlamydomonadales > Volvocaceae > Yamagishiella > Yamagishiella unicocca. Next base: position 126,748 of record BDSL01000047.1, read on the forward strand.
AGGAGGCGGCTGTGGGCAAGAGGGCCGGGAGGTACGGGTTATTACTAGGGACAAACGGCGCATGCGGATCATGCTGGTGTGTGTGCGTTTGTGTATGTGTGTATGTGTTCGTTGGTGGCGCCCACTCACCCAGCCAGGTCTTCCTCGTAACCCAGCCAGACACTCACCCACCCACCCACCCACGGTGGGTTTCGTACACGGCTTTTCCTAGCAACCCACCCACCCACCCACCCAGCACCCGCCCTACCCGGGCTTGCGTCCTTGCTGGACCGCCGCTCCCGCTGGTACGACACCGATAGCTGCCGCTGGACCCCGGAGGCCGCTGGGCCGTGTTGCGCTGCACCGCCCCCCTGCTGGTGCTGCTGCTGGGCCTCCGACACGGACTGGGTCAGCTGTGCGGCCCGCAGCAGCGCCTCCACCTTCTCCTGGGTGGCCTGAGCCAGCTTGATCTTGAAGTCGTGGACCATGGTGGACAGGAGCTGTCCGCAGCGGCGAGCAGTGAGAAGAGCGCCGTTCCAGAGGGGGCAGGGAAGGGGAGGGGAGAGGGAAATCCAGGGCAAGGGAGAGAAAGGAGGGGAGGGTCGAATGAAGCGGAGTTTGTGGCCGGTACTTCTTTTTTGGTGCTGACACTGATAATGCTGACACGTTGATTAAGGATGGGGGGCGGGGTCCGAGAAGCACGAGCCGAGGAAGATCATTCGAGCCGACTCAATCCGGATCTACATCTTGAGCAACGGGCGCGACATGAGTACGGTATGTGGATCCCATATCGTGCGTGCGTATTGCGGAACTGGATCCGCAGCCCCAACCCCTCCCCCTCCCGTCGTGCCCCCCACACCCCAGCAGTTCTTTCCTGTCCCAACAGGCCCTCCCTTTCACCCTACTCGCAAGTTAGTTTCTGCCCTCCGTCTCCGATGTCGTGTAACCGGGTCTCCTCGCCACCCCCCCCGTCCCCTGGCTCCACCCCCCCTGTCCCCTGGCTCCACCCCCCCGTCCCCTGGCTCCACCCCCCTGTCCCCTCCCCCCCCCCCCCCCCCCCTGTCCCCTCCCCCCCCCTGTCCCCTGGCTCCACCCCCCCTGTCCCCTGGCTCCACCCCCCCGTCCCCTGGCTCCACCCCCCTGTCCCCTGGCTCCACCCCCCTGTCCCCTGGCTCCACCCCCCCTGTCCCCTGGCTCCACCCCCCCTGTCCCCTGGCTCCACCCCCCGTCCCCTGGCTCCACCCCCCTGTCCCCTGGCTCCACCCCCCTGTCCCCTGGCTCCACCCCCCTGTCCCCTGGCTCCACCCCCCTGTCCCCTGGCTCCACCCCCCTGTCCCCTGGCTCCACCCCCCGTCCCCTGGCTCCACCCCCTCGTCCCCTGGCTCCACCCCCCGTCCCCTGGCTCCACCCCCCCTGTCCCCTGGCTCCACCCCCCCGTCCCCTGGCTCCACCCCCCCGTCCACTGGCTCCACCCCCCCGTCCCCTGGCTCCACCCCCCCGTCCCCTGGCTCCACCCCCGCGCATCGACCAACACCTCGCGACCCGGGGGGTGTTGGCGAGGAAGACCCGGAAGGTGTTGGCGAGGAAGCCAGATGAAACGACATAGGATGAAAACACCTTTCCCTCCCGCCCGGGACGGGGTTACGCCCGCAGCCCCACAGCACACCCACCTGCAGCTTCTCCCGCTCGTCCACATGTACGGAGCGCTCCCGCACGAGCTCCTCCCGCGCGTCCCGCAGCGCCGCCTCCAGGTCCCCCACGCGGGCAGCGAGCCCTGAGCCGTCCACCGCCGCGGCCGCCGGCGACGCCACCCCCACCCCCACCCCCACCCCCACCGCTGTCGCTGCCCCCGCCGCCGAGTCCGAGTCCTCCGCCACCGCCGCGTCCCCCGCCGCCGCCGCACACCCTGGTTGCTCCTCCACCTGCCCTCCTCCTCCCCGCCGCTGCTGCTGCTGCGTCAGCTGCGTCAGCTGCTGCTGCTGCGTCTGTTCCGGTGCGGCGGCTTCGGCTGCTGTAACGCTCACGACGACGGGCGTGGCGGCGGTGAGGGGCCGCAGCGCGACGGATGTTCCGCGAGGGGAGGGCGCTGGGGACGTGGTCGAGGAGGCAGCTGCCGCCGCGGGGGACGACGGGTTTGCCGCCCTGGCGGGGGAGGATGGCGGGGGGGGCGAGGGCGGCTCCCCGGCCTGATCGGCTGGGTCCCCCCCGGCGGCACCCCCGCTGGATCTTGAGCCTGGGCTGGACTGCGACACATGTAGGAGGGGAGAGAGGGAGGAGGGAGGGAGGAGGGGAGGGAGGAGGGGAGGGGAGGGAGGAGGGGAGGGAGGAGGGGAGGGGAGGGAGGAGGAGGGGAGGGAGGGAGGGAGACAGGGTTTAGCTGATTGATTGCGGTAACACGAGGACGTCGGGGGGAAGGCATGCGATGGCGTATGGTGGCGGTTGGGCAGTTGGGCCATGATCTCATGTGGCGACAACGGGGGAGACCCGGTTTCACGACATGGGCGAAAAGGGGGAACGGGGGCGCGTCCGCGATGGATGACGGAAGGTGTGATGGCGAGAGCAGTGGCGTTTGCGTTCCCGCAGAGCGCCCGACCCGTGGTGCTGCTGCTGCTCATTGCGCCTTCGGATGGGACCCAACTGACCCAACTGACCCAACTGAAAATGTCGGATCGGCCCTGGGTCCCATCCTGTGTACGCGGGCAGCTGTCCCATGACTCATGACTCCATGCTTCGGTCGACAACGACGCAACCCGCGCCACGCAGACCAGCTTCCTCTTCTCCGCCCCGTCGCGTCCTATGCCGTTTACACGTGTGTGTGTTTTCTCCTCCCCACCCCTTGGACGATTTCCTTGCAACCCACCCCTTGGCGCCTGCCGCTCCAACCCGCCACTAAACACGACGGCCCCCAGCCGCACCTGTCCTCCACTCGACTGCTGGCGCCTAGCCGCCACCAGCGCCGCCTGCAACCACCAACCGCCAACCAACACACGGGGAGTCAAGTGTCTCCGGGAGCTGAGCGGCGTAGCGGAAGGAAACCGCATGGGGTTGGGAGGGCATTCCTAACTTTGGATGCTCAACCGGATCCCAACCATCAACTCCAGGGAAGGGGATAGACGGCAAAGAGGATCGTTCCCCTCGAAACCAACCCACACATATCGGTGTAATTTGTAATTTTCCACCAACACAACGGCACCAGCATTCGGAAGCAGAGTTGCAGCCGCAGTCGTCCTCAACGCCCTCAGCCCTCATTCCCACCTCCCTTCCCCCCCAGCACATAGGGCGGGGAGCCGACCCACGGGTTTCCTCTCATATCCCCTAATCCACCCTCCGCCATACGCACACCTACACGCGTTTACCCCTTCCCACGCTGCCCGTCCCCGCCCCGCACCCCGCCTCCCTCCCGCACCTGCAGCTCCCGCACTTGCCCGCTCAGCTGGTCCTCTATCTTGTGCGCCTGCTTGAGCAGCTTGTGCGTGTGGGACGCCTCCGCCTGCACCTCGGCGAACTGGGTCTGCGAGCATAGCGTCAGAGCGAGGGACGGCAGGGGCCGGCAGAGGGTTGACTGGGTCTAGAGTTTGGATTCAGGGGCTGGGGTTGGGGTTGTGAAGGGCAGCACCAGGGATTGAGGTCTGCATTACAGCATTAGCTTCCCCCAGTTGTCCTGCCGTCCCCATTGGTGCGCATGGATGGCTGGTGCAAACGCTGTTTGGTATCCCGGCCCCTGCGGCCCGCGCACCCTGAGCTTGTTGGCGCCGTCCTCCAACTGCCGCACGGTGTCGCGGAGCTGCCGGACTTCAGCGTCGGCCTGCGCGCTAGCGGCCTCCTGGTTCTCAAGCTGTTGCTGCCGCAGGGCGGCAAGCTCGGCCTGCAGCCCAGCCACGTATGTTTGCAGGTCGCTGTTGGTCGCCTGACTTAGCTCGAGTTTGTCGGCTAGGGTGCGCAGCCGCGTCTCCGCATCAAGGGCCGCGGCCTTCAAGGCCTCGATGTCGCGATCCCGATCCGCAATCGCCTGGGCGGCGCGCTCCTTGTAGAAGTCGACATCACGCTCCAAGGCTGAGCATTGCTCCGACAGCTCGGCCAGGCTACGCCCATCGGCCAATTTTGCGCTGCGCAACTGTTGAACATCTTCCAAGACGGCGTCGCGCTCCGCTTCAACAGCGGAAACCCGCAGCCGCAGCTGATGACCTTCCGACTCGGCGCTGCGCAGGCGCTCGCTCAGCAGATAACTCGGATCAAACATGCTCGACCCGCTCTGAAGGCAAAGCCGCTCAACATCAGCGGCGAGCTCATCCCGTTCCTTTTCCACAACGCGTAGTATCCGTTCGAGCTCTGCTATACGGGTTGATGATTGCGCCGTCATTTTCTATTTAGGCATGCCCAGCATTTGGAAGAAGGTAACTGATACAGAGGTTCAAATTCCTGGTGCAACACGTGGAATTGCCGTACGCGCTCATGATGGTTCGTGTCCCTGTTCCTGGTGTATTTCCCTAATTGCTCCGCATTTTGGTTATGTACCTATTGCCAGATGAACTACCTTATTCGGCAAAGAGTCTGACAAAATTTGGGTCCGACAACCAACGAAGGGACGTTATCTGTAAGGAATTGTATGGACGGGCGGGGTCGAGGTCTGATGTAAGTCTCGCTTTCCAGTCGTTTACACGTCCTGAAACGCAGCGCATGAGGACGCCGCCTGGGCGTGAGGGCCCAAACCGCCCCTGGGGAACGATGACCAACTCACTGAGTGCGCGCGCTGTCTCATCGACGCGCGCAAAGCAGCAGCAGCCGCGAGGGACATACAGCCCCTACAACAAGGTACGCATCCACAGATACGGACGGGGGAGCTACCTCTCCCAATCTGGGAGGGGGCCGGGGGACACCTGCCTTAACATATGGCCACCACCATGGCGCGTTGCGAAATCCCCATAAAGGAAGCACTTTCGCCGAGGCCCCTTCGCTTAGCCACCACATGCAAGGACTGCGTGCCACCCAGCGCCGACATCAAGCCTAAACTTCACCCTGCCGTTTCCTAGGTACGCCCACGCCCCAGCATGCGCAAAAAGCAGCCTGCGTGCCGACAGCCGCCAATGCCACCTGCTCCAAGCATGTCCGCTCGATGGTGCACCAGTGCGGCCTGCCGGAGCAGGCACGCTAACTCCTCCTTGCCTGTGCGAACCATCTTTCGCTGCCAAACGTCCGGCACCATCCTCCTCTCGGCCCTTATCATGCCCCGCACGAAGTGCCATCGCCACAGTACAGCTGGGCGCGCGACCAGCATCTCTCTGCGCGTCTTGCGCGCATGAATCCTAAGGAGGGGGGCTCCAAACCTTGCGCCTTCCCTTCCGCCCCACCGGCATTGCGGCTATGCTTCTGGCAATAGGCGCCTGCGGCAGACATAGCGGATTATGCTGGTCGCACGCGGTCTGCTGACCGGCCCACCACCTCAAAACTCGCTGGCGACGTACCTTCACTGCGATGCCTTGCCGCGAACCAACACACTCTCGGGGCCACAGACAAACATACGCAAACACGCGCAATGCACCAAAGCTGGTGTGCGCTTCACCAGCCAGCGCCCCGCCGCTATGTGCGCTGTGAGGCGCACTAAAGCCCGACGGGTTTGCGCATGTCCTTGGCATGCAAGCAGAGAACTACACCACTCCTGTCGCGAGGGCACATGTAACCCCACGGCCTGCATGGCTGAGGATAAGGACCTGCGCTACCTGCCGCGATGAACTTTGGATAACAGACAGTAGCACGCCGGGAGGCCCCAGCCCACTAGAACAGGACGTAGGACGCTTAGTAGCATCCTGCATTAACCATCCTAGATAGCCATTCGAAAGCCACCCGTCGCTCCTCCTCGTTGCGGTCCCTTACCGGTCGCCACAACAGCTCACACGCCCCGTAGCTCGAAACGCATTCCAACCGCGCCAGCCCTGCACTTGCAATCCCACCGCCTGGAAACGCGAGGCGAGCCCCGATGGTGGGATAGACTCGGGCCACGAGTCGAGCCAGGAGAGCCCTCGCACGAACTTCAAAACATCGCGCCATGCGTGACTGGCACCCCACGTCGTTTGGCGAGCGGGCTCGGACTGTAGTACACGCATATCTTTCAGCATCTGCAAGGACTTATCAGAGCTGAAACTCATTTGCTCCACCATAATACCTCCTCATGGGATAACAACCACGCCTGCGGAGCTGACGTTCGAATCCGAGTAACAAGATAACGGCCATCGCGCTACATTTTCGCTTCAGCTCTTGTCGCCCTCACCGGCGCCAACAGGGCCACCCTTACCGGCCCTCCCACCGGGCTGCTGACCGCCCCTACCGCCGCCTGGTGGACCACCTTCGCCCCGACCGCCTCCACGACCCCTGCCACCGCCACCGCGACCCCTGCCACCACGGCCACCTTCCCCCCTGCCACCTGGCCCGCCCGACTGCTGATGGGCGGACGGACCACCGCCCTGCGCCGGCCCCGCACCGCCCACCATCGGCGCTGACTGGGCCTGGTTTCCTGGCCCTGAGGGCCCTGCCGTCGGTCCGCCAGCTGCAAGCGGGGGACCGGCCATCTGCATAGCTGCACCAGGCATTACGAGTGCTCCTGGAGCGCCCGCTCCCATCGCGTCGCCCTCCGGCTTCGCGCCGCCACGTCCTCCGCGCCCCGCGAAGCCCCGACCGCGTCCGCCCTCCACCGTCGTCGCGCGGGCGCCGCCACGGCCCTCGCCGCGACCGCGTCCGCTACGCCCGGTGCCAATAGGTCCCGGCCCGGATGCAGGGCCAGGTCCCTGCGGCCCTGGTGCTCCTGGGCCCTGGGCATGGATTGGCTTGACGGGGCCACCCACGGGCCCAGAAGGGCCGCCAGGGCCCATGCCTATGGGATACGCGGGGCCCATTCCCGGAACAGGCAGGCCCGCGGAGGCACCATGGCCCAGGCGCGCTGGACCAGATGCCGCCGGCACTGGTGGCGGCATTGAGCCTGCTGGGAGCCTACCAGCAGGCTGCTGCTGGTGGGACTGTTGAGGGGGCGCCTGCTGCTGCTGCAGCTGACCCGTTGGCTTGACATCGAAGATGTCGTCGGGTAGGTTGGCCTTCAGTTGCTCCTTGTTGCCAGCTGCCATGGATTGCTGGTGCTGGTGTTGCTGGTGGTGTTGCTGGTGGTGTTGCTGGTGCTGCTGGTAATGTTGCTGCTGCTGGTGGTGATGATGCTGGTGGTGCTGCTGCGCTTGCTGCTGCTGCGCCTGCTGCGCTTGCTGCTGCTGCGCTTGCTGCTGCTGCGCATGCTGCTGCTGCGCGTGCTGCTGCTGCGCATGCTGTTGCTGCGCATGCTGTTGCTGAGCATGCTGCATCTGCTGCTGCTGCGCCTGTTGCGCAATGCCGTAGCCTCCTTGAACGCCAGCCTTCATGCCCGGGTGTCCTAGACCTCCAGGCTGCTTGGGACCTGCGCCGAAACCACCCGCCGGCGACAACGACGACAAGCCGGGGCCAAGCAACGTGTTGGGCAACGCACCAAAGCCGCCGTTGCCGCCAGCAGCGCCGTCTGATGCAGCCCCCGCATTTCCCCCGCCACCCGCGCCGGCCTGACCTTGTGCATTGGCGTTTTGTACCATGAACGCGGGGGGCATCCCCAGGTCCACGGGGCGTGCCAGCGTGGGTGGCGCCAGGTTGGTGTTCTGCCCGCCCAAGCCGATGGACCAGTCCGGCTGCTTGTTCGTGGGCAGGAAAGGCTGCTGCATCAAGAAGTTTGCGCCAAGGCCGCCGAACTGGCTTCCAGGCGGGATGCCGAAGGGCCGGATACCGCTTGGTGGACCAAACGGCGCACCAAACGGGCCCTGAGCGAAGGGCCCTTGGCCCATGTTCAGCATTAGTGGCGGCCCCTGCTGTCCCGCGCCAGCATTGGTGCCGCTGTTCGCCGACGCGCTCGTGTCCATGGCCCCCGCGTTCAGGAACACGGAGTTTGGAGTCGAGTATAAAGCCTGCATAGCTGCACTTAGCCCCGGTCCGCCCGCCTGGTGCGGCTGCAATGCGCTGCTAGCCTGGCCAAAACCACCCAAGGCGTTGGGCTGGCTCCACATCGATATGCCGCCGGGTGTTCCGCCCTGACCAGCACCACCTGCTCCAGCCCCATGCTCATTACCCCCGGCACCGAACGCCCCGTAACCACCGCCAAGCGGCCCGCGAGCGTCCTGGCTTTGCATGCCGCCAGACGCGGCTGCGAGCCCTGCCAGACCCGAGGCAATGCCTGCGGGCTTCGGGGGCAACATGTCCAGGTTCAGATCCGCGGGCAGGGCGGGCATGCCGCTGTCCAGCACTTCCACGCTCTTGCTCGATACGTCCTGCTGATGCTGCACGTGCTGGGCTTGCTGGTGCACATGCTGCACTGCAGCCGCGGTGGCGTGCGCCGGCTGCACCTGCCCGCCCGCGCCTGCAGCCTTGCCCATTGCCACGGCCTGCGCCGCCTGGTGCTGCTGAGACGATTGATGACCCTTGGGGCCTATGGACCGATCGAAGCCCTGCGCTCCCAGGCCGACCAGCGGCCCCGGAGTCTTCATGGCTGGTATGGGGTCCAAGGAAGCGGGCAGGTTCATCACGGGGGTATCAGCAACAACTGGATCCTCTAGCGTCCGCGCCGCCACGTCGGTAGCAATCTTGCTGCCCCACGCCAGGGAGCTGCTGTTATTGGGGTCTGAGACAGAAGAAGCTACTGCGGCAGCCGCCAGACCAGCTGTTGCAGAAGGAATCGACTGCTGCGCGTGAGCCTGCTGCATGGGCTGGTGCTGGTGATGCTGCTGGTGCTGCGGCAGCATGCCATGCTGAGGTCCGCCCCGACCTGCTCCAGGTGCCGGCCTGTCTTGGCCAGAACCCCGCACGTCTCCAGTCGTGCTGCCAGCTGACTGTTGTGGCCCGGCTGCAGACATGCCATGCTGACTCCCGTCAGCGCCTGCTGCGCCCCCGCCTGCACCGCGGCCGCCACGGCCCTCCCGCCGCTGCCCCTGGCCACGGCCCGATGGGCGCTCCGCACCAGCGCTAGCAGCAGTGTCCGCCAGGCGACCAGAAAAGGCAGATCCACTACGCCTGCCATTCTGTTCGCTGTCGCCAGCCTCTGGGCCGGCCGGCCCGCTGGCATCCTCCTCCGCACCAGAGTCATCCCCCCGGCCGCGGCCTCGACCGCCGCGACCTCCACGACCGCCGCGGCCCCGTTCGCTGATCGCTCCTCGCACACGACCCCTGCCCCTGCCCCCCTCGACAGCCGCCTCCATTCCAGCCACCTCCGCGCCCTCAGCAGGACTGTCGTATCCGCTGCCTCCACCGCGCCCCCGACCGCGACCGGACTCGCCTCGACTGCGGCCCCGGCCACTCGGTGGCAGGGCGCGCCTGTCGTAGCTGCAGGGGTGTTGTCAACGGGAAGTCCGTGATGGATGATGCAAGCAGGGGGGACATGGCTCATACCTGCTTCGCACAACTATGCAGTGGCATATCATTTAAACCGTTACATCGCTATCAGCTGTATGCTAGTGATTAGTCAACCCTTGTGCGCACCTGTTGGGGTCGTACACCGGAGCTGGCGGTCCATCCTTCTGTGCAGGGCCTGCCTGCTGGCCGGCGACACTCGTGGCGTTGGCATGCGTCAGCAGCACCGGTGTGGAGCCTTCAACTGCGCAACAGACGGTACCGAGCCAAGCACCCGCAGTCAGTATAAAGTTCAGCAACATTTTTTGTCCTTTGCCGTCGCCATTTCCCAACAAAGGACGTGCACCCTCTTCCCCAATCCTTTCGATTTGCGCTCCATCCCACATGGATTTCACGCACCTGGCCGCCAGGGCTTGGCACGTGACTGCTCATCTGATGGCTGCTGGTGCTGTCCAGCCGGATGCTGTTGCACGTAAGCATGCGACGGATGCTGGCCGTAAGCGTGCTGCTGGGGCGCTGGCGGCGGCGGTGGCCCCTGGTAATGCTGTGAGTACTGCTGCTGGTGATGCAACATTTGCTGCTGCCCAGGGTGCCCAGGAGCAGCCTGCTGCTGCTGAGCTTGAGGTCCAAGGTACGAAGGATGCTGTGGTTGCTGATGGTGGCCTTGCTGGTGCTGCGGCTGCGGCGCCGGGGTGCGATGAAGCTCCTCAAGCAGGTGCTCGTCAAACGAGCCGAACATAGCCGTCGTAGGCGGCTTCGGCACAGCCCCCCATGCATTAGGTCGGGGTGGTTCTGCGATGTCGATAGCCTTAGTGGGCTGGCGCACAACATCTGCCGGGGTGGTTATGTCGGGTAACCGGGGTGGGTATATCAGGTCAGTTAAGAGAAGGTAGCTTGCAGCGGGCACATCGAAAGCACACACAGACGTCAGTAGATGATAGCGAATTCTTCCAAGTGACCTACCCGTGGCAGCCTCCGGCTGAACTACCTTGACGTCCGCTTCTCCCTGCGGGGCATAAGACGGGGTGATGGGGTCGTCTGCAAACGCTCATCCCGATAGCACAAGGTGTCGTATGCTTATAGACGCACCTCCTTGGAGATGGTAGTCACCACCGTCCGTGCAGCTATGCTTTCCTCCAGAGCCCGCAGCTTCTCCGCCGCTGCCAACTTGCGTCGCCTCTCCTCCTCCTCAGCGTCACGAGCAGCCAGCTTTGCCGCAACAGCCTGAGCTTTAGTAGCAGCAGTAGCCTGTTTCCAGGAAAGGAGTAAAACTTTAGCATCAGGCGTAGATGCGCAAGCAAACCGGAACAATGATCTGCTTTCCTACGACACAGTTTTATAACTTTCGCGAATTACTTTAAATGATGGAATTCTCACGTTATCGGTTTGCTTTGAAGCAACGTCTTCATTGGACCCAACCTGCTCCTGCGGCGGCTGCGGCGGTTCCGGGGCGGGTTGCGATGGGCGCGAAGCGCTTCCATCCCGTTGTTCCGCCTTCTTCTGCAGGATGAATACAATTGCATGTTATCATATAAACCATTCGATAGCTCCAAAACTGTCGATCGAACTTTCAGCGCGGTTTCGAACATGTCGCACCTTGCCGATCTCTGCCTGCAGGTTGCGCAACTCCGCCTCAAACGCCGCGCGTTCAGGGTCCTCCTCCTCTTCCTCCGGTGCAGGCGCCGGAGGCGGTGGCGGAGGCACATCCCGAGTCGGGGCTCGAGGGGGTGGAGGGGGCGGGATGAGGCCGTCGTCGTAGTCGGTGAACCTGCTGGCGTACCCTGGCCTCTCGTACCTCTCCGCTGGCCGCTCATACCTCTCCGCTGGCCGCTCATACCTCTCCGCTGGCCGCTCGTACCGCTCATAGGTGTCACGCTCGTAGCCAGCGCGGCGAGGAGGCGGAGGAGGAGGATAGTCGTACACACCGCCACCGCGTCCCGGAGGTCCATATGAGTCATACGCCCGGCCCCCACGAGGATGCTCATCAAAATCATCGAAATGGCCTGGCCGCGGCGGTCCGTAGGGCTCAAATCGTGGATCGCGGCCGCTGCGGTCCCAGTCGCGACGCTCATCGTCCCTGCGGGCCAGACCGATACTTAAAGTTGCCGCACACGAGCACATGCACACAACTCCCGTATTGAAACCTACCAGTCGCCGTGTCTGAGGCCGCCTGCTGGGGCGCGCTCGTCGTCTGCCCAGCCCCTCGGGTCCTGCGCCATGTCGGCGTCATTTGGTTTGGTCGCGAACAGGGTGAACCAGCCACAAGCGAAATGCTCTATACGCTATCCCAACGTACCTGTGGCTGTTCATATGGAACAGGACGCTGCTTTTGGGGTTGCGAGTTGCTGCGTGCTGTCGCTGCGAGACTAGGATACTCGTCGGGATTTAGGTGGCGGTCGACTGGAAAAGACGGTCCCCGCCCGTGGCTCGGCGAGGATGTCCCTGTCGATGCCCAAGCTCCAGGGCCTGCTCGTGGCTGCGAAGCCCAGTTGCTTCCAGCTGTAAGCGCTGACCTGACCTCCTGGGGCTGCGCGGGCGCAGCCTGCTCCTCCGGCTTTGCCCAACCAGCGCTCACACCAGCCGGGACTAGCTGTGTAGTAGGGTCGTTACCAGCATGCTCCTATACAAGAGGAGCAACCAGGATAGCAGATGGTTTTCGGCCCGGTAATGGACATTATCAACAGGGAAGGCGCCCCATTTTAAAGTTCGGTCGAAATTACATACCTTCTTCAGCGAGGGAAGGTTGACAGGTTTCGGCACCACCACTTTTGCGCCGGAGACCGCACGGGTCGTGCGCTGCGCGAATATCAGGGGCGACAGGAAGCGGCGGCGTCAACGTGGCTCAATGTGATCTGAACCCTGTTGGCCACTACACAACAAGACCCAGCCCCGCCGTTTAATGCTCCAAGAAACAACATGTCTGTGTAACCTCAGCAAAAAGGCGCGGCGCGCCCCTGCAAGCCTGTTCCAGACGGACACCTACCTTTGACAGCACAAGCATGCCATTCCTGTTGATAGTGCCGCTCGTTGACGACTGAGCTGCTGCAGGCGCCGAGGGCTTTGTAAAGACCGCATTGAGGTTGCTGTTGGCATACTTGGCCGGGGTTTGGTTCTTGTTGCTAGACGATGAAGACATGGTGCGCGAAAGTCATTGGCGATTAATCGGCCTAGCTGATGCCTAGAGAATGTTCTAGCAAAGGCACTCTGCCCACAACAAGGTTTGCTGGCAGTCGCGGGACTTGTTGCAGGCGCACCCCCGGCTCGTACGACATCACAGTTCTGAGTGAAGGGCAGATTAAACAGGAATGCGTGTCCAAAAATGGGATTAGATTCCTCTTCATAATGGATAGGCGCGTCTATGCGGCCTGTATGTTCCTCGGTGGCAGCTCAGCGGAGCATGTTAGAGCCTGGACCGCTGCCCAAAGGAAAAGTCGGTAGGTTTGTTTAACATATATCCTTGATGCCAACAGCTGCTGCAGTGGCCAAGGTTTTCTGTTTTGGTTTTGAGAAATGGGAAAAGTCGAGCACTTGGACGTGGCACCGAGTCTTAGTCTCATCGCAGCAGACGTATGTACACATGGGCTTGCCATGTGTTATTTAGGCGTCCACGCGCGTATTGCGGCCGGGTGAAAGTATTGCAGACGATAAAGTTATGGAGAGGCGAGGGACCCAGAGGGACGGGCTGGACGGTCTGGAGAGGGGAGGGACTGAGAGGAGTACAAGACAGCCTGCGAATCTTGACATCTGATTGGTAGATCGCGTGTGACAAGTTGTAGGAACCCTGCGGACTAGTGGGTGACGAAAGCACGCGGAAGCACTGGTGACAGGCGACGGTGAGGGACTCGGGGGCGGGCCCCCCGACGCGCTTCGCGCTGTGGCCCCGCCCCAAAACATGCTGCTCTACACATTCGGAACCGTGCGCACGCTACGATGTTGGCATTGACGCGTGATGAGTTGCCGGCCGGGCTGGTTGGGTGCCCGGGATTATGAACGCTCTGGGGGCCGGGTCCCTCCAACAATTACATTGATGCGCCAGTAACTTGACAGGGAAAACTGGGTAACGTGAGGGGAAGATACACGTGGGAAAAACCTGCTGCCGGAGCTAACAACGAACGTACCCTGAAGGGGGCTGGAGGTGGTGTTCGACGCCTGGCTGAGTGATAACCATGCGCTCTTTCTGCCGAGCGCGCGCATAGTACGCACCACTTTAACACCACAATGCGGTATGAAACTCTTGCCATTGCCGACGATGGCGGGAACGCTGCACGACTCTGCACGCTCTCCCTCTGAAACCCCGCACTGTCCCGTATTACGGTGCAGTGCCTTGACACCCTGTAACACCCGTCTTATAATGGACAGGGCTGTAGCATGCAGCGCTGGATATAGATCAGGATATAGATCAGAGCTCTCGTCTTCGTGGCACGCCGCCCTTCCCGCGCAATGCTCATGCCCATGTATCCGAGCGCGCACGGCCGTAGCCCGATGGAATTCCTGGCGGAATTCGTGACCAGGCCCGATTCGCCAGGTCTGCTTAGCGTGACCAGGCCCGACTACCAGGCCATGTCCGGAGGTGTCCGCTGGATTACTTGAACCGGGATTCCAACCATCGCCATGCAGGTTCCGTCACTGCAACCCTAAACCTATTGAATTGGGTTTAGTGGGGGCGAGGATGGTGAAATCCTGTAGGGCTCTGGACGCCCTTGTTGAGTAGAGGCAAGTTGAATGGCGCCAGTTGGTGGGGGCGTGGCGGTGAGAGATGCCTAGCCGGGCCTGACTGGCCGTGGATACATGCGGGCCTGTGCGGGCAGCCAGACTGCCCGAAGCAGAAGGCCGGTAAGTTTGGCTTAGGGTGTACCAAGGAGCACAGCCGTGTAGCATTTAAGGATCAACCTCTGCTCACGGCAAAGCGGGTGTGGCGCAGCAGCACGCCAACCCTCGACAACAAGTCACACAGGCCTCGCAATGATGCCGCACCGAACTTAACCACGGCTAGGGTTCCGCAAAACAAATACAAGGAAAAGCGACGCGAGGTTCGCACTCCATCTGCATTCATGAGTATGGTGGCTTTTCCAGCATGGAATGAGGAAACCACTCGGTTCTGGTTTGTGGGTAGTCCGGTGGGCGAAGTGGGTCAGGTCTAAAGCGAGCCTCCTAAAGTATATTCCGCAGGAGACTGCCAATACTTTAACATTTTAGAGAACAATTGCAGGAAAGTGACCTAAAAGTCACGTCCCGTATTAGCATGAGCCACCTGCTGTCAGTTGGCTTTGACCGACCGGTTTGGCCGACAAACGCACGCCCAAATTCGACAAAGGCTTCATTTGCAATTATATTATGAATAGGTACTAAACATGACCTAACGGTCGCAATGGCCAGCGAAGCAGAAGGGGCAAAGCCGGAGGTGGAGAAGCAACGAGCTCAGGACCGTGACAACGATGATAAGAACAGCGCCAGTCAGACGGACGGTGACAGCAGTGACTCCAGCTCACGCTCCAGCGCGAAAAGCTTGCCCCTGTCGAGGAAGACGTCGCACGAAAAGCGCTCCAGCACAGGACAGGAGCAAGACGAAGAGTCGCAGTCTTCTGAATCGGGAGACGATGGAGTTGAACAGCCACAGACAGAAGAAGAGGCAACGGAGGCGTTGAGGACCTCCTGGCAATTCGCTTGCATTGTGCAATTCGCGCGGATGTTTGCCAAGCCCCTACAGCTTCGACCATTCTCTTCGGATTTCTTGGAGAAAGCTATCCTGGAACCGGCTGAAAGTCAGAGCTTCCTGGCGGAGGTCGTGTACAAGGTGACCCAAGGGAGCGTTCAGTCGGGTATCGGCAGGGCATTACATAAGTAAGGAGTTATATACTGCACACAAGGGTCCTGACGCTTGCGCATACCGATAGAGGTTTAGGGAGAGCGACTGAGGCCTCAGAGCCCTCGCGAACGCACAGGATTTGGCTAGAGCTGCGTCCTGGCCCACTAATCCACGCAGGGCGCTAGACCACCAGTGCAATCCGCAGCTCCCTTCACGCTATACGCCCGGGTTCCAGCATTCAACTCTAGAAGCGGAGCTCGCTCTGCCCCAGCCGCTTGCCCCTCCACCGGTTCGCCTCCTTTCGCCCTTGGCACACACCATTCAACGAACTCACCCCCGGCTCACCGCCGCTGCCCACGCCCTGGCGCTTGTCGCCCCCAGCTCCTCCGCCCCGACGCCATAGCGCCATACGTCGATCGCGAGGCCGACGGGCGCTGGGAGGCCATGCTGAGCGCCAAGCTGCACCGCCAGTGGCGTGACTACTTCCAGCGCAACCCGCTGTCCAGGCGTGGGTTCTGCCAAGTGACGGCGCTGCAGCGGGTGCGCAGCGGCAACAGGGCCTTATATGGGCCTGACCTGGTTAGGGCTGGGTAACGGGGCGCTGCTGGTGTGCAAGGACCGGCACATTAGCAGTGAGCTGCGGCTTGAGGCCAGAGCTGCTGTGCCATCATGGTCATCGCGCGCAGGCAGCCCAGCTGCTCGCACCCAACTCTCCAGCAGTGCGCTGCAAAGGCATCGTTCCAACACCACCAACCAACCACCACACCGAGCTGCTGCTGCCGCCGTTGCTTGGCCCCACAGGTGGAGCTGCTGTACGCGCTGTGCGAGTGGCGGGCGCATGAGTGCCCTGTGGTCCGGGAGGCCATGCGATCGACGGTGAGGCGGGCGCGGGTGCCGCCACCAGCCAGCTGCGTGCCGCATTGCACCCAGCGGACCCGCCAGGAGCAGTCAGGAGCCCCCGCTTGGACCGCACCTTCCCGCCTCCTGGTTGCTTTTGCTGCTTCCCTCAGTGTTCACTGCCGTGCTTGCTTGGACGCCCGCCCCACACTTCCCCGGACGCCACCGCCGCCGCACCCTGTCTCTGTAACCGTCCCTGCACACACTGTACCACGCCCTGCACGACGCCGTACGGCAACCTGCACGACAGGGGACTGAACCGCGCGGTTACGGTGCTTGCTCCTGGCCTCAGGTGGATAACGCCGAGCTGACCGCGGAGGCGCTCCGGCACTACCCTATCGGCCAGGACGCGCGGGGGAACCGGTACTACTACTTCAGCAGTGCCTCGGAGGACTGCTACCTGTATAGGTGCGCGGCGGTGTGTTGATGCACCGCAAGGCCGCGTGTGCATTATGTACCACAAGATCGCGTGCGTTATTGCTACCGCAAGGCCGCGTGTATCATAGCGACCGTAAGATCGCACGGTGTCCGCAAGCCTGGACCCGAGGCGCGTTAATGTACCGCCAAGCCGCGTGTGCGCAAACGTACAGCCAAACGGCAAAAATAGCCAAGAAAATAAAATCCCAGCCCAGCCAAGCGACGTTACCGAACGTCGCGAACGGAAATGTGAAAGGTTCGCCGTCGGGCCCAGTGGTAACAAACGCGTCTGCGTGTATGGTTCCGGAACCGCCGCGAGGGGATTCGACGGTCGGTGTTCGTGCCGAAGGGGACAGTGTAGCAGCTTCCAAGGTCCAACGCCGCGCCGCCAGGTCCCAATAGGCTGGCGGCTGCCAGTGGGTCCGGGGCCACCCCGCTGTTGTGCGGGGCTGGGTCACGGGAGCTGGCCACGGTGCGGCAGCGGTCGGGAGGGTGATGCGCGGGGTCTCCCCGTCGAGAGACGTCAAGCCCAGGAGGAAAAACGTTTGAGGAACGGGCGAGAGGGCGAGCGTCGGGAGTAGCGTACCGTACTGACGTTTCGGGGCAACGGCAACAGCACGCATCGGGCCGTCGTGTAATCCGGCGATCTGTTGTGGCGGAAAGCCGCCAGTCGTCGGTGATGACCTAGAGCGTTAATGCCAGCGCCAAGGTCCGTTTGAAAGGAGGAGCCTTCCTGACCCGTGTTTTCTCCCTGGCTGTTGCGCTCAGGGAGGACCCCCCGCGCGCGGCCCGGGGGGGCAGGCGGTCGGAGGTCTCGGAGCCGCCTGACGCCGAGTGGTCCACCGAGTGCACCACCCTGGAGGAGGTGCAGGACTTGTCACGCCGCATGGGCGCCTCGCGTAACAAGAACGAGCGGGCGCTGCATGAGACACTGGAGGAGAAGGTGCGGGGACGAGGCCGAGCAGGGCGGAGCGGGGCGGGCGGAGCGGGGCGGAGCGGAGTGCAGCGGGGCGGAGTGCAGCAGGAGTTGGAAAGCGGGGAGCTGCGGTTTGGTAGCGGGGAAAAGCGGGTTTGTGTCACACGAGGGAAAAGGGAAACCCGACATCGCAGTCGGAGACCGGCTTGGGAAACGCGTTTGAGGTTGCGTGCTGTAGTGGCGGGTGCGGGGAGGAGGGTGTGTGGGTTCGGCAAAGGCATGGGTGCTGTAGTGGCGGGTGCGGGGAGGAGGGTGTGTGGGTTCGGCAAAGGCATGCGTGCTGTAGTGGCGGGTGCGGGGAGGAGGGTGTGTGGGTTCGGCAAAGGCATGCGTGCTGTAGTGGCGGGTGCGGGGAGGAGGGTGTGTGGGTTCGGCAAAGGCATGCGTGCTGTAGTGGCGGGTGCGGGGAGGAGGGTGTGTGGGTTCGGCAAAGGCATGCGTGCTGACGCCCGCGTCGAGAAGCCCTGGGCGCGTCGTGTGCAGTCGCAGCTGCGCCGGAAGAGAAAGGAGTAAAGCGGGTGGGGCATGCGAGGCGACGAGCCACTCTCCAGGCGCAAAAATGCTGCGCAGCCGCCGAAAGGGCTGGTCAGTGGGCGACAGCAGGCGGCCGGCCGGACAACTCGTCCCAGGAACTGCTGGGTTTGTTAGGGTGCCTTCGTACTGGCTGTTCGTACAAGGCAACCATCGTAAGCGGCAAAAGGAGATCAGAACCGGGCTTTCGTTGGACGGGACTGGCTGCGCTTGCCGCAGATACGGGCCCCAGCTTTCTCACTCCGCCTGTTGCTTCTCTTCCCACTTTCCGCTCCGGAACCGCGCTTCAGATCCTGCCCAAGCTGGTAGCCAGCGTGGAGGCCCGCAGGCGCGCCGAGGAGAAGGCGGCGTTGTATGAGGCGATGCCGAAGAAGCGCTCGGGCCGGCTGTCGACGCTGCAGAAGAGGAAGGAGGAGGAGGATGCGGCTCGGAAGGTGCGCAGGGGCGCAGGGAGAGGGGAGGGGCAGAGACAGCCTCCCTGGACTCTGGTTTGTTGGCCGTGGGATTCGCTGATTATCTTTCCCCCCTGGACCGGCAGTGGGGAAGGGTGGGGAGGGCGGAGGGCGGCAGAGGAGCGGGAGGGGCGGGAGGCGGAGTCATCGGGCGGCCGCCCCACGGGTCGTGCCTAGGAGTGCCTTAGCAAGCAAGCACCATTCGCTGGCGTGCGCAATCGTCCCTGGCGTCGTATCCCGAGCCCACCACACCGCGCTCTGGGCACCCCTGTCGCCCCCTGCCGCCGCCTGTCTGTGCGACCAGGCCCGCCTGGCGGAGGAGCGGAAGAAGCGCGAGGAGGAGAGCAAGGAGCGGGAGCGCAAGCGCAAGGAGCGAGAGAGGGAGCAGCGGGTAGGGGGGCCAAGGGGCACGAGAGGCAGCAGCGGGCAGGGGGGCAAGCCGCGGCAGCGGGCTTGGAAATTGGGAACGGACAGCCGGGTGAAGTACCAAGCGGGTTCCGTGCGTTCTTTCCAACCCCATGTCAAGGCGTGTCAGGAGCTCAGACGCGTGGCTCGTGCTGGGCTGGTGATGGTGGTGTGCTTAGTGGCTCCATGCGCAGCCTGCCTTTCTGTCCCCCTTTCTGCCCCGGCCCCTCACACCTCCCCTTCCAGTAAAAGGGGGGGAAGGGTGTACGCCCTCCCCTCTCCTCCCGCCGCCGCCGCCGCCGATTCAGCTTAGCCGCCGAAGGTCGACATACGACCTTCGTCTTTCGTTTCCTCAACCACGTTCTCCAGCATGTATCTCCAAACGTCTTTCCTAAACGATTATTCTCGCGTACACGGGTCTTCCTTGAAACCCCTCCCGCCGCGCCCCCGCAGCTCCGCGACATGGAGGAGGCGCGGCGGAAGTTCCTGGGCATCACGACTCCTGCGGGGCCGTCCAGGGAGGAGCGTATGCGGATGCGGGAAGGGCGCCGCGGCTCGGAGGAACCTCGGGTGAGGACGGCAGCACCGGCGCGGGGCTCCACCAATGTCGGGGCATCGAGGAAAACCCGTGAGCGAGTAAAACATGTTTGTGACATACGTTTGGAGATGTTGGAGGCGGGGCGGGGATGCAGTGAGGCAGGCGGGGGGGCCGGCGCGGGTTGTCGCAACAGCACGGTAGGTGGGCGTGTTTCTGAGATCCGTCCGGACGGCCCCTGTTGCGCCGCCACCCCCAATACCGGTGTCTCCGCAGTCGGCGTCCAAGGGGCCCAGCACAGGACCCAGCGCGGCGCCCAGCGAGGAGGAGGGGTCGAGCGGCGCGGCCTCCAGCGCTGAGGAGTCCGGAAGCGAGGAGGCGGCCTCCAGCAGCAGCGAAGGGGAGCCCAGCAGGGAGCCCAGCCCGCCGCCGCGGAAGAAGCCGCGATACGTGCACGGGGAGAGCTGGTCGCCGCTGGGGGTGCCGGTGGTGCGCGCGGAGCGGGCTGCGGACTTCTACCGGCCGCGCGCGAGAGGCGACCTGTTCATCCAGGTGGGCAGGGAGGCGGTGGTGGGGGAGGCTGGGCAGTGGTGAGGGAGGCTGGGCAGTGGTGAGGGAGGCTGGGCAGTGGTCAACATCCGTACAACTGTGTGTGAAGGCAAGTGCCCGTCGCCGTTGGTGCAGGTGGCCTGCGGGAACACGGGCGACCTGCCGTACCACGTGGCTGCGGCGGCGAAGAGGATGGCGGAGCAGGACCGCCGCGCCGCCGCCAGGCTGCGAGTGCGCGAGCCGCAGCCGTCGCCGCCGCCACGGCTGCGGCCGCAGCCGCCAGCCGAGTCGGCGGCGCTGGACGACCGGCAGCAGCAGCAGCGGCGGGCTGCCTCCCCGCTGCAGGAGCAGGCTGGGCCCGCAAACAGGCCGCAGCGCCAAGCGCAGCAAGCGCCGCCGCCGCCGACGCTGCCGCCAGCGCGGCCCTCGCCCACAGTCACAGCAGCGGAGGCGGATGCGGGAGAACGTGGGGTAGAAGCAATGGCGGCGGAGGCGGGGCTGGCGTCGCCGTCGGGTCGGCCGCAGCGCCAGCGGCGGCCGCCGCGGCGGGCGATGTCCTCTGAGGGCGATGGCGACCAGGACGAGGTCCGCCATCCTGCTATGGCGGCGGCGAGGATCGGCAGGCATGTGGCGCAGAAACAGAGCCACGCGCCGCAGACACACGGCGGCGATGGGGTTGGGGCTGGCGGCGGCAGCGAGGGTGACGCTGGCGGCGGCGGTGGCGGTGACGAGGGGGCCAGGCAGGTCCCCGGGCGTCAGGTGAGGCATCTTGGGGTTATGTTGCTGTCCCCGTGGCAGCTTCTTGCGGGTCCTGGGGGCAGCTAGGGCTCAAATACCGCGCGTCGCGTTGAGTGGGAACGGGTCCGCCTTGGTGCTGCTGCGAAGGCGGCGGCGGCAGCTGCCAGGATGGTTAAGCGCCCTCTTGCGCACGGTGCACTTCTCGCCTCTCCGCCAGGCGGCGGCGGCAGCTGCCGGGATGGTTAAGCGCCCTCTCGTTTACGGTGCACTTCTCGCCTTTCCGTCCGCGATGTCGTTTCCAGCGTTAACAGTAATCGCCCCTCCCTTTGCGCGTTGCGCCTCTGTGGTCCTTGCGCCTGCAGCGGCGGCGGAAACCCGTGACGGCAGGTGGGCGGGCGGAGTCGCAGCCGCATCTCGCCCAGCGGCAGTGTGCGCATGGCTCGGGTCAGGGACCAGGACTGGACCCCGGGCAGCAACCTATGGACGTCTTCCAGCGCCGGCTGCAGGCCGTATTGATGCAAGGTCACCAACACCAACTAGTACTGCCTGGAATCGCACAAGCTGGGCAGCAGCATGCAGCTGCCTCGGCGATGGTGCAGCTGCCGGCGTCGCTGCACTTGAGCGGCGCAGCACAGCCTCCGGAACCACCGTACGGCGGGCAGCAGCAGCTCCAGCAGAAGGGCCCCGGCGCGACGGCGACTGCGGAAGCGATGCTGCAAAGGGTACGGTGATGTTTTTCCCCCGATGTGCTCCTTGCGGGTGCGGGTGCTCCTTGCGGGTGCCTGGAGAGAGACGGTTCGTTAGGTAGGAAGTGGAAGTGTCATTCCGCGTTCCAAAAACGCTTGGGGCCTCCGGGGCCAGCCCGACCCGCATGGAGGAGGTGTGAGGCGCGAATCGTCGCTTATGCCCAAAAATCAAAAGCAAGTACGGTATGGTATCTGTTCGGTAAAGGAAAAAGCCATGCTTTGAGACGGTCGTCATCATTCGACCCCATGCGTGCTGTGGCACAGGCCACATTACGCCGTTCGCAATTACATTACTCGTGCTCCGGTTCGCGCCGTGTTGGCTGTCAGTGCCCCCCGTGTGAGGGACCGAACACGGCGTGACCCACCCCCCACGCGCTCTACCCAGCGAGCACTTGTCGCCATGCCGCCCCTGCCGCAGGTGCTTGCGCAGGTCCGCATGGAGCAGCGCCGGCACCTTGCGAGCCTGCCGCAGCAACTGCAGCAACAACAGGTGGTCCAGAACGCCAACGGGCAGGCAGAGGAGCAGATCGCGACGGCACAGCCTGAAAACCCAGGTGCGCTACAGCCGGTTGCGGCGCCGCTACAGGAGCCGGTTGCGGCGCCGCTACAGCCGGTTGCGGCGCCGCTACAGCCGGTTGCGGCGCCGCTACAGGAGCCGGTGGAAGCGGCGGTAGGGCCAGTTGCAGCGCCACAGGAGCCGGGTGCGCACTCGCGGGCTCAGTCGCAAGTGCTTGTGCAGCAGGAGGCGCGAGAACCTTCTGCGCGAGGCGACACGGGGCCGCAATCAGATGCCGCCGAAACCACATCTTGTCTGCCAGCAGGTGCATGGGAGCAGCTGCAGGCGCAGCAGCAGCCCGGGGAGCCAGCCGGGGCGCAGGGAGCAGAACTACTCCAGCCGCTGGTGCAGACAGATGAGGAGCTGCAAGGGCAGTCACAGGCGACAGAGCAGCTGCAGGCGCAGACTGGACGACAGGTCCCAAGCCTAGCGCTTGTGCAGTTGGGAGAGCAGTCTGAGGCGCAGGCATCAGTGGTACAGCTGGCAGCCGTGCAAGCTGGAGCGCCGACAGCGGAGGAAGTTCAGGAGACGGCACGATCAGAGGTTGCGCCAGCTCAGGTAGAGGAACAGGCGGAGGTGGAGCAAGCTCGGGCACGGGCAGCGGTGGATCCACCTCAGGCGGTGGAACAAGCGGCAGTGGAGCAAGCCCGGGCCTCGGAGCAAGCACAGGCCGAGGTGGAGCAAGCGCAGGCACAAGCGGCGGCGGAGCCAGCGCAGGCGGCAGCGCAGGTGGAGCAAGCACTGGTGGCAGCACAAGCGGCTGCAGAGCAAGCACTGGCACAAGCGGCTGCAGAGCAAGCACAGGCTGCAGCACAGGCGGCGGAGCAAGCTCAGGCGGCAGCACAGGCGGAGCAAGCACAGGTGGCAGCACAAGCGGCTGCAGAGCAAGCTCAGGCGGTAGCACAGGCGGAGCAAGCACAGGTGGCAGCACAAGCGGCTGCAGAGCAAGCTCAGGCGGTAGCACAGGCGGAGCAAGCACAGGTGGCAGCACAAGCGGCTGCAGAGCAAGCTCAGGCGGTAGCACAGGCGGCGGAGCAAGCTCAGGCGGCAGCACAGGCGGAGCAAGCACAGGTGGCAGCACAAGCGGCTGCAGAGCAAGCTCAGGCGGTAGCACAGGCGGAGCAAGCACAGGTGGCAGCACAAGCGGCTGCAGAGCAAGCTCAGGCGGCAGCACAGGCGGAGCAAGCACAGGTGGCAGCACAAGCGGCTGCAGAGCAAGCTCAGGCGGTAGCACAGGCGGAGCAAGCACAGGTGGCAGCACAAGCGGCTGCAGAGCAAGCTCAGGCGGTAGCACAGGCGGAGCAAGCACAGGTGGCAGCACAAGTGGCTGCAGAGCAAGCTCAGGCACAGGCGGCGGCGCAGGCGGAACAAGCAAAGGCGGATGCAGCACGACAGATGCAGGTACAGCTGGCCGAGCAGCTGCAAGTGCAGGCCGCGGCAGCAGCGCAGGCGCAGGCGGAGGCCGCAGCCCAGGTGCAGGCTGCACAGGCGCACCTAGCCGCGCAGGTGCAGGCTGCTCAGGCGGCGGCGGTGGCGCAGGCCGCAGCGCAGACACAGGCGGCAGCTCAGCAGCACGTCGTGGAGATGCAGGCGCGGGTCGCGGTGCAGGCGCAGGCGGCGATCCAGGCGCAGATGGCGGCACAGATGCAGGCCGCGGCGCAGGCACAAGCGCAGATGGCAGCGGCGGTGCAGGCGGCATCAGCGGGGCCCGCCATGGGTGGCGTCTTTGCGGCGCCGAGCCTGGCGTTCGGCACGGGCCTTATGCAGCAGCCGGGTGGTACGGCGGCGCCTGCGACCAGTACGGCGGCGAGTGCGAGTGCGACGGCCGCCATGATGAATGGCATGCAGGCCGTGTACGTGCAGCACCTGATGATGCAGCAGCACCAGCAGCTGCTCATGCAGCAGCAGTACTTGCAGCAGCAACAACAGGCAGCGGCGGCGGCGGCAGCGTCTGCGGCATCTGCCATGGCCTCCGAGGGGAGTGCTGCTGCCGTGCAGCAAAACGCCGGCATGGCGGTGGCAGCACCTGCTGCGCCACTGGCCGGAGCCGCCTGGACGGCAACGCTTGGCGGTGCAGGGCCCCTCTGGGCCACGCACGCGGGTGCGGCGCAGCTGACCGCGTTGCAGCACATGGGAATGGCCGCAGGGGCGGGCGGGGCGCCAGCCGCGGCCGCCAGCGCCTTCCCGCCGGCGATGATTGGGCATGGCGGCGGTGCGGGGTCGTCCCCGATGGGCTGAGCAATGTGGGCGGAGCAGTCGAGGCTGCAGGGCGGACGGATGCACGAGGCCCGCTGCGGGGCGGCGGGGGTTGAGGCGGAGAAGGAGAGCTGCGCGGCCGGATGGGCCGTTTGGTAGGCGGTTGGCTCTCTTCGCCCGCAATACGGTGCCGTTGTTGGTGGTCGCTGACTCACGACTGGCGGCAAGGCTGCGGCGCCGCTGCGCTGTAGCGAGAGGAGGGGGGGAGTTCGGATCAAGCTGTTGAGCGGGAGACCGGGCCGGGGCTGGTGTCCATTGCGGTTGCGGGCGTACCGGTATCAAGGGCTGGTGTTAACCCGGGCTGGTGTTTTCAGGTGGGTGCGTTGTTGCCAGCCGTTCGGGGCCTCGTGGGGTTCTGTGCACTGTGAGGGGGGGGGGGTCAAGAGAAGCCCATGGAGCGGCGTCGTGTCTGGCTTTCGATACGCGTGTGAGTGCTTTCGTGAGAGCTGCACTCGACCTTATAGGTGCACCAGACAACTCGTGGCGCCGACTTCGCGAGGCGACGTTTACGTCATAACGATAACGCCAACCGCGCAGCGCCAGTTTCAATAGCTGGTGTTGTGCCATCACTGTCATGGACGTTAGTTTGTTGGACGTTAGTTTGTGACGTTTGAACCGTTGGCAAGTTGATTCAACCGACGTCGTACGCAAATGCGTTATCAGCAGGTAGGTTGAAGAGTGCCGGACCAGGTGGGAAATGGCCTAAGCTGTGTTGTTGCGCTTCACGAGTTGAACCGCGGTGTGCTGCATTTTGAGTTTTTGGCGCCGACAGACGGGATCCAACGAGGGAATGTGATGGGGAAGGAAACGATGCGTGGAGTAGGGTACGAGAGCATTGCCCGTGGGTCGGCACTGACGAGGAGGTAGGGAGGGAAACTGTTTGGTGCGGTCCCAACCCAACATGCGGTGGACGCCAACATGTGTGGGGATTGAGGAGGTTGCGAGGATTGCGGAGGAGGAAGAGGAGGGTGGTTTCTGAGCTCCGGCGCCGTGCCTCCTGTGTGGAATGTGCGTCGCCTTGGTGTGCACTGCACGCCAAGCATCAGTACGACACACCGGATGTCGTATTTTCCAGGTTTCCCTGGGAACTGCTACCGGAATTCAGCACCTGCATCCTTGCTTTTACTGTCTTGTCAGTTTGTCACCATTGCACGGCCTGGCGATGACATGTGCGTAACTGCTGCACGCGCACGTAACTAACAAGGCAACATCCCTGTGAGCTACCGTACCTATACCAGGTGGCAGGCATGGCTGGGGACCCGGCTGTGCTGCACTCCTGCTGTACAAAGTGACCGTTGAGGGTGCTGCCAAGGAACAACATTGTGGACCGTATCGTTGTGACTTCTTGTGTGTTGAACTTGAACGCTTGGCGTGATGTGCTAGTGTTGCACACTCAGGGGGAGGGGGCAGCTATGAGCCATGCCGTGAAGGCACCCTAGTACCGACGCGGTCGCGTACACGGCGTTGGTAAACCCACTGCACCCATCCACGTTCCACAGCGACTCCACCATATCATACACGGCTGGCGTCTTTGAGCTGATCGACGTACCGCAAGAGTTGGCTGTCCGTGCTGCCAGAGCTGGCACTCGTAATGGGTCGGAGTTTCGGAGACCTAGCATAAAAACAGATTTGAGAGCCTGGATTCACGGCCCTCTTACACCACAACGACGCATGCGCCCTTCAGGAAGCAGACACGTTTGTTTATTTGACGCGGGTGGCTTGAACATAGCTGCATTTTCCGGAACGTGCAGGACCGGCGCCACCGCATTAGGATCTGCGCGAAGGCCAGGCAGCAGAGGCTCATTGTAAAAGTGTATAGTTTGCGTGGCTCCAGGAAGCAATTAGGACAGCAGCAAACACGCAAACCATGTGGGTTGGTGGCTCGATGCGCTTTTGATCAGACGTGTCGTGTACGAATCGAGCGAATGCTGCGGACCGAAGGCCTACGGACACATCAACATCTGAAACGTCCAGAACAGAACAGGCAGACATCAGATCCTTAATATCCCACGCTCAACGCGCTTTTGCCGAAGTCAAATATAACCATGCCGTCCGCCGTGGCATTTTCCGACATCGGAAAGCGCGCTAAGGTGAGCGCCTTGCGATCCCTATTCTTGAGCTTTAGCTCGCCTCTATCAACCTCCTAACATCATCCGCCTGCGTCCTCTGCCCAACAGGGTCTGCTTGGCGGCGATGCGGCGACCGGCACATTTGTCCTCAACCCCAAACTAACGATCGCCAGCATCACTCAATCTGGCGTTAACCTCAATGCCACTGTTGCTCAGAAGGTGAGGGGCGGAGATACGGTGCCGCCTTCCTTGTTACAGCTTCGGAAGCACCTCTGCGCCCCGTTCCCTCTGCCGGCAGTGCCCAGTAGGCACGTTGGGTCGCGCTGCTTCTGCATAAGATTGGGTCGGGCGGGATCCTGATCGCAGGTTGAAGCTCACGCGTTGAATACCCATAGCCACCCCCACCCTCTGGCCATACGGAGGCAGGTTCTCTCTGGTCTCCGCCTGTGCCGCAAGCGGAAAGCCGCCGCACATCGCCACCGCACTGCGCACAGGGCCACTTCGCGGAACCCACACATCCACAGCATCATGATCCTTTTGCTCCCGACCTGCTGCCGGCTCCCTCTTATCTCAGGGGGACAAGCTCGACGCCAGTCTCAAGGCTTCTTACACCACCCCCTCGAAGAAGTACTCGGTGGACGCCACCGCCGACCCCGCCGGGAAGGTCGCCATCAACGCCTCCGCCTCTGATGTTGCCCCAGGCGTCAAGGTGCGCCTGCGAGTTGCCTCCGGAGCAAATGCTGTCGACGCTTGCTGCCAACATGTGCTGTCGAGGGCGACTGCATCATGGCCCCGGCGGCCTGATGACGTAGCGGATATGTAGGCCACCGGGTCCCTCTTGCAGCCCTCAGCACCGGGTCCCTCTTGCAGCCATCAGCCCTCTCAGCCAGCCACCAGGGGGGCACCATGCCCTCAACCCACATATTTCGTTCCTCCTCCTCCTCGTCCTCCTCCTCTTCCTGCACCCTAGGCGCCTGGTCCGTAGTATTTGGCAAGCCGGAAGCACTTGACCCTCGCCTTCGCGCCTCCGTCCATCGCTGACCAACCGCAGCAGCCAGCAACCCCCGGTTCCATTGTTGACCCCGTCCGCTGTGCCAGGTTGCTATTCGAACAAGGCCGCCACACCATGTCCCCCCACCCACACCGCGCACCATGTCGCCAGCAGCGCACTCCCCCTCTCCCGCCGTCATTGCAAACCTTTTATCCAGAAATCACCTCGGCCATCCCCCTCCCCTCCCCTCCCCCCCCGGCCCACCGCGTCCTTCTGCCCCCCCTTCCCTCGGCACCCCTGCCCCCTATGCCCGCTTCCTCCCGCAGCTCACCGCCGCCGTGGTCCTGCCCGACCCGGCCGCGTCCGCCAAGCTGACCGCTGAGTACAGCAGCGGGTCTCTGGCCGTCAAGAGCACTGTCAGCTTGTCTGCCAGCCCGGTGGTCGACCTGGCGCTGGCCAGTGCGGTGCGCGGGGTGCTGGTGGGCGCGGAGACGGCCTACGACTCGGCCAAGGCGGACATCACCAAGTACAACTTCGTGCTGGGTACGTGGGTGCACCGCGGAGGGGGAAACGTGCGCAGATGGGAAGCGCTGCGGAATCACGGACGGTCAGGGCGCGACCGCGGGGATGTCGGCAGCGTATGTTTGCGTGGCTTTGAACGTGGGGTCGTATGGAACATATTGTCTCCACAACATGGGTTGAGATGGGGGATGGCAGTGGTGGAGCAGCTCCTAGATTGCCCACGGCGGCCCAAACCAACCTTATCGCACCCCTCCCTCCAACGTCCTCCTCCCACACCACTGCATCTCTCCTCCCCAACACGGCCCCCTCTCTCCCCCCCCCGCCCATCCTCCACCTGCAGGCTACCACGCTTCCGACTTCCAGGCCACCGCCACCCTGGCTGACCAGCTATCCACCCTCAAGCTCGCCTACGTGCACTCCGTCTCCTCCTCCGCCACCGTGGGCGCGGAGGTGACTCGCAAGGTGGCTGGAGCGGACTCCGGCGCCACCAACTTCGCGCTCGCCTACGGCCGCACGCTCGCCAACGGCACCTTCGCCAAGTTCAAGCTGGAGAGCTCCGGCGCGCTGTCGGCGCTGTACATGACTAAGCTGTCGGGCGGCGAGAAGGTGACCGGGTCGCTCCAGCTGCAGGCCACGGACCTCAGCAAGGGCCCCAAGTACGGCTTTGCTGTGGACCTGGCGTAACGTGGCGAGGGCGCGTTGGGCGGGAGTAGCAGGCGGCAGCGGAGGAGGGGCTGAGGCGAATGTTGTCGTTGGCGAGCGGCCGTAAGGTGTTTGGAGGAGGAGGAGGAGGAGGCGGAGGAGGAGCGGGATAAGGGGGGGAGGATAATCCGCGAATCCATGGCCGACAAACCAAGGGCGATGAAGGTGGTGTAAGGTGGGGGGGAAGGAGCGTTCGGAGCAGGGAGCAGGGGCGGGGTGGCGGGTGTGGCACGTCCTGCGGGGGAGGGGAAGGTGGGTTCGGGGTGCTGCTGTGTACCCCCGGGGAAAATCAACCCGGGGGTGTCAGCGTTTGGCCCCCGCCCCTTGTGCACATCCCTCGGCTTCTCGCCTGGCCGGGCGCTGCGCTGGTTGTCTCTTCCCTTTGCCGGGCACGTTTCCCTTGTCCTCAACGTGGCGGGAGGAGTGCACGCTGTGTTGCCGCGCGTACGTTTGTTGGGGCCGTATCCATCTGCGCCTCCTTCTTGCCCGTGCGGGGCTTGCGGTGCTCGGGGTGTGGCGGAGTGAGCTCGGACTCGGGGGACCCAGCACAACGTCGTGCGCGCGGGAGTCGCTTCGCCGTGGCGCGCGACGAACCCGACATGACACGACACTGGGAAGGCGGCTGCCGGTGTGCGTGTGGGGAGGACACGGACTCCCGTCCGACTCACTCCACGTCGTCGATAGCACCCCAGCTGTCCATGTCCATCGTCTTGGCTTCAGACGCACGCCGAAATGTAAGCTTGAACTGGACTGGTTAGGCCTCTGCCCACGTGCCCTGGCTGATACAGTGCGAGGGCTGGACTGCCTCCAAACCGCATTCTGGTCTGGCATGGCGGTGCAGGCGTGCGGGGTCCCCAGTGGGAGACCGCTTAGGCGCCTAGATCTCCCCTTGTCATGTGCACCCTTGTGCACACATGCCGGCATGAGCACCTCAAATGGCAAATTGGCAATGGGCACCGGAGCACGGCAGCACTCGCAGCAACCCGTGATGTGCAAGGTGCTGCCGATCTGGTCTTAATACTCGGTGCCAATTGACCGGAAGTAGCACTGGGCGCGTGAAGGCACCGGCCGCGCAGCAAGCGAAATTGTACTACATCCGATGATCCGTGTTTTAGCACGTGTCCGAGTGGCGCATGGACCACTACCGGAGTTATCGTTCAGAGTACCTATTTGTCCTGTACCCGTCGTCCTGTAGTTCTGTAAGCGTCGTGGACCCATCAGCGGCGGGAACTTGGATGGGGTTACGGTGCGAATGCGGCCAGGTTTGCAGAGGTTGTAACAGGCGACAAGCGTGCGCGAAGCGAATTTTGAGGGCATGCGTGGCGAGCTTTCAGCTTCATCGCCTCGTCTTTAAGGCGGTGCCTGGCGGCGCTGGGCCAACAGCTCGGAATCCACACAGGAAGGGCTCTTCTTGGCTCGTTCGTAGTTCCGCCCTGTTCCGCCAGAATCCGCGGAACACGATGGCGGTGGAGCAGACAGGAACCCCCGCCGGTGCTGTGTGCCAGTGTGCGCCCAAGTGCCCGCAGGACACTTCAACGTTTCCCACGGCTACCAACAGCAGACCAAGTCCAGCGGCGGCAACGGCGATGGCTTCGTTCATTAACAAGGCCAGCACGAAGACCGCGATATCGTGATCTTGTTGTTGGACTCGTTGATGAAGCCATCGTTGCCGGCGCCGGACTTGGGCGGGCGCTGCCTGGGAGGTCTGGGGCTGTGTACTCACTGCGGCTGGAAGAATCGCCGTCGCACTGCCTCGATGAGGGTCACGTTTGCTCGACCTGCGGGACCTTGTCGCATATACGACACACGCCAACACTCCCTGCTCCTCAACGCCCATGACTCCGGCTGAGCTGGGGGGGGGACTAAGCGCCCAAAACCCTTCTCGTTCAACAGCGTATCCCGGGCATTCCAACATGACGTGCTGCTCGTCTTGAACGGCACTCCTACTCCTGCGAACCCTGCACCAACCTATCTGGCCTGTCTCTACATCCCGGCCGATTGACTTCAAGGTACCAGACACATAACCTAAGCGCATAACTGATGTGAGCCTTCGGGGGGAGTACCCTTTCAGCTGATGGCGTTAATGCCCATGCAAAGTCCATGCATACTCAGCACTGCAGTAGCACACATCGGACTGAACGAGCGCCCGGCTTATCGTGGTCCTGCAGAGCTGACACAGCCGGCAGCTGGAGGGCGCATCCGCGGGGGCTACCTTACTGCGCGCACCTCGTGACTCATTGCACTTCCGTCACGTGCGCCAATGCCCGCCCTGAGACTGTGGCATTGGCGAGTTTCCCGCTCCGCCCCCTTGCACCACGGAAGGTGCTCCACCGGTCCTATACGACAAGCGCGCATCCAAAAGCGAAAGCAGCAACTTGTGCAGCTGCGGACCACGGTCCACGCTGGGCCGTTCTTCCGCACGAAGAATCGCAGGACAGCAATCGTACTGTTGGCGCTCGTCCCTCGGGGTGGGTGGGAGAAGAGCCCAACGACCGACGTCCCGTGTACGGGCCGTGTCCTCAACAGCACCGCGTCTCATTGCAACGTGCCTTCACGCCGCCTAGACGTCGCGTCCGTGCGCCGCCTAGACCGTCTCACATCTCGGCCGCCTCGCTCAGCGCAATTGGCGCTGGTCAATCGACATCCGAGGTTGGCGTGGCGGAACAGCAGCCAGCCCAGCCCTCCCCAGCTGTCCCACGCTCCCACCCCAGCACCAGAGGACACTCGTCGCGGTGCCCTCCCTCATCGTCGTCACCTCATCGCGCACCTCCCTGGTGGCCACACGCCCACCCTCCGGTTCCGAGCCATCCATCAGCAGGACCCGCACCTGCACCCGCGAACCCGAGCAGCCTAAACCCCCGCCTCCCAGGTGCCTCTCCGTACCCATCCAGCATGCGCCCCGACACATTTTTAGTTCAGGCTGGAAACCGTTCGAGGTGAACAGCAGAGGGTCACCGTTAAGCCTTTTACTGTACCCGATGGCTCTACCAGATGGTCTGGTGCCCATTGTAACAGTTACTTCTACTACAATACGACCTGTGAGGGTCTCCATGAAAGTATTAAATAAGTGCTCGTGATACGAGATAAAATCGTTATGCTCCGCCTACTACTATTTCAGTGCCAAAGCCATACCCCAGGCTACGCATCAACTGGAGCATCTTGACACCCTAGCAATGGTCTGTGATGCGTCGACGTCAGGTTTAGCCTGACCTCCTCCCTGAAGACGTGGTGATATATGGATCCCTTACTTCCAACAAGCTAAATCCAACAGCGAAAAAACAGTTCAGTCCAGTGCAAGTGGAGGGGCACTTGTCCCAACTGCTTAAACAGCAACGTGCCTGGGACTGTAGCCACCCCTGCAACCTGATGAAGTAAGAAAGTCTCTACGCAACTAAACCATCCTGTCCTCCAGGGCCCGCTCAAAGTAACATAAGCGTGGACCCTATTTTGCACCTTACTCAAAAGTTTAACTCGCAAACTGTACTCCGGCGCCCAATTGCTGGCATGCAAGTGCTCGTCGGCCGTACTTGGACTAACTTATGTCTGGTAGGGCGCCATATCGCAAGGCCCTCCGAGCTGGCTCTCTCTGTGTAACCAGCATCGCCCATACACACACCGCCTACCGGCGGCCTCTTTCCCCCGAACTACCCCGACGCCTCCCGGCGGTCTTCTCTCTCCCGTGTCCATCTTTGGGTATGCTACTCCGGGTCCCTCCGCCCGGACCCGTCCGTCAAAAAAACGGCCTTCTGCCCCGAGCCGTCACCTGGCCCCCCAGCACCGTGATGTCAAACGGACGACCATCGCCGCACTGCACCGCCGTTTGCTCGCCCAAGCTGGCCGGTGCTGCCGTGGCTGGCCAACACACTCGTCCTGACGCCGGAAAACCCCCTTCCGCCCAAGGGCCAAGTAAGCCCCTGGCGACCTGCCTCTCGTGGTCGGGTCCGGGTGTGTAGGTCTGCCGGGTCCCGTCCGCTGTCGACCCATGCTGCGATCCAACGGTTGCTAAAAACCCCGCGTCCGGGCATCATCTTACGCGATCAGCGTCCCAGCGCGGCGGGGTCCCGGTAGAAGTACCATGCCTGCACCCCGTAGTGGGGGGGTTTGGCTACTTGTCCCTTCGCCGGGTCCCATCTTACGAAGATGTCCTTTGTTGGCAGCTGCCGGACTCCCCGGTAGTCTACCAGTCGGCCGAGGTGTGCTGCCCACCAGCGCAGCCACACGGGCGCAACCAGCACACAATCCGACGCTTCGTCCCGCAACCTGCGTACCACAGCCCCCATCAGTTCAAATAATGGCAGGTTGAGATAGGGGAGCTGCGGGCAGTCCGGGCCTGACCATCCACCCGGGTGGGGCACTTCACGAGTGCGTGAGCGCATTTACACCACTGCTGTTGGGGCTCCAGCGCGGCGAGAAGAAACATCCCGGTACCTTTGTCGTACCTTCGTCAGCGAACAGGTCGTACCTTCGTCAGCGAACAGGTTCATATACGGCCGACGTCCCACGAGGCCGGGTTCTGCCCAGAGACCTTCATGGACGGTCTGGTGAAGGGCCTACTGCCGCAGGCTTGGGTGCTTGCTCAACAGATCCGCGGCGTGCTGCATGCGCTGGTGTCTCCCACACCGCGGATACCACACTGTTTCCAGCTCGCAGTCCCGCTCAGGACACCACGTGAGGAGCGCGTCCACTGCCATCAGACATGGTGGTGTCCCTTTCATCGTTCCATGCCCAGGACACAGAACATGGCTGCCTGGCTGTCCGTCTGGTACTGGCTGGACCTTGCGATGTGTAAGCAGGTAGGCTGGGTCGGTGGCTGCTGTCGATGAACTGAAGGCAGATTGCCGCCACGGTCACCTCCTGTTCCGTGCTCGAGAAGTCATTCGCCGCCTGCCTCGCGGCCTGCTCCGCCGTGAATGGTACCGAAAACTTGCTGTCTGGTCCTAGCTCACCGTCCGGGAGGAATCCCCCCGTGCCGACATCTGATGCGTCGCCCACTGCGTGCAGCTTGAAGTGGGTGCCCTTGGCTCCGTTCTTGACCCGGGCTAGCGACGTAAACAAGAGGGCTCGCTGGGTTAAAAATCCTGGGTCGCCCAACGCGTCGCCCCAGCTCTCCCGCCGGCCCGCCAGTGCCACCCTACAACTCTGGCATGCAGTGGGGCCAGCGATACGGCCGGCGACATTTCCATGATCTTGCCCGCCCGCCACTTGTGCTACCTGTCGGTAGGTGACGTTGCTTGGTGGCGCCTCTTCCCGCGCGCTGCCTCATGAACCGATCCAGTGCCTCCACCTTATCCTCGGGCACGGACAGCGTCTGGTTCTCGGAGTCAACTAGGAAACCCAGGAGTCGCACCTCGGCCAACGGCTGCAGCTGGCACTTGTTCAGCGAAAGGGTGAAGCCCAGGGCGCAGCTAATGGTTGGCTTTTGGAACCGGATTGTGAAGCAACCAGAATCATTATTGGCGAATGCTGTTATATATGCAGGAAGATGTCCAAATGGCGGCCGACGGAGGGTAACTTTGTCAACGACTCCTGGAGCGCGAAAGTGCTGAAGGTCTGTAATAGGCTGGGTTTTAATTGGAGGCAGGCGGGGGCAGCCTGCAGCTAGGACAACCCGCGAGGGGCGTCCCCGAGTTATGGCTATCAAGCAGGAGCTCCCGACGGGCGAGCTGCTTGACCTGCTTTGGCGTCGCTTTATGGCTGATTGGGATAATCCCAGGCTGCAAGGAGACCCCAGGGCTTTTGTCTCTGATGGGTTGCAACCGGGCGTCAAAATGTGCCGATATAAGCAGCAGTGGATGGGGTACGATGCTCGCTAACAGGGATTCCAAGCGTGGAGTTGGACATGTGGCTATCTATATCCCACGACGGCACCACGTGGCATTGATGAGGTTCCGTTTGGGATGCTGGGATCTAGAAGCAAATAGGCCAGTGAGTGGTGGCTGGGAGCCACCGGCCTAGGCAACAGAGGGTGTGCAGAATGCGATAGTTACAAGGGAGGTGGAGCACCTACGCGTTACAACAACAACGAGCGCGGAAGCGCAACCAGGCAGGTAGGCCCGATGGGCAGAATGCGAGTAGTATTACATGGGAGCCAGAACGCTACAAGCGCGGAAGCGCAACCAGGCGGGCCCGATGGGCCAGACCACGACACAGATCACCGGCCGGGAAGGGGCAAAAGCCGAAGGCATCCAAACGCGAGGACACGGAGAAGGCAGCACGCACAACTCAAAGCACGGGGAGGAGCACAAGCGCGTCCAGAAAGCACGAACCACCTGCACCAAGCCAGCAGCGAGACGCGAGGAGGAGCGCGACCCGGCAAAACGGGGGCCCCAAGCCCCAGATCCCAAAAGCACCCACAAAAGAAAGCAGAGCGGGGCCCCAGGCTCCATAACCCCAAAACGCCCACACAACCGCACCCGAGTGCAGAATGTGCAGTCCGGGTGCCGTAGAAGACGAGCAACATGTGCTGCTAGATTGCGCAGCCTATGCAGAATTACGAGTTGTGGCTCAGTTGCCGGAGCACAATATGAAAGATATTATGCTAGGCTTTGATCAACCGAAGTTAGCGCACCTCCTTTTTGCTATCCAGTTGAGAGCTACCGCACATCTTCCCTGGCGACGTAGTTACATTCGTCTTTACAATTGTACCCGTACTGTCTACTATAACTCGTTTATATTGGCGCCCCTTGACCTCGGTTTGTGGGGACTAGTAGTCCCATAGTATGGGAAGGGCTTCGGGGCCTTACTCCTGGAACGCCTAATACAATACTGCTACAGGCCCGTTTCTATGGGCCCGAAACCACGTTCTACGGGAGCTAAGTGTCTATATGGAGACCGGTAAGACCTTCACCTGCTACCGTGAAGGTTTTGGAGATGTACAGCCCGTAAGTTTCCCGGCAAACTACCAGATGTAGAGGACGCCGAGTAAAGCGTTGGACAAGCTTTCTCATTTAAATTCGTCGCGAAATGTGAGGACAGTCCTGCTTGTCTACGTAAATCTAGGACGTACAGTTGCTAAGCATATGGAACATCAAGCTTTGTTTGTTAGACGCAACTAGGAATTTCGACCGTATCTGGAGATGTACTGCATCCATGCGAAGGCTACGGAGCCTACGGTGCACAGACATTCCTGCTGTTGGAAATTGCCTCGGATAATAGTAGTGATGTTACCGAACCCAGGACAAGAAGAGGGGCCCATGCCGGGCCTCACGAGTTACTGGCCTCACCATACGACAGGATACGACAGCCGGAGCAGACGCGAGGCGCCCACAGCCAACCGATGGCACGGCAGCCAGGCACCGCAGAAACGAAACAGGCCTACATGTACCTGTCGCAATCAATTAATTGTAACCAGCAGCTATCAACCTGAATGCCGCAGCAAGGCTGCAAGTTTCCAGGTTCTCCGCAGTTGCGGAAGCCTTTCCCCATCCAATTCCAAGCAACCGTCGGATGGGTGAGGCACATGTGCTGGGCAGCCCGAACCCCGAAATCACATCTCCTGCGTGCCGTACATACAGTCGTATCACGCCAGGCCGCCAGGATATATATCGTCAATGCCGTATTTATTTGTAGTTGCACGAATCGACACGATGACACCTACGTCTGTGATGACAAGTTGTTAAGTAGATTCCTGAAGTTTTTGAAGACTAGCAGAAACATATCAGTACATGTTTTACAAAACAACATAGTTCGTTTTTCGCTAGTTTTTGGTATATGCCTTGCGTGAACAATAGGCATGATGCTATTTCTCTGTGTAGTTACCCTTATCCTGCTCAGGGGCGCGACAGCGGATCATGCCTTCTGTCAATATGAAGTGTGAGCAGGCAGGGACATTGCGATATGAAGCCCACATTGAAGCTGGTGCACGTCGCTCAAGAGAGCTTGATCGCTGCCGGCGGCTTGCTCAATGTATATAGTTGTACTGTGCTGAACACTTGGGGACGACATGACCCGTCCGCCCTCGCAGGTGGATCACAGACCAGGCAGATTCGAACAACGGGACTGCACTCATTGGCTATGGCGGGTAAGTACAGGAGTCCGGAACTAACTGTAGGGAAACCAACCGACATGCCAGCCTGCCTCGTCAACGCGCGCGCATGCCCAACGTGTCCATGTGGACGGCTTTATTGTACACAGCTACATCCACATCTACAAGAGCTCCGACCTTTCCAAAGTACACGAGACAGTGGACCTGGCGGGCGCGGCAGCGCAGTTGTGCTACCAGCGAACAGGTTCGGAGAATTAGCCAACGGAGCGCGTGCAAGGATATCATTATTGGCCATAGAAGCTAAAGAGAAGAATATAAGGATGTGAAGAATGTGTTTGAAGGAAATCCTGTGAAGGTCCTGCTCATGAAGGTCCTGCTTCTGGAATTCGCATGCAGGCGCATTCCCCGTACGCCCGCATATGCTGATATTCAATACGGCCGGCAGCCATGCGGTCCTCGCTTTCGTAGCGACGGGCCACGTCGTGATCTTCCGAGCCAGCGACCGACAGCCCCTGGAGTGCTTCCGCACCACCCCTGGCTTCAACGGACTCCGCCAGGCACACGCGGGATTTCCAACGAAGTAAGGTCGTCCGAATGTGTCAGCATAACTTTCGGGCACCCGAGCTGCTGGTCGCAGTACATGCAGTGAAACCGGGACACCACAAGGTTATGGCCATGGGCGGTAGCTAGGAAGTGTTTGGCCGCCCTGCAGACTTGGCTGGATGTAGCTTCTGGTTCGTTCGGGCAGCTACGTAGCTTCACGGGCGATAGCAAGGCACCACGTCCCTCGGGCACCACGCCTCTCGTTGTTGCCGTGGGAGGTATGTCTGACTGGGGGGAAGGCAACGATGGCACATACACGACCGAAAGATGTCCTTCGTTCTAGGCATCACATTGGGCTACTTCGTTGCTGCTGTTCCTAATTGTGACCTCACACGACTGTCCTTTTCCTGTTCCATGGCGGCGACGCTTTATTCCGTTGTGTGCGTTCAGGGACAACAAGTACATCGTGGTGGCTAACCAGAATGGCAAGAAGGTGGAGCGGATTAACGTAGACTGGGAGGTGCGTTGGCTGCCGTCAATCGACATGTCCACTCGGACCAGCTGTTGCCTTCTTGACCCTTGAAACTTGCGCCTCCTAATATGCACCAGGGGCCAACGCACTTTTGTGTCGATTTGAATGGGTGAAACGTGGTGGGGCCCCGGCGTTGCGTCCTTAACTATGCAGCGCATCTGCGCGCTCGTACCAAATGTATGGCCCTGCCGATTTGCGCCGAAGCGTCAAAATTTCTGCTGGCTTCCCTCAACAGAAAGAGACCTTCGTCCACGACTTGAACGCGACGCTGGTGATGTACGGAAACTGCACGACACCCAGCGGCGCCCTGTGCGAAGACCCCGGTGGGTATGTGTCGCCGCTAGTTACTGGCAACCGCCGCGTCTTGCTGTTTGTTCGTTACCCGTACACAACGCGCATTAATTTGCTCTTCACTGGGTGCGT
This sequence comes from Yamagishiella unicocca, assembly GCA_003116995.1. Classification (NCBI taxonomy): domain Eukaryota; kingdom Viridiplantae; phylum Chlorophyta; class Chlorophyceae; order Chlamydomonadales; family Volvocaceae; genus Yamagishiella; species Yamagishiella unicocca. The sequence goes on from BDSL01000047.1 coordinate 164,759, forward strand.
CTGACTGCGCGGGGAACATCACGGCCACACCGTGTGCGGCCTGGCACATCCAAGGGCCAAGACGCTTTGGGTGTAAGTGGACAATTGGGCTTGGTTTCAGTTGCTAACGTGGGCTACGTGATTAAAGCAGATGTAATCGCGGCGTAGCACCTGTGGAATGATTTGCCGCCGCTTCCGTTTATTTATTATTATCCGCAGCACTGCGCCCCGACAACGCGCCCATCTGCACGTCCAACCTTAAGGATCCGACGTTGACGTTTGTGACCCTGCGTGGAGGCGGGATGTTCGTGGTGGACTACACCAAGACACCCGTCCAGATTGTGGCGGAGTACGACAACACGACCATTGGCGCCAACGGATGCGGAGGGATCTCGGCAGGTCGCTACATGTAAGCGGCAACCAAGTGATAGCAGGCGTATCAGCGAGACGGGCATCAGTAGGCTTGAACGGGATGAACTGTTCAGGGTTCGCTCGTTTTCGACTTTCCTGACCTGCCAAGTTTGCCATCGCATTTGCATTGTCACCGCCGTCGCAGGTACATCAACTCCGGAGGCGGTACCCTCTCGAACCCGTACGAATTCAAGGCAAGACAATCATACTTCTTTGGTGCGCAGCTCCCATTTGTACGCCAACCAGAAGCACGCATTTCCCAATCGCACTTGGTAGACACGCACCTCCTGGTCGTACTTCTTCGTTACGCAGCTTCCATCCCTCGCTCGGAAGCCCGTGCGCCCCCGCATCGCCCACCCATGCGAACGAAGTTGGAAGGCAGCCACAATCCACCGGTATCAAAAGGAAACCACCATCTGCCCGATGGTTCTAGCGCCTGGATAGTGCAAATCAATTACTATCGACCTGCAAGTGCCCACCTCTTCGCCCTATCTCAGGTCTATAAGCTCCCCACCACCGGCTACAAGGCCAGCAACCCGCCCAACACCCCTCACCCCAAGGTAGTCGCTGATGACAGCACGGGCGACCGGGACGCGCACTACGCCGGTATCACTTTCAACCTCGAGCAGTAAGTTTCCCTCGCGAAGCCTGTTAGGTGGGATGGACTTCGTAAAAGATGTATGGGAAATACCGCCTGTCGATAATAACTCATTTGACAATCAAATGAATACCATCGCATGTTCCCTAGCCATACATGTCACTTTTGCATGTGGGCTTGCTGCCGGGTCCTGGGGTTCCGTACCCGGGTCTTGGGGTTCCGTACTCCTCCTGTTTCATCCGTCATCCGTTCCGCCGGGGCGCGCCTGTCTATCTGTTTGCGTGCGTGTTACTCGCGCCCGCAGCCGCCCTACGTACTTCTGGCAGCCGGACCGATACACGAGCGTTATCGACGTGTTTTCCTTCCGAAGCGATAAGTTCGTCAACCGCATCGACCTGAAGACCTTTAACCTGTCGACGGACCCATCACCTGACGGGCTGGTCATCTCGCCCGTCATGGTGAGTGGCCGGTGGGCCGGTGGCTCCTGGGGTAGTAGTAACTGTTACAGTGGGCCTCAGACCACCTGGGGTGCTGCTGGTGGCAGCGCTCGCGGGGGAGGCTACCAGTAGCTGCTGAAGTGTGTGTTCGGGTGAGATGGTCGCATTCGCGTGCCTCCAGTCATGCCCGTATTGTGCTATCTATCTATTCCGCGCCCTGGCTTCACTTCCCGTCTTCGGTAGCGTGTTCGTGTTGGATGCGCGGCATCGCTGAGGGTTACGGTATCCGATGACTCCCTCCCGTTGAGCAGTAGTGGCCCGGATGGATGGATGGCGCCTCCCACCGTGCGCAGCAAGAGCACGTTTCCACCAACCCGTCGAGGCAACTCCGTCGCACCCATACACCGCCGCCCGCGCAGGACCACGCCTTCATCAGCCTACGCGGCTCCGTGCCCCTGTCCGCGGACCCTCACATCAGCACGGTACGTGTTATGTTGATTGGTGGTGCGGGCCAGGAGTGCAGAGGTCGAGTGGGCAGCACAGGACGGCATGAGTCTTGCTCGTGCGCCTCGCAAAGACATCTCAGCTTTTGGACGTGTTACGTAAATCGCGGTGTGACCGCCTCAAACTTACGAATCATTAGATAAATAGTATTTGTTACAGTGGGCTCAAGGTCAAAATGGTTGCTCGTTGTCGCGCCGCCGTTGGCGTTGCTTTAAACCATAAGCGCCTAAAAGGCGTCCAAAGTGGGGGAAAATGGGATAACGTCGTGCGTGTTGAGGGTGGCAAGGTAAGCTCGGCAAACGTATTTAGGTCTGTGATGAATACGGAACAACCTTCGGGCCTACAGCCCGCTTAAATCGTAGCTACTAGGGCGTTTTTGGTGTAAGTGACGGTTTCCTTTCCAGCGCATGACTGGATGGGTGACTGGATGGGCCCCACGCCCATTGGTGATGCGCACATCGCCTACTGCTATGCTTGCAGGGAAACTCTCCCGGCCTTGGGGTGCTGACTATTGAAAGGTACGGCCGTACGGCCCAGTTCTCGAAGATCTTGCCCATCACGAACATGGTCAATGGCACGAACCGGGCCGACCCACATGGAATTGACATCCGCGTCACCAACACCGCCTGCCACGAAATCGTCCGGTCGAGCCGCCGGCACCGCCGGCTGTGATGCGGGCACACACAGACGCCACCGAGCGAGTGTTACAGTCTGCAAGGTACGGGAGGTGGGCGGCATGCATGGGTTGTACTCTCTGCTAGCAATGCCCGGTAACGCCCGACATGTATGCAGACGGCCCAGTGTTTGCTGCGCGGTGCAGTGGGGACCTATCTTGTTTACCTTCCCCCTGTGTCGTGGTGTACTCGGCTCGCATCTGCATGCGTGCACCATGTCGACCTCCACCTGCCGCACTTGCAGCAGCCACAGATGCGTACACGCATGATGGGGTGGTTGTTTGTGTCGTCGCTAATGCAGTGATTGAGCACGCCTCCTTTCGCTGCCGCACGTCGTCAGTGCCCCGGGGCACTGGATGGGGCCCCATCCAGTGATTACCGACGCCCAAATGCATGGGTCGCTGAACGCCTGCCTCCGTCCCCGGCGGTTGCCCCCAGCAACCCGTGTGTGTCCTCATGGATCATCACCTGCTCAGTTTATCAGCACCGCTGGTTGGCGTCTGTCAAGCCGGTCCGGTGCTTAGTAAAGAGTGCTACTACTATTCGATTACGTAGTTGTCGATACGTAATTGCTGCTAGTTCTATTTTCTCAAGCTGACACCATAATCCTTTCTTGCGGGTTGTCGCCGGTCGCCTTGTGTGCGGGGGATCGGCTGAGGTACTGGTGGACTCGTAATCGGCCCGGGTTGTCTTGGGGAGCGGGGTTTCCCGTGCTTCATACTTTCTGGCTCTATAGGCGTGTTGAGCCCTGCTAGGGGTCCGTGCCTTATGGGATGAGAGGTGGCTGATTCCGATGTTTGCATCGTTGCGGCGCTTCACTGGTTCGTCCGGTGCTGGCTGTTAGGTTGGTTGGTGGCCAGTTCCTGATAGGGGAGCCTCTAGTGCAAATTCCCCCTGGGGTGCTGGCTGCTGCTCTGTGTGCCTACGGCCTGTCGATTTGGTGTTCTGGTGGTTTGCCTTTGTTCCGGTGCAGGTCGGTCTTTGTTTCCTCCGTCTTGTTCAGTGTCAGGCGATGCGCCCGATGGTTCTACCTCTTGGTCTGGAACCCACTGTAACCGTTACAACAAATAAAGTGAATCGATCCGGTGTCTTGCCATGGTTACAGGGACCCACTGGAAACTTTGTTTCCTTCCCTTTTCCGCATTGTTTTCGGCCACTTTGTAGAGATCGATCTACGGCACTGCACTTCCTTGCGTTTGGGACCCACTGTTGCTGCGAAGCGCTTGAAATTGGGGCCGTACCGTACGTCTGAGGTTGAGTTATCCCTGGGACCCAGTATCAAGCTTGTTACATGCTGTGTATCGCCTAGCTATTGTTTTGGCTTTTTTTAGAGCTTCGTCCACGACGGCACTGGTCGTCGGTGCATTTGGGACCTATTGTGTCTTGGACGACGCTCTTGTATGGGGGACCTATTGTGGATTGGACGCTCTTGTATCGGTGTTTAGACTCAGTGATTTGTCCTCGGTTGTTCGCTGGCTGTTGCTGTGGCGGTTGCGGCCAGTCGGTAGGGTAACATGTGTCTCCTGCTTTGCGGTGTCCGGTGTTCGGTGTTCTGAACAGGTTTACGGTCGGTTATTGTTGGTCTCTAGCATACGATTATGTATACCACACATTCTGTTGTTGAAATTATTGATTGGGGGACCCTCGATAATGAAGGCCAGTATGGGGTGTACGGCATTGCATGCTGGTGGGGTCGTCCTCGTAGGTCGTAGCTGATTTTGATATTATTTTACACTGTTTACATCGCAGCCGCGTTGACGTTTTTAGCTGCGGGACGCTGCGTCTGTGCTGTGTAGTATAAGTGCTTGTTCGTTGTGCTCGCGCCGTGCCGCGCTCGTGCCCAAAGAGGCCCCCGATACTGGCGGGTGCACTCAGCCCGGGGGCTCTCTTCCCCCTCACGCCACCTTCATGTCAGGCTTTCACCTGGTACAACCCTACGGGCGCATACCAGGGCCCCCCCGGGGTCTTCACCTTCGCCAGTGCCGCCTCAAGCTGCTGAACCGGCTCCGCCAGCTCGCGCTCGTGCTCCGAAACTCGCGACTCGAAGGCCCCGCAGCGCTCCGCCTCCGCCTCGACGGCGGCCGCCAGCCGGCCGCGCCGGGACTCCAGGGAGCGCTGTGCCGCGCGGAGGCTGCCGGCCAGAATGGGGAGGGGGACGTGTGAGGATCGGTAAAGCGACCCGTGGCGGTAAAGCGACCCGTGGCGGTAAAGCGACCCGTGGCGGTAAAGCGACCCCTGGCGGTAAAGCGACCCGTGGCGGAATGAATGAGGGGCATTGGTTAGCCCCAGCTCGCCTGGACAGCCGCGAACTGTCATCTGCCTTGGCTTGCAGCTCAAGCAGCTCGGCGCGGTGCTGCAGCACTCCCTGATGCGCGCGCGCCAGTCGCTCCTGCGCGAGGAACTTCCGCTGCAGCAGCCGGGCCTGCAAGCACCGCGGCAGGAGAGGCAGCAGCATTAGGAAATAGGAGCGCGGCGTTATGTTAGGGTCCTGTAAGTTGTGGGGCCAGCACAGCGACCTGGCCCCGTCGTTAAGTCCGGCTCGTCTGCATCCGCAAACGCGACTACGAGGCTCTGAATTTACTGTGACGCGAATTTACTACCCCCGTGCAAAAACAGCGTCCTTGTGACGTGAAGATGCGGAAACGCGCCTGGTCGGCTTTGCGCTCCTGCAGGGCATCGTGCAGCCGCCTCGAGTAGCATGCAGAAAGCCGCAGCGCCTCGCGATCAGTGTTTTTTTTAAGTAATATATTACTTAAATGGAATAATTCGGGGTTTGGGGCTTGGAAAAAACGGAACAGATTGAGGCTGACCCGTATATTTTTATTACTTAAGCCAAAAACGCCCATTCCTGTCTGGTGTGGCGGGACCAGCAGAACCAGAACCCCAACAAGTGGCAGATTTCCTATCCTGCCAAGTATCCCTGGGCCGAGCGTGTGCCTGCTGACGTGGACAGCGGGGAAGTTCACAACAAAGTGCGCTGCGTTCCCGTTTGATGACGCACTGCGGAAATGGCTGGCCAGCAGCATCAGGGGGCGGTACATGATGAACGGGTAGAGACCCAGCGCCACTGTGCTGCGGTTTGCCCTAACAGATGACACTAAGAAACACACCAACTGTACGTGGCTCTGGGTCTGTGAAAGGACTTGTAACTTATCGGGGGGGGTCTGGGGGGGGCGGAGCCCCCCCCAGCGCCGCACAGCTATGGAACAAATATCAAACGCCCTTGAAAGTTTATTACTTCAGATGGAATAAATCGAGACCCCCCTAAAACGAAAAAAAAACACTGCTCGCGATGCGCCATCCGGCATTTGATGACAACCGAAATCGAGGGCAACGAACGAGGCGACGTACGACGGGCACAAAAAACGATAGTTATGCGTAGGCGTGGGGGTGGGCTTCGAGGAAGACCCGTGGATGCGAGAAAAATCGCCATTTAGAGCAGACGTGAAGCGGGGTGGCCAGGACCAGGGCAAGTATTCACATGGCCGCTATTCGTCGCAGTCTGGACGTCAGCAACCCTTTCCTGTCCTAATGCTATGTACGTACGGTGATCACCCCTCCCTATCGGGAAGCAGCCATCACAGGGTGCATCAACGATCTACTCTACTTGTTGCTGCTGCCCGCCGCAGCAACTGGGTGGGCTGCGAACCAGTCTTCCAGGACGCGCTGCAGCTGCTGCGGCTGATCGCACTGGACCCAGTGGGAGCAGTCTGGCAGGACGTGCACCTCGGACCGGGGGGCAACCTGGAGGCGGCAGGGGGAAGGGTAGGGTTTTTTTAGGGTTTTAGGGCTTTTAGGGTCGGGCCGGGGGGCAACCTGGAGGCGGCAGGTAGGGAGAAAGGCAGGGTTAAGGGAGGCGGCAGGTAGGGGGAACGGGAAGGGGGTGTATAAAAACCGGTTTACGCAACGGGACAGGATAGTTGGCGCATGGTCGTCGGACACCAAATTTGTGGGCGCATGCTGGAGCACTGGAACTGACTACCGGCAAACCTGTGGAGGCGGCCTGTCGGAGCTGTGTAAAAGAAAAGAAATAGAAAAAGAATAAGCAAAAGCGCGGTGACGTGCATTGGGCGCGGCGAGGCGAGCGGCGGTGCAGCCCGGCGCCCTGCCCGGATACCGACCGTTGTTACCGTAGCGGCGTGAGATGCCAGCAGCGAACGTCCTGGACCGTCCCGTGTCTTGAACCGCGCCGCCGTGCCGTTTGGGAAACCGCGGTAACAGCAAGGGTCGCAAACGCACGCGCACAGCGGCAAAACAAAATGGACAAGACATACAAAGTCTAAATGCCTAACGCGGCCGGAGGACCCACCTGGCCAGAGCGGAAGGCAGTTAGCGACGTCCGTCATCGCGAAGCATGCGTGAGGGATAATGGCGAGAAGTGTTAGGACAGACGGGAGACAGTTTAGCGGAGGTACAGGGGCCAAAACAACGAAGAGTCTGAGGCGGCGCGGCGAAAGAGAAGGAGTTGACGGTCGGTCCGCTGGATATGGCCGACGGGGTACGGCGCGAGGTAGTACGGCTGGACGCGCGGAGGAGCGAATGGGTTGCGAAAGTGTGGGGATGTATTAGTCATAAAACAATTAAGGCTGTTGGGAGACTATATGGGTTGGGATGCAGGAGGGGGGCAGTGTGCGGTCCCTGGGAGACGGATCCCCACGACACTGCGTGTCATGCCCCACAGCAGGCATCACCTGTCGCCGACACCAGGTGTAACACTTCTCGACCTGATGCTGGGTGGCGCGGGCGCGCGGCACCACAGCCCCGCGGACTGGCGCTGCTGGCAGGCGGGCTGCAGGTTACCAAGCTGCAGGGTCTCAAGTTCCAAACGTAAAGGCGGCGCTGACTGCGGCTGCGTCGACCTCGTGACCTATTCACGCAGCAAGGAGCCGCGAGCGTTCTTCAAGCGCGGTGTGTTACATTGTGTAGAAGCACAACCAAAACAACCAAGCAGAAGAACCACGCCGAGGAATGAGGCGTGGTTCCGCTAAGTACTCTGCGGCACCAACGGATTTGGTCAAAGGGCCCTGCGCCCGACCTGAATCGCGAGATTCACACGTGTCCCCATCGCTGTCGGAACGAGTGGGAACCGAATCCGTGACGCAATCAATCCTAACAGCAACAGAGGCGCTGTAGTTATGGCAACAGCATACAAGCGGGAACGCAGATGTCCTGGCTCCGGAACCAATGCCGGTGAAACGTACGTGCCGGCGCTGGGGCGTGGCATGCGTACCCGGCTCAGCACCACCGCAGTGTGGCAGCGAGCGGGCGGGGGTTGGGCACGGCTGCCACAGTGCTGCGTAGTGTGGGGGCCCTAGTGTGTGCCCGGAGTCCGTGGGTGTAAGAGAGCACTAGTAGAAAAACGGAGAATGTGGGAGTGCAGTAAGACGAGGCATCGGTCGATTAATCACGAGTACGAGTACGGCCGGGGTCATAGGGGCTGCTACACGCGCAGGACTGCACGCTCAACAGTGGCCAAGAGATTACTCAAGGCAAAGACCAATAGAACCTCTGACTGTTGCCAGCCGGACAACAGTCGGGAAGGGGGGGGGGGCAGTGTAACAGGCGGTACGTGCGTGTTGTATGCAGGGAATGAAGGGATCGGAGCTCGCACTCACTCAACCTTACCGGTTTCTGTGTCCTTATTACCGGTTTCAATATATGTGCATTGCGTGTTTGCCCACTCCGAAATGTGAGTGGGTGCAGCGGCTAGCGCATAGCTCGTTGTCGTACCTCTGTTAGGAACACTGCATCGCCGCCGCTAGATAGCTGCATGACCCTCACGCCGCACCGGGTTCCATGCATGACTGCCCGCCGGTTCAAATGCGTAATGCCCGTGTCCCCCGAGCAGAGCAGGTCGCTGCATTGCATGCCTGCTTCGTTGCCAACAGATGAGCGGAAACGCAAATGCCCTGGCTCCCGAACCAATGCCGGTGAAACATACGTGCCGCCTGCGCTGGGGTGTGACATGCTGCCCGACACCCTAACCAGCTGCTGCTGTCCACGCTGGCGTAGCTACATACCCAGTGAGCGATGTGAGAGTGCACGATGAGAGGTCATTCCACGACCAAGCGTGTGTCATGGAACCCGCCATGCATCACCAGCAGCGCAATGCCATCGATCGCCCAACCACGCAGCTCCCCCCGCCCCCGCCTGTAAGCTGCTGGGGCCCTTACACCTCCTGCGTGTCATACGCGGTATCCCCTTCTTATGCCTCCACCCCTGTAAGCTGCTGGGGCCCTTACACCTCCTGCGTGTCATACGCGGTATCCCCTTCTTATGCCTCCACCCCTGTAAGCTGCTGGGGCCCTTACACCTCCTGCGTGTCATACGCGGTATCCCCTTCTTATGCCTCCACCCCTGTAAGCTGCTGGGGCCCTTACACCTCCGTCCTGTCATTACGTTACGACAGGACGTGTAATAACGTTACGCCTTTCGTCCCACGGCATGCTTACACCGCCCCTCCCCGCCCCGCCCGCTGCCCACCATGCCGATGTCGCGGTTCATGGCGAGGCACAGCGCGTGGTCCTCCGCGCCCCACACCACCACCACTGGCATCTCCAGCTGCCGCCTCAGGCCGCGGTCCACCTGCCCAAGCAAGCAGTGGCGGAACACACCACATGCAACGGGCGGGGTGCGTTGGGAGATATCATGCATATCAGGTCTTCTTACATGGGTCCTAGCTACCGGTATCCAACTAACACGAACGGAGGTGACCGATCCTCCCATCCGGAGGACAACCCCACAGCCCACAGCGTCGGTCGGTGCCCTCGCTCGCAGCTGCCCTCATCCTCGCTCCGTCCCACTACCGCAATGCATACAGCTGCTGCTGCTGCTGCTGCTGCTGCTGCACCTGCTGCCGCTAACGAGTCAGTGAGCTAATCGCCGCCGTATGTACACACCTACCTCCGGGTGTATGGGCATAAATCCCATGTACTTTAGGAGAAGCGCGCGGTAGTAGTTGAGGGTGGCCGTTGAGGCGCCCGGCTGCTGCATGGCGGCCTTGTACACGTCCACGCCAGCGGGCGTCACCGCACCGCGGCGCCTCGGGGAGTACTCCCTGCCGCCTCGCCAGATGGATTCGATGAAGTCCAGGTCGCTGAACGTCAGGAGCATCTCCGGCAGGATAGGGAGCTGGATGGGGTCCACATACAAGGGTGCATTTGGGGGCGGGGACGATGGGCGCGCGGAAGCGACAAGTAAGGGGCAAGGTAGGGTGTTGGATGGACGCACGGTTTTTTCTCAAACTTTCCTCCCTGCTGAACTATACTCTTCAAAAACGCCCTGTAAGCAGCGTCAGAAGGAAGAAAAATATATTAAAATAAAATATACTAATAATCACCTCGAGGAGGAACCTGACGACGCGACAACCTCAAGGTTATAGCAAGGGGAGCGCGAACATACAGTAAGTAGCGCTTTCGAGCAACCGGTGAGCCATACAAGCTGTCGTTATGAGGAAATGCTTGCTTGTGCTAACCGTGTTGAATATTGGCACCGTCAACCACCTCCCGGCCAATGCGGGGCCGACGGATGGGCTTAAGGACTTTGGATCACCAAGCCTGCCTTGTGCACCGTCAATAGGCCATGGGCAAAGGTCGTTGCGAGATAAAGTGGGGCTAGAAGCGGTTTGCTCAAATGACACCTCGAAATGCCCGCAAGGGTATCCTAGGGAACCATTCGTTGGAGAGGCACACGATGGCCTACGATGGCCCAGGTAGAGGCACCCTGGGGGCAAGTTGCCCGTGACGTACTTGGACGATGTGTGAGATAAGTTTCCTTTCTCGATTTGTTCCCTTCATTTAAAAAAAGCCAAATGGAGGTTGCAACGAGCTAGAAATCCTAATGCAAAGAGCGCCGCATTTCATGGCAGGTTGCGAAGTTAGCGGCGGGAAGGCTGGTTCCTTGGATGTTGTTGTAACTATTTATTGAAGTAAAATTCATAAAAATTCCGGAGGTGACTGGTTATGAAAGGCGTAGTAAAGCCTGGCGTCCGTGACGTACCGTGTGCAAGTATAGTCGCCAACTGAATGCTAGCGCGAAAGCCTTCTTAGACCCGGCAAACAGCCACGTGGTTAAGGACCTCCGCCCAACTGGAGCAGGCTGCAAAATCCTCTGAGGGCGGCCATGTCCTGCTGAAACCGTCGGCGGCCAAAGCCACAGTTCAGCACAGTTGTCATTAATGGCTCCAGACAACCGTGGTGCAGCTGTCGTTGTTTCCAGGCATTCACAGTGTCTGTTTGCTAGATTCCTTGGGGTTCGGGAGGTACGGGCTCGCGCATTTCGCGCGAGCCCATTTCGAGGGTACCTGTCCGACGGCCCTCCAACCCGCCGGGCACATCCAATCAGAGGGGTCAGGTCCGGCTGATTTGAGTTAAGGACACATTCATAAGAATTGCAACCTTTTGAGAATGGTGGTGTGCATGTCTTTGCGAAATTCGTTGGGATTGGGGAGATACGGGCTCGCGCATTTTGAGGGTGCCTGTCCGACGGCCCTCCAACCCGGGTCCAGAGGCCTCAGAGATGGTCGAGGAATCCGAGGAGGCTTCTGAGGCGTTCGACTTCAAAGCTTCATCACCTGATGTGCAGGCGAGGGTGCGGAAGGGGGTGCAAGAGGAGAAGCGGCCCTGCATGTGCGTTAACATTCCCCTGGAGCCGTTCCTCCTAAAGCCATTCACGATGTACGTGCAGCCGAGTTGTCTCCCGTCATGCTTGTGTGCGGTTTTATGTCAAAACAATGTGGTTTCTGCTCAGGGTTGTCGTTGGGCTGAGTGTCGTCTTGGCCTGCTGGTTAAGGAAAGCAGCCGAATCAGACCGCCGTTTGGTAACTCTGCAACGTGTTTCGGGTCCAGCACATATTTTCATTCGGGATACACCGTAACATGGTCGTCTACATTCCAAGAAATCCCAGCATCACTACTCTTGATGCTCAGTGTGGAACTTTGGCGGTTCCGCGTGTCCGCGTGTGCTCCAAGGGTCGCGGAAAACGGGGATAGGAGCTGTAACATTTCCTTTCGACAATAACATATAGGGTGCAGATTCACGTCATCTAATTATTATTCGCTGCGAACCTGGCGTATGCAACTAGTCGGCGCAATAATGCACGAACAATGCAAGCATGACCAGGCACGACTTCGCGGCTGGTACGTTCCGTAACCTTGGAAAAGCTATCCGGTCATACAAATTGCATCTTTTATTTCCGTATTTCTGGACTCTTAGCAGTGCCTTCATGCCGCTTCCCGCCACTACTCCGCAACCTGCCATGAAATGCGGCGCTCTTTGCATTAGGATGTTTAGCTCGTTACAGCCTCTATTGGGCTCTTTTTAGGAATGCAAGGAACAAAGGATCGGGAAAGGAAACTTATCTCACACGTTGTCCAAGTACGTCACGGCCACCTTGCCCCTGATCCCGCCATAATGTCGTCCACAGCCAGCAGGACGCCTTTGAATGCTGCAGACCTTCTTTATCACAGTCCGTTTCAAAGTCTGAGAAAAGTAGCAATTAGGCTTGGCACAGATCCCACGTTCACGAGGGCCGCTCATTATTCCCAACTACGACAGATGCCACCGACATTCCCAACTACGACAGATGCCACCGACATTCCCAACTACGACAGATGCCACCGACATTTCCTTGTTTTCTTCCTGGAAAAAAGCTATTTAAGAAGATATGTGAGCAATTAGGAAGGTGGGAAACCAAAGTGCCATGGGCGACGTACTGCTCTTTGCTGGGGCACAAGGAGCCATACAGGGCCCGTGCACATGCTTGTCAGTGGGGCACATACATATTTTGTTGATTGTTTGTTACAAATTATGATGTTTTCTTGAACGATGGTGGGTTGGGCTTTCCGAGGCAGTTACTGTATCGGTTGACCGGGCTTCGGTGAACCGGGCGCCTCGTTCACGCTACCGGGTCAGTCAGCCTGTTTGGTATACGGCCCGGCAGGACGGTAACCTGGGGGCAACCGAGGGTATGTATGCCATAGGGATTATTATTAAACCAGCACCCCGCAACCGTCCTGTCCATCCGTCCTCTCGAAACAAATGCTCAGCTTTGATCGATAGATGCTGCTGTGGAGCTCTTCAATGCTGGATCTCGCTCAAATGACTCTCTAATAATCGATTGAGCCATGTAGGGCTCATCACTCCTCACTCGCCGACAACGTCGGCCGCCAGCTCGCCCGTGGCAGCTGATGAGGCAGGGACTCTCTCGGTGGCGGCAGTTCTTCAGTTGGTGCACTGCACCACGAAGCCGCCATCGGGACCTAGGCCCTGATAGAACTTGGCAAACTGGCCGGCGCAGCGGCCGCCGTTGGGGGCCGAGAACAGCTGGACACCCTTGCTGGGCAGCTTGTAAGGGGCCGGTTTGGGGTACGGGAACCTGCGGGTAACCACACACAGTCGCACACACAGGCACACACAGACACCCACACGCACACAATTGTTATTTGTGCACGGCGGGGGACTATCCGTCAAACGAGTAGCTAGTGTGTGCACGCACGTTGATGACTACTGCCGACCGGATGCGTGCGTGTGGCGGGCAGTGCAGTGCGTAGGTAATATTGCCACCACAATCTGTGTGCGTGCGTACGTGCAGCTTCCTCGCTCAATGTCAGTTCATTGTCATCCATCCGCCGTAATTTGGTCCGTAAGAAATGTGGAGCATATCCGGTGCCGGCCTAATCAGACAGCCCGAGCAGGCAGAGCAGCTAGTTGGGACATAAGCGGCCAAGCTTGTGGTCTAGCGCAGTAAATAGGGTTGCAAGTTCCGAGTTCAGCACAAGTATGGAGGCGATTAGGTATCATATATATCATGGCAGAAACTGGCCCCACTTGACGAGCGATAGATAAAGTACCCACCATCCAAGCAACAGCAGCAGGCACCGATAAATCCAACTGTATGTCCACGCAGAGACTCAGTGACTACGCTTGCTTTGCCTTCCCACGTACGTCATGACGTCTATTGTACACATACGTTCATGCATTTGTACACACCTACCTGCCCACGCACTGCGCAATCTGACCGGACACGAGTTTGGTAGCGCTGATGATGGTGCCGGCAGGAAACGGCTGGGCGCCCCGAATCTGCACGCAAGCAAGCATTGCATCCATACACACAATGGATAAGCAAGTAAAAATGACGTGCGAAAGAAGGCGCCTCCCCCAACACATTTACGCGGCGCTAACGAAGCAACTCAATCGGGCTTCAACGTGCTAGTGACAGACAATAATTAACCCTAACGGACGACAATTCGACAGAACGGCCCCGTCTTCGCACTGCTAGGCAGGCCGCTGATCATCCAACCGCAGTAGCTGAACAAAGAAGCAACCTAAGCAAGCGCATGCACACAAATAGCTACATGATTGCATTATACATACACACGCACACGTATTCACGCTATTCAACCTATTCACGCTATTCACGCACGCCCGGCGGCTGCTCGCCGCAGTAGTTGAATCAGTTACGTATTTTCTTGCTAATAATCGACTTACGTTTTGCGGCCTATTGCAGACCAGCTGCCACGCGCCGTTGGAGTTCAGGATGTAGGCGCAGCACACTCCGCTTTGCCCGGTGTTCACCTGGGCCGACGCGGGGACGGCCATCATCACAGCAGCGGCGCCCAAAAGCGCCACGAGCAGCAACAACGACCGCGACGAGGCCTTGCTCAGCGGCGGCGGCATGGCAACGAATACTGCGTGGTGTGATAAAAAGTAACTGGTAGATCAATCGGCTGATTAGTTGTGGCGTGTGCGTACTTGAGGCCTACTTGTACGTAGTTCGCCGCCGGCTGATTTACTGCTGGTCTTATCTTAAAAAGGTATACCAGATAACATTAACTGCAGTGCTATTTATGCATGCGGCTAGCTGTGATACTGCTGCATGGTGGAATGTATGGTGGGCACGCGCGGTGAACGGGCACCAATGAAACCCTACTACTGCTGCGGTCCTCAGAACTTTGGGTACGCCTGAATAAGCGCAATACCGCACGACAATGCGATAATCGACAATGCCACATGTCACAATCGTCATCGCCGGTATTTGTCAATTCATATTACTGCGCCTTCGCCCCAATTATGTGTTTAAGGAGGCCATTGTAGCGGGATCTTCCCATGACCCGGTCATCATGACCAGCTCGTATAAAACTACCGCCGATGCCGAATAAACACTATGTACACGGGTCGGACGAGCAGCACACACGGACCGCAGAGCCAAATGGCCGATTGCACCGGGCTTGGCCGGGAGCACAATAAAAGTCCCCAGTGCACAAAATTTACATACAGCGGGGGCTGGGAAGCTGCGCGCAAAATGATCGCAAAATGTCCGGGAAACAGCAGCCGCGAACGGACGGGATGGCGTCTGGCAGCAGATGCAAAACAATGGATGCCCCTAACAGGCGTTTTTAGAGCATTGGGCCGGACGAGCGCAACTCATAGTGCCCTACAACGCAAGAGGAATAGCAGCATGTCCATGGTAACAAATTGGGTTGGCTGCGTGTAAAGTATGGTAGCAGACGCCCTGAAACACACCGAAAAGCACAGGGACCTCGCTCGCCGCGCCCAAGACAGCCCGCCCCTGCTGACAAGATAGACCGGCAGGCATGCATACCGAACATTGCACGAGCAACGGGGCAATTCCATCCGTGGTGCAGGCGGGGGGGAACACCGGGCCGGCGCTGGCCCCAGGAAGCTCTCCGCACTAACAGTCGACGCATTGTGCAGTGTTGTGCTGGTATTATGATCATGCTGGCATTTCAGGTGGCGCTGCATGGTACTGCATGGTACTTCAAGTGGCACACACATACATCACTGGAAATGACAAGCCAGCGCTAGAGGCCCCAGGACCAAATGACAACTTCGAGCCTGGCGTATGCAAAACAGCGGGTTCCCCAGAACGAAGGATGGCCACCCAGCAGGTACCCCTGGCTGGGTACACCGAGGCCAGTCAAGGACAGCACGTGATCCCATCCTCCACTAAACCGAAAAGAACATACACGATCACATGCTTCACGAAGAAGACGGTACCCGTCCTTATGTATATGGACGCAAGTTGTGGAAAGAATTGAGTACGGCGTTTCATACATCAGAAAATTCGTCCAAGACCGCCTGAGCTAGGGTTAGGAGAGCAGGTCGATATTATCAGTAAGAGGGAGTCGAATATTGGTTGTATTCTGCACACGCTAGAGCAACGTTTTGATGACGACTGGGCTAATTTTCGTCTGCGCACACCAACTAGGGAGTTTGTGTCGGACGGCAACAAACCAGCTGTGAAGATGTGTCGATACGCACACTGGATGGGGCACACCTACGCATATGCAGGGGTACATTATTCCCGCTAATAAGGTGTACGCCAGTCTACTGCGCTTTATTAGGTTATGTATTTGGGGTCTAGAGGTCAGCCGCCCACATGGGCGAGCTCGTGAAGACCGCTGGTGCCTGGCATGCATGTGGCGACCGGCAAGCAATAGAGGATGAAAGGCACGTACTGCTGGAATGCCCTGCTTATAGTGGTCTCCGCGATGAACTGTGGGGAATGGGCATAACGCCCAATGCCACGATGCTGCAGGTCATGAGTGACGAGGACCAACGGGGTCTAGCGAGCGTGTTGCACCTTATTAGGAATCATCGTACAGCAATTACGGGTGTCAGGACATGCTACGTTATTTGGGCATGGCTACGTAAACGTTTTCAATTATTCCTTATGAATTACTCTGGTTAGCGGTCCATGAGCCTCCTGGCTCGTCTGGGCCTTACGAGCTCGTAATCAATCAATCAATCAATAGGCCCGTTTCTATGCTTTTTGGTTTCGGCCGCTTCTACCTCGTACGTAGGAAGCGCGTAGGAACCGTACAAGCGCTGTTTCCATGGACCTCCAGGAACCAGACCGGCACCAAGAGATTTCTTGAGCAATTGGAATATATGATCTTCGACAAATACATTAGGAAATAAGAACAGTCCCTTGGCGCTCACCTCAAAGCGAGGTCATTTCAATAGGGCGCCCATAAACCAGCAGGCCGTTACCCTACGTATCGCTTTGCAACAATACAAACTTCATTGTCTGTGTTGTTGCAACATACCGTCACCCTCGCTTCCTGAGCGGCGGCAGCCCAAACGAGGCCATGCGCGGGTCGACATTTGGCGTCCCTGCCCCGCTAGCAAGCTCATTTACCGTCGATATATCAATATTGGACTCATTGCTGACAACGCCAGAAGGATGTTGGTCGTTTTGCGACGGGTGCCCAAAGAGGTTCGTGCTTGTCCGATGGCTGGCATACCGGTACGCAGTCGGGCATAAAAGGTTACTGGATCAAGGCCTCATATCTTCTAGTATTATCACCGACATCAAGATGTCTGAAAATGGCCTTCGGGAGTGCGCAATTCCTTCCTCAGAAGACGCGCGCTGAATAATTTACCAACAGAAAAGCCCGCGTGTTTCAATGGTCCAGGGAACGCATAACAAGCAGTAAATGCTCGCTCCACTAGCTCCACTAGCTCCAGTCATAACCGTTCCCACGCCTTTCTACTGATCTACGGGCCAAACTGGCCGTAGCTTCGTAGAAACATTTTCTACGCTACGGTGGGACGAGCATCTCCATAGAAACACTTAGCTCGCGTAGAACGTGGTTTCGGGCCCATAGACACGGGCCTTATCGTCCAAGACGAGCCGAGCCGGAATTCGTCCAGCAGCATAAGGCCTGCTAAAAGCGATGGCAAGTCACTTTGCCGTTCTCGCGTCTGTTATTGAAGTACTTACTGTGAAGTTGATATCGAGTTGTTCTCTGCTGAACTTTCAGCAGTGAAGGGTAGCGATATCTTGAATCACTTGAACGCCATTGGAAGAGCTATAGTAGTAGTGCTTAGAAGGATCCTGGACAATTACACTGGTGGTCCTTCCGGAGGCGGCCTAGGGCCATATTCCACACTCCTTTATAGCGATGCGGCTACTGGTTCCGGCCACGACGTCCGGCCACGGGAATGGCTCTCTCGATCACTGGCAGACAGAATTCCGTGCGGATTTGGCAGGCGTACAAGCACCCTTCCACGCCCTGTCGCAGTTAACCGGCCCGTTCTTCAATCCTCTATCGAATTTTCCAAAGCTGAAAAGCACGCTCGATTCCTAGGCTTAGAGGGCATCTATCGTACAGGTCTAACCGAAATAAGCCCACAGCGCCACAGGGGCGTGCGAGCGAACCGCCGTACGTGGCTCATATCGCCGCTGATGCTCTTGGCTCTGAGCTACGTGGGAAGTGCATTCGTCACCTGCTATCACTCAACAGGCTGAGCCTCGCAATGAACTCAGATCAACGGGTGCGAGCGCTTGCGGCGCGTCACAGAAGCTCCACACCCCTACCCCCTGAAATGCGACAACTGCCGGACCACCCCACCATCACGGGGCTCGCATCAGACGCCACAATTCCCCAACCCATCCCCAGAGACCGCATCACAAATTACATCAGTCTACGGGCGCCCGAACCCACCCATACCCCAGAGGAGAACGCGAACACCGCCACCTCCGACGGGGAGATCCCGGCGACCCATGCACACAACGCAGCAACCGAGCCGGCAGCCATTGAACAGACTAAGACCGACCACACAACAGACGCCGACCAAAGACGAAGCCAACGCAACAAGCAGTCGAGAAGCCACCCGCAAAAAAGTCCCAACACGAGCTGTAACACTACTCTTGGTCTGGAACCCACTGTAACCGCTACAACCCACGTAGTTACAACCGTTACAACAGCATACCTGAAGCGGCAAAACCACAAACCAACAGAAGGGATCCAAGGCACCCACCCGATCGGATAAAACCCCCAGCAAACAGTCGCCGAGACGCACTGCGAAAAACTCCTCAAGCACTTCAACCGAAAGGAGCTCACGGAGGCAGTCGGCTCAGCGGGCCGACTACTGAACATGCTGACGGGGGATGAGGCGTGGCCTGGGGAAACATCAGAAAAACACGGGTTTCAAATCACTCATCAGGCCCTCTTCGGGGAGCAAGAAAGAGTAGCACGGATCATCGCGGAGGTCTGCAAAAGGGTAAAAGCATACCCACCCAACCGCAAAAAGCAACGCACCGCGCACCACAGTCGGCCGACGCACCGCACTTTCTTTGAAGTAGTATGGCAACGCACAGTTGTCACGAAAGGAGCACTACGGCTGCACGCAGCTCACCAATACCACCCTAGGGAAATACGCGCACACACAGAAACGGATCCAGAGGCGCCGCAGTACCCACATGAAGTCGAAGTGGCAACCCACTGAAGAAGACAGCGACCGCCTCGCAACGCAAAACGACTGGGACACACTCCTAGCGGAGTTCCAGAGCCGCCGCTCCCAAGGAGCCGAACAAGAGATGGAGGAAGTGGGGTCTATGCTCACCGCACGGTTGGGGTGGCGGTTGGGCGGGCGGGGGGGCGCCACTGGCGCTGCGGGATATGACTGTTCGGGTTGGGACGCACGGCTGTGCAACTGATCGAGATAGCGCGTGGACGCCCGGCGGGACGCGCATGAGATGTTCGTGCGCGAAGCGCTTGGGGGTACCGGGCCTGTCCTGCCAGCGGCCTTGAATGCCCTGCAGGAAGTGTTTCGGCGGCTCTGGTCCGGCATGAAGTGGGAGCCTGCCTATAAGGAGGGGTGGTGGCGGTTGGCTGTGGATGGGATCCCCCTGCTCTTCCAGCCGCCGCCTTTTTTCATTTATCGCCTAGTTGCTTTTTTAGCGCCATACTTGGCTACAGTCAACGTTGCCTATTCCTACACCTCAGCCGTTACAACATCAACCTCAGCCGCGCCCGCGCTCCCGCTCTTTGGCGCGCCACTGGACCGTCACCTTCACCGCCCTCGGTTTGTCGGCCGTGGATTCGCGGATTCTCTTATCAAACACCCTGCTCGGGAACCCTCGTATGCGGACGGTAGCAGCAGCCCCCCCTGTGGATGCGGTGTGCTGGCTGGAGAGCGTCCAGGGGCGGGTACCCCCTGCACCACTTATGGTTCTGCCCGGTGGCTCAAGCAGTGATTGCCCAACTCGAGACCCAGCTCGGTGCAGGGGTGACACGGGCGCAAGTTTGGTTGGCGCAAGCACCTGCCGGTGTACAGCCCTGCGTTTGGGATGTAGTAATCCTGGCGGCTATTACTGCCATGCAGGTGGGGCGCCGGTTTATGGCTGCGGCCTTGAAAAGAGCGGGTGCTGGTGGTCCCCCTCTTACTCCGGGAAGTGGTCTCCTGGATCGTGCCATTCGCCGTGGGGTGGTGGAGTTTTGGGCCCTTCTGAGGGGCTTTGCTGCGTTGGGGCTTCCCCAGAAAGGCTGGGATGCAGTGGGGCCTCGGCATCCGTTCTTGCGGGTTGTCCCCAGTCGCCTTGTGTGCGGAGGACCGGCTGAGGTACTGGTGGATCCGTGATCTGTCCGGGTTGTCTTGGGGAGCGGGGTTTCCCGTGCTTCTTACTTTCCGATTCTGTATGCGCGTTGAGCCCTGCTTGGGGTCCGTGCTTTTCGGGATGAGAGGCGGCTGGTCCCGATGTGTGCATCGTTGCGGCGCTTCACTGGTTCGTCGGTTGCTGGGCTGTTAAATTGGTTGGTGGTCGGTTCCTGATAGGGGAGCCTCTAGTGCAAGCTCCCCCTGAGGTACTGGCTGCTGCTCTGTGTGCCTACGGCCTGTCGATTTGGTGTTCTGGTGGTTTGCCTTTGTTCCGGTGCACGTCGGTCTCTGTCTCCTCCGTCTTTCTCAGTGTCAGGCGATGTGGCAGATGGTGTCTGGACGTGGTTACAAGGACCCACTGGAAACTTTGTTTCTCGCCCTTTTCCGCATTGTTTTCGGCCAGTTTGTAGAGATCGATCTACGGCACTGCACTTCCTTGCGTTTGGGACCCACTGTTGCTGCGAAGAGTTTGAAAGGTTACAAACCAACTGGAAAGGGGCTCCGTTACTGCGGAAGGGTTACAGGGACCCAAAGAGGCCCCGGAGGCCTCCGCTCACTCCTTCGTTCCCAGCACTCGGCAGCAGCCGCAGTCCCGCACGCCCTGCCGTCTTGAAAGGTTACGTCATGCGAACGACCATGGGACCCGATTTTTGAAAAACTTACTTGCTGTAAAATTGCAAATGACCGTGTGTACACGTAAGGAGCAGCGTACAAAACACGCTATGCTTTACATCAGATACCATTCCGTACGGAACAAGTCCAGGCGCCCTTTCAGCGTTCTCCGGGCAGTCTGGGTTGCGGGACTGGTTGAAGTTCGGTGGTCCTAGCGGGGAGCTGTGTAGCGGTGTCTTGTCATGGTTACAGGGACCCAAAGTCAAATAGTTTCCCCGTCGTTTTCGGGATTGTTTTCGGCCAATCTGACGATTAGGATGCACGGTGTCTTGTCATGGTTACAGGGACCCACTGGAAACTTTGTTTCTGTCCCTTTTCCGCATTGCTTTCGGCCAGTTTGTAGAGATCGATCTACGGCACTGCACTTCCTTGCGTTTGGGACCCACTGTTGCTGCGAAGCACTTGAAATTGGGGCCGCCGTACCGGTCTGAGGTTGAGTTGTCCCTGGGACCCTGTATCATGCTTGTTACATGCTGTGTATCGCCTAGCTATTGTTTCGGTCTTTTTTTAGAGCTTCGTCCACGACGGCACTGGTCGTCGGTGCGTTTGGGACCTATTGTGTCTTGGACGACGCTTTTGTATGGGGGACCTATTGTGGATTGGACGCTCTTGTATCGGTGTTCAGACTCAGTCCTCGGTTGTTCGCTGGCTGTTGCTGTGGCGGTTGCGGCCAGTCGGTAGGGTAACATCTGTCTCCTGCTTTGCGGTGTCCGGTGTTCGGTGTTCTGAAAAGGTTTACGTTCGGTTATTGTTGGTCTCTAGCATACGAGCATGTATACCACACATTCTGCTGTTGAAATAATTGATTGGGGGACCCTCGATAATGAAGACCAGTATGGGGTGTTCGGGACCCCAGCGGCGCGCCACAACTCCCACCGCGCTTCACTGGTTCGTCGGTTGCTGGTCTGTTAGGTTGGTTGGTGGTCGGTTCCTGATAGGGAAGCCTCTAGTGCAAATTCCCCCTGGGGTCCTGGCTGCTGCTCTGTGTGCCTACGGCCTGTCGATTGGTGTTCTGGTGGTTTGCCTTTGTTCCGCTGCACGTCGGTCTTTGTCTCCTCCGTCTTCCTCAGTGTCAGCCGATGTGCCCGATGGTTCTACCTCTTGGTCTGGGACCCACTGCGTGTAACCGTTACAACAACTCCCACCAAGTGCTCTGCCCGAAGGCTCCACCTTCTGGTCTGGAGTCCCACCGTGACAATTACTACCACCAATCGGCACGTACAAACCGCTTCTTCCATAACCCGACATAGCCAGCTCATCACCAACGCGCTGTGCCCGCCGTCGTCAGCACACCCGTCCAGCACTGCTGCGAAGTCCCGCGATTATCCACCGCACGACATATATGAGCGCAGTGCAAGCATAAATACACATGATCACCACACTCCCCGCGGCGCGGGGCTCCTGTTGCTTGCAAACCATATTTTGTGGGTTGGGAGCAAGACAATGACCGCTTCGCTGCTTGGTTCGATGACCGCTTCGCTCGCGTCCCAAGGACGCAGTAAGGGATCCTCCATGACGCGCACATGACTGTAAGCAACGCGGTCCCCCGCGGCACCCAAGGACTGCGTTCCCTGCGCAGGCAGAGGCGTTGAAGCGAGGCAGGGGATACAACGGGTGCGGGGAAGACGTCAGACACCAGGCCTGCTGGCACGGTCAGCTGACGGAACAAGCGGTCGTCAGATGGCCGTCAGCGGCCGCCAATAGGACTGAGGAGGCTTCAGCAACAGGTCCACGGGGTCAGGCAGTTAAGGCCGGGTAGTAGTCACTCAGAGAAGAACCCTAAAACAGCTGATCGAATAACACCCAAACAGCTGATCAAATAACACTCAGATATTGTAACAGTTACTACTTCTCAGACAGCTGCTCAAATAACACCCAAACAGCTGCTCGGATAACACGCAAACAGCTGATCAAGTACGTACCCTGCGCCAGGGAGATGCGTTGGGGTGGGCAGGAAGTCGTCTTGATTGCTGCGGGCCTAACTTGGGGTGGGATGTGCACGTAGACGCAACCGTCGTTTGGCTTGCCAACTTCGAACTTCTCGCTGAGTTCCGTCAAGAGCTGGATGATAGCTGGCTTCAGCTTTGCCTTGCCTCCTGCGCTGTGGAGCCCCTTGCCGACGACGATGGCCACCCGAGTGCCCTCGGGGTGCGCTGCGCGTGCGGCGAGGAGCGTGTTCTGCACCAGCCGCTTCGCCTCGGCTACGCGCTGGCCGTGTAAATCGAGGAATGTGAGCTGCCCTTCTTTATTGCGAAGGCAAAAGTAGGCATCGCTGGCCATTTCGTGAAACCGATCGGCGTCCATTTCCAACTGGTTGGCCATGGCCTCCGCAATCGCAATCGTATGTGCAGTGCTTCCCTCGCACAGAGCACCTTGAACTTCTCGTCGTAGTTCAATATATCTAATTGCACATTGTCTCAAACGTCCCGCCGCGGCTAGTAGATCAGGACGGGCCAGCTCCAGTAGCCTAATTATGCCGCCCCTAGAGTCCAAGTCTGATCGCATCAAGATATCGACGCAATTTGATGACGTTGTATGTATAGGCGTTTCAAAGGCGCCAGCCAGTGCTTGCCGCCGAGACGCTGAAACAGCTAGGTAAGCTGCTAGTCTACTAGTATCGGTAACCATTATCACGCACAAGAAATAATTAAATTATTTATGGAAAATTACATTACCGGCACATTTCTACCTCCAGGTAGGTATCCAGCGTCACGGGCATAAAAAGTCGATCACGGGTGGCAGCTGCCGGCGGTACCCAACATATTTATTTTCACAGCTTTTTGAACCCAAATAAGCGGAGACGCACATATTAATGTCGCTGTCTTGTAACGAGTTTAGATAGGTAGCAAAGGATAGCGGGGGGGCGCCCCCCTTTTAGTCGGTTGGCCCGTGAAGGCCCATGTCGTGGCAGTGGGGCCAGGTCGGTGGCTTGAAGGTGGTCGGTGGTCAGTTTTTAAGGTTTTGCCACAAGCACAAATTTTGCTTGCTATGAGCCTTCGTAGACCGTCGCAGGCGCGTAGATCGCAGCGCCTGCTGTGAAGGACGTCAACGGTAGCAGTTGACGCAGATTGACGATTACTACATGTGCCACAACCCAACACGTCCCCAAGGCCCACTGTAGCATTTACTACTACGTGAACGGTTCGTACGTTTGGAGGTGAGGTTACAGTCACGTCATTCATGGAGTAGGCATCCGGACATTTACTGACGACTCTTTCGTCTCGTTCTGTGTCCGCCGACGTGTTCGGTGGTTCTGCCTTTCGCCCTCAGTCGCGAATTCCCCCATTCCATGGCTGTCGCGACCCGCGCGCGAATTCCCCCATTCCATGGCTGTCGCGACCCGCGCGGAGGGGAACACCCGGAGCGTACACCCATAAATTTTCGCGGCTGCCGAAAGGGTGCCGGGGCCCTCGCTAGATTGCCCAGGTCGATGCTTAACTACTGACGCCCGCTGCACCCGTATGAAGACGACTGTGCAGCGTTTGACCCGCTTGCTTTGGCCTAGAGGCTAACACGGAAGCGTAAGGATTATCGAGATAGGAAACGCAGCGGAAGTCTAGTTTGGGGATGCGGGTGCGAGGCCAGAGGTGACGCACGTCCTCCGCACGGAACCGGGAGCTCTTGCGGAGAGAGGCTCAGGTGAACACTCAAAGGTTACAGGGACAAAGGCCCGATGGCGTGCTGGGGACTGGCCGTGTAAGGTCCGAAGTCCACACCAGCGAACTCCTCGGAGTACAGCAGAGATAAGGGTCTGCGGCCCGGAGTACTGGGGACTGGCCTCTGTGGGTCCACAGTCAACACCTAGTACCTCCTAGAAACGCCAGAGTAAGGGTCTGGGACCCGGAGCACCTGCGACAGCCTGTCAAGGTCTGTGGTCAGCCTAAAGTGTCTCCTAGAAGCCTGCTGCTCCAGGCCTTTTATCTTATTACCACCGGTCTCCCCTTTTAGGATATGATGGTGGGTACAATCCCGTGCAATGTAATTCCCCGCCTGTGCAACGTAATCCTGGGCTGCGCAACGTAATGCGCGGCCTGTGCAACGTAATCCGCGGGCTGCGCAACGTAATTCGCCTCGTGGCCTCGGCCTCCCGGCCTCGCCCACGTAATATACTAGTAGGCCCGGCCTGGCCACAGGGCCACGTCAGCTGCGCAACGTAAGACATCTAACGGCGAACCGACGCCGGATCTACCCGCGACCGGCAGAAATCCATCCAACTTGTATCTCGTGAACCGTTTAGCGCCGATTTAGCCCTTCACACCATGTTTCTTTTCAACTTGTTCAACGTGTCCGGTCAGCTAGCCTGGCTGCCCAGGGTTCTCCGCGACATGGCCTTTACACACCGCCCCCAATCATTTCAACAGCAGGATCATAGGCTAGAGAACAACAACCGAGCTCATCGCGTACCGAGAAGAAAGTAAACCTTTTCAGAACACAGGACAGCGCAATGCAGGAGAAACGCCCTACAGTATTCTGCACTGAAGAGACAGATGTTACCCTACCGACTGGCCGCAACCCAACAGCAACAGCGAGCGAACAACCGAGGACAAAGTCCCTGAGTCTGGACATCGATACAAGAGCGTCCAACCAACAATAGGTCCCAAACGCACAGACGTGCAGTGCCGTGGACGAACTCTAAAAAATGGCCGAAACAATAGGCGATAGAGCGCGTAACAAGCTTGGTATTGGGTCCCAGGGACAACGCATACTTGGACCGGTACGGCCACTGCTTCGCAGCAACTGTGGGTCCCAAACGCAAGGCTGTGCAGTGCCGTAGATCAATCCCTACAAAGTGGCCGAAAACAATACGGAAAAGGGCGCGAAACAAACTTTCCAGTGGGTCCTTGTAACCCTTCAAACTCTCGATTCATTCGGTTCACCAAGCTCGTAAAACCCGCCGCAAAACCAAAACAAGGGGCGCCCGCCGTGCTAATAACCGGAAAGCGAGTAAGTCGGCGAAGCCAGGTCGCGCTTGCACAATGAAGATTGAACAAAAGCGGACATGAACGGACATGAACGGCAAAAAGCGCGCGCGGACCCACCACAGAGAGCGGGGCCGCAGGAACTACGCGGATGTGTTACCCCATTCCAAATGCCGAATACATTTTCCCCTGTCTGAACAACAGACGTGATTCAATATGGGCTGTGCTTATCTTCTGCGAGGGCTCACTGCCTCACCCCACCGTGGCACACGAAATGTGTCAGGGGATATGCATACGAACACGTGCAAGAGCATTGGCGCCGTGAAACATCTAGGCGGCGAAACAGGCAACTTCACGATTATGACCAGCCCGACTTCTGGGACTGGCTGGTACCGGCCGAAGACATGACATGGCCTAAGCGCGTATTTGCTGATATTGGCTGGTACAGTTTAGGCCACATGCTTTCACCGCGAACTTCAGCATGACTGCACTGCACTTACGACTTGCCTGCTGTCACCGAGGCAGTCATGCCGGCATACGCACATGGTGCACTGCTTAACACGCCCTGCCTCGGTTGGATGGCATGGGGCGGACAGCGCTGCTGGCGCTGGTTGGAAGTTGGCAGCTTTGCGGGGCCTATCGGCATTGTAAGAAAACATCGCCTATCTATGTACTCCCAGTAGAAGGGCTTATACGCGTGGTCGGTATCGCTTGTCGTCGTTGATCGACTCCTTGACAACGCTGCTAATAGCGCATCGCTGGCACGTGATGCCTGGTGATGCCTGATGTCGTCATGCGTGGTCGACCATAGTAATGTGCAACGCAGGAAGATACAGTCGGTCTACGCCAACACTAATGTGTGTAGCGACATTATTCTTCAAGGACTCCCTTTAAGAATCGAAAGGTGACAGTGCACCTTTGCAATACCGGTCCGAGGCGAGGGCAGGGGCCTCCCATGTGCCCGCTAGGGTGTGCCAGGGCCGGTGGTTGCCGCCTGAACTGGTCCTGTAAGGCCGGGGCTGGTGGTTGCCGCCTGAACATAGCAGTCGCATACTACCACATAAGAACCACACACTCACAACTTCCAATATCCACTCGCGCCTCTCGATTCGATGACCAAGCTTCAGTACTGAACTAGTGCCGGTCTACGTTCGACTAGTCCATTTCCGAGTTCTCATAAACAATCAGGGAAAGACAAAACCTTGCTTGGGTCACTGTAACCTTTCCACAAATGACAGTTACAGCTCAGGAACAGGTTATCGGGTACATAAAACGCCTTGTACGATACCACACGCGCTAAGTGACCTCCTTTGAAATGCCAAATGGACACCACGCACGCAATCACATTCATACCAGCTTTATACTCGTTGACATCTGCCATTCAAGGGATGTGCGTGGTGTGGTACACAATATCCGGCTGAACGCCACGAGATTGCCACCGACGCAGTGTAGTGAAAAGATTGCAATTCTTACAACTGCGCACAACGTCCCACCAAGCGACGCATAAAGCATGGGTCCTAACACAGCACAAACGCCAACGCCGCGACGCAACACATACATACCCCTGGGTCCCAAACGCTCCCGAACGCACATGACAGGCTAGTGCCGTGCATCCTAATCTACAGAATGACCGAAAACAATCGCCAAAACGACGGGGGAAAAAGTCGACTTTGGGTCCCTGTAACCCTTCAAACTGTAATGGTTACAGCAGTGGGTACACCGACACAGCGGTTTTGGAACCTCATGGCAGCTATGCGTGAAGGTTGGGAGAGGTAGGGCTACGACACCTGGTGGCGGCCCCCGAGCACGAGTTAAGGAGGAGCAAAAAGGGAGCTCCCGCCGCTGGAGCACCGGCCAGCCGGGGCCTAATCCGACCCCTCACAACTGGGCGCCAGTCCAACACACACTAGGCGACCCTCAACAACCCGCAACAGAGGGTGTTGAGGACCAACTCCTCCCCGACCCTTGCACGGGGCCCCTAGTGCCGCGAATCCCCGCAAACGGGACCAAAATCCACTACCCCATGCTGAACCGCACGCGCAAACTGACATATCCAGGGGTGCTATATGCGTGAGGGAATGGTGACATAATGCCTATGACCGTCTCGCCATGGACATTGACCCCATGCGTCGATCGACCATGGCAGCGGAATCCCACATCATGGGCCCACCGGATCGCCTGGCACAAGTCCTCAGCGGCATAACTTAATTAGCAACCGTCAATATGTACTTAAATACATCTTTCTGATCAGTGCCACACGATCCTACCAAGGATCGAACTTGGAATCCCCGGCTTCGTAGACCGGTGCTTTATCCATTAAGCCATAGAAAGGACCTTTCGATATAGGATATCGATATCACTGTTGGGAGTTGATGGAAGGCAATGGTGAAGGTGGGTACAAGTCGGTGTGGATGGGCCGCCGACACCTGGCGGCGGCCCCCAAGCAGAGCAACCGGCTGCCAACGGAAACACCGCTTGGCCCTACACGCGCCGCGGTCGGCTGCAGCCATGTGTACGCCTGGTACTGGGAATTGTTGGGGCCGCTTCGTCTGGTGCCGGTGGGGCGGGCCGAGGTAGGGGCCCATCACCATGGGCGGTCCACTTATCGTGGGTTCAGCAGGGTTCAGCAATTTGCAGCGGCAGCTCAAAGCCGTAGGACTTGCAGCAGACCCTTCTGTAGGGCACCCAGCGCACTGATAAGTGATATCCCGACATGCAGGGCCTTGAAATGTTCGAGACGAGTAAGTGAATGTGGCTTAGGGCCCGGGGATAAGTAGTAATGTAACTGTTACATTACTGCACTAACACGGGCGTTAGTAGCTGTTACAGGCCGAGATAGGAGACAAAAACCCAGCCGCACCGCACCCATGACAAAACACCTTACTAATAAGGCCCCACATGTCAGGATGTCACGTACCGGTGCGCTGGGTGCCGTACAGAAGGATCTGCTGCAAAGTCCGTCCCCTTCGGGCTGCCGCTACATATTTCGATCGCTCATGGTGGTGCCCTCATTTTCTGGCCACCGGATGAAGCGAACCTGATGAGCCCCAGCACCAGGCATAATCACGGCTAAAGCTGAGAGCAGCAAGAGTAGGGCCAAGCGCCGCTCCTGCCGCAGACGCGGGGACGACTCAGCTCCCGTCGGCCGCTGGGTCCTCTGCTGGGGCAGACGTCGCACCAAAAAAAAAAAAATTCCTTGCGTTACAGGACCCCGACGCTGGGGTACGACACCTGACCGTGTCATAAGCTCTGTATCTCCACCCCCATCAACGACAACCTCGACCAGCAGGTTCAACCACAAACCTACTTGCCCACAAGCGGGGCACCCGGTAACTACCGGGGAGGGGCCGGGGAATCGAACCACCGATCTCTGGACAGAATGCCAGTGTCTTAACCAATTAGACGAACCCGAGGTGAAGACCAAGCTAGGTGCACTAAATACTGGATCTCCCCACAACTGTCTCAGGCATGATGATGCTAAGCGGTGGGTAGCTTAGCTGCTAAAGCCCAGCCTTAATCGGCAGGAGATCCAGAGTTCAAGTCCTGGCCCCCCCACCCAAACCGCCACCCATTTCCGGGGGGGTAAACGGAAGTACTGGCACGGGGACCTGCGACTTCCGTAACAGGGGCGTGTATGGCCCTGCCAACCGGGTGAGAGCCCCGGACCCCAACCCAACAAATTTTTACGCAGTGCTTTCCCGCCGGGATAAGGGCGGGTGCCGCCTGTCGTGCGGCCACTGTAACGCGGTCTCTCTCTCGCTAAGCGGGCGCTCTACCATTTGAGCTACGACCCCTACGCTGCCATGCTATCTTAATGTTTATGATTTCCCCAACATAGCTTAGTACGGGTGGTTGCTCTCTCTCACAGGCGTCGGTGCAACTCGAAAAATACAGTTGAACTTACCTTACGTTTTGACAACCAAACTCTTCGATGTTGGTGGTTCGGCATGTTTTGGCCCAGCTCGCCTGACTCGATGCGCTTCTCTGCATCTCGGTCTTTCCTATCGTTGCTCTCCTTCTATCCCTAGCTCTGGGCTATGGCGGTGGCTCCGCGTGGGCCGCGAGTGGTCGCTCCGCGGCGCGTCGTTTCGCTGGCCGAGGCGCGGCCAGTGTTTGATGCGCATTCGGTGCTTCGCGCCCGCGGCTTCAACGCTGCCTATACCTTTCAGTTTGGTGCTGGCACCAGGGCGCCGCATGCGCTCGCGGCGGTCCGAGCCGCGGCGCCAATGCTGCGCGACTTCTTCCGGACCAAGCTGCCGGCTGGCCTGCAGTCCGCGGCCCACGTGGGGCTCGGACCGGTCATCCCAAGCAAGGTTGCGGAGGCAGGCGCACCGCTTGGCGTCGAGCTCCAGGTCTGGCTGTCCGCGTCGGCGCTGGCGGCGCTCGGGAGTCGTCTGCCCCCCTCCGCGGTCGCCCTGGCCAGTGTGCCAACCCAGCTGCTGGGACAGCCGGGTGACCCCCCATTGGTGGCTGGCTTGCGTTCAGTTGACGTCACCGCCACGGAGGCGGTGGTTGCGGGGCTTCCCCCCTCGGTAGCTGGCTGTGGAGACTTCGAGGAGGTGCTGGCATTCCTGCGGCTGGTGTACGGCCCGCAGCTGGGCCCGCAGGTCCTGGAGGTGCTCGGCGTCACTGATGGCAGTGTCAGCCTGCTTGTGCAACGGCGGCACAGCCTGCCGCCGGTGCAGCCAGCCACGGTACCGCTGATGGATGGTCGTGTCTGGGATGGTCAGCTGTCCCTGGCCCACCGCCCGCGGTCCCTGCCGCCAGAGTATCCCGTCCTTCGCCCGCCGCTGCCCACCGCGCCGGCGTGGGCGCCCCCTGTGCCGGTGGGCGATCCGCCGCCACGGTCGCCACCGCCGCCGGCCGTGGGGGCGCCGGCGTCCATGCCGGAGACCGCTGGTGGGGTGCTTCCGACCCCGACCGCTGAGGCCCGGGGTGCGCCCTCGGTGCCTGCCGTCAGGGTGGGGGTTGCGCCCGTCGTGGCTGCTGCCAGGGTGCCGCCGCCGCCTGTGTTGGCCGCGGTGGCTGGCGCCCCTGGCGCCCCCAGCGCCGCCGTGGCCCCCGTGGTGTCGCAGGCTGGTGCGCGGGCTGCTCGGGCGGCGGGCGCGGCAGCTCGTGCCGCCACCCGCGCCGCGCCGGTGGCGGCGGCTGAGCGGGAGGTGGTGGTGCGCGCGCTGGTCGCGCGCATCGTTGCTCGCGTGGCGGCTCCACCCCCTGGACTGAGCGGCGGGGCGGCTGCCGCGCTCGGGTCTGTGGCGCGCCTCCTGGGGCGGGCTACGTCGCCTCGCGGGGGTCCCTGTGGCCCCGCCGCCCGCAGCTCGGGCCGTACCCCGTCTGCCCCGCGGGGCTCCCGCAGCCCCGCGGCGCGTCGTCCCGGTGGTGGCTCGCCGCCCCAGCGCGGCGTGTCGCCCCCCCGTGGGCGCCCGCCCGCCCCAGCCCTGGAGCGCCGCGCGCGCCGCGACCGGATGGAGGTGGACGTCAGTTCAGTGCTGGGCCGCCGTGGCCGCTCGGGCTCGCCGCTCTCGGTGCGGCGCAAGCCGGCCCTACCCTCGCCACTTCTGCTGTTGCCGCCGCCGCCCGTGGGCAGTGGCGACGGACCCTCTCCGCTGCTGCTGTTGCCGCCGCCGCCCGTGGGTGGTGGCGACGGACCCTCTCCGCTGCTGCTGTTGCCGCCGCCCCCCGTGAGCGGTGGCGGCGGACCGTCGCCCGCCCAGTAAGGCCCATGCCGGCCCGTGGGGGGCGCTCCGCCCCGCGGCCCTGCCGGCCGCTCCGTGTGGGCTCACACAACTTGGGGGGCGTGCGGTCAGGCGCCGCTGCTCCCAAGCTGCATGCTGCTCTACTGCTGTGGGCGCAGCTCCGGCTCGATGTCGTCTGTATCCAGGAGACGCACTTGTCTACGTTTGGAGATCGGGGGCTATTCGAGCGGCGTCTCCATGCGGCCGCTGGTCACCTCCATGTCGCTCCCTGGCGTGTGGTGTCGTTCCGCAATGCTACGCTGGCGGACCCCTGTGCTGGCGTGGCGATTCTCGTTCGCTCGGACCTGATCGCTTCTGGCCGGCTGTTGGCAGCGGCCTCACCACTGCTCCCTGGTCTCGCGGGTGATCAACCTGCAGTTGCTGCTTCCTCCCCCCCCTCTCGTTCCCTGTCACCGCCGCCCCGCTCACCGTCCCCTGGGCCGGCTGCCGACGCGGGTCCCTCCGCCGCCGCCGTGTCCGTGGCGGCGGCCTCGGGGGTGGCGGCCTCGGTGGCGGCGGCCGCCGCGGCCGCGGCCGTGGCGGCCACGGCGGCGGCGGTAGCCTCGGCCGCCACGGCGCCCCGTGGTGGGGACGCCGCTGCGTCTCCCCCCGCCGCGGCGGCCACTGTAACGCGGTCTCTCTCTCTGGTCGGACCTCCGGCGGTCCCGGCCGCGTCCTCCTCCGCAGCGGGGCGCCTCGCCACCTACTCCTTCACCTGGCTGGGTCATCGCCTGCACCTCACCAATGTTTATCTGCCCGCTAGTAGCTCGGCTTCACGCGCTGCTTTCCTCCAGCAGCACCTGGCGCCTGTGCTGGCGACCAGCACCCCGGGCCAGCATGTCCTAGCCGGCGACTTCAACTTCGTCGCTGGCCCGTGGGACAGCAGTGCGGGGTCGGCGCGAGTGGTTCGCGACCGCCCTGCCGCTCGGGTCCTCGCGACAGTGGGCCCGTCGTTGGCTGATGTGCATCGTGAGCGCTTCCCCACCAGCACGGATTACACCCACCTCTACTCCGCCCCCTCCCCCGGTGGTTCCCGCATCGACCGCATCTATGTGTCCCGCTGCCTCCTCCCCTTCGTGGCGGGCTCCGCCATTGAGCTGGGCTCGCCTTCCGACCACCGCGTCCCCTGCATCCAGCTGCTGCCCCGGGTTCCTGCCTCGCGCGGCCCCGGCCTCCGTCGCACCCGCATGGCCTTCTCTGGCCACCGCGACCTCAAGGATCAGCTGCAGGCCTGGTTCGACGCGGCGTTCGCGGCCATGCCGGCTGAGGGGGAGCACGCTGCCCTGCTGGCGTGGTGGCCGGGCTTCAAACGGCGGCTGGCGGCGGTGGCGGCGATTCTCAATCGCACCGCTCGCTCTCGGCGCCTGGCCTCGGGCGCGCAGGTGGAGGCAGCCCGAGCCGCCTTGCGGGCGGCCCACCTTGCGGCCGCGACGCCGTCGGCGGCGCCCGAGGCCGTGGGTGGTGTGGTGGCCGCCCAGGCTGCCTTGGCGTTGGCCTTGCGTGTGGCGGCGGCGGGCGAGGCCGCCCGGGTACGCGTGGCGTGGGTGCGCGAGGGGGAGCGCCCGTGCCCCGCACTCACCGCCATGATTCACCCACCGCGGTCGTCCCAGGACATTACCGCGCTGCGCGACGCTGCTGGGCGCCTCGTGACCGACCCGCGCCAATTGCCCAATGTCGTCGCTTCTTTCTGGGAGCGCATCAGCTGCCTGCCGTCAGGCCTGGACTCGGCGGATCAGCAAGCGGTTCTGGCAGCTGTCGACGCCCACTCTACTCCGATCTCGCCCGATCTTCGCCCCGAGTTGGGCTCCATCGCAGTCTCAGCAGCGGAGGTGGCGCGGGCCCTGCAGCAAGCCAAGCCTGGCACGTCCCCAGGCTGGGACGGAATCCCTGTGGATCTCCTCCGGACCTACAGTGGCTGCTTTGTGCCGGCACTGGCCCGCCTTTTCACTGCTATCGGCCATCTGCGCGCCGTCCCGACGGGTTTCCTGAAGGGTGTTATATCCGTCCTTTACAAGGGCCATGATGCGGACCGGGCGGCGGCCGGCGCCTACCGCCCCATCACCCTGCTCTGTACTGATTACCGCATTCTGGCGAAGGTCCTCGCCAACCGCCTCAGCCCTGGCCTTTCCGCCGCCATCCCCCTCGAGCAGTCCGCCTTCCTCCCCGGCCGCTCCATTGGCGCCAACACCCGCTTCCTTCGCTGCCTCCCCCCCTCCTACACCAGCAGCAACGGAGTGCTCTCATCGCCTTCTTGGATTTCGCCAAAGCTTACGACACCATTGACCGCTCCTTCCTCTTTGCTGTCATGGAGCGCATGGGTGTTGGGGCCGGTTTCCTGGGATGGACGCAGCTCCTGTTGGGCCGTACAGTGGCCATGGCGTCCGTCAACGGCTACATCTCCCGCTCTGTCCCTATCCGGGCCGGCGTCCGGCAGGGCTGTCCCCTTGCCCCGCTCCTCTACCTCTTCGTGGCCCACGCCCTCCTCTGCTGGCTGAAGCGGCACGGTGTTGGCGTGCCGCTGGCCCCGGCGGACCCGGCCAGCCTGATTACCGGCGTGCAGTTTGCTGATGATGCCCAAGTCGCGCTCCCAGATGCAGCTGCAGTACCGCCATTTATCGCCCTCATGGCGGCGTTTGCCCGCGCCTCTGGCCAGCACCTGAATCCCTCCAAGGTCGAGCTGCTGTGGGCTGGTCGCCAGGTGGCGCCGGCGCCCGCCGCCCCGGCTGCCGTCCTTGCCGCTGCGGTGGCGGCCGTCGCCGCCCCTGCCGCCGCGTGGACCGCTGCGGGCGGTGCCGCCGCTTCACCCGCCGCCCCGAGCGCCGATGCTGCCGAGGCGCCGGTGGAGGCCGCCCCGGCAGGCGCTGGCGCCGCCGCCGTACCTCCTGACGCCCCGGCCGCCGCCGCTGCTGCCGCTGCGCCGGTGGCTGCCGCCCTGGCCGCCGCTGCTGCTGCCCCGCAGGCGGCTGCCGCCCCGGCCGCCGCGGCTGCCGTGGCGCCGGCGGCTGCCGTCCTGGTCGCAGTGGCCGCCGAGGCGCTGGCGACCGCCGGTTCGGCTGCCGCCGGTAGTCCTCCTGGGGCGGCCGCGGGTGCCGCGGCCACCACGGTGCTGACGACCGCAGCCCCGGCCGCCGCTGGCGCCGCCGCAGCGTCTCCCACGACTCCTGACGCCCCAGCCGTCGCGGCTGTCACTGCCGCCCCCACTGCCCCGGCCGCCCCAGCCGCTCCAGCCGTCCCAGCCGCCCCTGCTGGCGCCGCCAGCTCCCCCGTCGCCCGTCACCCGCCTCGCCTGGCGCGCCCACCAGGGCTGGCTCGCCGCGGTCGTCGGCGTCGTGGCCGCGGTGCTGCAGCTGTCGTGGTCGTGGGCGCCCTCGCCGCAGCCGCTGGCGCCCTGGCCGCCCCGGGTCCCTCCACATCGCCGTCCCTTGCCGCCACCGCTCCCGGGGTGCCTCGCCCCTCCCCTTCTCCCCCGCCCCCTGCCCTCGCTGGCCTTCGGATCGTGCCCGCTGCGGTGGCGCTGGGCATCCCCTTCACCAATCCGCCTGCCGCCCCCGTCCTCGATTGGGCGTCACGGATGTCGGAGGCCCGCCGCCGTCTCCAAAAGATCTCCCGCATGGCCCTGTCGATGTTCGGCCGTGCCACTGCGGCTGCAGCTTATGCTCTCCATATGGCGACGTACCACATGGAGCACTCGGGGCTGCCGCCGGCGGAGGTCCTTGCTGGCATCATGGCCCTTGTCGCAAAGCTGGTGGATCGGGAGCTAGGCCCTGATGACGCCCAGCGCCGTTTCACTGGTGTCCCCCTCCGCCTGCTCTCCGGTCATCCCACCATCGGCGGCTTCGGTGTACTGCCCCTTCGGCTGCATGTCCTCAGCCGGCATGCCAAGTGGAGCCTGACGGTCGCCCGCTCCGCGCTGCAGCCCCCGGCGGCCCGCGCGCCGTGGATCCGGATTGCGGTCTCCTTCCTCTCTACCCTCCACCCTGCCTTCCGCCCGCTGGCCGTCACCACAGCTCGCCCGGATGGCCCGTGGCTCGGCGCCCCCTTCAGCTTGCCCCCGGACATCCACCGGCTTGCCACGAGCCTCGGTCACCTCCCCCCCCTGTCTGACGTCGCGGACCCCCCCTGGAGCCGGGCGTCTGGTGCTTCAACGCGCCGCTGTGGGGCAACCCGCTCCTGCCCAACGCGGGGGCGCCGGGCCGGCGGCCGGGGTTGGAGGCTATCCATGGCCCCCTCACCATGTGCCGCCGCCTGCTGACCGTCGGCGACGCCGTCCGGGTGCAGGACGCTATGACCGCGTTTGAGGTGGAGCGCGCCCATGCCCTGGCGACGACGCCGGGCATGGCCATCTTCAGCCGGCTGGCTGAGCGCTGGACGACGCTCGTACGGCACGAGCTGGCGCCCTCCGAGCTGGCCATGGGTGCGCTCCAAGATCGCATCGCGGCGCGGGCTGCGGTGGCCGCTCTCCTTTCTGACATCTCGCCCGCATGGCTCGCTGCTGCTCGCCTGGCGCCCGATGGCCCCGCCCCGCCGTCGCCTGACGAGGTGGATGCTCTCCTCCTTGCTCGCCTGGGGTGGCGGCTGGGTGTGGACGCCGTGCTGCCCCTCACCTCCTTCACCGTCAAGCTGGGCACCCTGCTCCAGGCGGCGGAACTGGAGCGCCCCAGGCAGGCCTGTCATGCGGCGTATGTGCGGGAGGCGCTCGGGCTGTCCCCTGCTGTGGCTGCCACGCCCGAGGCGGCCCTTGTGGCGTTACGCGCGGTATGGCGGCGGTTGTGGAAGCGTCTTAAGTGGGAGCCGCGGTGGAAGGAGGTCCTCTGGCGGCTGGCGGTTGACGGGGTGCCCATGCCGGGCTCCTCTCACCTCCCGCTGGTCCCACCCGAACCGTGTGCATGTGGCTGTTACCCCGCTGCAGCGGGTGTGGCCGAGTCGCCGCGCTTGCATCACTTTTGGTCTTGCCCCCTCGTCCGCCCGCTCTGGGATGAACTGGAAGTCTGCTGTGGGTGCGGGGTCACGCGTGAGCATGTGTGGTTGTGTGTGTCGCCGGATCCGACCACTGTGCTGCAGTGTGTGTGGGATGTGGTGGCGTTGGCGGCGCTCAACGCGATGGAGTGGGCGCGCCGGTACATACACTCTCATCGGCTCTCCGGCACCACCCTCCCTGCTGCTATGCGTTCTGGCCTCCTTGCTAAGTTCTGGGCCTTGCTGCGGGACTTTGCGGGCTTGGGTTTGCCCCGCAAGGACTGGGGTGACGTGGGGGTGGACCACCCATTTTTGTTCGTAACCGGGGGTCGGCTCATGTGCGCCGTGCCGCCCTAGCTAGCCTGCCTTGGCTGCTGTTTGTTCTTTCGTTCTTTCTTTCCTGGTGCCACCTTTGCTGGTTCGAGATACGAGTGGTGCGGGTGATGGGCAGGTGAGCCAATGGGGGCTTTTGTGGTGGTTTTGACGCGTAAGGGTGGCCTGCATGGGGCCGTGTCCTGCCGTCGCTTGTGCTGACTTTGCATGATGCTGTTTGCCTGCTGTTGCCCGTACCCGACCTTGGTTCCGTGTCTCTTCCGCAGTGCTTTCCCGCCGGGATAAGGGCGGGTGCCGCCTGTCGTGCGGCCACTGTAACGCGGTCTCTCTCTCTTTTACAGTGGTATACCGCATTACAGGTCCTATGGCTTAATGGATAAAGCACCGGTCTACGAAGCCGGGGATTCCAAGTTCGATCCTTGGTAGGATCGTGCGGGCTGAGATCTGGATGTGGCGCAGTCGGATTAGTTCTGACAGACATATTGCTGCTTGGGCCTTGTGCCGGGTGGCCCGACGGGCCCGTGGTTATCAACATACCGCCGCCATGGTTGGTCTTACCACGGGATCGGTCTCCGTGGTGAGACAGTCGTCGTTTGGCTAGGTACCACCCTTTTGCCAGGATGCTCGATGACTCTCGATGCTGCTGCAACTCTTGCAGCTTTGAGGCGCCGCTGCGTATCGCTGAACCCACAAGATGTCGATCCCCATAGTGGTGTGCCCCCACCCGCTACCCCGGCCTCGCCCGTGGTACCGGTTGAAACGAGCCTAATGAGCCCCACCACCGGGCATAAGCACGGCTCAAGCCGGCCGCAGCAACAGCAAGAGCAGGGTCATGCATGGCTCCTGCCACAGACATAGGACCGGTCTTAGCAGGTTGTACTGGTCGGGTGACTGGCAGGTTGCGCCTTCGAGCATGCCTCGTATGTATGGGGCTGGTGTGGTACTCAGCCAGACAATGACCGTATCACCATGGTCACTGGTTCCGTGCGTAGACCGACCATGGCGGCGTTGTGTTCCACATCAGGGGCCCGTCGGGTCTCCTGTCACAAGGCCGAAGCAGCATAACGTGTGCCAGCATACCTCTAACTGTACCGCATCAACAGTATAGTTATCAATGTCATTTCCTGCAGCGCACGATCCTACCAAGGACCGAACATGGAGTCCCCGGCTTCGTAGACCGGTGCTTTATCCATTAAGCCATAGGACCTATCGGTCTGGTATATCGATACCGCTATAAGGAGCTGATGACTTACATGGAGAACCGGGCCTAAGTGACCGTAGCTAGGTCTACGACGCCTGCCAGCGGCCCAAGCAGAGCAACCTGCTGCCGACGGGGAGGGTGTGGGTGTGGGTGTCATCGTGTCTGCTGCATGAGCGGCGTTTGGCCCAACCGGCCGCGGTCTGTCTGCCCCAGCCCCAACTGTTGCGTATTCCTGGTGCTGCTGCTCGTTGAGGTCCTCGCATCCGTTAGTGCGCCCAGTACCTCGGCCTCGGCCGGGGTACCAGATGAAGCGATCCTAATGAGCCGCAGCACCAGGCATAAGCACGAGACGGGCCGCGGCGCTCCTGCCACAGACGCGGGGCCGGTATTCCCCGGCGGTAGAAGAGTTGTACTGGTCCCGCCCCCTCTGTTATTGGGTCAACGTATGCCATAGGTTCGGCGCAGGAGTCTGGTGTCCTTGTCCATAGGGTCGACGCAGGAGTCTGGTGTCCTTGTCCGTAGGCATTAAGATATCCATCCCTCACACACGAAGCCCAAATGAAAGCCCCGCCTGCCGATCCAAAGGGTTGGCTTCGGTCGACCGACCCAGGCCTTAACCCAGCCCTGACCCAAACCAGCTTGGTACCTGAGTCAGTTACATGTTAAGTTCATCCAACACATAGTGAAAGACGATGTGCAATGCATGGTTCATCATATGTGGATGGCGCCTTACGTATCCGCTGTGTGAAGACAGTCGGCTGTTGCCGTTGAAAGTCAGATTCTCTTCAACCGTACCAGTTTGGGACGTATGCTCCTGCGCGAAAACAGGCGAGCCCTAAAGAATAATATAATGATATCATTATTTAGTTTTCAGCAATGGATGCTGTTTGCTGTTTCATAAACCGTGGTTCTGTCGTCCGATGGAATCCAAAAGGCCGAAAGCAAGCGCGGACTTTGCGTTGACATTACAAACTGCAAGACAAAACAAAACAAATTCGCTGCGTTTGTTGTGTCCCCCGCGTTTGTCGCGTCCCCGGCTGCGACAAGTTTATCTGCAATTTTGTAGCCTGCGTTGAGCACCATCGGCAGCAAGCACACCCGGACCTTTCTGCCATAGAGACTGTGTCTCAGAAGGAGAAGGATGAGGACACCGACCTGCCGATCGGACCGGCGTATGGCGTGTTAATACGGCCGTTTTCTCGCTGGGCGTATTCCATTTTGGTCGGCATATGTACCCTTCCAGTAATTCGTGCACGCAATACTTTGCATTTTGCTAGCGAATTGTCAAGCGTAGTATTTTAAATATGCCGCGCATGCCCTGCCCTGCACACCGGCCTCGTCCACTACGTACCGGGGGGCAGGGGTCTCCTGCGCGGTGTGTAAATGTACCGCGGTGTGTGTATGTGTAACCCCGCCGCGCGCAGGTGGCCGCACCTGCCCGCATAGCAGGGCTGGTTCTGGGTGAGTGGGGTGGCGGCAGTGGGGGCTTGGCGGTGAAGATAGAAGAGGAGGGGCTTTGGGAGCATGTCGTCATTGCCAGCAACCAGGGGTCGACTGCTGCCCCCCAAGGTGCATTGATGCACTACTGTCGTTGCCGCCAGAACACAGGCTGCCCAATAGTAGTAACTGTTACAGTGGGGCCCTGGCCGTAAGGTGGAGCCCATGTGCCAGGACGTCTCGGCGTGTGTGAGACAGCCTACCTATCTAGTAGTGCCTACATACCACCGTCTGCCTCCCCTGATGCCCGTCTGCAACACGGCTCGCTGCTCTTCCTCGCAATCAGGACATCGAGCGGCACCAAGTGGGCGTGGTGGTGGTCGATGACGCTTCGGACGCGGACGCGTGCGGACCAGACATGGTGTACGAGGCGTGCTGCCGCCACCTCCTGCCGCCAAGGTCGGTCGGTGCAGCCAGGTCACGTTCATCAAGTGGGTTGCATCGGTGGGGTGAAGGGGTTGTCTCGGGCTTGGCGCTGAACACGACCCATGAAGTGTACGCCAAGAGTAAATTACGTGGACATGCTCGTGCGTCCTGTGATCCGGGGCGTGGTGGCAGCAATGTGAATGCTGTGGCGCCTGTCTGCAACTGCAGACATCTCTTTCCAGCTTTTAAACCCACACACCAGTAGTTGCAATCAGGCACCACTTCTGGACTTCCCATCCTTTCCGGCCCTCCCCCGTTACCCCATACAGGGTAGCCGCGCGACGCCGTGTCCTTGCAAACACTGGCTTCGTCGTTCGGCAAATTGTACGGTATCCCGCCGACGCCGCGATCGTGACCTTCGATGCCGACGACTGCCTCGCTCGCCCCGACGCGCTGTCGGCAGTGCACTCCATGTACTTTCTGAAGCACCATGACCTGGTGATCGGCGGCCAATGACGCACGGATCGTACGGGGACCCCCGTCGCCAGGGTGTACGGCATCGCAGGTGTGGCCTTCGGCGGCCCTCGCTCCTCGTTAGCGCGCCATGCACGGCGGCGGCGACGTCTGGCGGCACCTGCGGTCCTTCCGGCGGAGGCTGTACGGCAAGATCCGCGTCGGTGACCTGTGGGACGGTGAGCTAGCTGCGGCTACTGCTGCGTGCTACAGTATTGGTGCTACTGCTGCTGCGGTATTGCTGCTGATGTCGCTGCGGGCGCGGCTGGTCAGGGCTGGTTGGGGCTGCTGGGCGCGGCTTGTCGGGGCTGCTAGCTACATAGCATGGTGAAGTGGCGTACCTGCAGTCCGCGCCAGCGGCACAAAATGGCTCCATTCAGTGCGTATTTGCTGTTGCCCAATGCTAAGCTGTGGTACCGTGCGTCCGTCCCTAACCACACCGATGGTGCGGGCAGCCAATAGATAGCCATCGGTGTGGTTAGGGAGGACTAACTAGTATGAAGTGTTGGGGCTTAGGCCAGAGACGGGAGCGTGTGCGTCCTACCTACGGGCGGCTCAACCATCAAGTACATTCAAGTACACCAAGCATGGCGGCATGCTGGACATGGAGCTGGCGGAAGATCGGTTTCCGGAGAGCGCTTGAATCTCAATAATTGATACAAATA
Organism: Yamagishiella unicocca; assembly: GCA_003116995.1. Classification (NCBI taxonomy): domain Eukaryota; kingdom Viridiplantae; phylum Chlorophyta; class Chlorophyceae; order Chlamydomonadales; family Volvocaceae; genus Yamagishiella; species Yamagishiella unicocca. The sequence goes on from BDSL01000047.1 coordinate 205,625, forward strand.
TGAGTTAGGGATGTGGCAGGAGCACCAGCCTCCGGCGAGTTGCACTAACTGGTCGTGTTCCACAGCGATAATGTGGCGTGGGCCTTAGCGACTAGATGCTAGGGAGCGCCGAGCAACAGGTGTCCCACAGCGGCTGCTGGTCGGGCACCCATCCCTCGGGGGCTTTGGGGCCATTGCCCTCAAGCAAGGAGCACGTACGGGCGCGCTGGGCTGGTTGGGCCCTACGTTTTGTACTGGCAATGGCGGGCCCCCGGGAGCGCCGGCCCCCATGGGTCAGTTGCCTTAGCATTTACCTGAGGGGGGTGCATCCGGCGTTTGGACTTCTGAATCTGCTCACAGCACAAGGCAGGGGCCCGTGGATGGGAGCGGACGAGATGCCGGCTGATATCCGACGGGTGATCACGCAGCGATCCAGCACCCAGAGCAAGAGCGTCTGATGCACATACACGCATGCACTCCTCTCAGGACAAAGGTCTTAGGCAGCAAAGAGCGTCCCAAAGCAACGCACCCGCGCGCGAGCCAAGCCACCTAAGCTCGCATACACACACTTGCTTGGAGTCTGCTGCGGACAGGTGGTCGACAGGTGGGCGCTCCTCACGCACTCTGGCATGTCCAGAAGAACCTCCGGGCCTCTCTCGGTGTGGCCCTGGTAGCGCATTGGCGGGCCATACTGGTCGAAAGGAGGGGCGTAGATGCGCTTGGACGCCCCCACCACACGAAAGCACTGCCCCACGTTGTTGTAGGGGGCCCAGCCCTATGGCATACATACCCTCGGTTGCCCCCAGGTTACCGACCTACCGGGCCGTTTACCAAACCGGCTGACTGACCCGGTAGCGTGAACGAGGCGCCCGGTTCACCGAAGCCCGGTCAACCGATACAGTAACTGCCTCGGAAAGCCCACCCACCATCGTTCAAGAAAACATCATAATTTGTAACAAACAATCAACAAAATATGTATGTGCCCCACTGACAAGCATGTGCATGGGCCCTGTACGGCTCCCTGTGCACCAGCAAAGCGGGTCGGCGGTGTGTCGCCCATGGCACCTAGGTTTCCCATCTTCAGAAGTAATTACATGTCTTCTTAAATAGCTTAGGAACATTTTTCCAGGAAGAAAATGTCGGTGGCATCTGTCATAGTTGGCTTATTCAAATAATGAGCGGCCCTAGGGACCGTGGAAACTGTGCCAACCCTAATTGCTATTATACTGACACTTTAAAACGGACTAAGATAAGGAAAGTCTGCAGCATTGTCGGCTGCAGCTCTTTCCTGTGCCCTAAGGCGGATTGCCACAAGGTACACGCGGCAGCATCACATAGAGATCAACCCGAAGGCAGTGTCACTCCAATCGAGCGACATAAGAAGGACAAGCTTGCTGTTCCGGAGCTCCTTGGCGCCTATCGTGGGCACAGCTCCTGCTCATGCTGCCGAACTCACCGAGCGAACAAAAGGCACGTATTGCATTTGAAAACAGAAGCACATATATGAAAGCATCACAAGAGTTTTACATAGTGTTAGGCATCTACACACCGCTGGTTCTGTGTACACCCCAACCCCGACAGGTGCAAGCTCTGCGACGCCTTAACCTGCGCTGACTGCTCTGAGCAGCACTTCGAGCTTTGCAAGTACGAGCGCGAGGCAGATGTATTCGACGGTGCTTCTGAGTATGGTGTCCAGCCATTTTCAGATGGCACTCAGCTGCGCCATCCACACTACAGGGATATCATAAAGGAGATGGGGCTGAACCCATCACCGCCATGCCATTCAGTGGAGTCTCTAGCTCAAGGGCAGATCCACATCACGGTGCCGGCATTCGAGGCTACAGTCCAGCGTGTGACAGGCTCCCCCGTCAAGCTGCTCGCCCTGACAAGCACAGGAACCGATGCCAATAACTTGCTTATGGATGCAGCCAACATGCAAGCCTCCCACCTGGCCAATCATCCGGAGAAAGGGCACGTCATGATCCAGGCTGGCGGCTATGGTGGTGCGCGTGGCCCCATGGCAGCATTGACTTCCCGGGGCTTCCTTAACGATGGGCGCTCAACAGCTTTGGATCCTGAAATTCTGGCACTGCGCCCGTTCCTGATTTGCCCAGTCCCTCTGGGTTGGACATACATGGAGGAGGTGGGATTGTTAGCCAACAGTGCGTCAGTGCCCGGCATCAAACTCTATTCCGATGCTTGCAAGCGGAAGGTTGACACGGCAGCAGCAGAAATACTGAAGGAAGCTGAGCAGGCGCCCAAGGCAGCGTGGGTGGATGCGGAGGCTGCTAGCGAGTACGTCTTGCAGGTTGCAGCCGCCACACCCACGAAAGCAGGAGCGACTGGTGGGGCTGGTGTCCTGGCACCAGGGCCGCTTTCACAAGTGGAGAAGGCGGCCATAGCCCTTATCAGTGCCAGACTACAGCAGCTGCGTGTGGGTGTCTTCTTGATTGAGCTGTTCTCGTCGGACGACCTCATGGGATACTCCTACGGGTTTTTGCTTGCACTCCGATACCTTACGGCATCCAAAGGCGTCCTGCTGGCTGTGGACGACATTATGATGGCACTCCGGACTGGTCAGCTGTTCTCCTATATGCACTACCCATTGTTTTACCCCGACCTTCTCACCTTTGGCAAGGGATTCCAGGTCTGCGGGGTCGCATCAGTGTCACCACCAGCGGACTCGCCATCGTACATCCAGCACTCCTCTACATCAGTGGTGCTGAAGGACTTTGACCTCAGCAAGCTCGGTGGCTGGGTGACAACCGGCGGTGCAGATCGTCTCAGTCTGGAGCGCTCGGTCGCAGTCCTGGCGGAGTTCTCAGCAGGAGACCTGGCCCGCAACAGTATAGTGCTTGGGCGGGCCTTTGCGGAGCAGGCGGTATCCCTCTTTGCCAACAAGGGCATCGTGCGGTATGTGCGGGGCATGGCCGATGAGGTGTAGGTGTGGCCTTCAGGTCACACCTACACCTTGGCCTTCAGGTCATGACCGCCACTGCACATTTTGTGCACCTGTGGGAAGAGAAAGAAGGGAGTGGGGAGAGGGGTGAGAGGGGAGGTGGTGCTGGCAGATGAGGTGTAGGTGTGCAGGCTAGATGCTGGAGTGTGGGTTTTTTAAGGATGCCTAATGGTTTGCACTATCCCCTCCTTCGTCAGTCAGGACATGTGAGCAGTCCACAGGTTGGTGTAACCCGATATCCTCCCAGCCATTGAAAGTCAGGATATCTAAATACGATGAGTGCTTACATGTCCCAACTTTCAATGGCTGGGGAGGATATCGATTACGCCAACTGCGTACATGTCCTGACTGACGAAGGCGGAGATTGTGCAAACCATTAGGCACATCGCCGTAGCTAATTTCACAGCCCTGGGTTTACAGAACATACTCCCGAGATCCTACCAGCCATTGAAAGTCAGGATATCACTGACCAATAATGTGCTGCCTTGCCAAGCCAGCGAACTAACGACCCCCCCTCACTCCCCCTTTATGTGCGCGCGCCCAGAGCGAGTGTCTCGCGGGTGCAGCAGGGCGACAGCAGGGGCCAAAAGGTGCTCCGACAGATCGTCATCAGGGATTCGCACGTGGTCCCCCACCGTACTTTTGATCTGGCCCAATGGTGCTTACATGCCCAGTGCTGATGGGATAGGCGGTTTTCACCATGGTATGAACGATCCATGACATTATAGCACTTCACGAGGCACTCGTTCGGGTCCATCCATTTGTCGGTGCAGCAACGGGCCTACGCCTGAGTGCGTGAGGAGCGCCCACCTGTCCACCACCTGTCCTCAGCAGACTCCAATGCAAGCAATCCGAAGCGGCAAGCGTGCGTATGCGAGCTTAGGTGGCTTGGCTCGCGCGTGGGTGTAGAGAGCGAGTGTCTCGCGGGAGCAGCAGCAGGGTGACAGCAGGGGCCAAGCAAAAGGTGCTCCGACAGATCGTCACCAGGGATTCGCACGTGGTCCCCCACCGTACTACTGATCTGGCCCAATGGTGCTTACGTGCCCAGTGCTGATGGGATGGGCGGTTTTCACCATGGTATGAACGATCCATGACATTATAGCACTTCGCGACGCACTTGTGCGTTCAGGTCCATCCATTCGTCGGTGCAGCAACGGGCCTACGCCTGAGTGCGTGAGGAGCGCCCACCTGTCTACCACCTGTCCTCAGCAGACTCCAATGCAAGCAATCCGAAGCGGCAAGCGTGCGTATGCGAGCTTAGGTGGCTTGGCTCGCGCGTGGGTGTAGAGAGCGAGTGTCTCGCGGGAGCAGCAGCAGGGTGACAGCAGGGGCCAAGCAAAAGGTGCTCCGACAGATCGTCACCAGGGATTCGCACGTGGTCCCCCACCGTACTACTGATCTGGCCCAATGGTGCTTACGTGCCCAGTGCTGATGGGATGGGCGGTTTTCACCATGGTATGAACGATCCATGACATTATAGCACTTCGCGAGGCACTTGACTTGTGCGTTTGGGTCCATCCATTCGTCGGTGCAGCAACGGGCCTACGCCTGAGTGCGTGAGGAGCGCCCACCTGTCCACCACCTGTCCTCAGCAGACTCCAATGCAAGCAATCCGAAGCGGCAAGCGTGCGTATGCGAGCTTAGGTGGCTTGGCCGTGGCTCGCGCGTGGGTGTAGAGAGCGAGTGTCTCGCGGGTGCAGCAGGGTGACAGCAGGGGCCAAGCAAAAGGTGCTCCGACAGATCGTCACCAGGGATTCGCACGTGGTCCCCCACCGTACTACTGATCTGGCCCAATGGTGCTTACGTGCCCAGTGCTGATGGGATGGGCGGTTTTCACCATGGTATGAACGATCCATGACATTATAGCACTTCGCGACGCACTTGTGCGTTCAGGTCCATCCATTCGTCGGTGCAGCAACGGGCCTACGCCTGAGTGCGTGAGGAGCGCCCACCTGTCTACCACCTGTCCTCAGCAGACTCCAATGCAAGCAATCCGAAGCGGCAAGCGTGCGTATGCGAGCTTAGGTGGCTTGGCTCGCGCGTGGGTGTAGAGAGCGAGTGTCTCGCGGGAGCAGCAGCAGGGTGACAGCAGGGGCCAAGCAAAAGGTGCTCCGACAGATCGTCACCAGGGATTCGCACGTGGTCCCCCACCGTACTACTGATCTGGCCCAATGGTGCTTACGTGCCCAGTGCTGATGGGATGGGCGGTTTTCACCATGGTATGAACGATCCATGACATTATAGCACTTCGCGAGGCACTTGACTTGTGCGTTTGGGTCCATCCATTCGTCGGTGCAGCAACGGGCCTACGCCTGAGTGCGTGAGGAGCGCCCACCTGTCCACCACCTGTCCTCAGCAGACTCCAATGCAAGCAATCCGAAGCGGCAAGCGTGCGTATGCGAGCTTAGGTGGCTTGGCCGTGGCTCGCGCGTGGGTGTAGAGAGCGAGTGTCTCGCGGGTGCAGCAGGGTGACAGCAGGGGCCAAGCAAAAGGTGCTCCGACAGATCGTCACCAGGGATTCGCACGTGGTCCCCCACCGTACTACTGATCTGGCCCAATGGTGCTTACGTGCCCAGTGCTGATGGGATGGGCGGTTTTCACCATGGTATGAACGATCCATGACATTATAGCACTTCGCGACGCACTTGTGCGTTCAGGTCCATCCATTCGTCGGTGCAGCAACGGGCCTACGCCTGAGTGCGTGAGGAGCGCCCACCTGTCTACCACCTGTCCTCAGCAGACTCCAATGCAAGCAATCCGAAGCGGCAAGCGTGCGTATGCGAGCTTAGGTGGCTTGGCTCGCGCGTGGGTGTAGAGAGCGAGTGTCTCGCGGGAGCAGCAGCAGGGTGACAGCAGGGGCCAAGCAAAAGGTGCTCCGACAGATCGTCACCAGGGATTCGCACGTGGTCCCCCACCGTACTACTGATCTGGCCCAATGGTGCTTACGTGCCCAGTGCTGATGGGATGGGCGGTTTTCACCATGGTATGAACGATCCATGACATTATAGCACTTCGCGAGGCACTTGACTTGTGCGTTTGGGTCCATCCATTCTCCGGTGCAGCAACGGGCCTACGCCTGAGTGCGTGAGGAGCGCCCACCTGTCCACCACCTGTCCTCAGCAGACTCCAATGCAAGCAATCCGAAGCAGCAAGCGTGCGTATGCGAGCTTAGGTGGCTTGGCTCGCGCGTGGGTGTAGAGAGCGAGTGTCTCGCGGGTGCAGCAGGGTGACAGCAGGGGCCAAGCAAAAGGTGCTCCGACAGATCGTCACCAGGGATTCGCACGTGGTCCCCCACCGTACTACTGATCTGGCCCAATGGTGCTTACGTGCCCAGTGCTGATGGGATGGGCGGTTTTCACCATGGTATGAACGATCCATGACATTATAGCACTTCGCGACGCAATTGTGCGTTCAGGTCCATCCATTCGTCGGTGCAGCAACGGGCCTACGCCTGAGTGCGTGAGGAGCGCCCACCTGTCTACCACCTGTCCTCAGCAGACTCCAATGCAAGCAATCCGAAGCGGCAAGCGTGCGTATGCGAGCTTAGGTGGCTTGGCTCGCGCGTGGGTGTAGAGAGCGAGTGTCTCGCGGGAGCAGCAGCAGGGTGACAGCAGGGGCCAAGCAAAAGGTGCTCCGACAGATCGTCACCAGGGATTCGCACGTGGTCCCCCACCGTACTACTGATCTGGCCCAATGGTGCTTACGTGCCCAGTGCTGATGGGATGGGCGGTTTTCACCATGGTATGAACGATCCATGACATTATAGCACTTCGCGAGGCACTTGACTTGTGCGTTTGGGTCCATCCATTCTCCGGTGCAGCAACGGGCCTACGCCTGAGTGCGTGAGGAGCGCCCACCTGTCCACCACCTGTCCTCAGCAGACTCCAATGCAAGCAATCCGAAGCAGCAAGCGTGCGTATGCGAGCTTAGGTGGCTTGGCTCGCGCGTGGGTGTAGAGAGCGAGTGTCTCGCGGGTGCAGCAGGGTGACAGCAGGGGCCAAGCAAAAGGTGCTCCGACAGATCGTCACCAGGGATTCGCACGTGGTCCCCCACCGTACTACTGATCTGGCCCAATGGTGCTTACGTGCCCAGTGCTGATGGGATGGGCGGTTTTCACCATGGTATGAACGATCCATGACATTATAGCACTTCGCGACGCACTTGTGCGTTCAGGTCCATCCATTCGTCGGTGCAGCAACGGGCCTACGCCTGAGTGCGTGAGGAGCGCCCACCTGTCTACCACCTGTCCTCAGCAGACTCCAATGCAAGCAATCCGAAGCGGCAAGCGTGCGTATGCGAGCTTAGGTGGCTTGGCTCGCGCGTGGGTGTAGAGAGCGAGTGTCTCGCGGGAGCAGCAGCAGGGTGACAGCAGGGGCCAAGCAAAAGGTGCTCCGACAGATCGTCACCAGGGATTCGCACGTGGTCCCCCACCGTACTACTGATCTGGCCCAATGGTGCTTACGTGCCCAGTGCTGATGGGATGGGCGGTTTTCACCATGGTATGAACGATCCATGACATTATAGCACTTCGCGAGGCACTTGTGCGTTCGGGTCCATCCATTCGTCGGTGCAGCAACGGGCCTACGCCTGAGTGCGTGAGGAGCGCCCACCTGTCCACCACCTGTCCTCAACAGACTCCAATGCAAGCAATCCGAAGCGGCAAGCGTGCGTATGCGAGCTTAGGTGGCTTGGCCGTGGCTCGCGCGTGGGTGTAGAGAGCGAGTGTCTCGCGGGTGCAGCAGGGTGACAGCAGGGGCCAAGCAAAAGGTGCTCCGACAGATCGTCACCAGGGATTCGCACGTGGTCCCCCACCGTACTACTGATCTGGCCCAATGGTGCTTACGTGCCCAGTGCTGATGGGATGGGCGGTTTTCACCATGGTATGAACGATCCATGACATTATAGCACTTCGCGAGGCACTTGTGCGTTCGGGTCCATCCATTCGTCGGTGCAGCAACGGGCCTACGCCTGAGTGCGTGAAGAGCGCCCACCTGTCCACCACCTGTCCTCAGCAGACTCTAATGCAAGCAATCCGAAGCGGCAAGCGTGCGTATGCGAGCTTAGGTGGCTTGGCTCGCGCGTGGGTGTAGAGAGCGAGTGTCTCGCGGGTGCAGCAGGGTGACAGCAGGGGCCAATCAAAAGGTGCTCCGACAGATCGTCACCAGGGATTCGCACGTGGTCCCCCACCGTACTACTGATCTGGCCCAATGGTGCTTACGTGCCCAGTGCTGATGGGATGGGCGGTTTTCACCATGGTATGAACGATCCATGACATTATAGCACTTCGCGAGGCACTTGTGCGTTCGGGTCCATCCATTCGTCGGTGCAGCAACGGGCCTACGCCTGAGTGCGTGAGGAGCGCCCACCTGTCCACCACCTGTCCTCAACAGACTCCAATGCAAGCAATCCGAAGCGGCAAGCGTGCGTATGCGAGCTTAGGTGGCTTGGCCGTGGCTCGCGCGTGGGTGTAGAGAGCGAGTGTCTCGCGGGTGCAGCAGGGTGACAGCAGGGGCCAAGCAAAAGGTGCTCCGACAGATCGTCACCAGGGATTCGCACGTGGTCCCCCACCGTACTACTGATCTGGCCCAATGGTGCTTACGTGCCCAGTGCTGATGGGATGGGCGGTTTTCACCATGGTATGAACGATCCATGACATTATAGCACTTCGCGAGGCACTTGTGCGTTCGGGTCCATCCATTCGTCGGTGCAGCAACGGGCCTACGCCTGAGTGCGTGAGGAGCGCCCACCTGTCCACCACCTGTCCTCAGCAGACTCCAATGCAAGCAATCCGAAGCGGCAAGCGTGCGTATGCGAGCTTAGGTGGCTTGGCCGTGGCTCGCGCGTGGGTGTAGAGAGCGAGTGTCTCGCGGGTGCAGCAGGGTGACAGCAGGGGCCAAGCAAAAAGTGCTCCGACAGATCGTCACCAGGGATTCGCACGTGGTCCCCCACCGTACTACTGATCTGGCCCAATGGTGCTTACGTGCCCAGTGCTGATGGGATGGGCGGTTTTCACCATGGTATGAACGATCCATGACATTATAGCACTTCGCGAGGCAGTTGACTTGTGCGTTCGGGTCCATCCATTCGTCGGTGCAGCAACGGGCCTACGCCTGAGTGCGTGAGGAGCGCCCACCTGTCCACCACCTGTCCTCAGCAGACTCCAATGCAAGCAATCCGAAGCGGCAAGCGTGCGTATGCGAGCTTAGGTGGCTTGGCCGTGGCTCGCGCGTGGGTGTAGAGAGCGAGTGTCTCGCGGGTGCAGCAGGGTGACAGCAGGGGCCAAGCAAAAGGTGCTCCGACAGATCGTCACCAGGGATTCGCACGTGGTCCCCCACCGTACTACTGATCTGGCCCAATGGTGCTTACGTGCCCAGTGCTGATGGGATGGGCGGTTTTCACCATGGTATGAACGATCCATGACATTATAGCACTTCGCGAGGCACTTGTGCGTTCGGGTCCATCCATTCGTCGGTGCAGCAACGGGTCCTGTAACGCAAGGAATTTTTTTTTTTTTTTTTAACGGGCCTACGCCTGAGTGCGTGAAGAGCGCCCACCTGTCCACCACCTGTCCTCAGCAGACTCTAATGCAAGCAATCCGAAGCGGCAAGCGTGCGTATGCGAGCTTAGGTGGCTTGGCTCGCGCGTGGGTGTAGAGAGCGAGTGTCTCGCGGGTGCAGCAGGGTGACAGCAGGGGCCAAGCAAAAGGTGCTCCGACAGATCGTCACCAGGGATTCGCATGTGGTCCCCCACCGTACTACTGATCTGGCCCAATGGTGCTTACGTGCCCAGTGCTGATGGGATGGGCGGTTTTCACCATGGTATGAACGATCCATGACATTATAGCACTTCGCGAGGTACTTGTGCGTTCGGGTCCATCCATTCGTCGGTGCAGCAACGGTAGTTACCGGGTGCCCCACTTGTGGGCAAGTAGGTTTGTGGTTGAACCTGCTGGTCGAGGTTGTCGTTGATGGGGGTGGAGATACAGAGCTTATGACACGGTCAGGTGTCGTACCCCAGCGTCGGGGTCCTGTAACGCAAGGAATTTTTTTTTTTAACGGGCCTACGCCTGAGTGCGTGAGGAGCGCCCACCTGTCCACCACCTGTCCTCAACAGACTCCAATGCAAGCAATCCGAAGCGGCAAGCGTGCGTATGCGAGCTTAGGTGGCTTGGCCGTGGCTCGCGCGTGGGTGTAGAGAGCGAGTGTCTCGCGGGTGCAGCAGGGTGACAGCAGGGGCCAAGCAAAAGGTGCTCCGACAGATCGTCACCAGGGATTCGCACGTGGTCCCCCACCGTACTACTGATCTGGCCCAATGGTGCTTACGTGCCCAGTGCTGATGGGATGGGCGGTTTTCACCATGGTATGAACGATCCATGACATTATAGCACTTCGCGAGGCACTTGTGCATGCGTTCGGGTCCATCCATTCGTCGGTGCAGCAACGGGCCTACGCCTGAGTGCGTGAGGAGCGCCCACCTGTCCACCACCTGTCCTCAGCAGACTCCAATGCAAGCAATCCGAAGCGGCAAGCGTGCGTATGCGAGCTTAGGTGGCTTGGCCGTGGCTCGCGCGTGGGTGTAGAGAGCGAGTGTCTCGCGGGTGCAGCAGGGTGACAGCAGGGGCCAATCAAAAGGTGCTCCGACAGATCGTCACCAGGGATTCGCACGTGGTCCCCCACCGTACTACTGATCTGGCCCAATGGTGCTTACGTGCCCAGTGCTGATGGGATGGGCGGTTTTCACCATGGTATGAACGATCCATGACATTATAGCACTTCGCGAGGCACTTGACTTGTGCGTTCGGGTCCATCCATTCGTCGGTGCAGCAACGGGCCTACGCCTGAGTGCGTGAGGAGCGCCCACCTGTCCACCACCTGTCCTCAGCAGACTCCAATGCAAGCAATCCGAAGCGGCAAGCGTGCGTATGCGAGCTTAGGTGGCTTGGCCGTGGCTCGCGCGTGGGTGTAGAGAGCGAGTGTCTCGCGGGTGCAGCAGGGTGACAGCAGGGGCCAAGCAAAAGGTGCTCCGACAGATCGTCACCAGGGATTCGCACGTGGTCCCCCACCGTACTACTGATCTGGCCCAATGGTGCTTACGTGCCCAGTGCTGATGGGATGGGCGGTTTTCACCATGGTATGAACGATCCATGACATTATAGCACTTCGCGAGGCAGTTGACTTGTGCGTTCGGGTCCATCCATTCGTCGGTGCAGCAACGGGCCTACGCCTGAGTGCGTGAAGAGCGCCCACCTGTCCACCACCTGTCCTCAGCAGACTCCAATGCAAGCAATCCGAAGCGGCAAGCGTGCGTATGCGAGCTTAGGTGGCTTGGCCGTGGCTCGCGCGTGGGTGTAGAGAGCGAGTGTCTCGCGGGTGCAGCAGGGTGACAGCAGGGGCCAATCAAAAGGTGCTCCGACAGATCGTCACCAGGGATTCGCACGTGGTCCCCCACCGTACTACTGATCTGGCCCAATGGTGCTTACGTGCCCAGTGCTGATGGGATGGGCGGTTTTCACCATGGTATGAACGATCCATGACATTATAGCACTTCGCGAGGCACTTGACTTGTGCGTTCGGGTCCATCCATTCGTCGGTGCAGCAACGGGCCTACGCCTGAGTGCGTGAGGAGCGCCCACCTGTCCACCACCTGTCCTCAGCAGACTCCAATGCAAGCAATCCGAAGCGGCAAGCGTGCGTATGCGAGCTTAGGTGGCTTGGCCGTGGCTCGCGCGTGGGTGTAGAGAGCGAGTGTCTCGCGGGTGCAGCAGGGTGACAGCAGGGGCCAAGCAAAAGGTGCTCCGACAGATCGTCACCAGGGATTCGCACGTGGTCCCCCACCGTACTACTGATCTGGCCCAATGGTGCTTACGTGCCCAGTGCTGATGGGATGGGCGGTTTTCACCATGGTATGAACGATCCATGACATTATAGCACTTCGCGAGGCAGTTGACTTGTGCGTTCGGGTCCATCCATTCGTCGGTGCAGCAACGGGCCTACGCCTGAGTGCGTGAAGAGCGCCCACCTGTCCACCACCTGTCCTCAGCAGACTCCAATGCAAGCAATCCGAAGCGGCAAGCGTGCGTATGCGAGCTTAGGTGGCTTGGCCGTGGCTCGCGCGTGGGTGTAGAGAGCGAGTGTCTCGCGGGTGCAGCAGGGTGACAGCAGGGGCCAATCAAAAGGTGCTCCGACAGATCGTCACCAGGGATTCGCACGTGGTCCCCCACCGTACTACTGATCTGGCCCAATGGTGCTTACGTGCCCAGTGCTGATGGGATGGGCGGTTTTCACCATGGTATGAACGATCCATGACATTATAGCACTTCGCGAGGCACTTGACTTGTGCGTTCGGGTCCATCCATTCGTCGGTGCAGCAACGGGCCTACGCCTGAGTGCGTGAGGAGCGCCCACCTGTCCACCACCTGTCCTCAGCAGACTCCAATGCAAGCAATCCGAAGCGGCAAGCGTGCGTATGCGAGCTTAGGTGGCTTGGCCGTGGCTCGCGCGTGGGTGTAGAGAGCGAGTGTCTCGCGGGTGCAGCAGGGTGACAGCAGGGGCCAAGCAAAAGGTGCTCCGACAGATCGTCACCAGGGATTCGCACGTGGTCCCCCACCGTACTACTGATCTGGCCCAATGGTGCTTACGTGCCCAGTGCTGATGGGATGGGCGGTTTTCACCATGGTATGAACGATCCATGACATTATAGCACTTCGCGAGGCAGTTGACTTGTGCGTTCGGGTCCATCCATTCGTCGGTGCAGCAACGGGCCTACGCCTGCCCTATGGCAGGCTGGCTGGGGGTTACCCTAAGGTAACCCGGGCCCCCCGTTACCCAGGTTGTCAACCGAGGGGGTAACGAGGAGACCCGGGCTGAAGGACCTTCACATCCTCGTTGGACCCTCGTTTCCTCCGGCTGGGTTACCTAGCTTTGGCGACCCGGTTATGGGGGGTAGGTAACCCCAGTCCGTTTACAGGGGGGTAACCCCAGTCCGTTTACAGGGGGTAACACCAGTCCGCTAACAGGGGGCTAACCCCAGTCCAGTTTCGGGGGGGTAACCCCCGTCTAGTTATGGGGCCTGACCCGCCCCCTGTGCACCCCCATGACACCAATATGCATGGGCATCCCCAGTCCGATCATGTGGCAGTCCTGTCACACCCCCTCCACACACCCATCACTCCAATACGCATCCTCAGTCTGATTACAGGTCCTGACCCAGCCACCCCCTGCGCACCCATTTCACCCCCATAGGAGCGTCCCCAGTCTGGTCATGGGGCGCATGGTTGTCTGAAGCCATATTTGTGTAGCCCCCCATCTCCCATAACGACCAACGCAATACTATCAGCCCATACACAACGTTCACACCCAGATCCTACTGTAACGCTCATTGCTTGCCAGGGCCACACTTTCCACGTCCTGGAGCTCCAGCAGCCGCTGGCTTGCCCTGTCCCAGTGCTCCACCAGCAGCCACCGGCTTGCCCTGTCCTGACTGCTGAGGCTTGTTGCCTGGATCTATCAGCTCTCCCAGAGGCACTGCAATGTAAGGGTGGGCAGACAATTAGATACCGGCACTGCACACATGAGAGGTTCAAAGCAGTCCGGACACAATGTTTGGTTTGAATAAGCAAGAAGGAAGCTAGTCGAAGTACACAGGCAACAATGACTAGTAGCCTGTTGCAGGTTGTTAATGCCATACAGGGACATACCGCACCTACCACAGCACGACAGCCTCCCGCTGGCACTTCTTGACGGAAGCCCACACACCAACATAATTCTCCGCCACGTAGTCTGGCTTCTCGTCAGCTGCTGTTGCTGCCTTGCCCTTCACAGGCTTGTCAGGTTCCCTGTGTCAAAGAGCAAAGGTGTATGATGAGATCCGACAGTGGAGTTTGTTAGCTTGTAGATATGAATTCATGTCATGCATATCTGCATTAATAAACTTACTCCTTGCGGCGCCCAACATCTGCAGGCTTGAGGGCGTTCACCACCATCCCCGCTAGCAGCAGCAGGCTCAAGCCGACCGTGAGTAGGTGGTTGCGGACTACTACACCAGCATCCTCGTCACGAAGAATTGATACCAAGAGCGTTGAAAACTGGTCATACGTGCACTCATCTTGCTGGAGAAGCTTTTCGATCGCATCCACCCCCGTCTTGCCAATAGCTAAGAAGCTCGCAGGCGCAAGGTCAATGCCGGTGTTAAATGATGGAATACGACCAGGGCCAATGTTGATGAGGGCGCTGCGCTGTTGTTGCCGCTGAACAGGTTGACCGTGAGGCGGGTCAAACCTTTGGCGCTTGGACTGGGGCGCGTTCTGTTCACCGACGTAGTCGTCAAGAGGATTACCATCACCATCATATAGGACTCGATTCATCTGCGCTGTCAAGCTCGAGCGGTATGAGAATGTTGACCCAGTCAATATCTGTATCCTTATTCAAAGGTTAGCATGCAGTGTATGTTAAGTAAGGTCAAAGCCAATTTGTTTATAATTTGCGTTGTAAGTAGCGTATGTTCACTGGCATCCAACTTGTTTGGCCCAAGGCGTGATGCATGCCGTACAATCCCGTGCTGCTGATCAAAAGTTGCCTCCTGCCAGTCTAAGCTTTATTCTATGCATTTCTGTTAGACGGCTATGATCCAAGCATTTTTGATATAGCCCTGGTTGCCTGGCATGCATGTAGTGCCGGCCCTGCATCTGTACATGCGGCTGGGAAGCACGCCCGGCCGGGCTCACGCTGCCATTTGATTCACAGCTGAAGTGCCCCGTGCTCAAAAACGTCCCACATCGTGCGACTGATGGGCCGTGGCACCTGCCGGAGTCGATTTTGCCATGTATGGCCATGCATGGCTGATCAGTTCCTGGTAGGTTGTGATTGCATGGCATTGGAATATCCTCATATCAAGGCACCATACGTACCCCGCGGTGAGGTGCCTACGTGTGTAGACGGCATAGCCGGCTGGCTGCTGAGTGAGTAGCCGGCTGGCTGCTGAGTGAGTAGCCGGCTGGCTGCTGCATGTGTAGCCAGCAGGCTGCTGCGACTACTCTCGCATCAGGTACAGTCTAATGATGGGAGATGTGTGCGTGCCTGCGGCTTGCCGTGGGGCCCACTTCTAGCTATCTAGCCATGTGCGTGGGACAGCCCAGAGGACGATTGACTGTAGGCCCCATCCATGGTGTGTGCCGAGTGCATACGAACTGCTGTTGTGCGCCTTCTGCTGGGTTTGGCGTAGCAATGGGATAAGTGTCGTGGCTGCGGCTTGCTGCGGGGCAGCCCAGTGGATGATTGATGACTCTAAACCCCGTCCATGGTGTATGCTGAGCGCATACAAACTGTTGTGCTTCTGCTGGTATTGGTGTAGTGATGGGAGATGGGAGATGTGTGCGTGCCTGTGGCTTGCCATGGGGCCCATGTCTAGCTAGCTAGCCATGTGCCACACGCGGGACAGCCCAGTGGATGATTGACTGTACACTATGGAACTGTTGTGCTCTTTCTGCTGGGTTTGTTGTAGCGATGGGAGATGTGTCTCCGTCTCTGTCGGTCAGTGCAAGTGCCTCCGTCGGTGCACCATCTGTTGGCGCGCCAACCAGCCAAACCCCGCCCCCGCATTTGTGCAAGTGCCTCCATCGGTCAGCACAAGTGCCTCCGTCGGCGCATCAACCTGCCCCGCCCCACCCCGCACTCACGCAAGTGCCTCCGTCGGTTGGCAAAAATGGCTCTGTCAGCACACCACCCCGCAAGGGGCCAGGGTGCAGGGCCAGGGGCCAGGGCACAGGGACCAGCGTGCAAGGCCAGGTCACAGGGGCCAGGGGCCAGGGCACAGGGGCCAGGGTACAGGGCCAGGGGCCAGTGTGTAGGGCCAGGGGCCAGGGCACAGGGACCAGCGTGCAAGGCCAGGTCACAGGGGCCAGGGGCCAGGGCACAGGGGCCAGGGTACAGGGGCCAGGGCACAGGGGCCAGGGCACAGGGGCCAGGGCACAGGGCCTGCCAGGGGACACCGTGCAGGGCCAGGGGCCAGGAGCCAGGACACAGGGGCCAGGGCACAGGGGCCAGGGCACAGGGGCCAGGGCACAGGGGCCAGGGCACAGGGGCCAGGGCACAGGGGCCAGGACACAGGGGCCAGGGCATAGGGGACAGGGCACAGGGGCCAGGGCACAGGGGCCAGGACACAGGGGCCAGGGCATAGGGGACAGGGCACAGGGGCCAGGGTACAGGGGCCAGGGCACAGGGCTAGGGCACAGGGTGCAGGGCTAGGGCCAGGGGTGCAGGGCCAGGGCGCAGGGTGCAGGGCCAGGGGCCAGGGTGCAGGGCCAGGGGGGGCAGCGCCAGGGGCCAGGGCGCAGGGCCAGGGGCCAGGGCGCAGGGCCAGGGGCCAGGGGCCAGGGCCAGGGGCCAGGGTGCAGGGCCAGGACCCAGGGTGCAGGGCCAGGTGCCAGTGCGCAGGGCCAGGGGCCAGGGGCCAGTGCGCAGGGCCAGGGTGCAGGGTCGGTCGGTGCAAGTGCCTCCATCGGTCGGTGCACCAACCAACCACACCCCGCACTCACAAAAGTGCCTCTGTCAGTCGGTGCAAGTGCCTCCATCGGTCGGTCGGTTGTTGTACCGATGGGAGATGTGTCTCCGTCTTTGTCGGTCAGTGCAAGTGCCTCCGTCAGTGCACCATCTGTTGGCGCACCAACCAGCCAAACCCCGGCCCCGCATTTGCACAAGTGCCTCCATCGGTCAGCACAAGTGCCTCCGTCGGCGCATCAACCTGCCCTGCCCCACCCCGCACTCACGCAAGTGCCTCCGTTGGTTGGCACAAATGGCTCTGTCAGCACACCAACCCGCCAGGGGCCAGGGTGCAGGGCCAGGGGCCAGTGTGTAGGGCCAGGGGCCAGGGGCCAGGGCACAGGGGCCAGCGTGCAAGGCCAGGTCACAGGGGCCAGGGGCCAGGGCACAGGGGCCAGGGTACAGGGGCCAGGGCACAGGGGCCAGGGCACAGGGGCCAGGGTACAGGGGCCAGGGCACAGGGGCCAGGGCATAGGGGACAGGGCACAGGGGCCAGGGCATAGGGGACAGGGCACAGGGGCCAGGGTACAGGGGCCAGGGCACAGGGGCCAGGGCACAGGGGCCAGGGCACAGGGGCCAGGGCACAGGGGCCAGGGCACAGGGGCCAGGGCACAGGGGCCAGGGCATAGGGGACAGGGCACAGGGGCCAGGGCATAGGGGCCAGGGTACAGGGGCCAGGGCACAGGGGCCAGGGCATAGGGGACAGGGCACAGGGGCCAGGGCATAGGGGACAGGGCACAGGGGCCAGGGTACAGGGGCCAGGGCACAGGGCTAGGGCACAGGGTGCAGGGCTAGGGCCCAGGGTGCAGGGCCAGGGCGCAGGGTGCAAGGCCAGGGGCCAGGGTGCAGGGCACAGGGGCCAGGGCACAGGGGCGAGGGCACAGGGCCCGCCAGGGGACACCGAGCAGGGCCAGGGGCCAGGGGCCAGGGCACAGGGGCCAGGGCACAGGGGCCAGGGCACAGGGGACAGGGCACAGGGGCCAGGGCACAGGGGCCAGGGCACAGGGGCCAGGGCACAGGGGCCAGGGCACAGGGGCCAGGGCACAGGGGCCAGGGCACAGGGGCCAGGGCACAGGGGCCAGGGCATAGGGGCCAGGGCACAGGGGCCAGGGCACAGGGGCCAGGGCACAGGGGCCAGGGCACAGGGGCCAGGGCACAGGGGCCAGGGCATAGGGGACAGGGCACAGGGGCCAGGGTACAGAAGCCAGGGCACAGGGCCAGGGCACAGGGGCCAGGGCACAGGGGCCAGGGCATAGGGGACAGGGCACAGGGGCCAGGGTACAGAAGCCAGGGCACAGGGCCAGGGCACAGGGGCCAGGGCACAGGGGCCAGGGCACAGGGGCCAGGGCACAGGGGCCAGGGCACAGGGGCCAGGGCACAGGGGCCAGGGCACAGGGGCCAGGGCACAGGGGCCAGGGCACAGGGGCCAGGACACAGGGGCCAGGGCATAGGGGACAGGGCACAGGGGCCAGGGCACAGGGGCCAGGACACAGGGGCCAGGGCATAGGGGACAGGGCACAGGGGCCAGGGTACAGGGGCCAGGGCACAGGGCTAGGGCACAGGGTGCAGGGCTAGGGGCCAGGGTGCAGGGCCAGGGGGGGCAGCGCCAGGGGCCAGGGCGCAGGGCCAGGGGCCAGGGCGCAGGGCCAGGGGCCAGGGGCCAGGGCCAGGGGCCAGGGTGCAGGGCCAGGACCCAGGGTGCAGGGCCAGGTGCCAGTGCGCAGGGCCAGGGGCCAGGGGCCAGTGCGCAGGGCCAGGGTGCAGGGTCGGTCGGTGCAAGTGCCTCCATCGGTCGGTGCACCAACCAACCACACCCCGCACTCACAAAAGTGCCTCTGTCAGTCGGTGCAAGTGCCTCCATCGGTCGGTCGGTTGTTGTACCGATGGGAGATGTGTCTCCGTCTTTGTCGGTCAGTGCAAGTGCCTCCGTCAGTGCACCATCTGTTGGCGCACCAACCAGCCAAACCCCGGCCCCGCATTTGCACAAGTGCCTCCATCGGTCAGCACAAGTGCCTCCGTCGGCGCATCAACCTGCCCTGCCCCACCCCGCACTCACGCAAGTGCCTCCGTTGGTTGGCACAAATGGCTCTGTCAGCACACCAACCCGCCAGGGGCCAGGGTGCAGGGCCAGGGGCCAGTGTGTAGGGCCAGGGGCCAGGGGCCAGGGCACAGGGGCCAGCGTGCAAGGCCAGGTCACAGGGGCCAGGGGCCAGGGCACAGGGGCCAGGGTACAGGGGCCAGGGCACAGGGGCCAGGGCACAGGGGCCAGGGTACAGGGGCCAGGGCACAGGGGCCAGGGCATAGGGGACAGGGCACAGGGGCCAGGGCATAGGGGACAGGGCACAGGGGCCAGGGTACAGGGGCCAGGGCACAGGGGCCAGGGCACAGGGGCCAGGGCACAGGGGCCAGGGCACAGGGGCCAGGGCACAGGGGCCAGGGCACAGGGGCCAGGGCATAGGGGCCAGGGCACAGGGGCCAGGGCATAGGGGACAGGGCACAGGGGCCAGGGCATAGGGGCCAGGGTACAGGGGCCAGGGCACAGGGGCCAGGGCATAGGGGACAGGGCACAGGGGCCAGGGCATAGGGGACAGGGCACAGGGGCCAGGGTACAGGGGCCAGGGCACAGGGCTAGTTTGTTGGGAGACAGCGGCTTTTCAGTCGTGCTACAACCTGGTCGCTTTTCAGGGTCGCCGGAGTTGCCAGACATCGACATTGGTGCAAAAATATTACATTGTATGGGCTTCATGGATAATTGATCCTCGGCCGACTGTAACTGGGGGGTTACCGAGCTCGGCAGGGTTACCGGGCGAGCTGAGGGAGGGATTACCCTGGGTCAGCCAGGGTAACACTGGGCCGGACTGCCATAGGGCTGAGTGCGTGAAGAGCGCCCACCTGTCCACCACCTGTCCTCAGCAGACTCTAATGCAAGCAATCCGAAGCGGCAAGCGTGCGTATGCGAGCTTAGGTGGCTTGGCTCGCGCGTGGGTGTAGAGAGCGAGTGTCTCGCGGGTGCAGCAGGGTGACAGCAGGGGCCAATCAAAAGGTGCTCCGACAGATCGTCACCAGGGATTCGCACGTGGTCCCCCACCGTACTACTGATCTGGCCCAATGGTGCTTACGTGCCCAGTGCTGATGGGATGGGCGGTTTTCACCATGGTATGAACGATCCATGACATTATAGCACTTCGCGAGGCACTTGTGCGTTCGGGTCCATCCATTCGTCGGTGCAGCAACGGGCCTACGCCTGAGTGCGTGAGGAGCGCCCACCTGTCCACCACCTGTCCTCAGCAGACTCTAATGCAAGCAATCCGAAGCGGCAAGCGTGCGTATGCGAGCTTAGGTGGCTTGGCTCGCGCGTGGGTGTAGAGAGCGAGTGTCTCGCGGGTGCAGCAGGGTGACAGCAGGGGCCAATCAAAAGGTGCTCCGACAGATCGTCACCAGGGATTCGCACGTGGTCCCCCACCGTACTACTGATCTGGCCCAATGGTGCTTACGTGCCCAGTGCTGATGGGATGGGCGGTTTTCACCATGGTATGAACGATCCATGACATTATAGCACTTCGCGAGGCACTTGTGCGTTCGGGTCCATCCATTCGTCGGTGCAGCAACGGGCCTACGCCTGAGTGCGTGAAGAGCGCCCACCTGTCCACCACCTGTCCTCAGCAGACTCTAATGCAAGCAATCCGAAGCAGCAAGCGTGCGTATGCGAGCTTAGGTGGCTTGGCTCGCGCGTGGGTGTAGAGAGCGAGTGTCTCGCGGGTGCAGCAGGGTGACAGCAGGGGCCAATCAAAAGGTGCTCCGACAGATCGTCACCAGGGATTCGCACGTGGTCCCCCACCGTACTACTGATCTGGCCCAATGGTGCTTACGTGCCCAGTGCTGATGGGATGGGCGGTTTTCACCATGGTATGAACGATCCATGACATTATAGCACTTCGCGAGGCACTTGTGCGTTCGGGTCCATCCATTCGTCGGTGCAGCAACGGGCCTACGCCTGAGTGCGTGAGGAGCGCCCACCTGTCCACCACCTGTCCTCAACAGACTCCAATGCAAGCAATCCGAAGCGGCAAGCGTGCGTATGCGAGCTTAGGTGGCTTGGCCGTGGCTCGCGCGTGGGTGTAGAGAGCGAGTGTCTCGCGGGTGCAGCAGGGTGACAGCAGGGGCCAAGCAAAAGGTGCTCCGAAAGACTGATGGGATGGGCGGTTTTCACCATGGTATGAACGATCCATGACATTATAGCACTTCGCGAGGCACTTGTGCATGCGTTCGGGTCCATCCATTCGTCGGTGCAGCAACGGGCCTACGCCTGAGTGCATGAGGAGCGCCCACCTGTCCACCACCTGTCCTCAACAGACTCCAATGCAAGCAATCCGAAGCGGCAAGCGTGCGTATGCGAGCTTAGGTGGCTTGGCCGTGGCTCGCGCGTGGGTGTAGAGAGCGAGTGTCTCGCGGGTGCAGCAGGGTGACAGCAGGGGCCAAGCAAAAGGTGCTCCGACAGATCGTCACCAGGGATTCGCATGTGGTCCCCCACCGTACTACTGATCTGGCCCAATGGTGCTTACGTGCCCAGTGCTGATGGGATGGGCGGTTTTCACCATGGTATGAACGATCCATGACATTATAGCACTTCGCGAGGCACTTGTGCGTTCGGGTCCATCCATTCGTCGGTGCAGCGACGGGCCTGCCTACGCCTTAGTGCGTGAGGAGCGCCCACCTGTCCACAACCTGTCCGCAGCAGACTCCAAGCAATCCGAAGCGGCCAAGCGTGTGTATGCGAGCTTAGGTGGCTTGGCTCGCGCGTGGGTGCGTTGCTTTGGGACGCTCTTTGCTGCCTAAGACCTTTGTCCTGAGAGGACTGCATGCGTGTATGGTCCAGTTCTTTGTCAGGATGGAGCTGCTGACCCCTTTTTCCGCCGCCATGTATACTGTACCACCGCAGGCACCATTCCCCTCGCCTTCACCACCTCCAATATCTTGCGCGTCTTCTTTGCGCTCATCTTCGGTACCATCATCTTCGCGCTACTGGTGGGCCTGATGCTCATGCCCGTGATCTTCAGCCTGGTGGGGCCGGATCCGCTGAAACGCGGCGACAAGGCTGTGGCTGGTGGCCAGTTCCGCGGCAGGAGTTGAGCAGCGTTCGGGGGGCGAAGCCCAACGCAAGGGTGTTAATATGGTTTAACGCTTGCGTAATTGTTTCACATACCGTTGTCATGAAATTGAATCGGCCGGGAATGCCGCGTGTCGAAGTGAGCGAGGGTGCGAGGGCGGTGTCCAATCCGCCGTAATGGCTGGCGTGCAGGATGTCGGATGTCCCGGGTAGTAGTAACTGTTACAGTGGGTGTAGAGGCGCGTACGTTGCCACTCTGTAAGATGGCTCACATTGTTTAATGCCAGCATGCCCTGCGGGATTCCGAGGATCACGGTCCGATTCGGTTACATGCGGGCAGTTTTCCCTGAATTGTTGGGCGCCAAGCGCGCGTGCGTGGTGTAGAGCCAGCAGCAGCCGCTTCTCTGCAGCTTGTTGTAACGGTTACAGTGGGTTCCAGACCAAGAGGTAGAACCATCGGGCGCATCGCCTGACACTGAACAAGACGGAGGAAACAAAGACCGACATGCACCGAAACAAAGGCAAATAAACCACCAGAACACCAAGTTGACAGGCCGTAGGCATACCGAGCAACAGCCAGCACCCAGCAGGTTGCAGCTGTGCTGGCGCCTACGGTGCGATGTGTGTGTCTACATACGGTGTGTGTAACCGATTACAATGTTCGCCAAGGCGAAACATTGTTTCCCTACCTTGCTTGCGCCATCAGCTCCCTTCAGCGACCGTGCCTGTCGTTGCTGGTGAGTCGCAATGGGGGCGATAGATGAGGCAGGCAGGCGAGTGAAGGCCAGCTGTTGTATTACGGTACCAGTTAGGCCTGTCAGTCTCCCTTGCCTACTCACTGCTTACTTCCTCTTACTTATCCTTACTTCACTTAACCTTACTTACTCTTGCCGACCGGAGCCTTATCTGGCCGTAACTAACTTAACTGCAGCTTACTTGTGGTTCGACGTTACTGAACGTCGACCCACGGGGCTTCGCACCTTTGCGTCGCCGTGACACTGGTCACTGGTAGAAGTCTCCTTGACTTCCGTCTTACTTGTCTATCGGTTGATACTTGGCGGTCTTCGCCTAACGCTGACTGTAGCGGGTTCGCCGGTCGTGCTGTACGACCGCCCGCCAGCGGAGCCCTTCGCTCTGGCTTATCTTTGGCACTTCGCCCAACCGGTAGTTATCTCTACCACCTCTAAAGGACTGGTGGTACAACAGTGGTATCGAGACGGCCTTCCTGGCGTCTCGCAAACTCTCTCAAACGCTTCCTAACGCTTCCGCATCTTCGATGTCCGACCTGATGGACCTCCACATCCACCTGGCAAACCCCGATCTGACTATGGGTATGCGCGCTTGACTGATTCACGCTTATTCGTGTTCTTTCCTTCGCGTGGTGCCTACTTACTAGCTGTCTTCGCAGAAGAGTCGATCTTCCTAGCCGGTGGTGAGGCGTCTCGCACTCGCGACGCCGGTACGCAGGCTACTTTGTCTTATAGCACCGGTACGCATGGAACGCCTCTTCGCACTCGGCAGGGGCCGGCGCACTCAGGGACACTTGGGTCGAACTGTCGCCATCCCTGCGCCTGCTGCCGTTGGTCCTCTTGCTGCCCCTGTCGATGTCCCTGCTCCTGTCCTGAATCCCGTAGCTGCTCCACTTGCCGGGATTGCTAACGCTGGAGTAGGGATCCCTCCGGCGCTCGGTCTGCCGCCCGCACTTGCTGGCGCTAACTTGCTCGGGCCGGTTTTGTTTCAGCCTGTCCCCGCTAATCAACAACCGCATGCGCTTCCTTTTGTGCCGTTTCCCGCACCTCCTGCGCCCCTTGCCGCGCCGGTGTCGAACTTTGCACACGCCCATGCCGTTGTTGCGACTAACGCTGGACTGGCCGCGCCTTACCTCGCAGCTGCCCAGACGGACGACATGCCGCCTGTGCCGCCTTCTGTGACCCACGCGCCGCCCACTTTGGCTGCGGCGTCCATCGGTCATCAGGCCACTTCGGCTGGCGGCCCTTCTTCGGGTGACCTTCCGCGGGTTAGTATTCCACCGCCGGTACTTAACCTAGATGAGCGGCTAGATTCTAAGAAGACGTCTGCCCGCGTTCGGTCCTTCCTTCGCGATGTTCGACTGTTCTTTTCGGTCGTGTCCTGGGGCCGCCATGAGTCTTCCTGCCTTCTGTATATGTCGCAAGCGTTGCGTGGTATCGCGAAGCTGTGGTACGACGAGTGGTCTCTTTCCCAGCCCGCGTCCCGCTTGACCGTACAGTCCGTTATCGATGCGCTTACCATTCGCTTCGCGCCCCAAATCCAGACCTTAGAGACTGAAGCACGTTATCGCCTTCGTGACCTTTCCTTTCGCATGACTTCCGGCGAGACCGTTGCTGCCTATCAGAGCCGACTCGAGGCGATCCTCTCCGAAATCCCTTCGGTGACGGAGGAGGAACGCCGGTTTTGGTTCCTGGAAGGCCTTTCCGCTAGCTTGGCACCTGCCTGCGCGTCTGACTTTCACGGCCGTCCCTTTTCCTCGTATTCCGACTTGGTTCAGCATGCCATCGGCGAGGAAGCCAAGGCCTTCGTCCGCCGGCGCACCCAATCCTCTTTGCGCTCTCACGCTGCCATCTTACAGGCCGTTCCCGACTTTGAGGACGACGCCGACGACGTGCCGCCTGCCAAGAAGCCGCGTGGCGCGCCTCGCGCTGCTGCTGCTGCCGTTGCTCCGCGTGGGGGTCGCGGGGGTCGCGGGGGTCGGGGGGGCCGCAGCGGCCGCTCCGGCCGTGGCCGTCACGGGGGCTGTGGGCAGCCGGATGCGGGGGCGATGGAGGTGGACCCCTTGGCCGTGCTAACACAGTTTTTTGATCAGCATGGTCGCGCGCTGCCCCTGGGCACGGTTCGCGCGATGATTGCTGACCACCAGTGTTTCTCCTGCGGGTCTAAGGAGCACGCCTACGCGCAGTGTGACAAACTTAGCCCGGCTGCGATTGCGGGGCAGGCTGCGTACAACGCGCGCAAGGCCGCCAAGCGGAAATAGGGGGTTGCTCAGGTGCTGTCGGGGGGTTCCTCGCCTGAGTTGTTGCCTCCACCGCCTGACTTGATTGTTCGCCGCCCTGTTCGGGCTCTGCTGCCTTCTGCATTAACTGAGTTGGAGACTTCCGTGGGTCGCCCGTTCACGTTTGATGCCGTCGCTGTTTGCGCTGGTTTCGACTCTTCTTGTAACCTATTCGCGCCCCGCGGTCGTTCTTTCTCCTCCGTTGATGTTGGCGGTCACACAATCCTGGCGGTTCCCTCCACCGTTTCGCACTTGCGTTCATTGCTTTCTCACTACCGTGCATGCAAGCGTCGCCGACCTGACTCCGCCTTGGCCCTCTTGGTTCCGGCTCACGTCGCCGCGCGCAGCGCCGCGCTCCTCTCAGGTATGCGTTGTCTTCGTCGCTTTGCTGCCGGTACGTCTCTGTTTGCTGGCTTGTCTGTTGCTGGTCGTACCGTTACCCTGCCTGGCCTGCCTTATGCCGCCGAACTTTGGTACGACGCCGCACTGCCCTGTTCCGCTCCGCCTTCTGAGCCCTTTGTCTCTTCTTTGGCAGTTGCTTCTTCCCTTTCGACAGGTGGTTCGTTGCCTGTGATCCCTGTCACTGCTGTCAACCTCGCCCTTACTGCCTTGCTCGACTCGGGTGCCAGCCACGACTTCATCGGTGCTCCCGTCGTCCGCCGCCTTGGTTTGCCTATTCGGCCGTGCTCCTGGTCGCACGTTCACCTCGCTGACGGCGGTAAGCAGGCTATCTTGGGCCAGGTTACGCTTCGCCTTTCTGTGGGCTCCCTTCGCCTTACTGTTAACCCGTACGTGCTTGCCGAGCTGACTGATGCCGCTTCGTACATCTTGGGTTCTGCTACTTTGCAAAAGCACTTTGCTGTTATGGACTATGCTGCACGTTCGTTGTTGCTGCGCTCTGCCCGTGGGTCGCCGTGTCGCGTGTCTTGGCTCGCGTCGCCGGCTCAGGGGGGGCCACCCGCTGCGGATGCTGCGCCGTGCGTGAATTTCGCCGCTGCTGCTCTGCTCGCTGCCTCTGCTTCCGTCGCTTCGGGCTCTTCTGCGCGCCCCACTGTCACGAGCTGCGGTCGTAAGGAGGCTATGCGATGGCTCCGTAAGGGTGCCCATGCGTTGCTTGTCCGCCCTACTGTTCACCTTAACGCTGCTGCTGTGCCAGCTGAGACGCAGGATCCAGCTGTCGCGTCGCTTCTTAGCGAATACGCAGACGTTTTCCGCGAGATCCCCAGGCTTCCTCCGGTCCGACCCGTGGACCATACCATCCCTTTGACTCCAGGCGCTCAGCCCGTTTCGCGTCCAATGTATCGCTTGAGTCCCTTGGAGCTCGACGAGGTTAAACGGCAAGTAACTGACTTGCTTGCTAAAGGTATGATTCGTCCCAGCACGTCCCCTTACTCTGCCCCGATCCTGTTCGTGGGTAAGAAGGACGGGAGTCTGCGCATGTGCATTGACTACCGTGGCTTGAACGCGGTGACTGTGAAGAATCGCTACCCTTTGCCTCGCGTCGACGACTTGCTTGACAAACTGCGTGGGTCTGCTTACTTTAGCTCCATTGATCTGCAACAGGGCTACAACCAGATTCGCATTGCTGACTCCGATATCCCTGCCACGGCCTTTCGCACGCCCTTTGGTCACTTTGAGTACACCGTGTTGAGCTTTGGCTTGGTTAACGCCCCTGCCACCTTCCAAGCTTGCATGGACCGTATGCTCAGGCCGTACATCGATAAGTTTGTCGTGTGCTACCTGGACGATATCCTGATTTACTCCAATACCAAGGAAGAGCACTTGCATCACCTTCGTATGGTCCTGGACGTTCTTCGCAAACACCAGCTTTACGCCAAACTTTCCAAGTGCCACTGGGTGCAGGAGCAGGTCGAATACCTTGGCCACGTGGTGTCGGCTGATGGTATTCGCATGGATCCTCGTAAGGTTGCTGCCGTGCGTGACTGGCCTGTCCCTTCTGGTGTCCAGGAGCTTCGCAAGTTTTTGGGTCTTACCAACTACTTCCGTAAGTTTGTCGCGCGCTACTCGATCGTTGCTGCGCCCCTTACTTCCCTGACGCGCCAGAATGCTTTTCTGTCCGCTGCCACCTGGACTCCTGCTTGTCAACTTGCTTTCGATGAACTTAAGCGTGCTGTCGCTGAGGACATTGTTTTGAGCTTTCCCGACTACTCCGCGCCTTTTCGTGTCGAGTTGCTTACCGACGCCTCCTTGCACGGTTCGGGTGCTGTCTTGCTGCAAAACGGTCGTCCTGTTGCCTTTGCCAGTAAAAAGTTTTCCTCCGCAGAGCGTAACTACACAACGGGTGAACAAGAGCTCCTTGCGGTTGTCCACGCCCTTCGCGAGTGGCGCTGCTATCTTGAGGGTCGCTCCTTTGTGGTTAAGACCGATCACAAGCCGCTCACTTACTTGCAGGGTGTGCCTACTTTGAACCGCCGGCAGGCTCGCTGGATGGAGTTCATGGCCCGGTTCAACTTCACTTGGGAGTATCTTGCCGGTACCCTTAACATTGCTGACGCCCTTAGTCGCCACCCGTCTCTCTTTTCGGCTGTACTGTCCGTCGTTACACGTCGCCAGTCCGCCGCTTCGGAACTTACTGTCTCAGGGTTTACTTCGCGCCTTATCGCGGCTTACGCAACGGACCCGTGGTTCACTGACGCTGATAACACCTCTTCCCTTACCTGCGAGCGTGGCCTTTGGCTTCGCACCACCGGTGATCAGCGCCTGGTGGTTGTGCCCAACGATGATCAACTTCGCCACGACATCCTGACTCGCTGCCATTCGGACCCTCTTTCCGGTCATCCTGGTGTTTCCCGCTTGGTGGACCTCGTTCGTCGCACCTTTTGGTGGTCCAGCCTGGTTCGCGACGCCGCGCGCTTCGTGGAACGCTGTGACACCTGCCAACGCAACAAGCCTTTGTCCGGTAAACCTCATGGGCTCCTCCAGCCTCTGCCTGTTCCGGACGCTCCCTGGGATAGCGTGTCGCTTGACTACGTCGTTGCCTTGCCCAAAACTGAGGGGGGATACGACGCCGTGCTTGTTTTGGTCGATCGCTTGACAAAAATGGTGCATCTTGTGCCTACGACCACCACTGTCACTGCTGAACTAACCGCCCGTGCGTATTTTGACAACGTTGTCCGCCTTCACGGAGTGCCTAAGTCGGTCGTTTCCGATCGTGGGCCGCAGTTCGGTAGTAAGTTTTGGGCCGCTTTGGGTGACTTGGTCGGTACTCGTGTGAATCTGTCCACGGCATACCACCCCCAGACTGATGGGCAAACTGAACGCATGAATCGCACTCTAGGTGACGTACTTCGCAACTTTGCCGGCTTGCACCCTGACACGTGGGATACACACTTGGCTGCTGCTGAATTTGCCATGAACAATGCTGTCAATCGTTCAACTGGGCAGTCCCCGTTCTTCCTGAATTACGGATTTCACCCGGCGACTCCTGTGTCCCGTGAGCTTGACATTCCGGTGCCCGCAGCGAAGGCTTTCGTCGAGTCTTTTGTCACCCGCCTGTCTGAGGCCAAACGATGCTTGGAGGCTGCGCAACAGCGTACTACGGCGTACTACAACCTTGGCAAGAAGGACATCACCTTTGCTGCGGGTGATCAGGTCCTACTGAGCACGAAGAACTTGCGCTCCTTGTCGGGTACGCGTAAACTTCAGCCACGCTGGATTGGCCCTTTCGCTGTTAAACGCATGGTTGGGAATGCGGCTGTTGAACTCATCCTGCCTGCGGACTTGCGCATTCATCCCACTTTCCATGTTTCCTTGGTGCGACCGTACCGGGCGCCAATGGACACTGGACCATCTGACACTGAACACCCCTCGGCAGTTGAGCCGCCTCCCATAACCTGGGCCGCCGCCGAACCTCTGTTTGCCGTTGAGCGTGTATTGGACCACCGCATACGCCGCCCAGGAAAAGGTCGCCGTCGCCGGTCTGTCCATGAGTACTTGGTCAAGTGGAAGAACTACTCGTCTGAACATAACAGCTGGGAACCTGCGCGCAACTTTACCCCTGACATGAAACCTGTGCTTGACGCGTTTCGCAGCCGGGAGCGTGACGTTTCTTAGTCAATCCTGTGGCGACGCGGGGACGCTTCGTCCTGGAGGGGGGATAGTTGTTGTATTACGGTACCAGTTAGGCCTGTCAGTCTCCCTTGCCTACTCACTGCTTACTTCCTCTTACTTATCCTTACTTCACTTAACCTTACTTACTCTTGCCGACCGGAGCCTTATCTGGCCGTAACTAACTTAACTGCAGCTTACTTGTGGTTCGACGTTACTGAACGTCGACCCACGGGGCTTCGCACCTTTGCGTCGCCGTGACACTGGTCACTGGTAGAAGTCTCCTTGACTTCCGTCTTACTTGTCTATCGGTTGATACTTGGCGGTCTTCGCCTAACGCTGACTGTAGCGGGTTCGCCGGTCGTGCTGTACGACCGCCCGCCAGCAGATCCCTTCGCTCTGGCTTATCTTTGGCACTTCGCCCAACCGGTAGTTATCTCTACCACCTCTAAAGGTGGTAGAGATACTACTATTGATCACCAGAGGATGGTGAGATACTACTATTGATGGCCCTCCAATCACCGTAGAGGGCCCTCCATAGAAGAGGTGGAAGAGGTGTTGTACCACCAGTCCTTTAGAGGTGGTAGAGATAACTACCGGTTGGGCGAAGTGCCAAAGATAAGCCAGAGCGAAGGGCTCCGCTGGCGGGCGGTCGTACAGCACGACCGGCGAACCCGCTACAGTCAGCGTTAGGCGAAGACCGCCAAGTATCAACCGATAGACAAGTAAGACGGAAGTCAAGGAGACTTCTACCAGTGACCAGTGTTGTATCACGCCTGTGTGGCGCGGTGCAGAGTTACGCCTGTGTGGCGTGACGGTCACTCCTGTGTGGAGTGCAACGGATGCTTCGGCAACCGGGCGCACTGACTGTGTGTCAGTGTGGTGGCTTCGGCTACTGGTAGTGGACCTGTGTGGTCCCACTGATGTTTCATCGGTTGGAGGTTCTGGCTATGTCGAGGCCTGGAGGACGTCGAACTGTGTGTACGACGTCGAGCGCTCGCTGTGTCAAGACGGCTCGCTCTTTCTCTAACCGGTAGTTCTCACTACCCCCAAATCTGGACTTTGGCTGGTATACATCAACTGGACTCGAGACGACTTTTCTGGGATTTATCCTTCACGTTTCCGCTATAACATGTCTGACTGGGAGATGGACGACTTCGCCGGTATGGCCGCGTAACCTGCTTGTGCTTGCTTTTCTTGCGCTCGCGCAACTTTTCAAGCCTCTTGCAGACGCCGAGCCGACGCTGTGCATTTGCGGTCGGCCTCTCCTGGTCGACAAGGGCACTGACCCTCTTTTCAGCGACAAGGGTAGGGGCTCTCCTTTATCCTTGCTGCTGAGATTGTAGAATGGACCTAGTCGATCTGTTCGGGTTCGCTGGGTGGGCCGCGGCTCTCCCTCAGGTTGTTCCTGCGGGAGGCCAACAGGTCAATCCTCCGTTAGGACCACCCGCGCCTGCTGCGCTTGTTGCGCCTGCGCCGCTTAACCCACCAGCACCCGTGGCGATCCCTGTAGGCGGTGCTGCCCCTGTTGCAGTCGGGGCCGGCGTTTTGCCTGCCGGTCCGCAAGTGCAACTGCCGGCACCTGTCGGACTAGCTCCCGTAGCTGCCCTTCCCGCGCCTGCTGTCAATGTGGTTGATGATAACCCTGCCATTTTGCAGCCGCGCGTAGAGCAGCCTAGTGGTTCTTTCCGCCTTGACACTGTTGCGCCCGCCATTCACCCTTCGCCTGCAGCCACTCAGCTTGACGCCTCTGAGCTCGTTACGGGTGGATTCCCGGCTTTTGCCACGATGGGCAACGGCGCGTCTCGTGGCTCCGCTGTGGTGGAGGCTCCTTTTCGGGTGAATGTTCCGTCGCCCACGCTTTCGATTGCCGCGAAGGAAGACGAGGGCGTAGTTGCGCAACGCGTCCTAGCATTTATCCGCGATGTGACTGAAATGTGGCCTCTAGTTCCGTGGGGTCAAAATGACGCGTCGCGCCGGTTTTTCCTTTCGCATGCCTTGGAAGGTCGCGCGAAGGTGTGGTGCAACGCGTGGACTCTGGCAAAGGGCCCTTACACCTCCGATGAGCTCCTTGCTGCTTTGCGTGTTCGCTTTGCTCCTCAGCTTTTCTCGCCGGAGCATGTCACTCGCGAGTACCTGAGCGCTAACAACCATCGCATGCGCCCCCGAGACACCGTTGCCGCGTACTGTAGCCGCTTCGAGGCAAAGCTGTCTCACATTCCCAATGTGTCGGAGGGCGAGCGCATGTTCTGGTTCCGTGCTGGTCTGACTGAGTCCCTTGCCTCAGAGTGTGCGACGGATCACCTCGGCCAAGAGTTTCCCTCGTACGCCGCGTTGGTCCAGCACGCCCTAGGCAAGGAACTTCAACACGCCGCTGGAGCTGCCGCTGCTAAACGTTCGCGTGCCGCTTTACGCCTGCACTCGGTGATGGCTGTGCAGGAAAGCGACGATGAGGGTTACGAGGAGCCCGCTCCTGGCCGCAAACGTCGTCGCGCTCCTGCCGCTCCCGCTGTCGCCGCCGCTCCCGTTGTTGCCGCCGCGACCGCGGGTGGAAACTCCCGTCACGCGGATAAGAAGTGTTACAAGTGCGGGGTCATGGGTCATATCGCAGCCGATTGTTCTGTAGTGGGGCCCCGGCCTCCGCCGGGCTCGCAGCCGGCTCAGGACAAGAAGCGCAAGGGCAATCGGTTCCAGCGGGGGCGTGGCAAGAAGGAGAAGGCTCCCCCTGCTGCTGCGGCTGATGCGATGGCCGATTAGGAAGTTGCCCAGGCTGGTATTGAGGGGTTGCCCCCTGGGTCGTCGGTCGCGCCTTTGGACTTTCCTTCTCGTCGTTTAGTCCGCGCGATCCTTCCAGTTTTGCTTGACCGTATCGAACAGTTAGTGGGCCGGCGTTTCTCGTTTGACGCCACTGCTGTGTGTGCGGGCTTTCAGGACTGCTGTAACTTGTTCGTCCCGCGCGGCCGGCCCCTATCTTCTGTCGATCTCGGTGGGCACACTGTTTGGTCTGTCCCCTCCTCAGCTCGGCATTTGCGTCGTATCCTAGAGCATTATCGTACCTGCAAGCGTCGGCGCCCTGACACTGCGATTGGTTTGCTGTTACCTGCTCACGTCGCCGCCCGCGCTTCTGGTCTGCTCTCAGGTATGCGCCAAGTGCTTCGCTTCGAGTCTGGTACTGTTTTATTTAATGGGCTGACTTTAGAGGGCCGTCCGGTCGCGTTGCCTGGCTTTCCGTATGCCGCTGAGGTCTGGTACGATGCCCCTAACGCTCCCGTGCCAGTCCCCTCTGAGCCGTGCCTTGCGGTTTTGCTAGCGCACGCTACCTCCGACGCAGGTCCCTCTTTGCCCCTTGTTAACGTACGCCTTGGTGGGATGCCTTTACTTGCCTTGATCGACTCTGGCGCTAGTCATGACTTCATTAGCGCGGAGGTCGTCGATCGTCTACACCTGGCCGTGCGTCCGTGTGAATGGAAGCATGTTAACCTGGCTGATGGCGGTAAGCAGGCTATTATGGGCCAAATTACTGTTCGCTTAGCTGTCGGCTCCCTTCGGGTTACGGTTGAGCCGTATGTTCTGCCTGCTTTAACGGATACTGCTGGGTGCATTTTAGGTAACTCAACCCTGTCGAAGTACGCCGCCGTGCTTGACTTTGCTTCGCGGTGCTTGCGTCTGCGCAAGGGGGCTACGGTTTGTCGCGTGCCTTTGCTGTCGGGGTTGGGGACCACCCCGTCTGAGGGGGAGGCACCCTGCGTGAATTTTGCCGCTGCTGCTTTGTGCCAACACCCGGAAACTCCCGCCCTCGTGGGTCGAAAAGCTGCTAAACGTATGCTTCGCAAAGGTGCCCATGCTTTGTTGGTGCGCCCCAAGTTGTGCTTAAACGCCGTTGTGCCTGAGACCCCCGATCCCGAGGTTGTTGCGGTTTTGGAGAAGTACGCAGATGTGTTTCGGGAGATCCCAGGTCTGCCCCCGGTCCGCCCTGTGGATCACACCATTCCGCTCATGCCTGGTACGCATCCGGTGTCGCGTCCCATGTATCGGCTGAGTCAACCGGAATTGGATGAGGTCAAGAGGCAAGTAACGGACTTGTTGCGTAAGGGGATGGTTAGGCCTAGCACTTCTCCGTACTCTGCGCCCATCTTGTTCGTGGGTAAGAAGGATGGGACCCTACGCATGTGTATTGATTACCGTGGGTTAAACGCTGTGACCGTGAAGAACCGCTACCCGTTGCCTAGGGTAGATGATCTGCTCGATCGTTTGAGTGGGTCGGCGTATTTTAGCTCCATCGACTTGCAGCAGGGGTATAACCAGATCCGCATTGCAGAGTCGGACATCCCCGCGACTGCTTTCACTACGCCTTTCGGTCATTTTGAATACACTGTTTTGAGTTTTGGGCTGGTTAACGCGCCCGCCACTTTCCAGGCTTGTATGAACAGGATCTTCCGGCCCTACCTGGATAAGTTCGTTGTTTGCTACCTAGATGATATCCTGATATATTCCAAGACACGTGAGGAGCATTTGACGCACTTACGGTTGGTCCTGGACATTCTGCGTCGTGAGCAGTTATACGCGAAGCTCTCCAAGTGCCACTGGGCACAACCGCAGGTGGAGTATCTAGGCCACATTGTTTCTGCGGATGGGGTACGCATGGATCCGCGTAAAACGGCTGCTGTCCGCGACTGGCCTGCCCCGACTACGCTGCAAGAATTGCGTAAGTTCCTGGGGTTGACAAATTACTTCCGTAAATTTATTGCTCGTTATTCCGTCCTTGCTGCGCCGCTAACGTCCCTTACGCGTAAGGATGCTTTTAAGTCCCCTGACGCTTGGACGCCCGCGTGCCAGGAGGCGTTTGACAATATTAAACGTGCTGTTGCGGAGGATATTGTTTTGAGGTTCCCTGATTACTCTCTGCCGTTCCGTGTTGAGCTCGTTTCCGACGCTTCACTGCACGGTTCCGGAGCTGTTCTTTTGCAGGAAGGGCGACCTATCGCCTTCACCAGTAAAAAGTTCACTCCCGCGGAGCGTAATTATACCACAGGTGAACAGGAGTTGTTAGCTGTACTGCACGCCTTGAGAGAGTGGCGCTGCTACCTGGAGGGTCGGCCGTTTATTGTCAAGACGGACCACAAGCCCCTTACGTTTCTCCAAGGAGTTCCTACTCTTAATCGCCGCCAGGCCCGTTGGATGGAGTACATGGCGCGTTTTAATTATACGTGGGAGTACTGTGCGGGTACGCTTAATATCGCTGACGCTTTGAGTCGTCACCCTTCGTTGCACCTAGTTGCGCTGAATGCTGTCACACGTCGTCAGTCGTCCGCACGTGCCGTCACCCCTGCTGGCTTATCCGAGCGGGTTCGCAGTGCGTATGCGTCTGATCCCTGGTTTGCTGATCCTGCTAACACCGCCTCGCTTGTCTCTGAGCACGGTCTTTGGCTCCGCTCGGAGGGCGACAAGCGCCTTGTGGTGGTGCCTCATGATGACTTGCTGCGGCGAGACATCCTGGCGCGCTACCATGAGGATCCGTTGGCTGGTCACCCGGGTTCTACGCGCCTGCTGGAGATGGTTCGTCGCGTCTTTTGGTGGCCTCGGATGGCCCGCGACGCTGCTAACTACGTGACTTTGTGTGACACCTGCCAGCGTAACAAGCCCCTGTCCGGTAAGCCGCATGGGCTGTTGCAACCTTTGCCAATTCCTAATAACCCGTGGGAGAGTGTGTCTTTAGATTACGTTGTTGCGCTTCCCAAAACTGAGGGGGGATACGACGCTATTTTGGTGCTTGTTGATCGCCTTACGAAGATGGTGCACTTCGCGCCGTGCACGACGTCGGTTACGGCCGAGCAGACGGCCCGCTTGTTTTACGATAACGTTGTGCGTCTTCACGGCGTGCCCCAGTCTGTCGTGTCGGATCGTGGCCCTCAGTTTGCGAGTAAGTTTTGGGACGCGTTAGGTACGCTAGTGAACATGCGCACAAACCTGTCGACGGCGTATCACCCCCAGTCTGACGGCCAAACTGAACGCATGAACCGGACGTTGGGCGATATGTTGCGTAACTTCGCCGGGCTCAATCCGACTGCGTGGGATACGTACCTTAGTGCGGCAGAGTTTGCCATGAATAACGCTGTGAACCGGTCGACGGGGCAGTCGCCCTTTTTCCTAAATTATGGCTATCATCCTGCGGTGCCTGTGTGGCGCGAGATTGATGTCCCGGTTCCGGCAGCCAAGGTGTTCGTGCGGTCCTTCGCCGAACGGCTCTCAGACGCGAAGCGTTGTTTGGAAGCTGCGCAGCAACGTACTGCAGAGTACTACAACCGCGACAAGAAGGACGTACGCTTTGTGCCAGGTCAGTTGGTGTTGCTCAGCACTAAGAACCTGCGTCCCCTGGCGGTTGGTCCCCGAAAGTTGTTGCCGAGGTGGGTGGGTCCGTACCCTGTGAAACGCATGGTGGGTTCCGTTGCGGCGGAGTTGCAGTTGCCCGCGGATATGCGCATTCACCCTACCTTTCATGTGTCATTGCTGCGGCCGTACCGTGCGGAAGCCGGTGCCGGGCCCTCTGACGCTGACACACCCGCTGTTGAGTCCACTCCTGTTGCTTGGCTCAGTAACCAGTCGTTCTTTACTGTGGAGCGCATTTTGGATTATCGCGTTCGACGGCTTGGTTCTGGGCGACGCAAGCGCAACGTGCACGAGTACCTGGTCAAGTGGGCTGGCTACCCGTCGGAGGACAACAGTTGGGAACCGGCAGGGAACTTTACTCCGGACATGGCAGCAGAGCTTGAGGCCGCCCGGACGCGGGCTAAGGACTCGGCGAGGACGCTGCGTCCAGAGGGGGGATAGTTGTTGTATCACGCCTGTGTGGCGTGGTGCAGAGTTACGCCTGTGTGGCGTGACGGTCACTCCTGTGTGGAGTGCAACGGATGCTTCGGCAACCGGGCGCACTGACTGTGTGTCAGTGTGGTGGCTTCGGCTACTGGTAGTGGACCTGTGTGGTCCCACTGATGTTTCATCGGTTGGAGGTTCTGGCTATGTCGAGGCCTGGAGGACGTCGAACTGTGTGTACGACGTCGAGCGCTCGCTGTGTCAAGACGGCTCGCTCTTTCTCTAACCGGTAGTTCTCACTACCACCAAATCTGGACTTTGGCTGGTATACATCAACCAGTGTCACGGCGACGCAAAGGTGCGAAGCCCCGTGGGTCGACGTTCAGTAATGTCGAACCACAAGTAAGCTGCAGTTAAGTTAGTTACGGCCAGATAAGACTCCGGTCGGCAAGAGTAAGTAAGGCTAAGTGAAGTAAGGATAAGTAAGAGGAAGTAAGCAGTGAGTAGGTAAGGGAGACTGACAGGCCTAACTGGTACCGTAATACAACAACTATCCCCCCTCCAGGACGAAGCGTCCCCGCGTCGCCACAGGATTGACTAAGAAACGTCACGCTCCCGGCTGCGAAACGCGTCAAGCACAGGTTTCATGTCAGGGGTAAAGTTGCGCGCAGGTTCCCAGCTGTTATGTTCAGACGAGTAGTTCTTCCACTTGACCAAGTACTCATGGACAGACCGGCGACGGCGACCTTTTCCTGGGCGGCGTATGCGGTGGTCCAATACACGCTCAACGGCAAACAGAGGTTCGGCGGCGGCCCAGGTTATGGGAGGCGGCTCAACTGCCGAGGGGTGTTCAGTGTCAGATGGTCCAGTGTCCATTGGCGCCCGGTACGGTCGCACCAAGGAAACATGGAAAGTGGGATGAATGCGCAAGTCCGCAGGCAGAATGAGTTCAACAGCCGCATTCCCAACCATGCGTTTAACAGCGAAAGGGCCAATCCAGCGTGGCTGAAGTTTACGCGTACCCGACAAGGAGCGCAAGTTCTTCGTGCTCAGTAGGACCTGATCACCCGCAGCAAAGGTGATGTCCTTCTTGCCAAGGTTGTAGTACGCCGTAGTACGCTGTTGCGCAGCCTCCAAGCATCGTTTGGCCTCAGACAGGCGGGTGACAAAAGACTCGACGAAAGCCTTCGCTGCGGGCACCGGAATGTCAAGCTCACGGGACACAGGAGTCGCCGGGTGAAATCCGTAATTCAGGAAGAACGGGGACTGCCCAGTTGAACGATTGACAGCATTGTTCATGGCAAACTCAGCAGCAGCCAAGTGTGTATCCCACGTGTCGGGGTGCAAGCCGGCAAAGTTGCGAAGTACGTCACCTAGAGTGCGATTCATGCGTTCAGTTTGCCCATCAGTCTGGGGGTGGTATGCCGTGGACAGATTCACACGAGTACCGACCAAGTCACCCAAAGCGGCCCAAAACTTACTACCGAACTGCGGCCCACGATCGGAAACGACCGACTTAGGCACTCCGTGAAGGCGGACAACGTTGTCAAAATACGCACGGGCGGTTTGTTCAGCAGTGACAGTGGTGGTCGTAGGCACAAGATGCACCATTTTTGTCAAGCGATCGACCAAAACAAGCACGGCGTCGTATCCCCCCTCAGTTTTGGGCAAGGCAACGACGTAGTCAAGCGACACGCTATCCCAGGGAGCGTCCGGAACAGGCAGAGGCTGGAGAAGCCCATGAGGTTTACCGGACAAAGGCTTGTTGCGTTGGCAGGTGTCACAGCGTTCCACGAAGCGCGCGGCGTCGCGAACCAGGCTGGACCACCAAAAGGTGCGGCGGACGAGGTCGACCAAGCGGGAAACACCAGGATGACCGGAAAGAGGGTCCGAATGGCAGCGAGTCAGGATGTCGTGGCGAAGTTGATCATCGTTGGGCACAACCACCAGGCGCTGATCACCGGTGGCGCGAAGCCAAAGGCCACGCTCGCAGGTAAGGGAAGAGGTGTTATCAGAGTCAGTGAACCACGGGTCCGTTGCGTAAGCCGCGATAAGGCGCGAAGTAAACCCTGAGACAGTAAGTTCCGAAGCGGCGGACTGGCGACGTGTAACGACGGACAGTACAGCCGAAAAGAGAGACGGGTGGCGACTAAGGGCGTCAGCAATGTTAAGGGTACCGGCAAGATACTCCCAAGTGAAGTTAAACCGGGCCATGAACTCCATCCAGCGAGCCTGCCGGCGGTTCAAAGTAGGCACACCCTGCAAGTAAGTGAGCGGCTTGTGATCGGTCTTAACCACAAAGGAACGGCCCTCAAGATAGCAGCGCCACTCGCGAAGGGCGTGGACAACCGCAAGGAGCTCTTGTTCACCCGTTGTGTAGTTACGCTCTGTGGAGGAAAACTTTTTACTGGCAAAGGCAACAGGACGACCGTTTTGCAGCAAGACAGCACCCGAACCGTGCAAGGAGGCGTCGGTAAGCAACTCGACACGAAAAGGCGCGGAGTAGTCGGGGAAGCTCAAAACAATGTCCTCAGCGACAGCACGCTTAAGTTCATCGAAAGCAAGTTGACAAGCAGGAGTCCAGGCGGCAGCGGACAGAAAAGCATTCTGGCGCGTCAGGGAAGTAAGGGGCGCAGCAACGATCGAGTAGCGCGCGACAAACTTACGGAAGTAGTTGGTAAGACCCAAAAACTTGCGAAGCTCCTGGACACCAGAAGGGACAGGCCAGTCACGCACGGCAGCAACCTTACGAGGATCCATGCGAATACCATCAGCCGACACCACGTGGCCAAGGTATTCGACCTGCTCCTGCACCCAGTGGCACTTGGAAAGTTTGGCGTAAAGCTGGTGTTTGCGAAGAACGTCCAGGACCATACGAAGGTGATGCAAGTGCTCTTCCTTGGTATTGGAGTAAATCAGGATATCGTCCAGGTAGCACACGACAAACTTATCGATGTACGGCCTGAGCATACGGTCCATGCAAGCTTGGAAGGTGGCAGGGGCGTTAACCAAGCCAAAGCTCAACACGGTGTACTCAAAGTGACCAAAGGGCGTGCGAAAGGCCGTACAGCACGACCGGTTGTAGAGATAAGAGGTGGTAGAGATAACTACCGGTTGGGCGAAGTGCCAAAGATAAGCCAGAGCGAAGGGCTCCGCTGGCGGGCGGTCGTACAGCACGACCGGCGAACCCGCTACAGTCAGCGTTAGGCGAAGACCGCCAAGTATCAACCGATAGACAAGTAAGACGGAAGTCAAGGAGACTTCTTCCAGTGACCAGTGTCACGGCGACGCAAAGGTGCGAAGCCCCGTGGGTCGACGTTCAGTAACGTCGAACCACAAGTAAGCTGCAGTTAAGTTAGTTACGGCCAGATAAGACTCCGGTCGGCAAGAGTAAGTAAGGCTAAGTGAAGTAAGGATAAGTAAGAGGAAGTAAGCAGTGAGTAGGTAAGGGAGACTGACAGGCCTAACTGGTACCGTAATACAACAACTATCCCCCCTCCAGGACGAAGCGTCCCCGCGTCGCCACAGGATTGACTAAGAAACGTCACGCTCCCGGCTGCGAAACGCGTCAAGCACAGGTTTCATGTCAGGGGTAAAGTTGCGCGCAGGTTCCCAGCTGTTATGTTCAGACGAGTAGTTCTTCCACTTGACCAAGTACTCATGGACAGACCGGCGACGGCGACCTTTTCCTGGGCGGCGTATGCGGTGGTCCAATACACGCTCAACGGCAAATAGAGGTTCGGCGGCGGCCCAGGTTATGGGAGGCGGCTCAACTGCCGAGGGGTGTTCAGTGTCAGATGGTCCAGTGTCCATTGGCGCCCGGTACGGTCGCACCAAGGAAACATGGAAAGTGGGATGAATGCGCAAGTCCGCAGGCAGGATGAGTTCAACAGCCGCATTCCCAACCATGCGTTTAACAGCGAAAGGGCCAATCCAGCGTGGCTGAAGTTTACGCGTACCCGACAAGGAGCGCAAGTTCTTCGTGCTCAGTAGGACCTGATCACCCGCAGCAAAGGTGATGTCCTTCTTGCCAAGGTTGTAGTACGCCGTAGTACGCTGTTGCGCAGCCTCCAAGCATCGTTTGGCCTCAGACAGGCGGGTGACAAAAGACTCGACGAAAGCCTTCGCTGCGGGCACCGGAATGTCAAGCTCACGGGACACAGGAGTCGCCGGGTGAAATCCGTAATTCAGGAAGAACGGGGACTGCCCAGTTGAACGATTGACAGCATTGTTCATGGCAAACTCAGCAGCAGCCAAGTGTGTATCCCACGTGTCGGGGTGCAAGCCGGCAAAGTTGCGAAGTACGTCACCTAGAGTGCGATTCATGCGTTCAGTTTGCCCATCAGTCTGGGGGTGGTATGCCGTGGACAGATTCACACGAGTACCGACCAAGTCACCCAAAGCGGCCCAAAACTTACTACCGAACTGCGGCCCACGATCGGAAACGACCGACTTAGGCACTCCGTGAGGGCGGACAACGTTGTCAAAATACGCACGGGCGGTTTGTTCAGCAGTGACAGTGGTGGTCATAGGCACAAGATGCACCATTTTTGTCAAGCGATCGACCAAAACAAGCACGGCGTCGTATCCCCCCTCAGTTTTGGGCAAGGCAACGACGTAGTCAAGCGACACGCTATCCCAGGGAGCGTCCGGAACAGGCAGAGGCTGGAGAAGCCCATGAGGTTTACCGGACAAAGGCTTGTTGCGTTGGCAGGTGTCACAGCGTTCCACGAAGCGCGCGGCGTCGCGAACCAGGCTGGACCACCAAAAGGTGCGGCGGACGAGGTCGACCAAGCGGGAAACACCAGGATGACCGGAAAGAGGGTCCGAATGGCAGCGAGTCAGGATGTCGTGGCGAAGTTGATCATCGTTGGGCACAACCACCAGGCGCTGATCACCGGTGGCGCGAAGCCAAAGGCCACGCTCGCAGGTAAGGGAAGAGGTGTTATCAGAGTCAGTGAACCACGGGTCCGTTGCGTAAGCCGCGATAAGGCGCGAAGTAAACCCTGAGACAGTAAGTTCCGAAGCGGCGGACTGGCGACGTGTAACGACGGACAGTACAGCCGAAAAGAGAGACGGGTGGCGACTAAGGGCGTCAGCAATGTTAAGGGTACCGGCAAGATACTCCCAAGTGAAGTTAAACCGGGCCATGAACTCCATCCAGCGAGCCTGCCGGCGGTTCAAAGTAGGCACACCCTGCAAGTAAGTGAGCGGCTTGTGATCGGTCTTAACCACAAAGGAACGGCCCTCAAGATAGCAGCGCCACTCGCGAAGGGCGTGGACAACCGCAAGGAGCTCTTGTTCACCCGTTGTGTAGTTACGCTCTGCGGAGGAAAACTTTTTACTGGCAAAGGCAACAGGACGACCGTTTTGCAGCAAGACAGCACCCGAACCGTGCAAGGAGGCGTCGGTAAGCAACTCGACACGAAAAGGCGCGGAGTAGTCGGGGAAGCTCAAAACAATGTCCTCAGCGACAGCACGCTTAAGTTCATCGAAAGCAAGTTGACAAGCAGGAGTCCAGGCGGCAGCGGACAGAAAAGCATTCTGGCGCGTCAGGGAAGTAAGGGGCGCAGCAACGATCGAGTAGCGCGCGACAAACTTACGGAAGTAGTTGGTAAGACCCAAAAACTTGCGAAGCTCCTGGACACCGGAAGGGACAGGCCAGTCACGCACGGCAGCAACCTTACGAGGATCCATGCGAATACCATCAGCCGACACCACGTGGCCAAGGTATTCGACCTGCTCTTGCACCCAGTGGCACTTGGAAAGTTTGGCGTAAAGCTGGTGTTTGCGAAGAACGTCCAGGACCATACGAAGGTGATGCAAGTGCTCTTCCTTGGTTTTGGAGTAAATCAGGATATCGTCCAGGTAGCACACGACAAACTTATCGATGTACGGCCTGAGCATACGGTCCATGCAAGCTTGGAAGGTGGCAGGGGCGTTAACCAAGCCAAAGCTCAACACGGTGTACTCAAAGTGACCAAAGGGCGTGCGAAAGGCCGTGGCAGGGATATCGGAGTCAGCAATGCGAATCTGGTTGTAGCCCTGCTGCAGATCAATGGAGCTAAAGTAAGCAGACCCACGCAGTTTGTCAAGCAAGTCGTCGACGCGAGGCAAAGGGTAGCGATTCTTCACAGTCACCGCGTTCAAGCCACGGTAGTCAATGCACATGCGCAGACTCCCGTCCTTCTTACCCACGAACAGGATCGGGGCAGAGTAAGGGGACGTGCTGGGACGAATCATACCTTTAGCAAGCAAGTCAGTTACTTGCCGTTTAACCTCGTCGAGCTCCAAGGGACTCAAGCGATACATTGGACGCGAAACGGGCTGAGCGCCTGGAGTCAAAGGGATGGTATGGTCCACGGGTCGGACCGGAGGAAGCCCGGGGATCTCGCGGAAAACGTCTGCGTATTCGCTAAGAAGCGACGCGACAGCTTGATCCTGCGTCTCAGCTGGCACAGCAGCAGCGTTAAGGTGAACAGTAGGGCGGACAAGCAACGCATGGGCACCCTTACGGAGCCATCGCATAGCCTCCTTACAACCGCAGCTCGTGACAGTGGGGCGCGCAGAGGAGCCCGAAGCGACGGAAGCAGAGGCAGCGAGCAAAGCAGCAGCGGCGAAATTCACGCACGGCGCAGCATCCGCAGCGGGTGGCCCCCCCTGAGCCGGCGACGCGAGCCAAGACACGCGACACGGCGACCCACGGGCAGAGCGCAGCAACAACGAACGTGCAGCATAGTCCATAACAGCAAAGTGCTTTTGCAAAGTAGCAGAACCCAAGATGTACGAAGCGGCATCAGTCAGCTCGGCAAGCACGTACGGGTTAACAGTAAGGCGAAGGGAGCCCACAGAAAGGCGAAGCGTAACCTGGCCCAAGATAGCCTGCTTACCACCGTCAGCGAGGTGAACGTGCGACCAGGAGCACGGCCGAATAGGCAAACCAAGGCGGTGGACGACGGGAGCACCGATGAAGTCGTGGCTGGCACCCGAGTCGAGCAAGGCAGTAAGGGCGAGGTTGCCGGAACCAAGAGGGCCAAGGCGGAGTCAGGTCGGCGACGCTTGCATGCACGGTAGTGAGAAAGCAATGAACGCAAGTGCGACACGGTGGAGGGAACCGCCAGGATTGTGTGACCGCCAACATCAACGGAGGAGAAAGAACGACCGCGGGGCGCGAATAGGTTACAAGAAGAGTCGAAACCAGCGCAAACAGCGACGGCATCAAACGTGAACGGGCGACCCACGGAAGTCTCCAACGCAGTTAATGCAGAAGGCAGCAGAGCCCGAACAGGGCGGCGAACAATTAAGTCAGGCGGTGGAGGCAACAACTCAGGCGAGGAACCCCCCGACAGCACCTGAGCAACCCCCTATTTCCGCTTGGCGGCCTTGCGCGCGGTGTACGCAGCCTGCCCCGCAATCGCAGCCGGGCTAAGTTTGTCACACTGCGCGTAGGCGTGCTCCGTAGACCCGCAGGAGAAACACTGGTGGTCAGCAATCATCGCGCGAACCGTGCCCAGGGGCAGCGCGCGACCATGCTGATCAAAAAACTGCGTTAGCACGGCCAAGGGGTCCACCTCCATCGCCCCCGCATCCGGCTGCCCACAGCCCCCGTGACGGCCACGGCCGGAGCGGCCGCTGCGGCCCCCCCGACCCCCGCGACCCCCGCGACCCCCACGCGGGGCTACGGCAGCAGCAGCAGCGCGAGGCGCGCCACGTGGCTTCTTGGCAGGCGGCACGTCGTCGGCGTCGTCCTCAAAGTCGGGAACGGCCTGTAAGATGGCAGCGTGAGAGCGCAAAGAGGAGTGGGTGCGCCGGCGGACGAAGGCCTTGGCTTCCTCGCCGATGGCATGCTGAACCAAGTCGGAATACGAGGAAAAGGGACGGCCGTGAAAGTCAGACGCGCAGGCAGGTGCCAAGCTAGCGGAAAGGCCTTCCAGGAACCAAAACCGGCGTTCCTCCTCCGTCACCGAAGGGATTTCGGAGAGGATCGCCTCGAGTCGGCTCTGATAGGCAGCAACGGTCTCGCCGGAAGTCATGCGAAAGGAAAGGTCACGAAGGCGATAACGTGCTTCAGTCTCTAAGGTCTGGATTTGGGGCGCGAAGCGAATGGTAAGCGCATCGATAACGGACTGTACGGTCAAGCGGGACGCGGGCTGGGAAAGAGACCACTCGTCGTACCACAGCTTCGCGATACCACGCAACGCTTGCGACATATACAGAAGGCAGGAAGACTCATGGCGGCCCCAGGACACGACCGAAAAGAACAGTCGAACATCGCGAAGGAAGGACCGAACGCGGGCAGACGTCTTCTTAGAATCTAGCCGCTCATCTAGGTTAAGTACCGGCGGTGGAATACTAACCCGCGGAAGGTCACCCGAAGAAGGGCCGCCAGCCGAAGTGGCCTGATGACCGATGGACGCCGCAGCCAAAGTGGGCGGCGCGTGGGTCACAGAAGGCGGCACAGGCGGCATGTCGTCCGTCTGGGCAGCTGCGAGGTAAGGCGCGGCCAGTCCAGAGTTAGTCGCAACAACGGCATGGGCGTGTGCAAAGTTCGACACCGGCGCGGCAAGGGGCGCAGGAGGCGCGGGAAACGGCACAAAAGGAAGCGCATGCGGTTGTTGATTAGCGGGGACAGGCTGAAACAAAACCGGCCCGAGCAAGTTAGCGCCAGCAAGTGCGGGCGGCAGACCGAGCGCCGGAGGGATCCCTACTCCAGCGTTAGCAATCCCGGCAAGTGGAGCAGCTACGGGATTCAGGACAGGAGCAGGGACATCGACAGGGGCAGCAAGAGGACCAACGGCAGCAGGCGCAGGGATGGCGACAGTTCGACCCAAGTGTCCCTGAGTGCGCCGGCCACTGCCGAGTGCGAAGAGGCGTTCCATGCGTACCGGTGCTATAAGACAAAGTAGCCTGCGTACCGGCGTCGCGAGTGCGAGACGCCTCACCACCGGCTAGGAAGATCGACTCTTCTGCGAAGACAGCTAGTAAGTAGGCACAACGCGAAGGAAAGAACACGAATAAGCGTGAATCAGTCAAGCGCGCATACCC
Organism: Yamagishiella unicocca; assembly: GCA_003116995.1. Classification (NCBI taxonomy): domain Eukaryota; kingdom Viridiplantae; phylum Chlorophyta; class Chlorophyceae; order Chlamydomonadales; family Volvocaceae; genus Yamagishiella; species Yamagishiella unicocca. Next base: position 250,156 of record BDSL01000047.1, read on the forward strand.
ATAGTCAGATCGGGGTTTGCCAGGTGGATGTGGAGGTCCATCAGGTCGGACATCGAAGATGCGGAAGCGTTAGGAAGCGTTTGAGAGAGTTTGCGAGACGCCAGGAAGGCCGTTTGCGAGACGCCAGGACGGCCTTCCTGGCGTCTCGCAAACTCTCTCAAACGCTTCCTAACGCTTCCGCATCTTCGATGTCCGACCTGATGGACCTCCACATCCACCTGGCAAACCCCGATCTGACTATGGGTATGCGCGCTTGACTGATTCACGCTTATTCGTGTTCTTTCCTTCGCGTTGTGCCTACTTACTAGCTGTCTTCGCAGAAGAGTCGATCTTCCTAGCCGGTGGTGAGGCGTCTCGCACTCGCGACGCCGGTACGCAGGCTACTTTGTCTTATAGCACCGGTACGCATGGAACGCCTCTTCGCACTCGGCAGTGGCCGGCGCACTCAGGGACACTTGGGTCGAACTGTCGCCATCCCTGCGCCTGCTGCCGTTGGTCCTCTTGCTGCCCCTGTCGATGTCCCTGCTCCTGTCCTGAATCCCGTAGCTGCTCCACTTGCCGGGATTGCTAACGCTGGAGTAGGGATCCCTCCGGCGCTCGGTCTGCCGCCCGCACTTGCTGGCGCTAACTTGCTCGGGCCGGTTTTGTTTCAGCCTGTCCCCGCTAATCAACAACCGCATGCGCTTCCTTTTGTGCCGTTTCCCGCGCCTCCTGCGCCCCTTGCCGCGCCGGTGTCGAACTTTGCACACGCCCATGCCGTTGTTGCGACTAACGCTGGACTGGCCGCGCCTTACCTCGCAGCTGCCCAGACGGACGACATGCCGCCTGTGCCGCCTTCTGTGACCCACGCGCCGCCCACTTTGGCTGCGGCGTCCATCGGTCATCAGGCCACTTCGGCTGGCGGCCCTTCTTCGGGTGACCTTCCGCGGGTTAGTATTCCACCGCCGGTACTTAACCTAGATGAGCGGCTAGATTCTAAGAAGACGTCTGCCCGCGTTCGGTCCTTCCTTCGCGATGTTCGACTGTTCTTTTCGGTCGTGTCCTGGGGCCGCCATGAGTCTTCCTGCCTTCTGTATATGTCGCAAGCGTTGCGTGGTATCGCGAAGCTGTGGTACGACGAGTGGTCTCTTTCCCAGAATGCGAGTATTACAAGGGAGCCAGAACGGCTCAAGCGCGGAAGCGCAACCAGGCGGGCCCGATGGGCCAGACCACGACACGGGTCACTGGGCAAAAGAGCCCGCCCTCACCGGCCGGGAGGGGGCAAAAGCCGAAGGCAGCCAAACACGAGGACACGGAGAAGGCAGCACACACAACTCAAAGCACGGGGAGGAGAACAAGCGCGTCCAGACAACACGAACCACCTGCACCAAGCCAGCAGCGAGACGCGAGGAACGCGTTCCGGCAAAACGGGGGCCCCAAGCCCCAGAACCCAAAAGCACCCACAAAAGACAGCAGAGCGGGGGCCTAAGGCCCAGAAAATCGCACCCGAGTCAGCCGTCGGGTCACTCCTCGGCACCCGGGCGGCCCGGGAAGACCACCTCCCCCGCGGGCGAGGCGGCGAGGAAGGGGTGATCGGACGGGATGGCCCCCCACCCGCGGGGGGCCAGCCCCAGCTCGGCAAACGCACTGAGGCGGGCCCAGAAGTCGGCCGTCACCGCGGCGCACACCCGCACCACCGGCATGCGCCCCCCGGGGGCCCCAGCCTGCACCCGAAACAGGAGGCGGAGCCCCAAACCCAACGCCGCGACGGCCGCCAAGCACACCACATCCCAAACAAGCGGGTGCACCCCCAACGGGGGCCGACCCAGCCACTTTCCCAGCCCGCGTCCCGCTTGACCGTACAGTCCGTTATCGATGCGCTTACCATTCGCTTCGCGCCCCAAATCCAGACCTTAGAGACTGAAGCACGTTATCGCCTTCGTGACCTTTCCTTTCGCATGACTTCCGGCGAGACCGTTGCTGCCTATCAGAGCCGACTCGAGGCGATCCTCTCCGAAATCCCTTCGGTGACGGAGGAGGAACGCCGGTTTTGGTTCCTGGAAGGCCTTTCCGCTAGCTTGGCACCTGCCTGCGCGTCTGACTTTCACGGCCGTCCCTTTTCCTCGTATTCCGACTTGGTTCAGCATGCCATCGGCGAGGAAGCCAAGGCCTTCGTCCGCCGGCGCACCCACTCCTCTTTGCGCTCTCACGCTGCCATCTTACAGGCCGTTCCCGACTTTGAGGACGACGCCGACGACGTGCCGCCTGCCAAGAAGCCGCGTGGCGCGCCTCGCGCTGCTGCTGCTGCCGTTGCCCCGCGTGGGGGTCGCGGGGGTCGCGGGGGTCGGGGGGGCCGCAGCGGCCGCTCCGGCCGTGGCCGTCACGGGGGCTGTGGGCAGCCGGATGCGGGGGCGATGGAGGTGGACCCCTTGGCCGTGCTAACGCAGTTTTTTGATCAGCATGGTCGCGCGCTGCCCCTGGGCACGGTTCGCGCGATGATTGCTGACCACCAGTGTTTCTCCTGCGGGTCTACGGAGCACGCCTACGCGCAGTGTGACAAACTTAGCCCGGCTGCGATTGCGGGGCAGGCTGCGTACACCGCGCGCAAGGCCGCCAAGCGGAAATAGGGGGTTGCTCAGGTGCTGTCGGGGGGTTCCTCGCCTGAGTTGTTGCCTCCACCGCCTGACTTAATTGTTCGCCGCCCTGTTCGGGCTCTGCTGCCTTCTGCATTAACTGCGTTGGAGACTTCCGTGGGTCGCCCGTTCACGTTTGATGCCGTCGCTGTTTGCGCTGGTTTCGACTCTTCTTGTAACCTATTCGCGCCCCGCGGTCGTTCTTTCTCCTCCGTTGATGTTGGCGGTCACACAATCCTGGCGGTTCCCTCCACCGTGTCGCACTTGCGTTCATTGCTTTCTCACTACCGTGCATGCAAGCGTCGCCGACCTGACTCCGCCTTGGCCCTCTTGGTTCCGGCTCACGTCGCCGCGCGCAGCGCCGCGCTCCTCTCAGGTATGCGTTGTCTTCGTCGCTTTGCTGCCGGTACGTCTCTGTTTGCTGGCTTGTCTGTTGATGGTCGTACCGTTACCCTGCCTGGCCTGCCTTATGCCGCCGAGCTTTGGTACGACGCCGCACTGCCCTGTTCCGCTCCGCCTTCTGAGCCCTTTGTCTCTTCTTTGGCAGTTGCTTCTTCCCTTTCGACAGGTGGTTCGTTGCCTGTGATCCCTGTCACTGCTGTCAACCTCGCCCTTACTGCCTTGCTCGACTCGGGTGCCAGCCACGACTTCATCGGTGCTCCCGTCGTCCACCGCCTTGGTTTGCCTATTCGGCCGTGCTCCTGGTCGCACGTTCACCTCGCTGACGGTGGTAAGCAGGCTATCTTGGGCCAGGTTACGCTTCGCCTTTCTGTGGGCTCCCTTCGCCTTACTGTTAACCCGTACGTGCTTGCCGAGCTGACTGATGCCGCTTCGTACATCTTGGGTTCTGCTACTTTGCAAAAGCACTTTGCTGTTATGGACTATGCTGCACGTTCGTTGTTGCTGCGCTCTGCCCGTGGGTCGCCGTGTCGCGTGTCTTGGCTCGCGTCGCCGGCTCAGGGGGGGCCACCCGCTGCGGATGCTGCGCCGTGCGTGAATTTCGCCGCTGCTGCTTTGCTCGCTGCCTCTGCTTCCGTCGCTTCGGGCTCCTCTGCGCGCCCCACTGTCACGAGCTGCGGTCGTAAGGAGGCTATGCGATGGCTCCGTAAGGGTGCCCATGCGTTGCTTGTCCGCCCTACTGTTCACCTTAACGCTGCTGCTGTGCCAGCTGAGACGCAGGATCAAGCTGTCGCGTCGCTTCTTAGCGAATACGCAGACGTTTTCCGCGAGATCCCCGGGCTTCCTCCGGTCCGACCCGTGGACCATACCATCCCTTTGACTCCAGGCGCTCAGCCCGTTTCGCGTCCAATGTATCGCTTGAGTCCCTTGGAGCTCGACGAGGTTAAACGGCAAGTAACTGACTTGCTTGCTAAAGGTATGATTCGTCCCAGCACGTCCCCTTACTCTGCCCCGATCCTGTTCGTGGGTAAGAAGGACGGGAGTCTGCGCATGTGCATTGACTACCGTGGCCTGAACGCGGTGACTGTGAAGAATCGCTACCCTTTGCCTCGCGTCGACGACTTGCTTGACAAACTGCGTGGGTCTGCTTACTTTAGCTCCATTGATCTGCAGCAGGGCTACAACCAGATTCGCATTGCTGACTCCGACATCCCTGCCACGGCCTTTCGCACGCCCTTTGGTCACTTTGAGTACACCGTGTTGAGCTTTGGCTTGGTTAACGCCCCTGCCACCTTCCAAGCTTGCATGGACCGTATGCTCAGGCCGTACATCGATAAGTTTGTCGTGTGCTACCTGGACGATATCCTGATTTACTCCAAAACCAAGGAAGAGCACTTGCATCACCTTCGTATGGTCCTGGACGTTCTTCGCAAATACCGATGCGCCCTTCGGGCACCGCCACGGAGCAAAAGGAGCGCAGGAGGCGAGGCACGCGCATTTACTTGCAGTGTGAGACATGCGGTCATCCATCTGGCACCGCCGGTGCGCCCGCAGGTTTCCGCTCGGGAAGAATTACGTACGGCTGCAGATGCAATTTGGTATTTTGATGTGCGGACGCAGCTGCTTGCGAGTGATGTGCGGTGGCAGGTACTCGCGGTGAAGCGTATAGGTTATCTGCACGCTGTTTACTCGTCTGGTGGTGTGCGTTATGGACCGACGTGACGTAGGGAAAGCGCGTTCTGGCTGCTTGCAGCCACGCGGTTGGAGGTGCTTAGCATTTCCAAGCAGGTAAAGGGCGCAATGTACGTGGCGTGCAGGGCATACCCTCTCGTGTACACAACATCACAGCATGCGTACGACTCATCGTTCAGCGCGGCACAATAGGAATCAGCGTCAACGTCGGGGAACTGCCATGCGCCGTGCGGCAAGTCTGCGCTCACTCCGCCGTCAACGCGTCTCGTAGGACAACGGTAAACAATTTGAAGGAGGGTTAGACGTCTGTTCAGTTGGGCATGGTCTCAGCGGCTCATGGATGCACAAAGGGGGACCACCGCCCCTCTTCGATGGCTGCTCGCCTCAGCTGGACCTCACAGTGCAGCGTACGCGGCACGGTCTGGATCTGCGTGACGCGGACGAGCCCATGCGAGGGGCCACAGCAGCGCCTCTCCTTGCCTCAGATCCCCGCTCAGAACACGTCCCTACACGGCACGGTGTCCCCCGCTTGCATACCGCCACATGCATCCCTACCGCACCGGCTTGCCTAGGCGCAGTGTACACGCGACACGGTCTCCATCTACACGACGGTCAAGGAACCCACGCTGCTCGCGGCCTTAGTTTCGTCCCCCCCGTCCGCCGGGCCTCCGTTCCCGCCTCGCAACGGTTCCGCCCCTCCCCCCCGCGCGTCGAACTACCGGGCTCCCGCGGCGGTTCTGAGGGCAGTCAGCATCTCGGGGAAGCGATGGCGGGTGAGCGCGTCGACCGCGTCCAGGCGGTCCAGCTCCGCGGCTATTCCCGGCACCCGCTGGGCGCACCGCAGGAAGGGCTGCACGGCGGCGGCGATCTGCGCCTGGCTGCTGCCCGCCGGCCACAGCGGCGCGAGTAGCTGGATGTCGGCGCGGCTGGAGAAGCGGGACAGCGTGACGTACAGGGACGCGCGCTGCAGGCTTCCGTCGGGCGGCGGGTTGATGTGGACGAGCCAGTCCGCGGCAGTGTCGCGGAAGGACATGCCCTGCGAGAAGTAGTCGGTCACCGCGTACGCATCCAGCAGGTTGTAGCCACGCCGAACGATCTTAATGGCCGGCTGGTTGCGGTGGGGCTGGTAGGAGAACTCGCGGACGGTGGGCAGGATTGGGACGCAGCCCGGCGGGGTCGTAGGCTGCTCGAAGGCGGACGCAAGCGGCGCGCCGTCGGGCCGGACGATGATGGCCTCCGGCGGGCTGCTGAGGGCGTGCAGGGTCAGCCCGGGCGGCTCGCGCTGGAGGGCGGCCGCGTCCGCAGCGGAGAGGACGATATCCACGCCAGTGGCACCGTTATTGGACACGATGCGTAGGCCGGGGTTCTCCGTGTCGCCGAAGGCGTACAGGCAGCCCGCAAAGAAGAAGTTGATGGTGGGGATGCCCCCGGTGTGATCGTACGGCTCGGAATCGAGCCGAGCGGTGACGTCGGCCGGGAGTGGCTGTCGTGTGAGGGTGGAGTCCTGCGAGCGCCAGATGAAGACGTGCTGGTTCAGGAGGCGAGCATGGTGGCCGGCCAAGAGGCGGTTGGCGAACACCTGCACACTGTGCCGTAGTACGACGGCGCGGGTGAGGCGCGGGGGCAGTTGCTGCAGCGCTCTGCCATTCAGGTCCTTGCACAGCTGCTGCACGGCGGCGGGGTCGGCGCGGGCCCGGCCATCGAAGAGCATGACGTTCCGGAGGTGCTGCGGGTCGCGCTGCAGGCGGTATTGTCGCGCCAGGATGAAGACGTCGCGGAAGCTGCGGTACACCTGGAAGCCCTGCATCGCCTGCGCCACGCGTTGCGCGTTGACCTGGCCGCCGGCGGCACGGACAGCGGCCAGCATGTGTGACTGGAGGGCGGCCGCGTCGGTAGTGTCAGCGACGGCGCCCGCGTACAACGGAGTCGCGAACGGCGCCAGGTGCTGCCGGGGGTCGCCGGCCATCGCGCAGTGGAAGTCGGCGAAGGGCAGGTCGACGTAAGGGGAATCGGGGCGCAACGCACGGCACACGTGCTGCGCGCTGTTGGACATGCCCGCCAGGTGCTGCAGCGCGACGAAGTAGGCCTCGTCGATCAGGAATAGGCGGACGGCGTGCAGCTGGTCCTGCAGCCGCCGCAGGGTGCGCGCGCTGAGGTGGCCGCGGTGCCGGCGGTCGCCGAGGCCGAAGAGCGTGGTGGTGGTGGAGCCGTCGTTGCTGGGGGTGCTGACCTGTGGTTGGCGCGAAGGCAGCAGGGATGCATACTGTGGGAGCGAGGCATGGAGAAGCCGGCACGGGTGTAACACAGCTGCGGGTAGGGCGCTCATCGGATGTACGCCACGAACACGTCGAGTCCGCGCGTTCTCCATCATGTCAATCCGGCTGAACGCGTGGGTTGGGCGCGGAGGTTTGCGGACGGCGGACGGGGGCCTCGGGGACGGACGCAGGTCATGTACGCAGGCAACGGGGAGGGCGAGCGCCACGCACGGTACTATCTATGTCCTCCGGATCGCTTGGGGCACCCACCTGCAGTGCGCCGCGCCAGGTATAGCTGCCGACGGCTATCAGGTGGCTGGCCTGGTGCTGGAAGCCGAGCCAGAGCAGCGCCAGCACCACACGACTCTTGCCGGTTCCAGCCGCACCGGGGATGAGCGTTCTGAGCGGCTGTGGCAACAGCCCGCCGCGTCCACGGTGCTCCGTCAGCAGGGTGTAGGCCAGCTGGAGGAAGGGTTGCCGCTGCTCGTCGTCCAGCCGGAAGATCCGGGCCACCTCGTCCGGCGTGGGCTGCTGCGCCGCGGGCACACGAATGTATGGTGGGTCCTCGTCCGACGGCAGGATGCGCGTCTCCTCCGTAGCCGCGGGCGGAGCGCCGGAGATAACGTGCAGGTGGAGCTGGACGGCGCCGGTGGGGCCATCACGACGTAGGGTGAGGCGGCGCTCCTGCTCCTGCGCGGCTGCTGGTGCCGCGGCGCCGGCTTTCTTCAGGGCGCGCATCTGCTCGGCGAGGTCGGCCACATCCAGGCTGGCGTCCGCCGCGGTGAGGAAGCGGGGCGCCGGCCCCACGGGGGGCGCCGCCGTACCGACGACTGCGGCGGCCGGGCGGCCCGCACCGAGCGTCGTCAGCGCGGGGTGCAGGTAGGCGTCGCGGGAGGAATGCGGCAGCTGCGACACCAGGAAGCTGGAGTGAAGCGCCTGTCGAGCTTGTGGCGTGTCGGACGAGCGCACCGCAGCAAGGAGCGCCTGCAGGAGTTATGGGTCCGCGGCAGTGCAGCGTGGCGGCGAGGGTAAGCAGGCGCGAATGGGGCGGGAACAAGAGGAGGACCGGAAGCACGGCGCGGGGCAGTTCATACACCACGGAGGGATCGTTTTCCGTCGCAACCGCCGGAGGTCAACATAGACTCCAATCGCCTCCGCTCCCTCTACTCGCATTCCGTCGCTTCTGAACCACCGTCGTCACCGCCTTAGCTTGCCAACCGTGGATTCCCGGGTTCTCTGTTAACCCCCTCACGTCTCCCCCCTCCCATATCCTTCCCGCGCGCGGCGTCGCTCCCTCGCCCCCAGTCAGTGCTTGCCTGTGTATCCGTCAGCCGCTCCTCCGCTAGCTGCTGCAGGATCGCCGCCTCCTCGAAGTCGCCCGCCTCCACCGCCGCGCCCGCCTCGGCGTAGAGGTCCTCATCGTCGGCTGCGGCGGTGGCCTCGGCCGCCGGCTGGAGAGGGTCCGGGTGCAGCGCCGCCACCGCGGCGGCGGCCGCATCGCCAGCGGCCTCCGCGGCCTTCTGCCGCTGCATGCGCGCGTGCCCTCGGGCGTGCACGCCTGCCCGACTGAGCATGTTGCGCTCATAGTGCGTCAGCACGCGGTGGAGCCGAAATCCGGCGGGGTCGGCGGCGTACAGCGACTGCAGCGTGCTCCACAGGCTGCCGTAATCGGGCGCGCGGCGATGATCGTACGCGTAGAAATTGGCCAGCACGTACGCCGCGTACACCTCCCGATCGGCAGCCGGGGCGTCGTCCGCCGGCTTCATGGGCGGGTCGCGCAGGAGCTGCGCGGGGTGCGGCGCCTTGTGCCGGTGCCACACGTGCGTGGCGTACTGCGGGTGGAGGGGGTCCAGCTGCAGCGGGTGCTCCGAGATGGGGCGGCTGCCGGTGTACTCGGCCTGCGCGGCCGGAAAGGGAGGAGAGCGGGGCATGCGCTAGAGCAGGCAGCGCCGACAGTGTTCATTTCGCGGGAGGCAGCCAACGCCGGGACGACGCGACCGGGGGGTGAATTCGCTAGTACGCACAACACGCGGGCGACGGGCAACGTGGATGGCGGCGCATCGCGCGGGCCGGCGCTCAAATCCCGTAAGAAGGCCTCACCTTGTAGAACCACATGTGCAGCAGGATGGGCGGCACTCCCGACAGCGCCGGCCCGCGGTACAAGTAGTCGAAAACCTGCGCCGGCAGCTGCGTGAAGGCGGTCCACGCCGCGGACTGCTCGCGCGTCAAGCCGGTCGGCGCGGTATCGATGCGTGCGGCGTCTGATCCGCCGCCGGCGTCCGCTGCTGCATCGGCCATCAGGTTGGGGTTGGCGAACCGCGGCATGATCGGCGCGACGTCGACTTCCGCGTTGCCGCGCAGGAGGTAGTTGGCGAACAGGCCCAGGTCCTGCGTGCAGAACTGATGCGACTCGATGTAGGCGGGGTGCCCCATAGCGTACAGCGCCGTGGCCGTGGCGGCCTGCGTGTACGCACCGCGCGCCGCGTTGCAGGCGTGCCGGATGTTGAAGCCCGCCAGGTCCAGCGCGGCGTCAGCGAGGGGCGGCCGGCCCGGCGCGTGCGTCCGCCGCGCCTGGCGGTCTTGGAGGAGCGCGACAGTCTCCAGGACCGGCACGCTGCCGTCGGCGCCCTCCTCCTTGGTGTCGTACGTTATGGCGTACTCCCCCGTGTCGGCAGCTATCTGGGCAAAGGCGGGCATCTGCGGCGCGGAGGGGTCTGAGGGCGACATGCCAGGGTGCTCCGCTAGCCAGATCTGCAGGCTCCGGAGCCAGCGGCTCATCTCCACCATCGCGTACACGAAGTGGTTGCATGCGCACGCCAGCATGAGTGCCGGCGTGCAGTTGACCAGGTGCGCGCCGGCCCGCCGCATCACGAGGCCACGGCCGTTGGGGAGCAGCACGCTCAGGGGCATCTCAGGCCGCGGCCAGCCGAGGCGGCAGCGGGGATCGGTGGGCTCTCCGCCATGCTCGGCGCAGGTCAGCGTGTGCCGGTGGATCTGCTTCTCTACCTGCGCCTGCGCCATCGTTCGCATCGCCGCGTGCCGGTGTCCCGCGTCCAGGGGAGGCAGGCACGCCGCCGCTGGTTCCTGCCCGGGGCCCCGCCGCCTCACCTCGCCGTCCTCGGTCTCGGGGGCGCCATCACGCCGGTGGACACCGTACGCCGGGCCCTCCTTGCCGCGTGCCCACATGTCATCGCGCGGCAAGGTGGCGCTGGATAGGGTCTCCAGGAAGCCGATGATCTCCGCCGCGGTCTCCGGGGAGGACAGCTTCGCCTCCAGCCGTGGCAAGCTGAGCTCCGCCTGCCAGATGCAGCCGTGCGCGTGGAGGTCGCCCGCCTGGTTCGTCTCGAACTTGAAGAACCAAGCCAAGACGTGGCCAAACGGGCAGTCGGCGTTCTGTTGTCGGGCGGCGCCGACGGGCCAGCCCAACAGAACGGCGCACACGGCGTGCATGAAGAGGCGGAAATACTCCGCCGCCGCCTGGGGATGTGACGCGATCAGCCGCCAGCGCTGTACGGCGTCGGGCCGATTCAGTGGCTCACCATCGATGCCGAACTTGTATGAGCGGCCGGCGAAGTGCAGCGCCAGGTGCGAATCCAGCGGCGACGGGTTGAGATTCAAGGACATGGTCGGGGGGCCCCACGCCAGCCACGCGCCGCCGAGGTAATGACTCCGCAGCGTGCGGAACGCCTGCGGCGTGCCGCGCACGTGACTGCTGACGAACTTGAAGCCGTCGTAAAGCAGCTGCGCGCCCGTCGACAGCTTGCCCAACTCGGTCCGCAGCGCCGCGCCCATGAGCCCGCGCTGCAGCAGGTTGATGACCCGCGTCGCCTCCTGGCACGACAGCTCACCGATGGCCGCCGCGTGCTGCGGCGACAGCGTCAGCTTGACGTGTGTGAGGCGTGAGACCTCGTGGCGCGCCCACACGTCGTACAGGTCGATGATGAAGTAGGGCGACATGCCCGGGTCGTCGGGCGCATACCAGCGGCGGAGCAGAAGCTGGCCCCAGGCCGACATCGTCATGCCTTCGGGGCACGCGCCGGTCCCGTTAGGGAAGCACTCGGGATGCGTGAAGACGAACCACAGCGGGTGGTAATCATCCGCGAAGCTGGCGGGGCGTGTGTCTCGAGGCACCGCTATGCTGCCGCCGGCCAGCAGCCGCCGCACCAGCTCGGGCCGCTGCATGGTGCCGGCGAGGGTGGCGGCGATGTTGTCGTCCTGCGCCTGACCCAGAATGACGTCCAGGTCGCTGAGACCGCGCATGAAGGCGGCGGAGGCGGGCAGAGGCGCGCCCGCTGCGTCGGCCTGACCCGCGGCTGTGTCGACCGCAGGGCCGCCGGCGGTGGTGCAAGGCGCCGTGGTCATAGGTGCAGCGCCGGCGGCCACCTGCGTGATGGGTGACATCGGGTAGCCGCGCTCAACGAAAATGTCCCTCCATCCGGCATCGGGGGGTACCCTGGCGCAGGAACAACCTAATGCCACGCCGCGGAGGATGATCACTCGAGCGCACGACCGCACATTAGCAACATAACGCCGCACCGCACAACTGGTTCATTCGGGGAATCACCTACCGTCGATGCGGGAATTGCAGTCGGCGGCTCCGCTTCGCCGGTTCCGTCCATGGCCGCATCGCTCGCAGGTCCGCCGGCGGTCGCACAAGGCGCGGTGACACAAGGCGCCGCGAGGGTACGTGCAGCGACGGCGGACACCTGCACGGCAGAGCACGCGGAATGGAACGGAAGTGTGGGTGTAAAACGATCCGTGCAGGAAGAAAGTCGTGCGAGGGGATAGGAACGAAAGCCTGTCTGCGAAACTCATATGGCCTCCCCCCTGTGTGCTCAGGGTCCGCTCACCGGCGCCGTGCTCGCAGCCCCGGGCGCGGCACTTGAGGCCATCAGCTCGGGCGTCGCCAGCGACGCGGCGACCGCATCCCGTAGTTGCTGCGCTGTCAGCGGGGATGGGCCCGCCGCAGTGCTGAAGGCGTACAGCTTAGGGGCCGCCTGTGAACGAGGACGAACGTTCGAGGCAGGTCCATTACGAAAGCTCCTCACCCCTAGAGGACAGGAACAAAGGCATAGCCGTCTCGAGCGACCATCGGCCTGACGGCACATCCAGTTCTGTGTCAATGGCGCGACCATCGGTTGCCGCGCCGTACATCAGTACCTTGTCCGGAAAGCTACATACCGGTAGGGCCGGAGACGTCGCCTGCTCCATGACGGGTGCAGCAGGCTCCGACGCCAACGATGAGGGTTCGGCCGACGTGCTTGAAGCGCGAAGCGGCTGCGGAGCGTATACGGCATGATCAGGGTGCATATGAGGTTCCAAAACGTGGAGAGCTTTTAAGACGTGGATTGGACGTTAACACCGCATGTGTTCCCGCGACAAGGCCGCCCATCCCGTGCATTCCATCTAGCTCACCTGTGCACTCCGGTGTGCGCACGCCGTAACGCGTTTGCGCCGAATGCTACCAGCCGACGGCGGCGTCGCAGCAGGCTGGGGTGGCACAGCGGTCGGCACCACCTCACCGGGGACGCCGTCACGGAGGGCCTGCGGGACCAGTCGATACCCGTCAGCATGCCCAACAGCAGGCTGCGAGCTGACGGGCCAGACCCGAACGCCGTCATTTCCTTTGACTGTCATGTCCGTCTTCCAAGCGCCGCATGTGTTGCTCACGTAACCGCACGTTCTCTAAGCAGCTAGGGATCGAAATGATCAAGCCGCAGCGGTCGGCCGTCAGGGTGCAGCAGTGCCCGGAACCAATCCGCACGCTCATCTGCGCACCGGATATGCGGCCGAGCATGAATCAGTGCGACAAGCCGAGCTGCACTGAGCAATCGACGGCAACGCACAACCGCACATTAGTGACACCGCACCACGCAATCGTCTTGTTCGGAGGCGAAGATTGCAGCCGGCGGCAATACACATACACCCCTCCCCGATGCGTACCTCCCAGTAATGCGCGCGCTGCTCGCGTAACCGGACCGCCAAGCTCGTCGGCTTGTAGGTCACCGCAGGATTGGCTGCCAGCACGGCGCGCGCCAGGACCATCCAACACGGCGTTGTGGAAGCAGTCCACATCGCCGGGCGGTCCTGCAGCACCGCCCTCAGGCCCGCAATGATCGCCGCGTCGTCCGTGCGAGCACGCTGGCGCGGCGGCGCGTCTTCATGGGTCAGCTCCATCCGCTGCCGCTTGCCGGTGGTCTGCACCGTCTCCCCGGACGAACGCGGTGGCAGCGTCCACGTGCCGCCGCCTCGGAACCCCAGCATGGCGCCGGGCAACCGCAGCTCCGAGGGCCGGCCGAAGGAGGCCGTGGTCGCGTCGCTCCCCCCCCCCGCCGGTGCTGCCACGGTGTCGCCCCCCTGCCGCGCCTCGTCCTCTGTGCGCCCATACCGGGTGCGCGCATAGCCCTCCAGGTCCGCGCGCAACGTATGCTCCACGGCGGCGGCCGCATCGGCGTCGCACGCCAGGACGGCGTTGGCCACCAGGCACTCCGGGACGCCACGGAAGCCAGCCAGTTCCGCCAACCGTTCCGGCGGCGCGAGCTTGCCCTTGTACGCCGGGCAGGATGACAGGTATCGCGCCCACTCGACGATCTTCGGACCATCGACCTGCAGCGCCGGCGCCTTGCGCATCATAGCTCGCGCCTCCTCCTCCGACGCTGCCGGGCCGATGAAAACCACGGTGATGTATTCTGGCAGCTGCTCGAGCGAGAACGGCAGCATGGCGGCGATTGCGGGGGCGCCGGGCGCCTTGTACGCGACCGTGTGTCCGGTGTGGCCCAGCTGCTGCAGGCTGTTCGGCCTCGACGTGCGCAGCCCTCGCAAGTACACGACATGCCGGCGCGGGTGCAGGACGCAGAGGGTCAGCGCCTCCACCAGGCTCAGCGGCCGTAGGTGCCGGGGCCAGCCGCCGCGATCGCATCGCGCGAGCGCATAATGCGGGACGTACTTCACCGCTTCGGACGCGTAGGCCTGGGCCGCCTCGCCGGTCTGCCAGCGCTGTGACGCCTGCTGCTGAAGCTCCGCCGGCTGCTTGCTGAGCGTCGGCCAGCACTCGCCGCATATCCACACGGTATGGTCCAGCGCCGCCTGCGAGCCGGGAGCCGGCGGATCGACGGGCACGGCTTGCGGAGCCGGGGCGCCGGGCCCAAAGTCGGGCGGCATGGGCAGCGGTGCTCCGGGCGGCTGGATGCAGTGCGCCCGCTCGTCGCCGAGCAGGCAGTACTCGAGGCCGCTGCAGGGGTCACGCCACACGGTGTCGCCGTTACGAGGCACCGCCGGCGTGCCGGGTACATCCCGACGCAGGACGCCGAGCAGCGGGCGGATGCTGGACAGCGCGTGCGGGGACACCTCGCCGCCACAGTGCTTGGCGGCGCACACAGCGCAGGGCATCCACCGAACATGGTCCGCCATGTGCCGCCGGAAGGCGTCCGCAACGCGACAGTTGTACTCCTCCTGCTCGTCCGTCGACCGCTTCGGAGGGGGGGGCGGGTTCGCGTCGTCCGGCTGGTCGGGAAACCGCAAGCCGAGCACCTCCTCGCTTTCACTGATGACGGCCTCCGAGCAGTCCTCCACATTCGGCTTGCGCCGCGCCTCCGTCACCGGCGTCGGCCGCTCAACTGCAACGTCCGCCCGCGGGAGAGCTGACAAGATGCCAGGAATCCTGGTCGCCGCGGCGGCCGTGGCAGCCGCATCGCCCGGCGCGGCGCGCGGCACGCCGCCGTGCTGCACCCGCCACCGTGCGGCCTCCGCATCGCGCCGCCGCTGCAGTTCCACACTGTCCGTATCCATACGGCGAATCGCATCATCCGCAACACGTGCCACGCGAGAGCTTGGCCGGACCTGCGCGGCCGGGGCCACAAACGCCGCCTGCACAAACACAGGAGAGCAGCATACACCAGTGCTGTTTTCTGAGACACCCTCTAAAGATCGTGGACGACAGACACGCCTTATACGTCAACCCTCACCTGGCCACCTGTCGTGCCCCCTCTTGCCTCACCTCAGCGCCCTCCCCCGCCGCTGCCTCCTCTGTCGCCACGTTGTCCGCCGCGTCAGCGACCGCCTCGAAGTCCTCACGATGCTCATGCGTCACGCTCCGCACTCTGCCCGGTGCCGCGTCTCGCAGAGCCGCCACGAGCCGGTCGTCCAGCTCGCCCCAATCCCGCTCCACTGCAAGTCGCCGCAGGCTGGCATCGGACTCCAGGAGCTCCTCCACTGCCCTGATGACGTCGGCCTCGCTGCTCGCTGCGCTTCGCGTCGCGCCGCACGGGCTCAACATGAGCGCCGCACCGATGCGCCGCACCGATGCGCACCGATGCGCCGATGGCCACCGACGCGGTCGCGGCCGCCTAGGACTACGAAATCTACACTTCCCTATAGGTTAAGGCATGGCGCGCTAAGGTTGCGCGTCAGTCCAGCGGCGGTCCAACGCGTATTCGCACAGCTGACGCGGAAGCGCGTCGCCGAGTCATTTTTTTGTGCTCGCGAAGGCATGTATGTGTACAGCGCGTTGTTTTTGCAGTTTTTGCAGGAAACGGGAGCGGGAGCAGAAGTGTCCATCCCGCCGAGTCGTGAACGCGCACGGTACGGGCGACCATGCAGGCTCGCCCTTTCCTGTCGGAAGAAACAGCGTGCGGCTGCAAATAGAATCCACTATCGGTCCACGAGATGCGTGCGGGCCGCAGCGCGACCCCGGCGATCCGACCCACCGGGCTGCCCGCACGCTACCAGGGCGCTCGCGCGCCGTTTCCTCTCAGAAAAAATCACGTGCGGCCGCATATGCAATTCACTATCGACGTGCGGGACGTGCGTGGGCCGGGGCGCGTTCTCGCAGACCCGACCCCCCCGAACATCCCCATTTCGCGGCCGCGCGACGCCGCGCCGCCTCCCTCCGCGTACGATGTGCTGCCCAGCCACGACGCTATTTATTTGTGAATTATCGCGAGCAGTCCCGACCTCCGAAGCGGCGCCAGTAAAATGCGGCGCGCGATAAACAGCATCCCCCGGATGCTCTATCGCTTTTTCGCCCAGCCCCACCCCGCGGCCGCTCCGACGCCCCGCTCGTCCAGGTGCGCCGGCCTGATAGTGAGAAGTTAGTGGCGCATGGGCGGCGACGTACCGCGAAAGCTCAAAGAAATCCGCCAAGCACGCGTTCGTACCCGGCTCCGGCCCCCCCCCACCGCAGGCCCTGTCCCACTCTGCAAACCCGAGAGGTTCCGTCGTAAACGACTCCACCCCTCGGAGTTTGCTCCGTGGCACACCAGCTTTACGCCAAACTTTCCAAGTGCCACTGGGTGCAAGAGCAGGTCGAATACCTTGGCCACGTGGTGTCGGCTGATGGTATTCGCATGGATCCTCGTAAGGTTGCTGCCGTGCGTGACTGGCCTGTCCCTTCCGGTGTCCAGGAGCTTCGCAAGTTTTTGGGTCTTACCAACTACTTCCGTAAGTTTGTCGCGCGCTACTCGATCGTTGCTGCGCCCCTTACTTCCCTGACGCGCCAGAATGCTTTTCTGTCCGCTGCCGCCTGGACTCCTGCTTGTCAACTTGCTTTCGATGAACTTAAGCGTGCTGTCGCTGAGGACATTGTTTTGAGCTTCCCCGACTACTCCGCGCCTTTTCGTGTCGAGTTGCTTACCGACGCCTCCTTGCACGGTTCGGGTGCTGTCTTGCTGCAAAACGGTCGTCCTGTTGCCTTTGCCAGTAAAAAGTTTTCCTCCGCAGAGCGTAACTACACAACGGGTGAACAAGAGCTCCTTGCGGTTGTCCACGCCCTTCGCGAGTGGCGCTGCTATCTTGAGGGCCGTTCCTTTGTGGTTAAGACCGATCACAAGCCGCTCACTTACTTGCAGGGTGTGCCTACTTTGAACCGCCGGCAGGCTCGCTGGATGGAGTTCATGGCCCGGTTTAACTTCACTTGGGAGTATCTTGCCGGTACCCTTAACATTGCTGACGCCCTTAGTCGCCACCCGTCTCTCTTTTCGGCTGTACTGTCCGTCGTTACACGTCGCCAGTCCGCCGCTTCGGAACTTACTGTCTCAGGGTTTACTTCGCGCCTTATCGCGGCTTACGCAACGGACCCGTGGTTCACTGACTCTGATAACACCTCTTCCCTTACCTGCGAGCGTGGCCTTTGGCTTCGCGCCACCGGTGATCAGCGCCTGGTGGTTGTGCCCAACGATGATCAACTTCGCCACGACATCCTGACTCGCTGCCATTCGGACCCTCTTTCCGGTCATCCTGGTGTTTCCCGCTTGGTCGACCTCGTCCGCCGCACCTTTTGGTGGTCCAGCCTGGTTCGCGACGCCGCGCGCTTCGTGGAACGCTGTGACACCTGCCAACGCAACAAGCCTTTGTCCGGTAAACCTCATGGGCTTCTCCAGCCTCTGCCTGTTCCGGACGCTCCCTGGGATAGCGTGTCGCTTGACTACGTCGTTGCCTTGCCCAAAACTGAGGGGGGATACGACGCCGTGCTTGTTTTGGTCGATCGCTTGACAAAAATGGTGCATCTTGTGCCTACGACCACCACTGTCACTGCTGAACAAACCGCCCGTGCGTATTTTGACAACGTTGTCCGCCTTCACGGAGTGCCTAAGTCGGTCGTTTCCGATCGTGGGCCGCAGTTCGGTAGTAAGTTTTGGGCCGCTTTGGGTGACTTGGTCGGTACTCGTGTGAATCTGTCCACGGCATACCACCCCCAGACTGATGGGCAAACTGAACGCATGAATCGCACTCTAGGTGACGTACTTCGCAACTTTGCCGGCTTGCACCCCGACACGTGGGATACACACTTGGCTGCTGCTGAGTTTGCCATGAACAATGCTGTCAATCGTTCAACTGGGCAGTCCCCGTTCTTCCTGAATTACGGATTTCACCCGGCGACTCCTGTGTCCCGTGAGCTTGACATTCCGGTGCCCGCAGCGAAGGCTTTCGTCGAGTCTTTTGTCACCCGCCTGTCTGAGGCCAAACGATGCTTGGAGGCTGCGCAACAGCGTACTACGGCGTACTACAACCTTGGCAAGAAGGACATCACCTTTGCTGCGGGTGATCAGGTCCTACTGAGCACGAAGAACTTGCGCTCCTTGTCGGGTACGCGTAAACTTCAGCCACGCTGGATTGGCCCTTTCGCTGTTAAACGCATGGTTGGGAATGCGGCTGTTGAACTCATTCTGCCTGCGGACTTGCGCATTCATCCCACTTTCCATGTTTCCTTGGTGCGACCGTACCGGGCGCCAATGGACACTGGACCATCTGACACTGAACACCCCTCGGCAGTTGAGCCGCCTCCCATAACCTGGGCCGCCGCCGAACCTCTGTTTGCCGTTGAGCGTGTATTGGACCACCGCATACGCCGCCCAGGAAAAGGTCGCCGTCGCCGGTCTGTCCATGAGTACTTGGTCAAGTGGAAGAACTACTCGTCTGAACATAACAGCTGGGAACCTGCGCGCAACTTTACCCCTGACATGAAACCTGTGCTTGACGCGTTTCGCAGCCGGGAGCGTGACGTTTCTTAGTCAATCCTGTGGCGACGCGGGGACGCTTCGTCCTGGAGGGGGGATAGTTGTTGTATTACGGTACCAGTTAGGCCTGTCAGTCTCCCTTACCTACTCACTGCTTACTTCCTCTTACTTATCCTTACTTCACTTAGCCTTACTTACTCTTGCCGACCGGAGTCTTATCTGGCCGTAACTAACTTAACTGCAGCTTACTTGTGGTTCGACGTTACTGAACGTCGACCCACGGGGCTTCGCACCTTTGCGTCGCCGTGACACTGGTCACTGGTAGAAGTCTCCTTGACTTCCGTCTTACTTGTCTATCGGTTGATACTTGGCGGTCACACAATCCTGGCGGTTCCCTCCACCGTGTCGCACTTGCGTTCATTGCTTTCTCACTACCGTGCATGCAAGCGTCGCCGACCTGACTCCGCCTTGGCCCTCTTCCACCTCTTCCATCTCTTCCATCTCTACTTGGCCCTCTTCCACCTCTTCTATGGAGGGCCCTCCAATCACCTCTTCTGGTGATCAATAGTAGTATCTCTACCACCTTTGGTAGAGATGTAGCCGAGACAGAGGTGTACATATTCTGCACAAACGCATATGTTTTATACGAAGGCGTATGTACATACTCCGTATACAAAAATGTGCTTATCGCGAAGTACTAGACCGATATACGGTCACCCGCTTGGCTGTGGTCGTGTGGTCTTGCATGCCACCAGAGGCGCCACAGGTAGGAACCCTTAAATTCTAGACATCGAGGCTTCTGTAGAACACCACCTGCTAATAGTATCAGCTGTCATGTAGAGCATCTGGCTTCTCTTCACCTGTGTACTTCCAGCTTGGGTTCTGGCTCTGACCACCTGTATGCCCGCACTACATCGCCCAGCAGGCTATACCGCAACCCTCCCACTTCCCGTGCTCCGCCCGTTACCAGGCCTGGGCGATCGGGGGCGACGCAGGGGAGCTAGCGGCCAGGACCAGGACCAGGACGACTGGCCAGCGCTTTCTGGTTCGGGGTCTTCTGGTACGTAAATCCGATGGCTCGGATGACCTAGTAGGTGCTGTTCAGCAGGAGCCGGTGGGTGCACGTAAGCAAAAAAAGCGAAAAACCGGTGCGGGTGCCTCCGGTGCGGGTGCCTCCGGTGCGGGTGCCTCCGGTGCGGGTGCCTCCGGTGCGGGTGCCTCCGGTGCGGGTGCCTCCGGTGTGAGAGAGCCCCGTGCGGGTGCATCTGGGGCAGGGCGTGGCGGCAGAGGCGGGCGTGGCAGGGGTTCTGGGAGGGGACGGTAGAGGGCTTAGTTGGGTTTCACTTTGGCCTATGCCCTACATGGTGACTGGGCATCCAGGCAGCGAACGATATCTTGGCAGGGAGGGCCTCACTTACTTGGCCAAATGCCAGTACTGCTGACCGGGTAAATGGGATAGCAGGTTAAGGCTTATTGACGTTATGCAGGGTTGTTAGTACGTATATGTGGGCATGTCACACTTGGATCGGACCACACATACCTGGCCACTGCCAGGAGCATGCTAAGGAGCTTATACTTAGGACTTTTGCACATTGACATATTACTTAGTGGTCACGCTGGACGGATCATGCTGTCATTGGTGAGGGCACCTACCCGTCTTCTACTTTGTTTTGTGCTATTTCGGTAAACTAGGTTTTCAGCTTGGTAAGGCGCTGCCTTGTGCGGTCGGTTGGCTGCTCTGTGACATGCTCCGTTCTCTGCTGGGTTTGGAAGCTTCCGTTAGGTGCTGCCTTATGCGATCGGTAATCGGGTCCGTACCGTGCTACGTTGGCCCGGTCCGTTCCTGGTCCGTTCACAACGAACTGTAAAACGTATCATGCGGTCCTCTCCGTTCCCGGCTCGGTTTAGGTCCGTGTCATTCTAGGTTTTTGGCCCATACGGACCAGGAAACGGAATGCATAACAGATAACAAAACCTACCAAAACGGACTGAGAAAACGGACCTAAACCGAGCCTGGAACAGAGAGGAAACGGACCAGCCCATTCCCAGAGTGATGTGGACTCGCAGGCGCCGCTCGCTGCGCGGGGATCCGCTCGTAAGCCTGGAACGCCATTGATGTTTGCACGGTGCGCTCACCGCACATACCTACGGATTATTTTGCCCATTTGGGGTAACCCGCTTTTTCAAACCACTCTGCCCGTAGCAGCTGCGAGTGGTAGGAGGCCTAGCCTGGAACACGTGCATCCGGCGATGCTGGTGGGATGTGCGGCCTTGCAGGCTCCGGGGGAGTGCTCTATCTAACGGACCGGAATGCGCTCCGGGAAGTCTTAATCGGGTCCGCGGCAGCGCGCAGTTGTCAGTGCCAGCGGGCTGGCGGGGGCTTGTCGAACGCGTTAGGTTTTTGGCTTTTGGTCGGTGGAGGATTGCATGGAAGCGGCGAAGGCCGTGCTCGCGGAGATGCCAGCCCCGTGGAGCCACGCCGCGGCCCTACCTGTTGGGCTGGTGCCCCTCTTTGTTGTGCGTGGGTAGGCAAAACACAATCCCAACCCGGAGCCTCCCAAACCCGGCGGGAGGACCATGGAAGACCCTGGGAAACCTTTGGAGGACCCGACCAGGCCTTCAGTTATATAATATTTCAGCTGTCGAAACGTGTGCCATCCGTGCGATTATTTTTTATTTCCACTTAACGAGGACGGCTCGTTGCTGGGATGGTGGTTCAGGGCGGTTTCATTCGGCCTGGCACGTTCGCACTGGCATTTCCTTACTGTAATTGAACGGTTGTATATAGAGAACCGGTCAGCAGAACGAGTAGGATATACGTTGCCTGATGTAACCGGACTTTTGTAATTTAACGGTTGTATATATATAGAGAACAGGTCAGCAGAACGGGTAGGATAGACGTTGCCTGACGGATGTAACCGAACCTTTGTCTATCAGCGCCCAGACGGCACATGTTGCACGGTTTGAGACATAAGTTAGATAACTGTAAATGACAACTTTGGTTTGTTCCACGGAAAGCGAGCAGCGCGATGGGTTTGCGATCCGGTACCTACACAGCAAAGGCCGCCACCTCGTCGCGGCGCGCTCTTTCGCCCCTGGCGCCGTCGTTCTGCAGCAGGATCCGCCGTATGCATCAGTGCTATCAGACGAGCGAACACCTACCCGGCCACTGCGACCTCTGCTTCCGCTGCTGCGAACGACCGCTGCGATGCAGCCGCTCCAAGCTGGCCCGCTACTGCTCCAAGGAGCACCTACCAGCGCATGGCCTGGTCTTCGGGGTACAAGATTGAATGCGAGGCGCTAGTGCGGTGCGCGCCGCGCGTGCCGCCGCCCACGGTGCGCGGATACTGTGACGCCGCGCCAGCTGGGTGTGCGCTGTGACGCCGCGCCAGCTGGCTGTGCGGATACTGTGACGCCGCGCCAGCTGGGTGCGTGGGCACACCTGCTGGGGCTGGTGCGCCATGCGTGCACGCATGCCGGGGTCCACAACGGCCTATCCGTGGACATCAGGGCGAGCTGTACGGCGCCGGCGTTGCATTGCAAGATCGACCCAGGATTTGACAGTGGGTTGGCGTGTTAAGCGCGTGACATGCGTGACTTGCACAGGGAGAGACGGTACCCACCAAAAATGCAATGCATTCTCTGCAATCCTTTCTACACAGAGCACTTTAAGCAGGATCAGCAGCAGCAGCAGCAGCAGGCGGCTGGCGACGAGCTGCACGAGCACCACCAGCCCCCTTGGGACTCGGACCACGAGGGCTTATGGAGGCTGACGCACCACTGGGACAAACTGGACAACCGGCGGAAGGGGATGTACGCGCCGATGGCGGTGGTGACGTGGCAGGTGGCTGCAAGGGGCCGGCGGGTGGAGTGGTGGATGCATTGGAGCGGCGGGAAGCGCGGGGGCGGGGATGGGGCCGTGGTTTGTTGTAACGGTTACAGTGGGCCGTGGTGTTGGGCTGCCGGGCCCAAGGACAGTCCAAGGACAGCTCCCATTGTTAGAGCGAGTGATTCTTGTCTGGCGGCGCAGGGGCATACGGACCGGGGCACACGCACCGGGGCAGGGGCACACGGGCCGGGGCAGAGGGTTGAGAGGGCCAAGCAGACCAGGGGCAAGAGGGGTGGCCACGGGGAGGGACGAAAGACCTATGATATAGAATTTGGACTGGAAAGCGCGTGGTGCCAGGCCTGCCAGGCATGTGCTCGGGTCGCGGCACCGAACCAGATATGAGCCCTCGCGGGCTACTTTATCTTCCAACTGAACACCCCGGCACGCAGGCAGTACATGTAGGTACCCCGGATGGGCCCGGCCCAGCTGATGGAGACGGCGGGGCCAGCGGCGACGGAGGCGGCGCCGCCGCGGCGCCCCCAGCGGCAGCCGCCGCGTGGCCGGGCACGCGCGCCGTGGAGCTGCTGCTGTCGCGGCTGCTGGCGTGCAACTGCCACACGGTGTGCGACGAGGAGCTGAGGCCGCTGGGGGTTGCGCTCTCCCCCACCGGTGCGCTGGTCAACCGCAGCTGCACGCCCAACGCGGTGCAGGGCTTCCGGGGCAGCAGCACCCTGCAGCTCAGGTGGGGTGAGGGAAGGGCGAGAGGGGCGGCGCGAGAGAGGGGAGGGCGAGGAGGCGCGAGAGAGGGGAGGGCGACAGCCTTCATTGGAAGGCACTGCTGGCGGTCTGCTCTCTGGTACCTATGCGTGAGAGGTGCGCAGTTAGTTTTGCGTTTTCAACCCCACTTTGACGCCCCAGCGCGGCCCCCCTCCCAGTTCTGCCCTCAGTACACGGGTCTTCCTTTTAACCCCTAGTTCTGCCCTTCGCTTCCTATGTCGTGTAAACGGGTCTCCTCGCCACCCCCCCAATACCTATGCACACGCTACATTTCCCCAGTCGCGTTACCAGTTATCTTTTTGTAACCCCAATACCTGATAGGGCGCTGCGGCCCCTAGCCCCCGGCGACGAGGTCACCATCGCATACGTGGAACTGGCGGCCACCCGCCAGGAGCGCCGGGAGACGCTGGCGTACTCGTACATCTTCGTCATCAACTCTGCCGTAACTCCTGTCGTACCGTCCGTGCCGCCGGCAGGGCCGCCGTCGCCGGCGCCAGCCAGCGGCGACGCTGGGGCCGGAGTGGTGATGGAGGTTGATGGCGATGTGGAGCGGGTTGCGGCCGGGCTTGCGGGCGCGGAGGGCACCGGGAGCAAGGCCGCCACCTTCATAAGCCACCACCTACGCGGCCGTGGAGATAGCGGGGACACGTGATGTCATCCCGCTGGCCTGCACCCGCCGTCGGTGTTGTCGTTGGCGGTGGCGGCGAACGCATGGCTGCATGTGCACTCGCCGCTATCAGAGCAGCCCCCTTGGCCCGTAGATGAGTGCGACAGCGAGCTGGCGAGAGTACTACTCACCACCGGCGCGGCGCACTTCGATGCAGCAGCGGCGGCGGCGGCAGCGATGAGTGAGCGGTGGTTTTGCGGGGTGGGCTGCTGGTGCGGCTTGTGCCTCGGAGGCCCAACGAGCCTGAGGACGAGGAGGACGAGGAGGAGGTGGAAGAGGAGGCGGAAGAGGAGGGCAGCATGGAAGCAGCGGGCATGCCTGGCGCAGCACAGCACCCGGACACTGACATGTCGGATGCCGCCGGCGCACCTTCGCGGCCTGACACTGCTGACGCTGCTGACAGAGTTGCGTCGACGTCTGATGCCTCTGGCAGCGGCATTGTAGAGCAACCACCAAAGGGGCAGCAGCAGCAGCAACAACAGCAGCAACAGCAGCAACACCAGCAGCATGAGCCCGGTGGCACATCGGATAACGGTGGTGCCGGCGCGCAGGTGTCAAAGCCGTCGCTCCGACTGCAGCTCCCCAGCAGCGCCGCTTCAAGTGGTGCGGCCGTGAGGATGCCCCGCATCGAGTTGCTCGCCTGGGGTCCCTGGGTTGCGGAGCTGGTGCGGACGGCAGATGGCATCAGCGGCCCATTGGCTCGTCACCCCCTTGCGATGGATGTAGCAGCAGGAGAAACAGCAGCAGCAGCAGCAGCAGCAGGAGGACGTCAGACGCACGTAACGGCAGAGGCAGCAGAGCAGCAGCTGTCGCAAGGTGCGAGTGGTGCGGGGACGGACGATTCGGCTGGCGTGGTTTCGGCTGGCATGGTTTCGGCTGGCATGGTTTCGGCGCCGCCGTACTCCGCGGTGGCGGGTCTGCTGCGCCACTGCGTCCGCGCGCTGCAGCTTTCCCATCAGGCTGGCGATGCCGCTGCCATGCGGCGGCGGCGGCATATGGGGGCGAAGGCACCGGTGAGGTGAGTTTGGTGGTCTGGGAGTCACCTTCGGCACGGTAGTCTGTGGGACTGACAAGTGTGACAACGAATACCGTATCAGTGCGGAGCGAGTAAACACGGCGCCTGTGTACCTTAGCTGTGTCGTGGAACCGACGAGCGAGCGAGCAATCAAAAGGACGCCATACAGCTGTTATACGACGAAATCCTGTGGGCTTTGCCGACGATAAAGCGTTGCCGTTTACTTTCACCGCGCTATGCTTTTGCCACCTCCAACTGCAGGCGGTTTGACTGCTGGAGCAGAGCCCTGGCACTCAGCCGTCGCCACCGCAGCAGCGGCAGGACCAGCCTCGCAGTGCTGCTGACCGCGACTGCTGGCTGGTTCTAGGCCCCAACAACAACCTGCGAGTGCGGCTACTGGCGCAGCTTCTCAAGGCAGCGGTGGACCCCGTAAGCGCCGCCACCGCCGCCGTCGCCACCGCCCAGGGTGCCTGGGAAGTCGCCCTGCGAGCTGCCCCGTACGCTGGAGGCGCCGTACCGCCTTGCATACCCCCAGCCCGGCTGGACGAACCTCTCGCTGCGCTTTTCACTTCCGCATAAGGAAACGTGTCACACGCGCGCAAACGATGGTAGTAACAGGGAGGCTGAGGTGGCCTTACCTGAAACCAGAAGGATGGCTGCCATAGAGAGAGAAACTGGGGTATGTGTCACCCGTAGCGTCGAGGCAGAATGTTCCAAGGTCCGCGGCGCCGCAGTTGCTGCTGCTGCTGCATGCCAGGTTTGCTGGCCCCCTACCGATCATCCTGGGACGCTGTCATTTTAATGTTTGCTTGCCACAAACAGCACCAACTTCCACTGCAACTTCTTATTGTTACCAACGACACAAGTGGATCAACATGCATGCATACGGGTTCTCGCCGTGATCGTCCCACCCGCCATGCCTTGTGGCTCATGCTTATGCTCATGCGCAGCGCCACAGCGCCCTAACCACCTCCCAGCTGCGATGTCGCCTCCGCGTCAGGCCTGATCACACGCCCAGCAAAGCCTCCAAGCCACCACCTCCAAGCCACTACCTCATCAGGTCACCACCCCCAAGCCACCACCAGGTGCTGGTCGCTCCACGCGCATCAGGACCTAGAACGAAACCATGTCCTCGGTAATGGCACCCAGCACCTCGTCCGCCTGCTCGTCCTCAACGTACGGCGAAAGCATCCAGACGGACATATACGTCGTACACAAGTCGGGCAGCCGCTTTGCCGCGCCGCCACCCTGCCGGGCCACCTCCGCCAGCACCGCCGCGCCCCGTGGGTCGGCCCGCCGGCTCCCAGGGCCGCCAAGCCCACCGCCTTCGACCTCCACCTCGGCGCCCTCCACCGCGCCGGGCCCGACCATGAGCTTGCCCAACGCAGCCGCCACGGCGACCTTACTGTCGTACTCCAGTCTGTACATGTCGTACACCTTGTCAACCAGCTGCCGTACCCTCATCAGCGGCATGGTGTGGAAGACGGGACTGCTGCGCATCCACGGCTCGTCCTGGGGGCGGTCCGCGAGGACAGCATTTGGCACCAGGCGCGAGGAAGCTCGATGTGGGTCGGGCGTAGCCCATCACGATGATCATCCTACCGGTATGTAGAATGATACATACATACCGGACGCAGTAATGGTGATAGCGTGTCGCACTAGGCGGAGGACGACTGGAGAAACACGCCCCAGAGCGCCATGGCGCATGCTGCGTGCTCGCGGCTTCAGAATCAGGAAACCAGAGGAGCATCTTCGTCCCCTCCTGCGCATGTCGGGCTACCCTACCTTCGTCCCCTCCTGCGCATGTCGAGTTTACCTATTTACTTCAACCCTAAAACCCCCATACGCCCAAGCGCTGGGCCGGTGCTTGGCGACAAATAAAGACACACTCGGGACACCTTCGCGGCTATGCGATACATTTAGCACACCACAGCACGGCGGCGTTCCCACATGCATCCGCCCACCCCCCACGTCCGTTGTAAACGGTTTTCCTCGCTTCCACGGGTCTTCGCAACCCCACCTGCGCCACCTCGTCCAGCGACTCCACCGCGCCCCGCAGCGCCCCAACGCAGGCCTCCAGCTGCTGCACCAGCTCCTGCAGCGCCGAGCCGCAAGGAGGGTGGGGGATTGAGGGTGGGGGGACCCATGTACGAAAGGAAAACCGTTTAGGACAGACGTTTAGTTTGCACGCTGAGGGGTGGGGGAAGGGGTGGCACGCGGTGCGGAGCGAGCACGTGCGGCTGGCAGCTCCCTGTTGAGGGGATCCAGCAGGAGTGCGGTCAAGAGTCCTGCCAGGGGACCCCCCCACATCGCCTCCCCACCCAATTGCCTCCACCACATACCCACCCTCATCGCCCCCATAACCGTCCCCTTTGCGTTACTCGAGCTCGCCTCAACCCGCCGCGTCCGTGCCCGTCCCCACGCTCCCTCAACCCACCTACACAGTTACCACGCGTTTCGGGTAATCGGCCGTACTTTTCAATGCTGACCTACGGGTTCCCTCTCAAACCACTTCCCAGCGAACACCCACAGCCCCTACCCGCACCTGCAGGCCTTCCAGCATGGCCGCCTGCTGTCGGGCCAGCTTGGCTGCCGCCGCCGCCCTCACGTCCGGCCGCATCTCCGCCAGCGGCCCGGGCAGGCGCAGCCCCGGCAGGTGGGACAGCGACAGCGCGCTGTTGGCCAGCCCTGACAGCGCTGCGTCGCCGGTGTCGCTCAGCGCCTGGGGCAGGGGGGGAGGGGGTACAATAAAAGAACCGGTAACGCGACTGGGGAAATGAAGTGGGTGCATAGCCTTCGAACACCGGGACGCGCGCGCATGCCCCCCGCAGGGGGGAGGTGGCGAGAAGACCCGGTTACATGGGGTTGGGAACGGAGGGCAGAGACTAACCGGGGAGGGGTCGTGAGGAAAACTCGTGCTTCGGGAAGGCGGGGTGGCATGAAGAGCTGTTACGCGACGTATGTATAAGGCGTGTGTGGGGGGTACATAAAATAACCGGTAACTCGACATGGGGTGTGGGGCGGTGCAGGGTGAGGGCTTCCCAGGGCTCATCTACGTTCAGTCACCCCTCCCTAGGTCTCTGGGCAGTACGGTGCCGTATCTGGGCGGTACGGTACCGTACACAAGACGACACAATCAAGCGCGCCAGCGTTACCCGAGGTGTCCTGCTGCCTCTCCTCCGCGCCCTCCCTGGAGCGCACACCCCAGCACGCAAACCCTCAGTCCCCGCAACCTGTCTGGGGCGAACCCACGTCTCCACATTTTGTCACGACAACGAACAATGATGTTTTCGGTCCCAGGCAACCCAGCGCCCCGCCCCGCCCCTCACCGGGCATCCACGGGTCTTCCTCGAGCCCCTCACTAAAAAGTCTGCTCTAAACGGTTTTCCTCGCATCCACGGGTCTTCCTCGCCGCTCCTCAGCGCACCTGGAAGCGGCTCCGCGCCTCCTTGCTCGCCGTCACCGCCACCCGCACCGCCGTCTGCGCCCGCTGGCGCCACTGCCGCTGCGCCAGAGTCGACATCCGGGAACCCCTCTACACTGCCCGGGGGGGACCTTCCCTGGAGATTGACGACCCACCTCCCACCAGCTCCCCCAGCGCCTGCTGCTCTTCCTCGTGCGCTCTGGGCCGCTGCTGCTCCTCTTCTGGGCCGCTGCTGCTCCTCTTCCTCCTCCTGGGCCGCTGCTGCTGCTCCCCTTGCTGCGCACGAGGCTGATAAACCGCTAGGAGCAAGCAGTGCGTATCGCTATACGGTCCGGGTGCTCCACTCGCAGCCCCCACCACATCCACGGTGTGACCCGGTGACACACTTTGTTGCGGCGAGGGCTCAGCCGGCCGCCCTCGGTTCACGGAGCGACGGAGGGACGGGGGCCGGGGGGAGGGGAAGGCGGATCCGTGTACACGAAGGGGACGCTGCAAGGAAAACCCGTGTGCGAAAGAGAAGACCGCGAAGGGGGGAAGGGGAAGGCGGATCCGTACCACGTCCCGGGGTGGTGCCGAGTGCGCGAAGGTGGTGGGGGGCCTCAGGCGGCGGCGCAGCGCACGCGGATGGCGGCGGCGCAGCGCTCGGCGGCGCTGACGGCGGCCGGTAGCGGCAACGAGCGGTCGAACGTCACCACCGCGACTCCCTGGCGGCGGCGGCGGTGGGGGTGGGGGTGGGGGTGGGGGGGTTTCGAGGAAGACCCGTGGGTGGGTGGGGATGGGGAGGCGGTGAGGGTGGGGTGGGGGGGTTTCGAGGAAGACCCGTGGGTGGGTGGGGATGGGGAGGCGGTGAGGGTGGTGGGTGGGCCGCGAGGAAGTTGGCTTCGTGGCAGCAGGGGGGGGCGGGACTCATCCTCGTTTTGCACACGAAACAAGTAAGTGCCCCAAACGCTTTCTATTCGTGTCACTTGTCCCCTATCTGCCGACCTGCCGACCCACGGGATTGCCCTCAACCATCCCTCTCCCTTCAGCGCTGCATTCGACCCGGGGGGGAGACCGCGCATTGGAACCCGGGGGGGGTGACAAGAGAACCCGCGAATCCACGGCCGACAAACCGAACCCGGGGGGGAGACCGCGCAATCCATCAACGCCCTGGCGCTGCCCTCTCCCCCCCTTTCTACCGCACCCCCCTAGCTGCGGCCCTCACCCGCTAGGCTCTCGATGTGCTATGGGTGGACAGCCACCCCCCCCCTGCGGTCTCCCACACGCTGGGCCCTCCCCCGCCACCGCTCCACGCCCCCCCCCCCGCGGGATCCGCCCCCCCTCGCGGGACACGCACCCCCCCCCTGGCGGGATCCGCGCCCCCCTCCTCGCGGGATCCGCGCCCCCCCCGGCGGGATCCGCGAATTATATTTTACCCCCCCCCTCCCCACCTGCGGCACGAGGCACACCCCCAGTCCCACGCGGCGCCGAGGTCCCAGGGCCACCACGCTTCCCTCTGCCTGGTACACCACCTGCAGTTTAGTGCCTGCAGCCGGCGGTAGCGGAAAGAGGGGGGTATGCGGCATAAAGGGGGGGGGGGTAAGAGTGGCGGCACCCATGAGCTGAGAAGGGGCCGCGGGTGGGGCGGGTAGGCACGTCACGAGCGGGCATGCCGCATGCCGACAGTTCCCCAAGTTAACGTATCCTAAGGGTACTGCAAGCACGGCGCCGCCGTTGTGTCGTACGGTGTACGGCACCCGTGGGCAGTGCGCAGTCCGGGTGCGTGCAACAGTGCTGGTGGGAGTTGGTTGGCTGCCGACACAGGCGCACCCCGATGGCGCCTCCGCTCCGTCTACTGCCGCTCCTCTCCTCCGGACCACCACCTTCATCACCCTTGGTTTGTCGGCCGTGGGTTTGCGGATTATCCTGTACCCAAGTTCCCACCGTGGTACCTAGTCCCGATCTGAATACCTCTGGTGCGCACAGCCCTGCGCAGCTTTGCGCCTCGAGTTGCTAATGAGTGAACTGCGCGCGACTATCAGGGCTACAGCCGCAGACCACCAGGGCTATAGCTGCAGACCATCAGGGCCACAGCTGCAGACCACCAGGGCTATAGCTGCAGACCATCAGGGCTGCAGCTGCAGACCACCAGGGCACAATTGCAGACCACCAGGGCTATAGCTGCAGACCATCAGGGCTGCAGCTGCAGACCACCAGGGCACAATTGCAGACCACCAGGGCCACAGCTGCAGACCATCGGGGCTGCAGCTGCAGACCACCAGCGCTACAGCTGCAGACCACCAGCGCTATAGCTGCAGACCACCAGGGCTACAGCTGCAGACCACCAGCGCTATAGCTGCAGACCACCAGGGCTACAGCTGCAGACCACCAGCGCTACAGCTGCAGACCACCAGGGCTACAGCTGCAGACCACCAGGGCTACAGCTGCAGACCACCAGCGCTACAGCTGCAGACCACCAGCGCTATAGCTGCAGACCACCAGCGCTACAGCTGCAGACCACCAGCGCTACAGCTGCAGACCACCAGCGCTACAGCTGCAGACCACCAGCGCTATAGCTGCAGACCACCAGCGCTATAGCTGCAGACCACCAGGGCTATAGCTGCAGACCACCAGGGCTATAGCTGCAGACCACCAGGGCTATAGCTGCAGACCACCAGGGCTACAGCTGCAGACCACCAGGGCTACAGCTGCAGACCACCAGCGCTACAGCTGCAGACCACCAGCGCTACAGCTGCAGACCACCAGCGCTACAGCTGCAGACCACCAGCGCTACAGCTGCAGACCACCAGCGCTATAGCTGCAGACCACCAGCGCTATAGCTGCAGACCACCAGGGCTATAGCTGCAGACCACCAGGGCTATAGCTGCAGACCACCAGGGCTACAGCTGCAGACCACCAGGGCTATAGCTGCAGACCACCAGGGCTACAGCTGCAGACCACCAGGGCTACAGCTGCAGACAGCTTTGAGGTCAGCGCACTGGTGCGAATATACCGCAGGCCCCGAAGGGCGACGAAGCGCGGCGGGTCGAGGGGCAAGTTTGCTATCCTGTACGGCGTCGCAACGTAGCAACTTTAGCGACGCTACGCGTGGGACGAGCATCTCCGTAGAAACGCGTAGGACGCGTAGAACTTGGTTTCGGGCTCATAGAAGCAGGCCTAACCTAACCCAATCTAAGTTTGTAAAAGGCACATGCTGCTTGATAACCGCTTACTACACTGCCGTACTAACGCACCGAGCGCACTGAAGCTGACGGCGGGTTGGAGGGAGTTGAAGGGTCGGAGGAACTGCGACACGGAGGCGGGCGGAGGCGATAGGGCTGTGGCGGCGCTGGCAAAGCTGGCGCCGTCCTGGGGGCAGGGATTGGTGAGGGGTTGCGGCGAAGGGGGGGGGGGGCAGAAGGCAAGGGGATAAGTGACTGTTTCCGGTGTTCGTGAGTCAGGAAAGAACACAGTCCCGGTACGTTGCCTAATCACGACGTGCTTTTAATCCGATCTGGCTGTAGGACGCGGTCAAAACACCTTGTTGCAGGGAAAGCAATGCCTGCCCCCGGATGCGCCGGACCCTTCCTCACCGCAGTTACGCCGAGCTCGTCAGCCAGAGGTCCCCTTGCGGGGCTACAAACGTGTCCGTTAGTCTGCATAATGCATGCATCGGGGTGACTGTCAGCAGCCAGCACTTGGGATGGCGCAGACTGTGACAGCTCGTCGCGATGACTTGATCAGACGTCCCCCCGTCGAAGGCATGCGTGCTTACAGTAATCAAGCAATAGCCAGTAATTCCTGGTGTTTGTAAAATAGTCTCCAATTGCTCAATGGCGACGGTCACAAACCCGGGGAAGGAAGCTTGGCTGCTGACCATGACGCACCGCTCTGTTTAGGGGGTTGGGAGTTGAACGCATACGATGCCTTGAGCGTAAACACCTAGCGTTCCGATCCAGTACGACTATTTCCGTGATTTACCATGTACCAACAGCCAAGGCAAACATAGTTCAAGAAGAGTCATACACGTGATATATGCGATCCATATTAGATTTGGAGCAGCCTTGATCTAGACATTGCGAATTCACTGACAAAGTCAAGAGCCTTTGCGCTGACCCGCTCACCTGAGCAGTTTCGGTCCGTCGATGAGCACAGAAAGCGACAGCGATGGTCATCCTCTTGATGCATACCTCGCTCGAGCAACGAAACGACCACGCACAGAGGAGGCGGCCGGGAAAGGCGTCGAGGCAGACGATGCCGAAAGCGACGGTGGCAGCATTGAAGGGGAAGTAAAGATGGATGTGAACCAGGACGGGGAGTACGATGAGGACGGTTCAGACGTCCTTGACGCCGATAGCCACGACGGCAGCTCGGCATCGGAGGAAGCAGGAGCGAACGATGAGGCCGACAGCGATGACAGCGATGACGGGGAAGGGACCGACGGAGACGACGTTGCCATAGCGGAAGGGACAGCAGACGATGTCGCCGCAGAGCCCGCTGCAGACGACGAAGCAGCAGCCGGGACGGCAGCACAAGGAGGATCCAGGGGCGGCGCCGCAGTGGAGGCTAACGCAGCAGGGGGGACACGCACAGCAGCGGCCGCAGGCGCAGCAGCAGGGACCGGTCCGTCACGAACAATACGAACGCCCATAGTCGCGGACACGAAGCCCGTTGGCGTGTTGCTCGTGGACGACACGGCCGAGATCGTTCGCGATCATGAGGTCGCGAAGCTGCTGCGCAACCCTCGCTACTTCGACGACTACGCCGCGGTGCAGACGTTCCGCTGCTTCAACTGCGGCCAAGTGGGTCATGCCGCGCGCGACTGTACCAACCAGGCGCGCGTCAAGCCCTGCTACCTGTGCGCGCAATTCGGACACGACGGCCGCGACTGCCCCAACCGTGAGCTGCGGCAGAAGGGAGGGGGGTGCATGAGCGGAGGCCGGGGGGTGCATGGGCGGAGGTGGGGGTCACGGGGGGTGCATGGGCGGAGGTGGGGGTCACGGGGTGTGCATGAGCGGAGGTGGGGGTCACGGGGGTGCATGGGCGGAGGCGGGGGTCACGGGGTGTGCATGAGCGGAGGTGGGGGTCACGGGGGGTGCATGGGCGGAGGCGGGGGGTGCTCCTAGACTGGTCGGGCTGGAGGAGAGGACTTGAGGGACAAGGAGGTGTGAGGACCAGCTTGAAGCACTGGCGGCGTTGTGGGCCAGAGGCATGTTGGAAGGATGCACCGCAATGTGGGCCAAACGGGTGATCCTCCGAAAGTCGTCTCAGCTGGCTAGGAGTGGGCCGAGGACGTGGTGGGCTACAGGGTGTCTGGATGCTCCGACCACTGCAGGGCGTCTGGATGCGGGCTGGGGCCAATGGCAACAGCCCTCGATAACGGCAAGCACACGTCTCCAACCTGCCCCAGATCCCGCCGCTCTAAGGCTCTTGCAAGCTCTGGTGCAGCGCAAAACACCACTCGCCGCCACAACGTGCGCCAGCACCGCCGTACGCCACGTAACCCACATGTCTCCCCTCCCTCCCTGCGGCTCCTCCGCTTATCGGCGCAGGCGTCTGCTTCCGCTGCGGGCGTCCCGGCCACAAGCTGCGGGAGTGCCGCGTGGCTAGCGGCGCCGCGGTGGAGGGGCGGCCGTGCGGGCGGTGCGGGCGGAACGACTGCGAGGCGGCAGCCAAGGGGGACTACTTCAGGTGCGGGTGCGGCGGCACTCCAGGGATGCCGCTATGGGAAGTTGAACATGGGAGGTTGACCATGGGGCGTTGACCATGGGTGGTCGACCATGGGAGGTTGAACATGGGAGGTTGAGAGGAAACCCGTGGGCTTACACATGGAGAGAAATGCGGCCTAGGAGCGGAAGCTCTGAACTCCATGAGGGGGTTGTGGAAAGACTCCATGAAGGGTTGCGGAAAGGCTCCATGGGAGGGGAAGGGGGGGTGACAGTGCGTGGGGCGACCCCACATCGGAGCGGGCGTAACCATGCATGCTGCCAACCTGGTGCCCTCGCGGGGCTTAGCTGCACCTAGGCCCGTAAAGCGGCAAGGACAGCGTGACCTGGACTGGGGCTGATTATGGTGGGGCGTGGTGGGGGGAGGCCGGTATGGGGTTGGTACGGCGGGGAGGCCTGTATGGGGTTTTTGGTAAAGGGGGGGGACATGACGCACGCAGCGAGGAGTTGGGTTGCCTCACATGCTTGACGGCACTTGCACAGGCGGGAGGGGATGTGACCGCCGGTCCAGCAACGTGCAAGGCGGTGGCGGTGGCCTTGCGGCCCCGTTGCCTAACCAAACCAGGCGTCGCCGACGTACGACAGGCGCAGGGCGGGGGGCGGCATAGGGCCTGAGGCGTGCCGCACGGCTGTGTGCTGTGCGGACAAGCAACAGCAGGCGCAGTGGTTGCGTACGAACGGCCTCATGGTCCGGAGAGCGCATGGCCACGGCGGGTGTTTAAAAACCGTTTTACGGCCGGGGGGGGAGAGGCCCCCAAGGCTGTCGAGTGGTCAATCGGATTCGGAGCCCCTCTTGTACGGCCAGGGGTTGCTTCCCTCGCTCTTCCTTCCTCAGCCCCGGCTGGCTCGGTGTCCAATCCGCATACGACCCCCCTGGTGTGCCAACACAGGTATGAGGGCGGCTGCAACAAGTCGTACACGCCTTCCGACCTGCGCAACGTGCGGTGCATGTCGTGCGGCGATCTGGGCCACCTCATGTGCAAGCCCGCTCCAAAGGTGCGGCAAGCGCAGCACGGCACGCATAGCACGGCACACGCAGCACGCCACGCGCAGCACGGCAAGCGTAGGGTGTTTTCGGCACCCGGGTTTGTTCAGGGGTCCCGGGGAAGAGAGCATCGGCGAGTTCTCGGAGACCCTTCATGCCACCTGCCATGAAGGTTTGGAAGGAAGGGCATGAAGGACGCAGTATACGAGTCGCTAGCATTACCCGCACACACTCGCTCAGCGCCGTTAGCAGTACCCAACGGCACATGTCGTTCTCCTCCCCGCACTGCACCGCTTGTTTTGCCATGGCGCGCCGTGCCTGCTCCCGTCCCCTGCGCTCGCCAGCACCACCACCTGCCGGGCTCGTGGCGATCGGCGGAGCCTAAATCCGCGGCCTGACCCGCCCCTGCCCGACGCAACGTCAACGCCCTTTTCCTGTTTTTGTACCTTGATCCTGAATACCTCAACCCAACCCAATCCACCCCAGGACCCCTCGGTGCCTAGCTGCTACAATTGCGGCCGCATGGGTCACTACGGTGAGTTCTGCCCCTCCGGCGCGAGGCCGCACCTGATGGCGGAGAGGCGCGGCGACGAGGAGCGCGCGGCTTCGGAGATGCTGGAGTACGAGATGACGATGGAGAGGTGGGCAGGCGGTGGCGGCGGTGGGGAGGAGGGTGGCGAGAGGGAGTCCGTGTGTCGATAGGGGAGGGAAACGACAGGAAGGAAGACAGTTGGAAAGCGGTTTGGACATGTGGACGGTGGTGGAGTTTGTGTGGCGGGTGAGGGAAGGCGACGGTGTGGTCTGGTCAAGCGTGCACGGCCAGTGAGGTGGGTGGAGATCTGGAGGCACTCATGGCTCAGTGAGGGTTGGCGCTGCACCGTACGCAGCACGGGGCCCGGGACGGCGCCGGCATTGGCAGCCGTTCATAGTTTTGTCCCGGCGTCAGATGATGGAGCTCGACGATGCCCTCCCCTGCGGCCCCATGTACTCCTTAGTCATCGGGTATGACCCGTTCGTCCACAACCGAAAGCTGTTGACGCAGGGATCCACCCTGGCCGGCCGTCTGGGCGTGTCTTGCAGGGAGTACGAAGAAAAGAGACGGCGGGAACAAGAGCAGCAGCAGCAACGACAGCGGCAGCAGCAGCTGCAACAACAGCTCCAGCAGCAACCACAGCAGCAGCGAGGGTACGGCGGTGGCGCTTACGATAGGTACAACGGCGGCCATGAGGGCGGTGGTGGCGGGTACGGCCTCGACCAGCGGCGAGGGGGAGGAGGCGCCGGAGGTGGCGGAGGAGGAGGAGGATATGGCGGGGGCGGAGGATACGGTGGCGCCGGCGTCGGGTACACTGCAGGTGGCCTGGGCGGTGGCTACGGCGGAGGGGCCGCCCGAGGCGCCCAAATCGAATGGGGCTACGAGATGCGGGAAGATGGCAGGTATGAGGGCTGGGTGAGGGAGGAGGCGGGCGAGGACGGGCGGGGGAGACCGATGCGAGAACGGACGGCGGGGAGGAGGCGAAGCTGGGTACACCTGTTGATGTGGGGGGTATAGGAGCCGTTATTAGGTCTCCAACATTATAGGGTTTTACGGTTTCGCATGTAGGGACGTCGCTGGGTACCGCTATCGCAAGCACTTGGGGCCGCGGCCTCCGCGTGAGTTTGGGGTCCAGCAACCGACGTAGCCGCGCCACGCCTACTGGCACCCTCTTGCGGAGGCACCGTATCGCTTCAGTGAGGTCGAGGTAGCCAACGCACTGCCCCCCCTCCCGCATCCACCGCATCCATTCTTTACCTGTAACCCCCCGCATCCACCGTCGTCACGTCCGTATGTGTGGCCGTCCAGTCGCATGCGCGCGCGTCCCGCTGTCTGAAGGCTTTGCACCAACTACATTTCCCCAGTCGCGTTACCGGTTCTTTTATTGTACCCCCCACCACCACCACCACCACCACCACCACCTTCACCGCCATCTTCACCGCCTTGGTTTGTCGGCCGTGGATTCGCGGATCCTCTTTATATCCCCCCAGCACCACCACCTTGCCGACAGCTCCTAGTACGTCTCCCTCCCCCCGCCCCAGCGAGCCACGGGTTTTCCTTGCAACCCCCCGCGAGCCTTCCTCCGGGCCTCCCTACTAACCCATCTTACCGCGACTGCGGTACATTTGGCACGACTCCAAGCCCTATCCCTTACGCCCATCTCCTGCCCTGCTGTGTCCGTGGCGCAGGCGAGGCGGAGGCGGGGAGCCCCGACACTTCTCACCCGACCCATACGCCCGGGGTGGTGGGGGTGGGGGCCAGCGGTACGACGACCGCCGTACGAGGACACCTCGGTGGTAGGAGGGCATCCGAGTATCCCGCGTCAGGCTTACAATGGCTATCAATCCTGCAATTGCGGGTACTTCGGCGCTAGGCAGATGAGCCTTGGGCTTTCAAGGGGGAAGGAAACTCAGAAGTGAAGGGTGAAAGAGTTACTGGTTTCGGAGGTACGAGGGAAGCGTCGGAAGGCGCTGGTGACATCAGGTAGCAAGGAAGCAGCGAACATGGTCGCGTGGAATAAGCCGAGAAGGGCTATGCGTGGACCGATGCTGCTGGCGCCATAATGGTATGAGGCGTTTGAGCTGCCGGCAGTTGCGGCCCCGTAACATCGTATTTCTGTCAGGCCGCCGCAGGGCGTTGCTTGCCGTATAACCTTGTACTGCATACTAACCTACTCGTCGGACGGACTCGTCGGACTGATTGCTGGTAGGGTGAGACCCGTAAGAGTGCCGGACGATATACGCGCAGCTGTTCAAACCTGATAGCAAAATATTGTTTACCAGCCGGGCAACTCCTGGACATGAACGTTAGGTCAAATTTGTTTAGTGTTATATAGTGATTACAATCGCATCCGTTTCGACTGTAACCGTATGTCACTCCTCGGCGCGCGGTTCCCCGCGCGGGGAGCTGCGGCTCCATGTGGACGAGTTAGAGCGTCTCGCGGCCGACGATTGCATGTGGCATGCTCTGTGACTACGCCTCATAGCGGATACCACTTTGATGGCTCGCCTCGTCGCTTTTTCGAGGGCTGGTATTGGAAGGTGCGCGACAGGCTCCATCCACTTCCATTCGCAGAGTCAGCTAGTGGTCATAACCGGCCTGTATATAAGACATTTCATCCTCGCGGTACAATATCAAACAATAACGCGGGCTTCCATCGAAAAACCTGGTGAGCTCCTAACTGACCCATGCGATGGTGACGTTGACAGGTGATGATGCCCGGAACAGGTCAAAGCTTCGCGCTCATCTATTCCATAGAAGATCCTCTTGGAAACACGCCACAAGCTGGCGTCGGCTTGCAGGTGCGGTTTTCGACGGGGCTCCTACGTGTGGCAGGCACCGCGGGCACCCCTCCCATAGCGAC
The DNA here is from genome assembly GCA_003116995.1 of Yamagishiella unicocca. Lineage (NCBI taxonomy): Eukaryota > Viridiplantae > Chlorophyta > Chlorophyceae > Chlamydomonadales > Volvocaceae > Yamagishiella > Yamagishiella unicocca. Next base: position 288,364 of record BDSL01000047.1, read on the forward strand.
AACGGGGGGCCAGACCCAACGCGACACATACGGTACCTGAAACGCATTAGCGAACCTGATGAACACCGCCCACGCCCACACCGCTGGGTGCGGGCGTGGGTGTTAAGCGGTGCCTTGAGCGGGGTGAGAGGTAATGCCCGGGGCGCATGCGGATGATGAGCAAGCGCTCCTGCTGTTGGCGAAGTCAGGAACAGACACAAATCGGTTCCCTGGTCCACTGAGGTCCCTGCCTCACTCGAAGTCACCCCGCGCCGCCGGAAGCTGCCAGAAGCTGCCGTGCTGGCTCGGCGTGGAAGTGGGCAGTGGCAGGGCATCTTAACACCGCGATGGCGCCTGGTGGGACGTGCTACACGGAACGGCGTTTGTTGGCAGCGATGGAGAAGGGGGAGCCACCCTGGAGCGACTGATGCATGAGATCACGGAGCTCGCCGGTCGCAGCCCAGGCGATGGGGCCGGGGGTGCGGAATGGCCCGACGAAAACGGGGATTGGGGACAGCTGCCCGGGCCAGGGGACACGCGCGAAGCAGGCGAAGGTACCGCCAACTAGCCGAGTGATAGCTCCAGGGTGGGCACCTGAAATATGGGGCGGGGCGAGCTGCACCACGTTGGTTGTGCTGGGTACCGGGGGGGACACAGGAGGGAACCTGAAACTGGAGGAAGTAAGTTCTAGCTGGAGACACGTTTCTAACGCACGCCTTTCTTGCTTCCGGGGGGAGAACTGCGCCGTGCCCTAGCTGCCAAGCTCGTATACAGAGTGCCAAATCAGGCTCGGCGCGGAGCGGAAGGCGGGGAGAGGCAAAGCGGGGGCGCCGTACGCCCCCTCACAAGCGCCCCAGAGGCGGTACGCCATGGAGGCGCATCACGTGCTCGAGGGAGGGATCCCCCGTGTGCACGTCGAGGGGCGCCGCGGGAAGTCGGTCAGGGCCAGGGCACTTTCAGGGAACGGTCTGGGACGAGCACACGGTCTGGGACGAGCAGGAAGGGTAGGTCGAGCAGGCACGTGCCGGAACGCAGGGCAATGGCGGTTCGTTTCAGAGAGGTTCAAAGCGCTGACTGTAACGGTAATAACAGTCGCGGCAGCAGGGGCTCAACCGGGCATTACCGGGGCTGCAACCAACGGTACGATCTGACTACCTCCCAAGTAAGAAAGCTTCCTACGAGAAGCGTAGACATACGACGAGAAGCGCTTCTGGACGCTCCGCCGGGGTCGCAACCGCACTCTCCGCCCTCCGCCAACCGTCGCTCTTTCCCCCCTCTCCTGCCCCCTCGCCTGCCCCCTCCCCTCTCTGCCCCCTCCCCACTCCTGCCCCTCTCCCCTCCTGCCCCCTCCCCCCTCCCGCCGCCTCCAGGTGATGGGTCCCTCCGACGGCTACATCTGCCAGTTCACCCCCAACGTCGGCTCCTTCTGGGCGGACCCTCACCGTACTGCGCTGGGCGCCACCTTCAAGACGACCAACACGGCACGCAGGGCGCCCGAGGAGCTGGTGTCGCAAGTGAGGGGGCCGCAGCTGGACGGGGGGGGGGGGTGCGCTGAGAGGAGAACCGTGGACGCGAGAAACAACCGTTTAGAAAAGGCGGGGGGGGGCGGGCGCTGACAGGAGACCCGCGGGTCGGCAGATAGAGAGGAGTAAAACCCACGAGGTCAGGGTTTTACCCCTGGGTAGGGGAGGGGTTGGAATCCTTTGCGCCCTCCTGCCGACCCCCCCAACACCACGCCCACCGGCCTTCTCCTGCCCCACCCCCTAACCACGTTCCCTCTCTCCCCACCCCACCGCCACTCCACAAATGTCTCCGGCTTGCGCACTTGCCCAGGCGTTCCACACCAGTCGTACCCTAGCCTGTCGGGCACTTTGTGCCTCTCGTACGACCAGCACCCTGTGTTTCTACGCGGGCCCCTCAGGACCAGTTCTTCCGCGACGTGGAGCAGGGCTTCCAGGCCACCGAGCTGGTCCACCAGGGGCGAATGGTGTCGCTGGAGACGGGGGCCGCGGGTGAGGGAGGGGACAGCGGGTGAGGGAGGGGACAGCGGGTGAGGGAGGGAGGGGGCCGCGGGGCAGCTGGGGGTATGAGAGCGTATGACCCGTGGGTCGCCACAGAAACGTATAACCGGTTGGGAAACGTTTAGTTCACTGTCGCTGGGCGGGAGAGGCAATTTGAGGGCAGCTGGCTGGGCACTTGTGCGGGGTGGGGGTTTCTGGCGGAGAGGGAAGGGGCAAGGACATGGTAGGACGGGGGGAAACGGACCGGTGGAGGACCCGCACGGCCGGGGTGGGTGCGCTCTGCGGCGGCGCCTCCACCTCGGTGGGGTACGAGGGCAAAAGTTGGATTGCCGGTGTGTGAAAGGCAGGAGGGGGTCCAGGGCGATGGACCTCCAGACCTGGCTGCTCCAGACCTGGTGTAGTACAGCTCTGGTGCAGTACAACTCTGGTGTAGTACAGCTATGGTGTAGTCCAGCTAGGAGGAAACTAGTGCTTGTGACCGGAGCAGCGAAGCGAGCATCGGCGGAATCCTGGCTGCCCTGACCCACACCGCTGTGCGCTTACGACGCTGCTCTCCGATATCCGCCGCACACACATCGGACCGCCCTCCCTGGACCGCCCTCCCTGGACCCCCCCTGCTCGCCTGCAGGGCCCCCGCTGTCCACGGTTCCCAACGCGTCTTGGAGCGTCACCATAAAGCCCAAGGTGGTCATGGGGGATTGCAAGGAAAACCCGTGTACGAAAGGAAACGGCTTAGAATACCTAGACGTTTCGAGATGCCTGGGGGAGCGGCGGGAGGGGAAGTCCAAGGACTGCGCAAGGAGGGGTAGAGAGGGGGAACCTGTGACCCGAAACCAGGGAGTAAGTACAATGCTGGCTAGGGGAGGGGGGGGCGGCGTCTAGGGGAATGGCAAGCAGGCCGGGAGAGGGGGGGAGGAGGAACGTGGTGTAGTACAGGTAGGAGGGGAATATTGCTTGTGACCGGAGCACCCGAAGCGAGCATCCGCGTAACCAACCAACCGGCCAACCAACCGGCCAACCAACCGGCCAACCAACCGGCACGTTCTCTTTCAACCCCTCCCCCCCCCACCGCGCCTCCGTTTCTGCCCTCCGTTTCCTACGTCATGTAACCGGGTTTTCTCCCCCTCCTCTGGGGCCCCCCCCCGCCCCCGGTTCTTTCCTGTAACTCCCTCCCCCAGGCTGGCTGGGGCGCCACCTCGGGCCCCACCCAGAAGGCCACCGCCGGCTGGTTGTCCGTGTTACCCATATTCGAGCCGCACTGGCAGGTCATGATGGCTCACGGTGAGGCCTCAGGCTGGCTGCAGTGGGGCGGACAGCGCTACGAGTTCGCCGCGGCACCCGCCTACGCGGAGAAGAACTGGGGCGGGGGCTTCCCGTCCAAGTGGCACTGGATTCAGTGCAACACGTTCGAGGGGTGAGGAGGGACGTACGGCGTGCCTGGGGGCTGTAGGCGTTCCAGCCTTCTAGGGAGGTTGGGGACTAAGGGGGCGAAGGAATTGAGATGGGGATTGGGGCCTAAGGGGGCTAAGGAGGTGATATGGGGATTGGGGCCTAAGGGGGCTAAGGAGGTGATATGGGAATTGTGGGCCTAAGGGGTCCTGGGGCTGGGGTCGTAGGGTGTTGCGCGCTGGGTGCTGCACCGGGCGAGCGGCCCTGGTGGGCATGTGCCGAGGCGGCTTCGGCAGAAACGCGCTTTAGATGATCGTGTACGACACCCAGTCATCGCAGTTTCCCTCACCCCCACCCGCCCGGCGCCGACTAGTTTCTGCCCTCCTTTCTGCCCTTCCTTTCCTTGTCATGAAACCGGGTCTAGTCGCCCCCCCGCCCCACCCATCGCTCCCTTCTGCCGCTCCCCGCCTGCCCCCCGCCCCACCCATCGCTCCTTTCCGCCGCTCCCCGCCTGCCCCCCCCCAACCCATCGCTCCTTTCCGCCGCTCCCCGCCTGCCCCCCCCCCCTCCCTTCCGCCGCTCCCCGCCTGCCCCCCCCCCACCCATCGCTCCTTTCCGCCGCTCCCCGCCTGCCCCCCGCCCCAGGCAACCCGGCCTCAGCGTCACTGCGGTGGGGGCCCGGCGCGCCCTGCTGCTGGGGCTGCAGGGGCTGGAGGAGGACGTGGGGCTCGTAGGAGTGCACCTGCCGAACGGCGAGTTCGTGGAGCTGGTGCCGTGGAACAGGTCCGTGTGTGGGGCCGGGGGGGCGGGGGGGTAGAGTAGGCCCCGGGAGCGGGGGTTCGAGGGAAACCCGTGGATGTCCGAAAAAACCGTTTAAAACAGAAGTTTTGAGATGCATGTTGGAGGACTGGGTTGGGGATACGAAAGCCGGGAGCGGGGGGGGGTGGAGGTCTGTGTGTGGGGCCCTGGCGCTGCTGGGGCCCACCAGCTTCGTGAGGCCGTGGTAGCCGAGTGCCGCGTAGGCGTTGCGCCAGGCAGCAAATGTGGTGGTGGGGCGGAACCTGTTGGAATGGCCCCTGCTGTGGGGCCGGGGGCCGGAGGGTAAAGTAGGCCCGGGGAGCGGGGGGTGGTGGAGGACGGGGGAATTGTGTATGTGCCCGTGTGTATGTCTGGTGTGAGAGGGGGGGGAGGAGGGAGGGCGGTGCAGTATGGAGGCTGCGGCAGCGGCTTAGGAGGGGCGGCGGGGGGTGAAGGGTTTTAGCTCGTCCAGCACTCCTTCCTGGAGTACCCGCTCTGCCTCCCTGGAGTTTGAGGATCACTAGCGGCCCCCGCCTGTGTCTCCCGCAAACCTGAAACTCCACGCTGCCGCCTCCCCCCCCCCCCCAATCGCGTTACCGCTTCTATTATTGTAACCCCCCGTCCCCCTCCCCACCGGTGTAACCGGTCTTTATGCCCCCGCCCCTGCCGGTTCTTTTCTGTAACCCCCCTATCGCCTCCCTCCCTCGAGCAGTGACCTGGAGTGGGACGTCGACCCGTGGGGCCGCTGGTGGATGCGGGCCGTGAACGACCGCTACGAGGCGCTGGTGGAGGCCACGTGCGACATGGGGGCGGGCACGGTGCTCAGGTGGGCCCGATAGGCCGACCGCGTGCTGCCGTGCCGTACGGCACACCACCCGGGCCCCCCGTTTTCCTCACCCGGCCCCCACCCACCCTGTCGGTCGTGGACTCGCGGATTATCCTTTACAGCCCCCCTGACATACGACCTTCGTCTTTCGTTTCCTCAACCAAGTGCTCCAGCATGCATCTCGAAACACCTTTCCTAAACGTCTTTTCTCGCGTACGCGGGTCTTCCGTGCAACCCACCCCCCACCCTGGGCATCTCGCGAAAGACGCCGCCAACGTCAACCCCCCCACCCCTGGGGCTCGTAAAACCCCGAAACCCAACCCCCCCCGCGTCACCGCTCCCGGCCCCCCCCTCCCTGCCTGCCTCCCTCGCTGCCTCCCCCCAGGGCTCCCACCACCTCCATGGGGCTGGCGCCCTTCTGCAAGGACACCTTCTTCGGGCAGTGCCGCCTGCGGGTGTGGCGCCGCAGCGGGGGCGCAAAGCAGGGCGCAGCGCTGGTGGACGCCACCAGCACCACCGCGGCTCTGGAGGTGAGGCCCTGGTGGTGGTGGTGGTGGTGGGGGTGGTGGCGAGGTCCTGCTGGTGCTGGTGGTGGTGGTGGTGGTGGTGGTGGTGTCCTGCTGGTGGTGTCCTGCTGGTGGTGGTGGTGGTGGTGGTTGGATGCAATAACGTCTCACGTGTCTGGTTTGGGTGTGTTTTGAGCTGGGGGAAGAGGGGAGGGTGTGTGTGGACGGAGGGAGGAGCGAGGGAGGGGGGGTCTTTCCCCCCCTCCCTCTCCCCCTCAATCCCCCTCCCCCTTCCCCTTTCACCCCCTCCATCACCCCTCCGCCCCTGCACCCCTTCCCCAACCGCCGTTCCCCAGCATGCAACTCCAAATGTACGTACCAACCCTTTTCTGATCGGTTTCCTAGTCATTGCCGACCCACGGGTCTCCTCTCATACCCCACACCGCCATACGGCCAACACTCGCTACTACGCGAACCCCGCCCCCCCCCCCGTGTTCTCCTTTCCCCCCCAGGTCGGAGGCGGACCCTGGTGGAGCTCCTGGCGGGCACGTGCGGCGATGAAGGAGCCCTTCCGGTCGCTGGTGCAGCTGCCGCTGGACGTGGCGGGGCTGGCGCAGCTAGTTCCGGAGCCGCTGAGGCCGCCCGGACTGTGAGCAGCAGGCAAGGGCCCTGCGTATAGGCGGCGGGGCGGGTGGGGTGGAGCGCGGGCACCCCTCGGTCAAGGCTCCCGGGGAGGGACTGGGGAGCGGGAAAGACTAGGGGAGGGACTGGGGAGCGGGAAAGACTACAGGCGTCGGCGTTGCTTGGGAGCCGGCGGCAGGATGTATAGGAGGGGGGTGAGGAGGGGGGTTGGGGGGAGAAAGCCGTGGGTCGACGCAGAGAGAGGGAGGCGTGGCGGGGAAACCTGTGTATGTATGACATGAAGGGAGAGAGGAGGGAGTCGCAGGCGGTACGGATGGTGGTCCTAGTCCGCGGGGGGGATTCGAGGGAAACCCGTGGATGTCCGCGGGGGGGGGGGGGGCGCAAGGTTCGCTGGGCGCTGCCGGGTTGTGCTGGGGATTCAGATGTTACGTGGCCTGTACGATGGGCTGTACGGCGATGCGTACGATTAGTCTGAGGTGCGAGGTGGGGATGCGGCTGGGGTCTGTGCGGTGTGTCGATCGGTGCGGCTGTGTGGGTGGAGGTGCGGGACCGGCGGCTGCGTCGCGATTGGCCAGCCGGGGCCACGTTTCGTTTCGTTTCGTTCGTTCGTTGGTTGTTGCACACACGCGGCGGGCGGGCAACGGCCATCATGTCCTCCTCCAACCACACTTATACGCACGCCCCGTTTTGGCATCAGCCCGCCTCTCTGTTGCTTCTGCCGCTTAACATTGGCGTTTTGCTACAGCTTTCAGTTGCGCCCTGGTTCCCGGTGACGTTAGATGGTTGTGGTGTTTGTTCTTGTTCTTGTTGTTGTTGTTGCTTGGGTGGCGGCAGCTGCGCTCACATATTCGCCGTCAGATGCCGGGCGGCGAGCACTCTCTCTCTCTCTCGGCGCTCCTCGGGTCGGGTGCCGCGTACCTGATGCGATGGCGCGACGCGGTGAAGTGGAGGGGGTTTGTAAGGGAATCCACGAATCCACGCTGAAGTGGAGGGGGCGGGCGGTCTCTTGGCCGTCCGCAGGAGGGAGGCAGCGGGCCCGTGGCGGTGCCGTGTGGTCAGTGCCCAGCCGGGATGATGCAGGGCTGCTCGCCTGCTTGCAAGCACCCCCCCCTCTGCACCCAAACTACCGGGATCGCGGACAGGTCCACCCGACCGAGCCATCGTGGAGGTGTGCGCTCGACCGTCGTTGCTTTGCCTGGTTGTTGGGCTCATGGCGGCGGTTGCCACGTGCGCCAACGTGCGCCGATGAATTAGGCGCCGCGCTGGTTGCGGTGTGCGGTATGGATGCCGTTGGAGGACCGTTGGAAGACCGTTGGAGGACCGTTGGAGGTGGCTTCTTTCCCCCCCGGCTACTGTGTGCGGCGCCACAACGCGGACACCCCGCAGTCAGTCAGTGGAGCACACCCAGCAGCTGCCAGCAGGCAGGGAGGAGAGGTGCCTTGCGAGGGGCGCTGAGGGACATGCCCTGTGCGGCGGAAGGGAGCCGTACGTGCGAAGGGGGTGCAACCCGCACCCACCCACGAAGGGGGCCAGGCCACCAGCGGATTTGGGGGGGGCGCATTGGGGGGCCGAATTTGGGGGGTAGGGTGGCCCCTGTCAGCTGCGTAGCGAGCTGGCGGTCAGGCGCGGCTTGCTCCAGATGGAGGGGTGAATACCCCCCCCCAGCCCCCCCCCTTGGTGCCCTCCGTTTTCCCATGTTGTGTAAAGGGGTCTTGTCACCTCACCTCCCCCCCCCGCTTTTGCGGCAGTTGCAGATGAGAGATGTAAGTTGCAGGCAGCAGAGGTCAGGCGGGGAGGGTGGGGGCCGGACGGTGAAGGCGCGTAGTGTTCCCCGACCAGCCAGGCGTGTAATGCTTTGCGTCACACTGGCTGCACCACCTGCAGCTGCTTTGCAGGATGTCACATATGTGCGTGCACCGTCAGGCAAGCCATGCAGCTGCGTCCTCTACAGCTCGGCGCGAAACTTCAGTTGGTTGGTTGGCTCGCTGCCTAAATAAATGAAATGGATCTGATTGCGCTTTATAACGCATTCAGACAGGCTGGCTGACACGAAATCTCCAAGACAGCTATCTTCGTCCAAATACGATTGGCATATCCATCCTTTAACAAGTAGGCCAGCAAAAGTCATGCGAGAATACTGTCGATCGGCAATAATAATCGCCAAAAAGCTGAAGGGACACTGGTCGGACATGAAACGGCGACGGGCCTGGACGAGCAACCTGGTCGAAGGCTAGGCGCCGTACGAGTTTCTGGCTGGAACAAAGCTCAACAGGACTCAACAATAAGCATGCTATTTGAGAGCTGAACCTCGTCTCGGCGGCTTGCACTACCTACAAGGCGTTACTGTATTTCAGAGCGCTCTGCTGTATTTCAACTGGACCCCTACAGGTACGTAGGCTACGATAGCTAATTTCTTTGATGGCACTAGTGGCTACATTTAAATCTCGCGTAGGCTCCACAAGGCAGCAACTTGATTTGTAAATTTGCCGGGCAGTCAGATGTTCCAAACGGGACTGGCCCAGGTCCGATGCCCTGCGATATTTCGGCGCCACATACGTGCTACGCCCCTCTCGACCCATTCACACTTCGCAGTGACGGCCAGGGACACGAGCCATGCGGCCTCAGGCTACGTTTTTGATAGGCATCCTGCTGCTGTACTGCTCCATAGCTTTCTTTGCCTCGGCGGCGGCCCAGCAGACGCCGGTCCGTGTCTTGCTACAAGAGGGCGAATGGGCGGCTCGGGCAGGTCGCAACTTGTCATCGTGGCGTTCACACCTGTTTAAGCTAACAGAGCAGGTAAACCGAACGTCTGCGCGGTTGCTTTGTCGTGGCATGTGTGTCTGCCAGTGCCCTGTAGTTGGTTGAGAGTCCTCCTAACCCACTCCGTACGGCTGCGCATGCACGGTCTGGACATACCCGCCACCGCGGAATGGCCGCAACAATACCCCCTGCTTCAAAAGTTTATCGTGTCCAAGGGCAATGACGATCATCCAAAAGAGTGGGATCGTTTCGAGATCTTCCAGCCGTTCATCAGGTGCCCGCCAGACAGGCCGCTGAGGCGGGTGGGTCCAACCGGAGACGGCGGCAAGTGGCTGTGCGAGCCTGCCGCACTGAAATCGCCGTGCGTCATCATTTCAATCGGGAGTAACATGGACTTCAGGTGCGCTTGTCCGGAACATCGACCCAGAGGGACAGTCTGGCGACCAGGGGCAGCCTGGCGACCAGGGGTAGCCCCCCACAGCCAGCACGGGGGGCAACGGGGGTCCTAGCGGCAGAGCGTCAAGTGAAAGGTTGGTCGTGTTAGGCGCGTGAGGTAGTGGTGCGTCCTCCGGTGAGCAAAGTAGTGGATCGTGGGCGGCAGGGCGTACCAATATAGACACCTGCCGCTCTTCGGTTGAGCAAATTCGTCATCGCCGAACGAACGTCCGCGCGAAACCGGGCGATGATCCCGCTGCCCCAAGCCGTTTTCACGCTCACGTTCAGACCGCTGAATTAAACTTCTGTCCCTCCAATGCATGGCGCAGATTTGAGGAGGCCGTGCTCAGCGAGACGCCCTGTAAAGTGGTCACGCTGGATTGCACGTGCGAGGGTAGAACGCTGCCAGAGCGCCACGCCTTCTACAAGAAGTGCGTCGGATCGCCCAAGGCCGCTCATCAGGACCCTAGCATAGTCACGTATGGGCAGTTTGTTTCATCAATAGGCTTGGATGTGGTCCCCATCCTGAAAATCGACGTGGAGACATTCGAGTACACCGTGTTTGCGGAGTGGCACGAGCACACACCCAGCCTGCCCGAGCAGATCGCCGTGGAGGTGCACTGGCACCAAGGGAGGGTGGCCTCGCCCGACCTGGACCTGCAGCCTCAATGGGGGCGGACGGATTTCGGTGTCTTGGATCTATCGTTGTTCTTCTTCCACATGGCGAACCTGGGGTACGGAATTGTGAACCAGGAGATCAATGAGTTTTGCCCGTCGTGCTCGGAGTTTACCTTGTTCCGGGTTGAAGCGCCGCCGCGAACAAGCCACGCAGGACGCGCTTGAGACAGGTGGTGGCGTTCCGGCACCTTCCGTGTGTCGGAAGCGATGTAGCAGTGTGCGGCAGGGCGGGGCATGTGGCTGTAGCGGCTGTATGTGCGGGTCGCCAGTCGTAGCGGCTGAATCTTATTATCACCCCATCGGGAAGCTACGTTGCGATCTCATAACTTAGTCCACTCCAATTAATGAGACTGCATACATACTCATACTCTCCTTCGGTGTCCGGCCATGTGCCCAGTCATTGTGCCTTTTCGTCTGGAGCCCACTGTAGCAAGGACTCTACATGCCATGGACCCAGTGGTCCGCAATCCGTCTCGGCAAGTCGGGCAGCGCAGTTGGCTGTGCCGTCATAGCCCGCTGTGCTGTGGAGTGCAACCCCGAACTGTGTGTGCAGGCGTGAAGCCCTGCCGTACATAAGCTCCGAAACCAGCAATCACACCAAGCACGTACAGAGTCGGGGTGGCGCCCAGCTCAGCCCGCGGTCACGGCAGCCACACGTCTGGCGACTGGCGACCCTTTTCATTTCGGGCAGGGTGAATGAACGTACCTAGCACCGTGACCGCCGCAAATCTAATACACGTAGAATCTTCTCCTATCCGTCAGTCGCTCCCTCATCCATCCCACACGCCAAGACGCATTTCTGCGCTACCCCCCGCACCAGAGACTGAGCCGGAAACCGCGATTCAATGCTGTGTACACATTCCCGGCGCACTACCGTGGCAATCGGCGTTTTCTGCCCTTAGGGACGGGCGTTTTCCATTTGTAAGGAACTATCGTCGCTTCGTACGCGCAAAACGCCAAAGACTGAGGCGGCCTGCTCAGCAGCCCGCCACCGCCCCCTGCTGCCAGGCACAACTCCCGTTGCATCGCCCGGCCGTACCAGCTGAGGCGCTTGATCCAGCGCACGGGTCCAATCCCAGCAGCAGCTATATGGGCACGGCATGGGTCGATGCCCCCTCGCGGACAAGCAAGCAAGCAAGCTTTCCTATCCCTTCCTCAAAACCCTGACGCCGGGCTGGACATCAAGCATTCACGCTCCGAAAGCCGCTTCCAAGGATACCATTACCAAACCCATCAACCCCTAATATCTCCTAACTACATTCCAAGCCCGAATCCTAAGCCATCTCAAGCCTCGAGACCCTGGAACCCCCAACCTACATCTGCTGCAGGACCCTAATCCGAGCCCGAGCCCGAGGCCGCCTCCTCGCTGTCCCACGCGTCCCCTCCCTGGACGTTGTATGGCGCGGGCCGGGTTGCCAGCAGGCCGTTCTCGATGACCCCTGGATCGGCGAACAGCTCCTCCGGGCTCATCAGCCCCACCGGCGGCGGCAGCTTCACGGGCGGGCCCAGCACGGGCCGCTGGCCTGCTGCTGTTATCCCTCCTGCCCCGCCGGACCCCTTCCCACCATCGCCTGCCCCCGCACCGCCACCACCTTCATCACCACCACCATCATCATCGTCACCTTCGTCTTCGCTGCCGTACCCGCCAAGCAGGTTCGCCAGCCCGGCCGCCGCCGGCTCCTCCCCTTGACCCGCTCCGCTGCCCGCCCCTGCAGGCCCTGCAGGGGCAGATCCTGGCCTTTCCAGTTGCGGCTGCTGCTGCTGCCCGCCCGATGGGTGCCCCGAGTTTGGGTTCGGGGCGGCGCGGCTGATGGCGCTGCTGGGAGAGAGTCGGACGCCGCTGCTCCCTGGATACGGCTCCTCGGACTTCGCGCTGGGGAGCGCTGCGGCCGTGGCGCGCGGCGACAACTGCGAGACGCCCCCAGCGCCAGCAGCAGCGGCGCCAGCAGCAGCGGCGGCGCCCTCGGTCTTCTGGCGCTTGTAGCTACCGGGCTGGTCCGCGGAAGCAGACGGCGAGATTGCCCCTTGCTGCATGGGTGGTTGGTTGAGAGGGAGGGAACCCATAAGTGGGTGGGTGGGCGGGTCGCGTGGTGGGTGGGCAGGCAAGGGCGCCAGGGACTGTCACTGCTGCTCAGCCGAGATGAGGAGTTACGTGGCGCAGCAGAGCCGAGAGCGAGGCGCCAAACACTCACCGGTGGTAGTAAAGGTCAAAACACACGTTTGTCCACCCATTCTGCTACAGCCATGGCCGTTTTCGGGAGCGATCTGCCAACGCGGGCAAAACACACCACACCGCCGCGCATCCCGGGCGCCTGCTCCCCACTGCCGAGCCAAATCCAAAATTTGCTTTTCTGCGGCCGGGTACGCAATCCACACCAATCGATGCGCCACCGACGCGCACCCCGGTTCGGAAACAGCGAACAAGCACAGAAATCGCACCCCCAGCTACCGCTAGCTGGCTCGCAACCAACACAACGTCCGTTTCCTAGGCCGTACAGCAACTGCCCCGCCCACAGACCCTGCTGATGAGGACGTCGCCAGCCTGCCGTACCTGCTGCGTGTGCTGTTGCCTGGATCCCGCGGGTTTCACTTTGACGGGCAGCAGCAGCGGCGCGGGCCTGCGGGGGAGGAGGCGGTTGGCGGTTGGCGGAGGCAGCACAGCCTGAAGCCCGAGCGCTATCCCCCAAAACCCAGCCAGCAGAGGAGCGAAATGTTCATGAAGGAGCAGCGGCGCAATCGCAACGAGGGTGCGCAGCGGCGCAACGAACGAGGGTAAGCAGCGGCGCAACGAGGGTAAGCAGCGGCGCAACGAGGGCGAGCAGCGGCGGCACATACGGTGCCTGAGAATCCTTCCCAGTCAAGAGCCCATCCACGCCTCGCCCTGCCATCGTGCCTGACAGGAGTGCTCACTACCCTAGTACACCACCCAGGAGCAGCCCTGGCGGGGAAGGGGGGCCCTCGCACCTGGATGCCATGCCGGCGGGGCCCCTGGCGGCAGCGCCGCCACCGCCACCGGCTGCTGCTCCCGCTCCGCTGCCGCCGCTGCTCTGCCGCTTCAGCGCCGCCGCCTGGTGCGCGGTGGCCGCTGCGGCCGCCTCCGCCTCTACCCTCGCGCGCTCCCGCTCCCACAGCTCCTTCTCCTTGTCCTCGATCTCCACCTCCTGAGGGGTATGGCAGCGCATGCGGAAGGGCATCGCCGCTGGCCTCAAAAACCCTAGATGCCAAACAGACGGAGCGGGATCATGTTTGTGCAGCGCCACGCACCAGTCATGCAATGTGGCCGTATGCCAAATCCGTACTCCTGCACGTGGTACGCCGTACCTTGTAGCGCAAGGAGTTGTTGAAGTCCCGGAGGTACTGCAGGTCCGCCTTGTCGAATGCTGCGGTGGCGCAGGAGCCAGCAGCAGCGGGAATGAAGAGGGCGGCCGCCAGGAGGCAAGTGATGTGCTGCTTGGTGCTGCAAGACCGTCATGCGGGCAGCTGAGCTGGCACGGACACCTCCAGCCGGCTGCCACCAGCCCTGCGATGTGGGTCCCATCTGCGCTACCGGTATTCCAACCTCTCTATCGACAGGCTCAGGTCAACATGTCGCACAGCAGCCATGCTGGCTCAGGTAAACGAGTAGCTCAGCCATGTTGGCTCGTTCGCTGCCGCAGCGGGGGGTGCTCTCTCACGCGACCTCCCTGCCCTCTCTCGCTCGTTGCAACCGTGCCGATGTTTTTGTACGACTATGGAACCACGGCGAGTCAGTGTACTTTTGGGATGCTCCCGGGCTGGACCCGCAGGCCGCGAACAGCATGGAAGCCTGCCCGAGTGCCTGTCTTCGCGGAATAAAACCTTATGGTTACGTGAGGTTATAGTGTTTCCCCGGAATTGCAGGCGCCTCCCTAACTTCGCTGACGACGCGTGCACATCATGACTAGCCGGAGCACGGCGAGTTTGGGTAAGCCAGCCCGCCGCCCTGCTCGCCCTCATACCCCGTCGTATACATGGGAAGTGGCAGGTGTGGGTTGAACAATCACGGTCACGTCCATGGTTATCGCAGGCACCCCTACGAATGACCCAGCTTGGAAAAACCGTATTGCCCGTTGGGTCCAGCACTGTAGTAATACCTAGGAAAAGCATCCCGCCACAGTTGCCCCTTTTACCAGTAGCCACTGCACCCCTTCAATATCTCACCGCCGCGCCCAAACAACCAGCCGCTGCGTTGTGTCTGCTCCTCGACTGCGGGGTTCGTCGGGTGTTACGGCATCGAGCAGCGGCCGGATTTGTGTTGCCGCTTGCAGAAACTTACTATCGGCAACCATTTTTTGATAATTATCATCGAGCTCCACGCCCTCTGATGCTACCGTATGCGTCTGGAAACGTCCCTGCCCCTGCCAAGGTACGCATCATGCACTTTTGAGCCTGCAGGAGGCATACTGTACCAATCGTAAATACTTACCGCCATAATCCTAAGTTAACGCCTGGTGTCGACTAATGTTGCCGCCAGGAAAAAGCTCCGTGACTTGCTCAGTTTACGGTTTCCCGCCTATGTTGGGAAATGATTTCCAAACGATAAAATAACTCAAACTTCAAAGTAATTAAAGGCCCTAGGGGTTGCTCAGCAGCCAAAAAAGGAAGGCTGCGCAGACTGCACGTGCAGGGTCGCACACATAAGCAGTCCATAAGCTACTGGTACAAAGCGATGCAGTAACAGCAGAGTGGAGTAAGAGGCACCTGGCGCGCATTTGGGTAAGCTCGACTTTTGCTTAAGAAGAACGTTGGTTACCGCGCCGTACAACTGACACGGAGGCGGGACACCTTGTGTACGCTAGCATATACGCTCGTTAGCGTGCGCGTCATCGTGTCGATCAGTCCATGGGGGACGGACTGATGGCTAGCATGGTATGCAGTTAGTCAAATGCTGACGACAGGATGTCTGTTTTCCAAATCAGCAGGTGACGGCAGGTGTCAGCAGGAGCCGAAGCCTGCATGCGCAGGGGATCGCCGAGGGCAGGATCCTTTCGCAAGCGGGCAATCTGGCTAGCAACTGCTTTCGCGGCCTTCATGCTCCCTCCGGGACTGGAAGGACGTGCTGCAGCTTAAGTGAACTCCATCCTTACCGACAGGCCAACTCCCGGTGTCGCCAAGGCCACGGCTGCCTGAACGCAGCACCCTTGCATACCAGCACGTCCCTCGAACCAGCCGACCAGGCTGTACGGCAAGTGGTTTAAAAGCAGCTCTCCGTGTTTGCTGCCTCGTTGACAAGTCAGACCCGTGCCCATGAAGATCCAAGACGATCCGAGGCCCAACCCGACGAAGACCCCAGGCAAGGTGCTCAAGCGTATCGTATCGTATCGTATGACGTAACGTAACACACTTGCCAAGCAAATCCCGGCTGATCATCCAGTCGTGTACGCTCTGGTGAGAGCGCTCTTGGCACCAACAAGCACGCCAGTCGAGGCGACGAGTCGGTCGCTCCGTCCGCCTCAACCTAGCTGCGCCAGCCTACTCAGCTGCGCCAGCCCAAATCGTGCATCCCTCTCAACCGTGGTCACTCAAGTTGCATGCGCAAAATGATTGGATTCACCCAATCGTCCCTTTCAAAACGCTCCGCTCCGCCCCGAAGGCCGATACCTCAAATCAAACGCTCTGCTAACCGCCGTTCAGACACCCCAGTCCGCAGCCGCAGGACTTGGTCGCTACGCAAGCGCGTGACCTGCCGTATAGCTGGCAATGCCGTAGGACTGCTGGGGACGCGCCATCACCGGCTTACTCAATACCCGCCAGGCGAATGGCTCCTGTGCCTAGTACCACGTTGAAGGTCGCTAGCATGAGGAGGATGATGAGCGTGAAGGAGCAGAACAGCACCTGTAGGTTTGAAGGGCAAAGCGTGGGAAATAGCGTCGATACCGTATGCAATCATTCCAGGACTAAAGGCATTCCAGGACAACCAACGAAGACTCATGGCGCACCCTCAATACCTTATCCCCCTCGTCAGTAGAATAAGCTATATGAGCTGCGAACTAACGGCAAGCGCATGCCATTATTCGTGGAATACACTGCTGCTAAGCTGCTGGTCGCAGTAGTGAGCTCAGTCGGGTGCTCACCACTTGGGTGAGCGTGATGCTCTTGAGGAAACTGATGGGCGTCTCCTTGGTGAATGGGTCGGGGGACATGTCTGGCCGCAGGCCGTCCGGCTCGATAGCCCTCTTGAAGGGGCTTGCGCCGGCGGTATTGCTGCCGAAAGGTGCCGCCGCGGGCGGAGCTGCGAAGGGACTCGCGCTTGCGCTGCTGCCGAATGGGTTGGGCGTGTCTGCGGAGCAGAGTCGCGGCCACACATCACTATAGCGTTCTATGTGATTTGGTGAAGGCATGGTAAGCTAGTCGAATGGGTGAAGTTGTCCCGCCGTTCCCACGCCACCAAACCCAAACCCGCCACGACACCACCCAGGAGGCTTACTCGCGCCGATGATGGGCCCATCCTTCGATGAGCTCGGTGGGCTGACTTCAGGCTTAGCATCCCCTAGCTCCACCTTGTACTTTTCCAGGATATCGTTCTCCGTATTGCCCAAGAACTCCTTGCGGTCGCGGCTGATGAGGCGCCGCACCTGTGCCGCGTTCTCTTCCTCCGCACCCCAGATCCTGCCTGTAATTGCGATGATTAACACCAAGGCCGGAATAATGCTCCATACTCTAAAGGAATGCTGCTCCGCGCATGATATGGGTCGGAGGTTCCATTCAGAGCCAAGCGCTTGTTGCCCTGGACCAAATCTTTGCCGTTGAAGTATGAACAGGTAATTCCCTCAGCCTCATACGCACCCGAGTTCTGGTTGGCGCGCACCGACGAGCGAGCAGGGCGAGCCGGCAGCGATGGGGACGCCCGCCCCGAGGACGGGGCGGGCCTGCACGAGCGCATGTTGGCTCCTTGGAGCATCATAGCGTGGGTTTGAGGTTGAATTGCTCGGCAAAAGCGACTACTGCCACTCCTTGAACCAATTTGGCCTTGGAAAGGAGCAAGCTAGAGAGTGCCAAACGTGTAAAGCTTCTTGCCAAATGATATTAACACAGGATTATTATGTACAATTTACACAATTCGTTTTTGAGCCGATTGGCCCGATGAGCCCAACTGATGAATAGCCAGGTTGCCATCCAGAGATACACAGTCCCATCAGATACCAGATTTTACCAATTGTTGTCGACATCCTGTATACAGTGCGACTTGCACGGCTTCTTGACAGCCTGCCGCAGCTGGCAGGCACGATACACGCATCTTTTCTTCCTGACTCACTAGGAGCCTGCGTACAAGATGCCGCCCAAGAAAGGACCGCCCGTGGATAAGGCGAAAGTAGCTGCCAAACAGAAGGTGCCTTACGTGTTGAG
This sequence comes from Yamagishiella unicocca, assembly GCA_003116995.1. Classification (NCBI taxonomy): domain Eukaryota; kingdom Viridiplantae; phylum Chlorophyta; class Chlorophyceae; order Chlamydomonadales; family Volvocaceae; genus Yamagishiella; species Yamagishiella unicocca. The sequence goes on from BDSL01000047.1 coordinate 305,763, forward strand.
TGTCTTCAGCCGTCGGCGCCGCAAAGAGCCCCTATTGACGTCGCGATCGCGTGTCCGCATTACCCTTGAAATTCTAGGCTGCTGAGGACAAGACGTTTGGATTGAAAAACAAAAACAAGTCTGCCAAAGTGCAAAAGTAAGCGATCGTCAGGCGGATTTAGGTCGGCGCGCGCGGCGCCAAAATATAACTCCCCCCGCTATGATGCAGGTATGTGGCCAACGTTAAGCAGAATGTCACTCAGAATTTGGCGAAGCCTGTGGACAAGAAGGTAAGCTGGACCTGCTTCGCCTTCTCCGCCGTTTCGGGGACGATAAACTTGTCCCGGCATGCTACTTGCAGAAGAAGGACGAGGAGGTTATCCTTGCTGTGGCGATCAAGCAGCCCAAGGTACCCGAAGGTAAGCACGATCGGCGGAAGAGGCAGGGCACGTCTGCATCCAATCCAGGTGTTCGCTAACAAACGTCAACGTGCGCGAGTGCTTACGGCGTATCGGGGGTCGGCACGTTCCCGTGCGTCTGGAAGAAGGGCCTCACTGGGGTGGACGGGTCGAATACTTTTACGTCCTTGCTGCGGCGCAAGGGCCGACAAGCAACCGAACCGGGCGCTCCGTGCCCGGGACTGCTGCAATCCCAAGCGGGCGCGCCCGGGATTTCTTAGCTCTTGCACCGACGAGAGCTGGGCGTGCCGTAGGGGGTGACGTGCGTGGTCGTACCGCGCAGCACCTGGCCTTTCCTCCACGCTGCTCTGCACCCAACTTAGCAAACTGGCGAAATAATCTGTGTGAGGCTATGGGACAGAAGGACTGCTGCGCGCATTGGCCAAGCGGCGCGCTGCGGCGCCTTTGCAGCGCCGGGAGGAGGGCGCGTTGCGCGCCGTGGGAGAAGGGCCCTCTGTTTCGCCATGGGGACCGCGGACAGAAGGGGCGGGGGTTGGAGCTTGAGGCAGCTCAGCAAGGCGGCTGCCGCTCAGCAGAGGCGGTCGATGGATACTCGACGGCGTCTCGGCCGCCGGATGCATGACATCACGCGTCGCGGTGGGTAACATCGCTTGACGGCTCGCCAGCGCAACCCAGATGCGGCAGTCAGCAGTCAGCCAGTCAGGGGTCGCACAAAGTCCCTCCGCTGAGCTGTCAGCAGCAGCCCTGGCGGCATCAACACGTCTCAACCAGCGGTTGCGTCGCACCGCGGTCGCGGAAGAGGCTGTCGGGCCTGGGCGAACAGGCTGGGGGCGCGCGCAGCCGGGTCGCATGTGCAGCAGCCACGAGCGGCACCTGCTGCAGGGAGCAGGCTGCAGCATTGCGGCGATGGTGGGTGTGGATGCCGGCGTATGTGGAAGCCTATGGCTCTGGCGCTGGGGCGACGTCTTCAGCATCTCCGGCTGGTCTTGGGGTGGAGTGGAGTGGAGGCTGGCGGCGGGGCGGCTGGTCTTGGAGCGGCGTGGAGGTTGGCGGCGATGGCACCTCGCTGACGGCAGTAGTGGATTCTCGGATATGGCTGCTGCGGACGCCACTCGCCAGCAGCCGCCGCAGTAGCCACCGCAGAAGCAGCGGCCACCACCGCAGCAGCAGCAGGAGCTGCTGATAAACGTGATCCCCACCCCCTCCATCCCTGTGCGCCGCTGACCTGGCCGCTGCGGGGCGCAGCGGGATGGGCAGTCGTCTGACTGACACCTCCCGCCCCTGCACCGCAGCTCCTGGCGGAGGATCAGACGGCCCTGGACAGCATTAGTAACAGCAGTGGTAACAGCGTTAGTAACAGCCGCGCTGCTACTCGCTATCGCTGGGCCGCCGCTCCTGCGCGGTCGGTGCCCCCCAGCAGCCACGGAACGGAGTCAGTGGCCACCCGACCTGACCCGACCCAGTCAGGAGGCCACCGATCACCAGTCAGGAGGCCACCGACCACAGGTCGCCGGCGTCATCGGGGAGGGACTGCAGCTCAGGCCCCACCCGGCCGCCTGCCAGCAAGCCGCAGCCGCGACCTGACCCGGGCAGGAGGCTGCCTCACAGCGGCGGCTGCCTCACACTGGGCTACAGTGGCAGGCCGCGCAGTCGGCCCCACCCGCGCCCACCTTGTTCGCTGACCTGATTGATGAGTCACGCGCGGCGGGTTGCCGTACGCACAGTATGCAGGCCGAGCTGGGTAGCCTACCTGGCGTCACGGCGTCGCGTCCGCTGCTGGGACCGGCGGGACTGCACGCCGGCGCCGCCGTCACTCTGCCAGGCGCACCGTCCATCTCCCCGCTCCTTCCCCCGTGTGCCCCGGTGCCCGGGTGCTGGTGCCCAGATGCCCGGGTGCTGGTGCCCCGGTGCCCGGGTGGCGATGTCACTTCCACCAGTTTCCCCGGTGCCCGGGTGGTGGTGCCCGGGTCCCCGGGTCCCATATGCTGGTGCCTGGTGCGGCGGATGAGCCGGGGCAGGGGGTGCTGCCCCTTAGTGGGGCGCCAGCCGCACTCAGCTGCGCCGGCCAGTGCGGAGCCCCAGCTGGGCGGGGCTGTCCTCACTACAGCGGAAGTGGAGCTGCGTATGGCGAGGGGAGGGCAGTTGGGCAGCACTCCAGCAGCGGGATCCACTCCTCGTCGCTGGAGGGGCCACGTGAGGGGCGGCAGCCGGAGGAGCCGGTCCTTGGTCCTTGGTCGGTGGAGGGCGTGGCCCGGCCCGGCCCGAGCTGGGCTTGCTGGTACATACTGCGGCAGCAGCAGCTGCAGCAGCAGTAGTAGCTGCAGCAGTAGCTGCAGCATCAGTAGCAGCTGCAGCAGCATCAGTAGCAGCTGCAGCAGTAGCAGTAGCTGCAGCAGCAGTAGCAGCTGCATTAGTAACAGAAGCTGCAGCATCAGTAGCAGCTGCAGCAGTAACAGAAGCTGCAGCATCAGTAGCAGCTGCAGAAGTAGGAGCTCTACAGTAGCAGCTGCAGCAATAGCAGCAATAGCAGCAATAGCAGCAGTAGCAACAGTAGCAACAGTAGCAGCAGTAGCAACAGCAGCAGTAGCAGCAGAAGCAGCAGCATCGCTGCGATAGCAACGCTGCCGGAGGGCAACGGCAAGAGCTCCTGAGAGACCTCATTGCATCACGTCGCCGCGGCGGCTGTGGCAGTGGGGCTCTCAGAAGGCAGCAGCTGCAGCACCGGCACGAGCAGCAGCAGCAGCAACATCTGCACAGGAGCAGCAGCAGCGGAGGCCATGTTTCCACCCATGGTCTGGAAAGGATCTGGGCGGGGGCTGTGTGCAACTGCGAAGGAATCGTGGGAGACATGGTGGCAGCGAGCCGTTCTGCTCCTCCCGCTACCGCCGCCGCCACCGCCACCGAAACCAAAATCGCCACCGAAACCGAAACCGTCGCAGAACCCACGAGAAACCCTCTTCCTCCCCCTCCGCCGCCGCGCATCCGCCCCCGGGCCCCCATCCCCCTGCCCCCATCCCCCGGCCCCCACCCCCGTTACAACCCCGCCGTCGCCGTCTCCCGCCCTCGCGCCCTCCCACTCCGCGGACGCGCCTCGTCTCCTCCCTCCCCCTTTCCTCTACTCGCTCCTCCATGTCACGTAACTGGGTCTTTATGCCACATCCCCTTTATTACTACTACACACCAGCTGTCCCTCAACGACCTGCAGCAAGGGATTTAAGGAACCATCTCACCCCAACCTCGTTCTTCTCGCAAACCCCGCCTGTCCTCGGACGCGCACAGGCGTGGACCCCAAGTCCATCGTGTGCGAGTTCTTCCGCCACAACCAGTGCACCAAGGGCAAGAACTGCAAGTTCAGTCACGACTTGGCGGTGGAGCGACGGGGGCCCAAGATCTCACTGTTCGCGGATCAGCGGGAGATTGGCAAGGGCGAGGGCGAGGGGGAGAAGGAGGTGGGCAGGGCGGGGGAGGGATCGGGGGAGGGGGCTGCGAGGGAGGGGCTGGGGAGGGGGGCTCACAGCGGCGCCGGCGGCAATTCAAATGTCGCTCCTTGCACGCCGGTGGGGATTGAGTGGAGTTCTGTCAGTTTTTGGTGGGCTCGACGGCATTGTTGTTGGTCCTTCTTGTTTCGTTAGCAGCACCTGCCGTGTGTCACGGCCTCCACGGTCTCCGTGTGCCTTCGCTGCCCTCAACCCCAACCCCCCCCACCGCCGGGTTTCCCTGCCCCCCCCCCCGCTGCGCCGCTCCCCTCAGGGCATGGAGGACTGGGACCAGGCCACCCTGGAGGCCGCCATCCGTCAGAAGCACGCCAACGAGAACAAGCCCACGGAGATCCCCTGCAAGTTCTTCCTGGAGGCGGTGGAGAGGAAGCTGTACGGATGGTGAGCGGCCGAGCACTGTGTGTACCCGGGGGGGTTACAATATTAGAACCGGTAACACGACGGTGGGCCGCCGCCACACCCAACCCAACCCAACCCAACCCAACCCACGCTCTGGACACTCACCGGCCATTCGCCGCCGCCCCGCTCACTCATCCGTGATCCTATGCCCTCCGCCTGTGTGCGCCACCCCGTCTCCTGTGTGTGCACCACCGCTTTTTAGTGCCGACCCACGGCCGACCCCCATGGCCGATCCTCTCATGCTCCCCTTCCGCCTGCACCTCCAGCATGCATCTCGAAACGTCTTTCCTAAACGGTTTTCCTCGCATCCACGGGTCTTCCTCGAAACCTCCCTCCAAACCTCCCTCCTCCGCCTCCTCCGCCCTCCGCCTCCTCCGCCTGCTTCTGGAAGGTTCTGGAAGTGCCCCAACGGCGACGAGTGCAAGTACCGACACGCTCTGCCCGCGGGCTACGTGCTGAAGAGCCAGATGAAGGAGCTGCTGGAGGAGGTGTGGCAGGGGGGGGCTGTAGAAACCGTTGCCGCGGCCGGACAGTGTAGTCGGCGCAAGTTGGTGCGGCCGAGGTCGGGGGGGCCCGGGAGAGGAAGTGACACAGGGGTCTGTGGGTCGGCTCTGAAGGGGTCAAGCAAAAGCGAAGGGCAGGAAGCAGCCGGCGACTAGTTTTCGGACATGCGTTTGGATGTGTGCATGCCGGAGGGCTTGGGTTGGTTATCGCGTTACCTTTGGATGTCGTCCCTGGAGGGGATTTTGGGGGGGGGTCGCGATAAGACCCGTTTACATGACATTAAGGAGGCGGAGGGTGAACGGTTGTCTTGTTGCCGGATGCCTTGTTGCCGGATGCCTTGTTGCCGGATGCCTTGTTGCCGGATGTCTTGTTGCCGGTTGTCGCCTTCAGCTGGTGCGGCGGCGCAGCGCCAGCACTTCCCCCTGATCGCTCTCGGAAGGTGTCCGCTGGCTGGCAAGCGGATGCGGGCGCTCGGCAATTAAATCTGGATCTGCATCTGTAGATGGACCTGGATCTGCGACTGCGGGGCGGAGCTCACTGCGACTGCCGTACACTGTCGCCGTGCTGCTGCCGTACCGTGCCCCACAGGAGGCTCGAAACGTGAAGGACATTGCTGAGGCCATCGAGGAGGAGCGAGCCAAGGTGGTGGCTCGGACGCCGGTGACGGAGCAGGTGGGTGCGCGACTGCTGCGGGGCCCCCATTGCTGCGGGCCCGACCCACGGTTCGCCGCTGACCCCCTTCCATTACACGGCAGCTAGCACACAGCCGGACACAGGCCTCATCGGATACAGGCCTCATTGTTTTGTGAGCTCGTTACTCAGCTCAGGACGGTTGGCTTGTCCACAGAGCTACAGAGCTGAGCTGCAGCTCGGGGATGCCTCGTGGGCGATACCCTTCGGTGCGCTTGTGTTTTCCCCACTGGCGCTTCTTAGCCCCCCCTCCAACCCCCCTCCAACCCCCCTCCAACCCCCTCCAACCCCCCTCCAACCCCCCTCCAACCCCCTCCAACCCCCTCCAACCCCCCTCCAACCCGCCGCCGCCCCCCCCTCGCCCCGCAGACTTTCCGGGTGTGGCACAAGGTCAAGAGCGAGGCCAAGGCAGCCAAGCGCGCTGCGGACGAGGAGGAGCGGCGCCGCAAGGGCGTGCTCAACGGCCGGGAGATCTTCATGCAGGCAAGCAGGGCGGACGGGGGCCCAAGCAGGGTGGACGGGGGCCCGGACCGAGGCATGGCGCTGCCAGCGGGCGGTCAGCGACCCCTCCCCCGGCCTGGCCTTCGGGCTCCCATCCACCCTCCCTGGACCGCCAACGAACCCTCGTCCCACCCGAACCCTAATGCGCCCGGGCCCCCCTCCTTTGCTGTCATCGGTTTTACTTATTACTTAAAACTTTACTTTGCCATTCGTGTTGCTTGAGTGTATTCCATATTTTGCTGTTTTGCTGCCCGGTGCCCGACCTACGGGTTTCCCCTCCAACCCTCCTCCACCCCCTCCCTGCGAATTGCCTTTTTACCCCTCCCTGGACCCCGGTAACCGGTTTGTTTCCTGCAACCTCCCTGGACCCCCGCAGGAGGGCTTCGTGGCCGCGGACGACGCCTCCGCCGCGGATGACTACTCGCGCGAGGAGGACGAGGAGAGCGCCATCCGCGAGATGATGGCCAGGGCGACGGCGCAGGCGGAGGCGGCGAGGATGGCTCCGGAGCTGGAGCCAACACCCGGTGGGACGCGCTATGGGGCCGGGAGCTTGCAAGGAAAACCCGTGTAGGGGGGCGGGGGGCTGGGGGGGGGCTCGCTGCTGAGGGAGCCAGGGGGGCGGGGGAGGGGGTGGAGAAGGGTTGGAGAGGTGGGGGGGGAGTCACGGGGCGGCTAGCTGGTGGTTAGTGGAGCGTGTGTGCGGGTGCTATTGCGCGCTTTCACGTCGAAGCGGAGTCAAGGAAGCTGCAGGAGCCCGCCACTCCCCATGCGGTGTCTCTGAGTAGAAGCGGAAGCGTGGGCGCATACATGAAGCCACATCAGAGGACAACAGTGGATCCGGTGCTGAGGGGGATCCGGTGCTGAGGGGGCGGGAGGCGGGGTCGCAGGGAGGGAGGGGGGGGGCTGATGAGGGGGGGGGGGCGGGGGGGCGTTGTAGTGTCTATCTAGTGTCGCAGCTTCCTGTACGGAACGAGGGGCTGCGTCGCTGTCGTACGCCAAGGACAGCGCGTGATGGTGGGCGTTTTAGGGCAAGCAGCACCAACACCAACACCACCCAACACCAACACCACCCAACACCAGCATCACCCAATATCAAAACGGCCGCCAATACCACCAACACGAACCCCGCCGCCACAACCGCTGCCGTCGCCAGCACCACCACCAACACCACCGTTACACGCGGTGGCATGAAACCCCGGACCGCCCTGACTCCTCCTCCCTTCATTGACTTACTTAGCTCCCTCGCCGCGCAACCGTCCAACGACCTCGCACACACTGCCATAACGATGTGTTTGGTTGCAGAGGAGGACGAGGCAGCGGCAGCGGGGCCATCCGGATCCACCGCCGGGGGGCCATCCACGCACCTACACCTCGAAGACGGTGGGTCGCGACGAGGACGCAATTTCACGGGGTGGCATGAAAACCGTTGCCGCGAAAAGGACAGGATAGTTGGCGCATGTTCGGCGGACATTTCACGGACGGGGGGGGCATAGGGGCGGGTAATAGGTATAGTAAGTGTGATATCTCTGTGATCAACAGATGTATGAGGATTCGGGGGAGTGGGGGCCCTGAGAGCTTTTCAGCGCGCACCACTCATCAAGCTGCGGTCCTGCTTGGTCCGCTGGCATCCCCGTGCCACGAAAAAACACATTTCTCCCCTTCCCCCCCGTGTTTTTCTCCCCCCGCCGCCACCCACGTGCGCCGCGAATGTTAAAAACGCAAACTAATCCGGTAGTTTGTTTCTTTTCCTCTAGCACGTCGGCGCCGGGCCGCTTCCATAGGTTTCCGGTAGCCAATTCAAGTTCTCCGGCATGCATACTTAGGAAGTGTCTTGTTTCAAAGCCATGTAGGCCAGCTAGTTTCTTTCACCCGCCTCCTGTGTCGTGTACACGCGTTCCCTCGCCGACTGCGGCCCCACCAAGCCTTGCCGAATCGCCGGACCGTTGCGTCGTGCATGGGTTTACGGGTTTACTCACCCCTGAGTGCCGCCGCCGTCCCCGCCACCGCGCGCAGACGAGGCGGAGGCCTTATTCGAAGGCGACGACGACGACGATGACGACGAGATGATGGAGGACGACGATGATGAAGAGGACGAGGGGGATCTGGATGGGCTGGAGGACCACGTCAAGGGGATGCATGTGGGCGGCGGTGCAGCGGCCGGGGGGCAAGATGGATGAGGCGGCGCGGGGACCGGGACCGGGAGGGCTGGGGCTGGGGCTAGCTGAGGTGAGGGGTTATAGGGATGCGGATAGGGTTTTAAGGTGGTGAGGGCTTGCTTGTGAAGGTCAAGCCGCGTCGAAAGGAGTACCGAAAGAGGAGAATCCAAAGGATAGGAAGGATATGGTTATTACGGATTGCGGTCTTGAGTGTGCTAAGCAGGCTGCTAGGTTCTGAAGGGCGCGCCGACGGCAGCGGTGGTTTCCTCGGAACGTCGGGGGCACAACCAGGGCGTTGCCCGGCACGGCAGCTACGGGGCTACGTTCATCATACATTGGTGGTTGCGGTTGTCGTCCGGTGCTGAGGCCGGTGCGGTTCGTACATGTGGTTTCGGAGGACAGGTAGACTGTCAGTTGTGGCGGACCCCCTCGATTACGCGGGTGGACCTATTTGCCCCGTGAGACTCCTCCCCCCCCCCTTCCCCAGGGGTTCTCGCATCCACGGGTCTTCCTCGCAACCCCACCCCCGATAGCCCCGGGGCGCTGCAAGAGCTGCCCCTAGGCAGGGGGGACGGGAAGGGGGGGGAGGGGGAACCCCGAGTGAAACACCTTTGTGGGGGGGGAGAGCGAGGGGTGGGGTGAGGCGCGTGAGGCTTGTGCGGAATTATGCACCGCGCTCGCGCTAGCTGTGCCCCTTCGTCGCCCAACCCTGCGTCCTCGACAGCAGCAGACACGTGTAATGCATCAACCTGGACCCAGGACGCGGAATTAGGGGAGGGCGTTGTTTCCCCCTGATGACCCACACCACTGCGCCGCCGGCTACCTGCGCGGTCCTGAAGATCTGAGCTGCGCGATGTGGGTACGGATTGGAAGTTCGGAAACCGTATCGCGAGCCCAGCCGTACCGCATTCTGCGGTTATGGGAATGGTAGGGATCTAGACGGCTGCGAGGCTGTCAGCGCTCCCCTGCCAAACTAACGACACGTACGGAAACGCACAGGGGGAGAAGGCGGGGACATCGTCCGTCCAGTGTGTAGAGGTCCCGCATACATTGCTTGTTGTACGTGGTCTAAGCGGCAGACGATTAGCAAGGTGGCGGAAGATTTGTCGGTGACGGTGACGATGAAGTCGGCGGTGCTGGTTGTTAAGGCGGCGAGGGTAGCATCGGGGAGGTTGGGCGAGGTGAAGGTGGAGGGGGCGTCGGGTGGTGGGAGGGCGGCGGTGATGTCGTCAACGAGGGTGCCCTCCCAGGCGGCGGTGATGTCATCAATGAGGGTGCCCTCCCAGGCGGTGATGTCATCAATGAGGGTGCCCTCCCAGGCGGTGATGTCATCAACGAGGGTGCCCTCCCAGGTGGTGATGTCGTCAACGAGGGTGCCCGCCCAGGCGGTGATGTCGTCAACGAGGGTGCCCGCCCAGGCGGCGGTGATGTCATCAATGAGGGTGCCCGCCCAGGCGGTGATGTCGTCAACGAGGGTGCCCGCCCAGGCGGTGATGTCATCAACGAGGGTGCCCTCCCAGGCGGTGATGTCGTCAACGAGGGTGCCCGCCCAGGCGGTGATGTCGTCAACGAGGGTGCCCGCCCAGGCGGTGATGTCGTCAACGAGGGTGCCCTCCCAGGCGGTGATGTCGTCAACGAGGGTGCCCTCCCAGGCGGTGATGTTGTCAACGAGGGTGCCCTCCCAGGCGGTGATGTCGTCAACGAGGGTGCCCTCCCAGGCGGTGATGTCATCAACGAGGGTGCCCTCCCAGGCGGTGATGTCATCAACGAGGGTGCCCTCCCAGGCGGTGATGTCGTCAACGAGGGTGCCCTCCCAGGTGGTGATGTCGTCAACGAGGGTGCCCTCCCAGGCGGTGATGTCGTCAACGAGGGTGCCCTCCCAGGCGGCGGTGATGTCATCAACGAGGGTGCCCTCCCAGGCGGCGAGGGCGTGGTTCCAGAAGGTGGTGAGGTCCGCCCGCTGGGGCCCGGGGAAGATCGGGTACGAGCATGTGGTGAGGACGTGGCCGAGGCCGGGGTGCTGAAGGTCCGGATACTGGTGGCAGGCACAGGGCTTCGCCAGCCGGAGGGCCGCGAACTGCTCTCTGGTGAGGGTCTGGGCGAGGTGGGGGTAGGAGCGGAGGAGCTGGTGGCTGATAAAACCCGCTTTCCAGTGGACGGGGGGGGAGGGGGGAGCGGCGGAGGAGGGCGGGGAGGGCGTGCGGAAGCCAGAGCTTGGCTTTGAGGTCCGGGGCGCCGACGGGGGGGAGCTTGGCGTTGAGCACGCGGGAAAGGGGGTTGACGAGCCAGGACTGGAAGACGGGGTCGAGGCCCAAGTGGGACGGGGGGCAGGTGGTGACGGCGGAGTGGTATGAGGCGGGGACGGGGGGGCATGGGACCCGTGCAATGCGTGGTCGGGAGCGCAGAGGCCACCGTCCAGGACCAGCAACTCCTGCCGCTCGTCCGCAGGGGGTGGCATGAAGACCCGGTTACACGACATGGGCAGCTGGCGCATAGGCTTCGGACGCATGATCCCGGGCGCATGCTGGCGCACTTGGGGTGAGGGGGAGGCGAGCGAGGGGTCTGGGCCCACCATGTGCCGACTTGTGGGCCCGATGTATTCAATTGTGGTGCATCCGTCGCTGGACTTGGTATGGATCCACTCGGCTGGGCAAAGAATAGGCGGGTGCAAAGAGCGGCGCGTGAGTGTCTCCGTTTGTTGTCACACACCCCGCCCCGCCCCACCCCGGAGGAGGCCAAGAAGGGGTGGACGGCCGAGACCCCACCAGTCCAGCCAAAGGCACTCGGGCGAGACCAGAGATCAGGAGCGGCCTACGCACAAACCCGCACCAGCACAGCGCGCGGAACCGCAACCAGATCACAGAACACGAGAAGAATTCGGACTACTGGCGCGTACAATGGACGAGCGGGCAGGCTCCAGAAAAATGCCGTTTCACCAACTGACTAGCACGGCTGTGACGTGATGTGGTGCGGTGTCGTACGGAGTTATGACGGAGTTGTGACGCGCCTGAGCTCATACAGTAGCGGACCTCCAAAACCTTTGCTACAGCTAGGTGACTCAGTATCTGTCCAACAACAGTCTTGGCTGATGATGGGCGAAGCTTGCATGGGGCCGGAGAACTTCCCTCCCCTCGACACAGCAGCAACTGGGGTGAGCATGGAAGCTACTAGTAGCTGCCCAAATATGATCAGGGGGGCTCTGCTGGTAATGAGGGGCTGCTTGAGCTGCAGTTGGTGTATCGCTAATAGGGCGGCCATTTAGGCTATTTACCCCTGGAGCCATGAGCGCTAAACCTTTGTGATGGCGATCGGATGCGTGGCTGGGCTTACATAACTGAAAGGATCATCGTCGTACATCCGAGCGCCACCGTGTGCTGATGGACTTACATGCCCCGAAATGCAGCGATGAACGCCGTGATATCGCGCTGACGGCCCATACACATTGCTGGCCCCCCGGAGGAGCCCCCGCCAACTACACTAGGCATCAGCGCCCACCCGCACGGCCACCCCCAGCTGGTGTACGACGGCTTGACGAGCCACCGGGCAGCATCAGAAGTGATGCTGCGGAGGGGAGAGCTTAGTCCGGCATCACACCAGGGCACTCGCCGCAACCATATGGAGAGGCCACTGCGCCTGCCCCCCATGTGGGAGTTGCCAAGCAAAGGAATCCCATCAACCGTAAGCCGCCACCCACCATCCTTGCGGGGCTTCTCCCACCGCCCAATCCTCCGCCCAATCGATCATGCACACTTTCAACCAGGTTAAGTTGGCCAGTCTACTGGACCAGATCAGGGCTACGCGTAATAATGTCGAACCCTTTGGGCGATAGTTATTTTTCTTGTCTAAGGAACCTGAGTGTACAAACGCCTGTTTTACGTTTGGCGAGGCGAGGAGCCGCACGGCTCGTTTAGTCTGTTACCACCTGGGCTACACCCCCAGTCACGTGTAACACATCATCATCAATCCTCCGGAACGCGCCTTGCAGTGCAGACAGAGGCAAGCGCGAAGCCACCGCTCCCCCCAGCGCCTCTCAAACAAACAGGTCACTGCTGCCTCCCCCCCCCCGGGCGGGTCGGGGCGTCACCGCGTTTTTGCTCTCCCATCGCTAGATAGGCCCCTCACACAGTTCTCCCGCTTGCAACAAATACAAACCGACTTCGCAAAACATTTCCTTGCGCGGCGCGGGGTCCTCGTTTCCACTAGCCCAGGAGTGCCGCCGATTGAGTCTAAGCCGCCTCAGGTCGACATACTACTTCCGAGCGACTTTAGTCCTCCAGCATCTCCAAACGGCGCTTCTAGAAGGCGCTTGCACACGGTTTTCTCTTTCGTACAGGGGGTTCCTTCCCCAGCGCCTCTGGAATATACAGGTCACTGCTGGGCCCCCCATCGCCTCTCAAACATACATGTCACACACGGCCGCGCGAGCCGCCACCATTTCCGATAGCTGCATAAGCCCGACCACTTGCACTGACATACGTACTCGGAACCGGAATAGGCGGCCACCCCTCCAGCCGCCACCCGAGGCGCGCACCCAGCAACACCCCCACGTCAGGGTGGTCGGGTGGCTCACACCCGCTGGCACCTCCCTGCCCGCCACCGCTGCCATCCACCACGGGGAGGGGATGTCCACCCACAGGCCGCATCGCACCACTTATTTAACCGTAGAAGCGTGGATAGTAGCAACCCAGTTGCATGATTCCTTCTATCAAAGCCTGTTAGAGCCACTTCGGCTTAGCAGCCACTTTAGCAGATACTCCCTGACTCGACATGCACATGCCACCCCGGCCATCTCAGCCAGCAGGGTCCCACACAGCTGTTGCCCTCCCGCCTGCTGCAAACGGCACGGCAGGGTCCCAACAGTGGTGCCAGCAGCAGCAGCTGTCCAGTAGTACATACAGCTGTCGGCGATGCAATCTACACGGCCACAGCGCACCCCATTGCCACCTGGTCGCACAGAGGTTGCTTTGCCGTTACCACCCCAGCAGCAAAGTGCGCAGCTCTACATTGCTTTCTGCACAGTATGCCAGCGCCGTCTTTCCGCTCTGTGGCAGCGAGGAGAGGGCGCGGGATGAGCTTCAAGGGGCCCGATGTCTCCTTTGGGGCTTGTAAAGGGGGGAATGGCTCGAAGTAAAACCGCATTGGAAGTCAGGTTGCATTGGGAGGTAAACAAACCGCAGCTAGCGGTTCGTGTATTGGAAGTGCTTGGGGGGGAGGTTCATGTAAGTATGTTCGTGACCCCTCCTAGGAAGCCGTTTAGTGTCCAACCGGCAGCCGGCATATGGATTCCAAGCAAGCCTTCTGGCCACATGCGCACAGCGGCCGCCCAATAATGTAGATGCGCCATCTATCACCACGGCCTTGGCGCAATTGAAAAAAGACACCTGGCCCGTGCGCAAGCTAAGGCATGGAGCACTATCCAGGTCCCCGCGCCGCTTCCGGCACCCACCCTCGGAACGCACCCTGTCAGTCGCCAGCCTGTTGGCGCCGGCCTTGAGCAGATCACGCACCATCTCTACGTGCCCCTCATTAGCGGCCCATATCAGCGGTGTCCAGCCACCCTGTCCGTCAGTAATAAGTGGGGGCCGGGTCAGTGTTGCTGGCCAGGCGGTCAGCTGGTTGGCCCACTGAGCAGGCAGGTGGGGCCGTGGGGTGCTGTGGGCGTCCACACCGCCGCCTGTGCCACACCTACCAGCGGTATACGATCGAAACACGGGCAGCGGGCATATGGATTCCCTCCCGAGACAAATAGGTTCCTACCTGAACGGAACCTCTTGCGCCCCAGATGTGTGAGGCCCCAGATGCGTGCCAGCCTCTGGGGCGTCGGCCAGGTCGCTTACTGGCAGGAAAGCAACAAGTGCCCATACCATCGCCTGCGCAAACCCCACCTATTCTATCCTCGGCGATCCAAAATGCAGCAGTCCAAAATTCGAACGACGCGACAATAGCCTTAGCGAAAAAGCGACTTCCGCGACTTTCCGTGACAAACAGCGTGACGAACAGCGTGACGAACATCGCGACCCGGTGTGCCTAGGCCTCCGCTTCCCGAACGTTTCGTTCGGGGCTACGGCGAATAGGCCTCCGCTTTCCGAACGTTCCGTTCGGAGCTACGGCGACATGGGTAACCCCAGGGCGGGGCCCCCCGAGGCGCTTCGCGCTGGGGCCCCGCCCAAAAAGACACCTGGCCCGTGCGCAAAGTAAGGCATGGAGCACTACCCAGGCCCCCGCGCCGCTTCCGGCGCCAACCCTCGGAACGCACCTCGCCTGCGGCATCCTTGTTGGCGCCGGCCTTGAGCAGCTCACGCACCACCTCGACGTGCCCTTCATTAGCGGCAATCATCAGCGGTGTCGCGCCCCACTGTCCGTTGGTAAAAAGTGGGGGCCGGGGCAGTGTTGCCGGTGAGCAGGTGGTCAGTTGGTTGGCCCACTGAGCAGGCAGGTGGGGCCGTGGGGTGCTGTGGACGTCCACACCGCCGCCTGTGCCACACCTACCAGCGGTATGCGATCGAAACACGGGCAGCGGGCATATGGATTCCCTCCCAAGACAAATAGGTTCCTACCCGAACGAATATTTGCAGGCAGGCAACAAGTGACCATACCGTCGCCTGCACCAACCCCACCTACTCTATCCTCGGCGATCCATAATGCAGCAGTCCAGAAGTCCCAACCCACCCCAACCACCCCGACGGCCCAGTGTGTGCAAATTCAAACGCTTTCGTTGACGACTGTGCAATCATATCATACTTTAATCCTTCCGTGCAATAGACACCGCCGCTACCTCTTGGTCAGATCGCCTCATACTACGTCGGCACACCACCCTGCCCCGCTCGCCCCGCTAAGCCCACCCAGCTTCGCACGTGCCCAAGTGCCTCCGTCGACAGGGGCAAAGCCCCCCCTGCCCACCCCCCTGCCCACCCCCCTTGCCCACCCCCCCTGCCCACCCCCCCTGCCCACCCCCCCTTGCCCATCCCCCCTTCCCCCCCTCACGACGTGGTGAGCCGCCGGTTCGAGTACCGGGCCCCGCTCGCCCCGCCCCACCCTCCGCTCGCCCCGCACGACCTGCCCCACACATGCGCAAGTGCCTCCGTCGGCGCACTACCCCACCCCACCCACCCCGCACGCGCGCAACTGCCACCGTAGCACCCCACCCCACCGCACTTGTCCCGCACTCCCGCACAACCCCGCCATCCACTCCAAGGCACGACCGCACAATGTCACCGCGACTAGGTATTGCGAGGGCCCCCTCGAGCGGAACGCAACTTGTGTTTGGTACACAGCAAATCGACCACTGGTGTTGTTGTCGATCGCAACAGCATTGATGCATCTCCTTTCAAGCAGACCTTATCACGCACACCACATGCGCACAGCGGCCGCCCAATAGTGTGGATGCGCCATCTATCGCCACGGCCTTGGCGCAAATAAAAAAGACACCTGGCCTGTGCGCCAGCTAAGGCATGGAGCACTACCCAGGCCCCTGCGCCACTTCCGGCACCCACCCTCGGAACGCACCGTGTCTGCCGCCTCCTTGTTGGCACCGGCCTTGAGCAGATCACGCACCACCTCGACGTGCCCTTCATAAGCGGCCCCTATCAGCGGTGTCTCGCCATCCTGTCCGTCGGTAATAAGTGGGGGCCGGGGCAGTGTTGCCGGCCAGGCGGTCAGCTGGTTGGCCCACTGAGCAGGCAGGTGCTACTGTTGGGCGGAGGGAGGTGGCGTGATGGTTGGACAATCTCATCCCCATCCTCTCCAAAAGGCATAATAATAATATTATGGGACAGGTACACACGGAGTAAGGTTGGGGTAACACATCCGAGGGGTTGGGTTATGGAGGGCTGACCCAACGACAGGGGTTATGGAATAGAGGTTGGATTACAGAGGGATTACACAAGTGGGGTCGGGCTACAGGGGGGTTACCCCCTAGTTTGGTGATCCACTGGGGTGTTACCCACCTGAGGGGTTACGTAGGGAGTAACGGGGTAATCGACCTTTCTATGCCATAGGGAATCCGGGAAATGTTTGTTTGCGGCCAGGTCTCACGGCATCATGGCTGCAGCAGCAGACTTCCGTTACGCAGACGTCTCTGTAAGAGAAGGCTAGTCCTTAGACGAAGTACGGCACAGCAGTACTCCGTGTTATTGATAACTAGGGTTTTAGGGGTTTTAGGATTTCAGCGGTATCCGCCGTAGTATAAATTTATCTATTCTTGTACTTACTGACCGCTGCCCTCCAGTCCAGCCACCGCAACCGCCCTGCTGGTGCCGGTGGCGTCATCGCACCGTCTGACCTGATCGGGTTGCGCTAGTTCGGTTCTCTGTCCGCTTCCGTGCATGAGGGAGTGCTCCGACGCTGTCCGGTTCATTCGGTGCCGACTCCAATGCGCGTTCGGTGTGTTTCCTCCTGGCCCTTACCAAGGGGTGCCGGAGAGGATGTGACTTTGCTATCGCTCTTATTAGTTGGTTTACCTCCTGGCCCTTCGGTCCGGAGATGATGGGACTTTGATGTTGTACGCCAGGAGCAGATAGGACACCCACAACCCACGGCGCATGCATGGATACAACCCGCACTGGGCAGATGACGGCAGTGGGCAGCAGTGTGCACCCCTCGCTATACCCATAGGCGCCATGGTGGAGGTGCAGTGAGGCCGCCCCTGACACCAGTCCAGTTACACCCTCAACAGTGCTCTGGAACGGACCTACATATCCTGTGACACCCAATCTTCGTCTGTCTTTGAAACCTGACGACAACAGCCTCCGTCAGCCAGAGGGCAAGGGGGGTGCACCCAGTCTGCCCTACCTACCACGATTCATCCTCCATCCACCACCCCGGAGGCCACCCCTGCCCTCACGACATGTGCTGTACATCAACTGCTTCCGACCGCCATGGAGGCGGTGTGCGGAGTGCGCAGTGTTCCTGATTGGTGCCACAACAAAAACCCTAAAGCTATGTGGCGTACCTTGTCACGCTTCTCGAGGTCCTCTTTGGCGTATTGCGGCACCGGTTGAGCGACCTGGGCTGCCACAGGCCCGGTGGGAGCAAGATGGGGCACTGGTGGCGCAGCCGCCGCAGGCAGCATTGTGTCCGCCTGCTTGTATGTGAGGCCAAGCTGGTTCAGCCATGATTGGATGGAGTTACGCAGGGTAATGTTGTCGATAAGCATCTTGGACGTGAGGGGCAGGTCTGAGGCAAGCGTCGGGTGGGTCGGTGGGCGGAGGGTTGAGAAGAGAGGCGAGGACACCCAGGAAAACGGTGGCGCTTTGAATAATGCAATCTATAGCTAACAAATACCGCGCAAATGGGTGACCATGGAGGCGGCCGCTCAGTGACAGGTAAAATGTGGAACGGACTTGTGATCCTGAAGTGTGTTAAGTTACGTTCTCACCCTATGCCGTCTACCATATGATTTGGATGCCCCTGTCCTCGTTCCCAGACACACTGCTTGATGCTGTGCCTGTTGTGTGTCAGCTACATCGGCACACATCCACGCCACGCTATGCAACCAGCGGTCTATGCCGAAACAGAAAGGGGGCCAGTGAGAAGACCGGTAGCTAGCGTAGCATTGTGGTGGCCGTTGCCGCTCGGCCGGACCACTCACTGGTGATGGGGTTGGTGTTCTTGGTGGCCAGGTGCCGCTGGATGGCTTGCCGCTCGAACGAGTGGCCGCTCTCCAAAATGACCGGGTCACGCATCAAACACATCGTAATGGGGCAGAGGAAGTCTGGCGGCATGGAGCTGGCCACGGGAGCAGCAGCAGCACGGCTGCTGCTGGAGCAGCTAGCCCCATAACCGACCTCCGCCTGGCACGGTGTCAGTGCTGCCACGATTTGTGACAGGTACTGCTCCTCCATGTCCTTCTTGTCCCGGCGCATCTCCGTCAGCTCCCCCTCGAGTACGGCGGTGATGTCTGCCACATCCTACAGCCACAGTAGTACGACAGTGGGCATCCCACCTCATTAATACCCACCCATGGTGTACATACTAAGGCTAATAATAAGGAGGCGTGAGCCTAGTTTATGTGGTGCACAACAGTTCCACAATAATGCACAACAGTAGCAAACGGCGAACGAACATTACACCAAGCCCCACTTCGGCAGTGAAGACATGCATGCGGGACAGAACTCCGCCAGCAGGCTAGCGGCTATACCACATTGACCACCTGGTGCGCAGTCCCCCCAAATTTTACGCCAGCTCCTCCTAACTTGTCTGCTTTGGGAAGGACTTGTCCTCAGGTTTCTGGCAACCAAACTAAGTCCAGCAAGCAACTACAAGTAAATGTGTTCTCAATGTAGACTCGTGTCCTGCCGATAATCTTCTCTCATCTTCCTATGTCGTGTCCACAGCGAGTTTCCTCGCGACCCCCACACCTCCTGCACCTCCCGCACGGCCGTGCGCAGCTTTCCTCATCGCTCTAGTTCCCTGTACTTATCTCCATGGTGCCACTGCAATACTGAGCAGGGCACCTACCTGATAGCGATCGATGGCACCAACCCTTTCCAGCCAGTCTCTACGCACCCTGCTTCCCACTGCCAGCAAGTCCCACGTACGTACTTGCGTGCGTGCTCATGCCTGCGGTGCTCTTGTTCACCACACCCGCCTGCTCCAGGCTGGTCAGCACTGCAGCCGCGACTTCCTCCCTCATACAGCCCAGCTGCTCACGCAGCTGTGCCGCCTGGGCCTCGAAGCCATGTAGCACCTCCAGAGGTAAGTTGACCAGGTCTGCTCCCAAGTCCACCAACGCCTTTTTTAAATCGGCGTGCTGCTCAATGCCCAGGGAGGTTTGGAAGGCGCTCAGGTCGTGGGAGAGCCGCAGCATGATGGCCCGCAACTCCGCGACGTGGTTGCCTGATAGATGTATGGTAGGTGGGCGGGTGTACGTGACATATGGACGACGTGTGTGGGATCGACTTGCACCACCCATGTCGAGTAAATGTGCCCTCAGAGCCCTGACAGGGCTACTTCACAGGTAGGACGCAGCACTTTCCGTGTGATCGAGAGCAGACACCGTGAGGGCGTTTCCACCGCCGCTACCCCACAGTGCAAAGGGTGCCCGCTAGATTCCCTTGCGGGTTACACCGACCAACTCATTACTAGCACGCCGCATTCGCTGTCTTCCCGGAGGTCGCTGCATCAGAAGCCGCGGGTATTCGGCAAAGCTGTACGTGTTGTTTGTAAACATTTGCTATTTGAAAGTAAACAGTTACCCTGTGAAAGTATGTATGACATTGCCTTACAGGCGCATCGCCTAGGGCGTACTACTAGGGCGTACACAGAACTCCAAGGTCAATAGCACACCTATCTCATATTTCATCTAGCCTCCCATCCTGCGCACCAGCAGTGAAGAACTTGGCAACGGTCGATTTTTTTGCCAGACGCTCCACCAAAGCCAGGCAGTCCGCCATCGATTCATTCAGCCCCTGTTGTCCAACACGAGGAACGACTTGAACCAGTCGCCGGTCGCATGGTCGACTCATTCGACCAATAACCAGCGATGCATTAAAAGGTCATTTTATTTGCAAAAAAGCGTTACCCTTGAACATCCCACCTCAAGGGCGGAAACGGCACTGGGCTTGGACAGACTGCCGGAGTCCAAGTCTATTGCTGCATTATACACTACAGCACCCACGCGTCGCAACAACTTGCACAGGGCAAGGCTATCTTGCTTGATGTCCTTAAGGTCCGCCAACGCGGTCACCGCCTTGAGGGTCACGTTGGCGATGCTGCCCACCAACGCAACTGGATCCATTACGGCGACTGCAGCAGCTGTTATCCCGTTGTTTTTGTATATCTTATTATCCTCCGGTCGCGGCACCCCTGGGGGGAACTTGCGAGTGACGTAATTGGACGGAGTTGTGAGACAATCTTCCTTCCTCACCCCTTTGTTTCTTGCAATTATAACAACTTCCAAATCAAGCTTGCAACAAGCTAAGAATTTCAATGCAAAGAGCGCCGCATTTGAGAACAGGTGGCAAAGTGTTGGCGGGAAGGCTGATTCCTTGAATGCTATTGTTAATTTTTATTGAAGTAAGAGCCTAAGAACGTCTGCGAGTGATCGGTTATGAAAGTAAGGCGTAGCAAAGCGTGATGGTCTGACCTCCCTGACGTACCGTGTGCAAGTATAATCACCAACTGAATGTTGGCGCGAAAGCCTTCTTAGACGGTTAGACCCCGACAGCAGCCACGTGGTTCAGCACCTCCGCCCAACGGTTGTTTCCCGCTTCTGCAGCCTCACATGCATCGGCCGTGGCTGCGAAATCCTCTCAGGGTGCCCATGTCCTGAAACCATCTGCGGCCAACGCCACGGTTGTCGGCGGCCAAAGTCAGGGCTATGGTTCCGGATCCGCGCACTTGCGTTTCTGCTTGTGAGGGGCTGCCGGCACTACAGCGCCTGCTGTGTTGCTGATAGGATGGATGTACTGGACCGTAGAGTAGCGTCTCTACGATCCGCTACTGTAGCGGAACCACGCCTCATTCCAGGCGACTAAGTCTGGAACGAGGCGCGGTCCCGCTACCCTCATTTCATTACTTAACAGTTACTACTACTTAGCCGCCGAAGGTCGGCATACTACCTCCTCCGACTTCAGTTTCCCCCACCCTCCACCAAGTTTTCCAGCATGCATCTCCACACGGCTGCCCTTAACGGTTTCCTCTTTCGTACACGGGTTTCCTTCCAACGCCTCATTTCAGACTTTGCCGCCTCGGCGTGGTTCTTCTGCTTGGTTGACCAGTTGGGTGGTTTTGGGTGATCAGTTACTTCACTATGTAACACACCGCGCTTGAAGTACGCCCGCGGCTCCTTGCTGCGTGGACAGGTCATGAGATTGACGCAGCCGCAGGCAGCAACGCCTTTACGTTTGAAACTTGAGACCCTACACTGAGACCCTGCAGCTTGGTAACCTGCAGCCCGCTTGCTGGTAGCGCCAGTCCGTGGGGCTGTGATGCCGCGCGCCCGCGCCGCCCAGCAACATGTCGAGTTTTCCTAACGGCTACTCTCTTTTGGTTGCGTAGTGTGCTTTCCGTTGTTCGCTGGGTTTCCTGGGTCGTAGAGCGAATTCGTGTTGTCTTGTTCATCCGTAACCCAGTGGGTGGTGCTTTGCTCGTAGTGAGCGGTGGTCCAGGGGACGGAAGTGGAGACACACACCCACGGATGCGAGTGCTGTCGGGGCAGCAGGTCGGAGTTGCCACCGGGAGCGGGAGCTGGCGGGGACGGAAGAGTACTGCTGCTGGCCTCGCGGGCAGGGCGTCACTTGTGGCGTCTGCACTACAACCAGAACACGCGAAAACACGGTCATTTGTCTCTTGAGTGCCCGGAAAGCGTGCACAGAGGTCGAGGTCGCAGAGGCAGCTGATCATATCATGGTAAGTCAGATGGTACGGAGTAAAACGACAAGCCAACTTTTGTTCACACTCCTGAAGTTAGACCGGACTGATAAATTCACACTCTTGGTGCATGCCGATCGATGGTCAGTCCGCTCAGGTCCGCTGCTTTGCAACGTCCCTTGCGACATATGTCAGCTCTGCACAATGCCTCGTGGACATGAGTCTCCAAAATTACCGCATGCTATGCGGCGCACTCTGGGCACATTCTGGGCGCGCCAAGGGTGGGGCTCCCCATCCTTCCAAACGCGCGGACCGGACCGGACCGGGACCGGACCGGGGACCGGACCCGGTCCTGTCCCGTCCGGAGTCAGCGCGTTTGGAGGGAACCGGTCCGGACTGGTCCGGGAAAATGTGCCAGATGCAGCATGCTGCGCCGGTTACCGATAACCGTGCAGTGAGCTTGCATTCATATTTCACCATCTTATAATTGCGACTCCGATCCTCTTGGTACTCGCCAACCCGGAAAACTCTTTGCCATCGCTTGATCCGCCACTGGACCATCCCATACGTGAGAACTCTACCCAGGGTACATCCACCATTCGCTTTGGCCTTCTGGACGTGATGATCGGCTTCTTTTCTTAATACCCCGGCTTAGTACTTCTGCCGCGCGCAGCGCCGCGGACTAGCTCCCAACGACATGCGGGCTGCACGCATGATGTTGGGAGCAGAACTTGGTTTCGGCCATTCATAAGCCCATAGGAGTATCCCTCATGGAGGGCATCTCTCCCTTCCCGAAGCCACCATAGCCATTGGTAGCCCCTGCAGTGGAGTGCCCAGGCTGTAGGCTGACGACACCTCTACGGACGGCGGTACTGTCAAGGCGACAGCGGCGGTTGGGGCAGCAGCAGAGGCAGCAGCAGAGGCGGAAGCCGACTCCTTGGCAGCCATCTAGCAGCAGTGGTGGCAGGTCGCGGCCCTCGGCGAGCAAGCATCATATGTCAGTCCGTTGGTGTGTGTCACTTAGTGTGGGTGGCACAACATAGCACACGGAAGCATTTCGGCGGCGATCACGTTCTACCGGCGCGCCTGGGTGCGTGTCCTAAAATTGTTGCATGATCGCTTCGTTCGTTCGTCTGCTGCAAGCACTGTTTGGAGGAGGCAGGGCGTCCGCACGTCCGCCATCATCAGCTGGAACCTTCTGCTGTGGGCGTGGCTGAGCCAGGCTGCTGCATACTGAACCTGCAAGCTGGGCGGCGGGGGCCTTATGCTGCACATGGAAGGACGCACGGATTAGGGAAAGGTCGAGGAATGAGTTCTGGAAGAGACGGGAACAGAACAGGAAAGGCGGGAGCGATAAGAGGTAGTGCGAGATGTGTGCATGCCGTACCGGGTGGTTGAACTTGCATGTGCAATCGTGCCCTCCCAACTCCCCCTGACCTCGGTGCATGGGCTACCCACTGAAGCCTAGTTTGCGCCTGTATGGTCGTTCATTGTTCAGAGCTTCAGACGCGAGAGCGGCGGCCAAGGCATATAGATGCTGCCTTGACCACGCCGCTCCATGCCCCGCTGCGAAGCTAACGATTATCGTCTTGGAACACCTAGCCAGCAGTGGCGCCTGATGGTCTAGCGCATTTCGCGCAGCCACCTTTCGGGCATCCTTCGCGCCATCCATTTCCATTTGTGCTAGATGAATTAACTACTTAACCTTCCATGCAAATTCCTGGCACTTAGAAGCGGATGCATCTACCTGGCGTCCGATTCCTTGCAGTTTAAATGCTTCGCTGTCGCAAAATCGCGCAAATTATGTAACCTTCCCATAAATGCTTCCGTCTGGACGTTATTTTCCCTTTGCAATCTGTGGGATCTCATACTGACTTCCGTTGGGCACGCCGCCACAGCTGTTTTGCACCCCGGACGACAACACGACATGGCAGCGCGACCCACGGGCCCAAATGAACGAACCTGTGCGGCACTGTCATATGGCTCAAGGCCCAATCATTTCCCCTATCATGTCTGTCTTCATTAGTCAAAATTGACACCTGTCCGTTCTGTCGCCCGTCAGCTGCTATCAGCAGGGTCTCAGGCGCTTGATGCGCTCATACCTGTTGAGGACGTTCAGCCAACCTCCGAGGTCAGCCACGTCTACCTTATAATCAGCAGCAGCAGCAGCAGCTCGCAGCACATACTCCCGACAAGCAATCTTTCCTTCATCCATCAGTCGACAGTACCAGCCTCTTGCGTTTACCTGGTCTTCTCTCGTCGCCCTTGTCGCGCAATGCGCTCGTGGCACACGGCCCTCCCGGCCGTGGCCTTGGCTGCTCTGCTGGCGTGCGGCTTGTCGGGAGTGCTGTCAGCCGCTCCTCCGGAGCCAGGACCAGCGCCAGCACCAGGTGCGCCATTCTTTCTCTGGCAGTCGTTCCTTAGCTGTGTCTAGGTGCTGCGGGCGTGCGACCGTCCAGAAGATGCGCGTATACAACCGAGCGAGAAACGAAACGGTTCCATGCGCGGCTCATGAAGGCGGCAACCGAGTGCAGTTTACTGCGGGTGCTACAGTTGATCAGTTGGGGCGGGCGAGAATTGCCGGGAGGAGGGTGGCGAGAAGACCGGGCTAACGACATAGGAAACGGAGGGGGAGGGAGGGCGGGGATGCAGAGTGGAGCAGCAGTCGAGGATCCAGGGGGGCCGGCCCCGGTAGGGGGCCTCCGCCTCCCCCTTTGCAGGGCCTTATGGGGCCCACCTAGTGCCCCCAGCTCTTCACCCCTCCGCGCCGCGCGACCTCCGGAACACCTTTGGGAAACCCACCCGCCGCCCCCTCCTCACGCCCCCCCCTCGCCCCGCCTAACCCCGCTCACCTATAGGGCGCGGTAGCAGCTATTTCGATGGCAGCAGCAGTAGCAGCTATTTCGATGGCAGCAGCAGTAGCGACGGCCAGCAGGCGGCTATGCAGGAGCTCACGTGGGGGGGCGCCAGCCCGGCCATCGACGACGCGCTGGAGGTGCTGGCGATGAGGTTTGCAGCCGCGACCGCCACTGCCGCGACCTCACGCGTGCGGGCGGCAGAGGCGCTTCAATCCGGACGCGGATCAGCACACAGCAACTTCGATGTCGGCAGTGCCGGAGGCATTGCTATCGGAGCGAGCGGCAGCGGCAGTAGCAGCGGAAGCGGCGGAAGCGGCGCCGTCGCCATCAGCACTGGCGGCAGGGGGAGCGTCGCCGGTCACGGCGGCGGTGACGCTGGCGGCGGCCTGGAGCCGCTGCTGCTGCAGCTGGCGCAGCTGACGCTCGGCGCCGACCCGGAGATTAGGTACGACTTGTACGACGACATCGATGAGTCAGCACGGGAGGTGAGCACCGCTGATGACCTGGCGGCGCGGCTGGCGGCGCGGCTGCTCGACACCACTACTGAGGGCAGCGACAGCAGCAGCGGCGGCAGTAGCGGTGGCAGTACTGGCGGCGGCGGCGGCAGTAGCGGCGGCAGTAGCACGGCCAAGGGTTGCGAGCACGGGCCGATCCGCGGTGGTGCCGACGTCCCTGAGGGCCTTATGATGATCAGCATTGAGGACGTTGCCCTCCGCAAGGCGAACGACTACGGCGACGAGTACTTTCCGATAGAGTACGACGAAGAGTACGACGACGAGTACGGCACCTACGGCTATCCATTGGTGGGGGGCGAGCAGGAGGACGACCTGCTGGCTGGTTGGTACGAGGACGAGTACGGCGCTGGGGCGGGGGACGAGCAGGAGGACGACCTGGAGACCGTGGAGCAGCAGGTGCTGGCGCTGATGGGTGCGGCCTTCCAAGTCGCGACGATGGGAGAAGCTTCTGTTCCTGAAGCTTCTGTTCCTGAAGCTTCTGTTCCTGCTGTCGCGATGGAAGAGGGTTCTGCGCCTGCTGCTGCCGCCGCGGGCGACGTGTCTGGCGAGTCGGCCGCCCCCGCTGCTGAGCTGGTCGCCTCCACTGGCCGCATCCGGCCTTCACGCCGCCAGCGCCGGCTGCTGGGCCCGGGACCTCGGCCAGGTGGGGCCGTTGGGCAGGGGGGGGGAAGGGGACGACTGATGGTGGGGCCAGAGGGAGGGGCCGGGGACGGCTGATGGTGGGGCCAGAGGGAGAGGGGAAGATATGTCCAGAGGGAGGAGGGAGGGTGGCAGAGTGAGGGGCAGAGGGCATTACAGGGCGTGGCAGGGGGTAGCGGAGTGATGGGTGGGTAGGGTGGTAGGGTTGCGGCCTGGTGGGGTGGGGACCATTCAAGCCTTGCTTGGGACCACTGCTGCGGTGGCCGCTGGTTTGGTAGTTACATATCCTACTATCGTGTTGCCAGGAGCCACCTCACCCACTGCTGGCCGTCCTCCCCGCTCCCACGTAATCGCACATGCACGCCGCCGGCAGCCCAGCGCACCTGTCTGGACCCCTGATCCCCGGGGCCGAGTCAACCGTCGCGCCCTAGTCGCCGTGGCTCAGGGACGCGACCTCAGCAGCTCGTGCGCCGCCCTCGATGAAGTCCTCCGCGCCTAACTAGGACACGGGTTTTCCTCACAACCCTGCAGTAACGGGGGAGCTGCATCCCGCTCCTCCCGCAGCACTCTTCCACGTGTTGCCTCACCCCCCCCGCCCACGATCGTGCCTCTTTCCTCCGCTCCCCTGCCGCCCTCGGTCACGGCTCCCACGCGGCGCTGCCGCTGCATCCAACCACCAGCCAACCACCTAACCACCAAACCCTCCCACAGATGGTCCGTGGGACGAGCGGGATGAGCCGTCCCGCCGACCCGGTCCGAGCCACCGCCGCGACCCCGCTGATCGGCGGCCGCCACCGGAGCCCAAGGCTGCCCAGGTGCGCCACCCAGCAGCACCCAGCAGTACCCAGCAGCACCCACCCACCCGCCAGCACCCACCACCAGCACCCACCCACCTGCCTGACTGCCAGCGTGAAGTCTCAACCTGATGGCGCCATCGGCCCCACTCCGCACAAGCCTATCGGAGCGATACGACACGACACGACACAGGTTTCGTTTGTCGTTGTCCCGTGGCTTCCTCACGGCTTCTGCCAGCAGGTGTCACGCTGCCGCAGCATTCGCCACAACCATGAACTTACCTACTCGTCCACTTTTAGGATCCAGGGCTTCGTTTGCTTTTTGTCCACCTGTTAGGAGGGCCGGTGTACGAGTCGAACCCTAAGATGGTGGGCGCCCTGCCAAATGTCCCCACAGCGGTACTGCAACCACATCTTCAGTAGGCCGCCCGGCGGGTTGGGGGCCCACCACCTGGCCACCACCCAACCACCGTGGGCTCCCGTGTGCGCCCAACACCCCGCCGCTCCTCCCCCCCCCCCGCTCCTCCCGCTCCACCCCGGGGGCTGCTGCCACCCTGCCACCTTGCTGTTCCGGCGCTCCTGGTTGCCGCCAGGTGTGGGTCCCCGGTGTCGTACGTGTCGCCAAAGATGCGGACGGCGACGTCAAGGTGCGACATGGGAGGGGTGGGAACTGGGGAGGGGGAGGGGACTAGGGAGGGGTGGGCCCTCGGGAAGGGGTGGGTCCTCGGGAAGGGCTGGGTCGTCAGGAAGGGGTGGTGCCGAGGCCGCCAGGGTTTCCCATGGCGGTGCTGGCGGGCGGTGCACTCCTCCCCCCCCCCTTGTCGGCTGATGCGCACCAGGTGCGAGCACCCCTCGCGATGACTCCACGATGAACCCGCTGGCACGGGAGCACCGCCTGGAATCCCACGACCCCACACGCCCAAGCAAGCAAGACGTCTCACACCTCCTGTTACCCTCCACCCCACTGCCCACTGGCTCCGAAACCGCAGGTCCGTGTGGGCCCCCTGGGCGTCATCTCCACAATCAACGTCGACGCCCCAGAGAAGCGCCCCCTGACGACCGGCACCGGACCCGCCAGCTGGCGCTCCTCCTCCTCCGCCGCCGCCGCCGCCTCGGGGGCCTCCGCCTTGCTGCCCGGCGGCGGCGGCGGCGGCTCGGACTTTGTGGGCAGCGAGGGGCCGCTGCTGCCGTCCGGTGACGGCGGCGGCGCCGCCGCCACCGTCACCAGCGTCGTCGGCAGCGGGCTCGGCGGCACCGGCAGCGGCCCTGCGGATGCCGCCGCCGTCGCCGCCGCCGTCGCGGCCGGCCTTGGCGGCGTCGGCGGAGGCATTGGCGACGCGATCGACGCCGTGGAGGACCGCGCCGACCGCTTCAAGTTCTCGGCGGCGGAGGCGACCACCAGCAGCGGCCTGGTCAACACCTTTGGTCCGGAACCTGGCCAGGTGGTGCTGCAGCAGCAGTCCAGTGAGGGCGCAGCGGCGAAGGAGCGGCCGCGGGTGTCCGTCAGCGTGGGGCCAGGGGGCTCTTGGGTGCGGTCAGTCAGCGACGGCGATGGCTCGTTAACCAAGGTGGGCCTGGCGGGGGGAATCGCAAGGGTCAGCACCAACCGGGCGGCGTGAGGCTGGAGCCCAGGAGGTGTTTGGTGTACGTTTGGCGGTTGGCTGGACGGGGGTGGTTGTGTGCTGGGGGCGGTGCATGCACTGGGGCGGCAGCTGGGCAGTCCCGCGGACTTGGGAGCCCTCGCTCGCGCAGGGGCTAGCAGCAAGGGCGACAGGGGGATTCGGACTGGAGTAGCGGCGGCGGTGGTGATGGTGGTGGTGATGGTGGTGGTGGCGGTGATGGTGGTGCCGGGACTTTGTGTGTCCTTTGCCGTACTGTCGCGGTGCAGGTATCGACGCACGCGAAGCCAGCAGCGTCGTACGCCAGGCGGCCGACGCGGCGGAGCCGTGTTGGTAGTTGGACGTTGGGAGTTGGGCTGCGCGATCCGGATTCTGAAGACGTCGGCCCGTGATCTTAGGAGAGGGCGGGGCGGCGTTTGGAGTTAATCAAGAGACGTATAGGGCGATTCCAACTACATTATGGATGTTTTGTTCGGGGGACACACGTCCGCGTCGGCGTTACGAATTTTACTGTGTGGATGTGCGCTGAAGTCAGTGGCGGAGCGCAGAGGGGGGGTTGTAAGGCGGGGAGGGGACAAGCGCTGCTTGCTTGCTGCCCGTTGGACATCTGGGGGCCGCCGTAGTACCGGGTACCTGATTTTGTAAGAGAACCCTTTCATGGCGCCTCCGTCCCAAGCAAGGAGTCCCCGGGGCGCGCAATGGAGGCCTGCACGTGTCATCGCTCGTCTCGTGCAGTGGGGCGACTGCTGGGGCGCTGGGTGGGGCTGCAGAGGGCGGACGCATACCAGGGGGCTACGTCCTGTAGGGAACTAACGACAGCGGCGCAATGAAACCTAACCCGTCGCGCTCCCCTGGTAGTGCTGTACGTTTTCAGCCTTAAGTTGCCAGCTTGTTTGTTTACGAGTGTGAAACGTGTAATGTAGCTGGGTTACGGCGGCTCACCATCGTTCCCTCCCGGGCGCCCGGCGATGCACCTGCCGCTGCACCAGTTGGCAGCGCCCGGCAAGCAGGGGACCGGGGCAAGCGGGGCCGGAGCTGGGGGCGGGGCCGGAGGTGGCGGCGGGCTGTCCGTTATGCCATCGCAACGGCAGGTCGCTGCGGAGAACAGCGGCACCAGCGTGGCTCAGCGGACGTCGCGCAGCCCTCCGCCGCAGCTGCACTGGCGGCCGGACCTGCAGGGCGCGGACGCGAGGATCGACGATGCGATGGCGGAGGTGCAGCGCGTGGCTATGCAGGTGCGGCCAGGCTGGCTGTGGCGTGTGGCGGTGATCCGTCCTGAGGGACGCAGCCGGCTGCGTCGCTCGCGCGGCGCCGCCATCGGACACGTCCGTGCTTTCCGACACTGCGGTTCTGGGACACATACCAGCTCAGGTCTTGCACCTGTCGGGCGTGGCCGGTCTTGATGGCTGCGCGTCGGGAATGCCGTGTCGCTCTTGGACTACAGCTCGGATGCTGGGTTCTCAAGGAGAGACAGGAGCTGTCACGCGCAGGATGGAGCACTTTTAAGGGCGCCTTAGTTCCTTATGAACCCTCAACGCACGACTAAATCCAGCCCTCGACCTTCAAACGCTGGGAGCGGCGCCCCGTGGGAGAATCGCTCGCACCAGCACGTCTCGTTGTGCAGTCCTTCTCACGGCCCTGGCTCGAACCCCTGTGCGAGGAGCTCGATCCACCAGTCCACAGCCCATCACGGTGGACGCGATGCCTTCACCTCCCGCGCAGGCTAACGAGATGAGCCCCCGGGAGCGGGTGCTGTACCTCTCCAAGCAGGCCAATCCCAACTTCACGCTGCCGCTCCCCCGCAACGCCTATCTCGTCGGCATGGCTACAGAGCCGAGCCGCAGCCGACGGGACATGTTGCGGAGGAGCAGCAGCAGGCGCGTCACCAGCTTCATCGTGGACCCAACACGGCAGCAGCACGGCAGCCTGCAGGTGCGTGGTGGTGGCTGGGTGGTTGAGTGGCTGGGTGGCTGGGTGGGTGGGCGAACTGCATCCGGGCGAGCGGGCGGCATGGCTTTAACGAACCCGACGTCGCACGGCAGGCGTCGAGTACGCTCAACCCAGGTGTGTGGCATTCCAGAGGAGGCGAGCCGGCATGGTGCGGTGTGAAGAGATTGCTGGATGGGTTGAGACGCATCGTCTCCGGCCAAAACGCGAAGCGCGCAAACGAAAGGTCAAGAGGTTGCTGCCAGGAGTTCGGATGGACATCACACTAGCGCCAGTTGGCGGACTGTTCCGCCCCTGGTTCCTCACGCCGCATGCACCGTGTTAAAAGGAGAACACGTACCCCGTGTGTCGTACCCCGAGTGTCGTACCACGTGTGTTGCGTCTGCAGGGCAGCCCATCCCGAAGGTCGTACATCAATGGGGATGGGCGCAGGAGCAGGGCAAGCGGTGCGGTGTCTGCGAGCTCCCGAGCCGCCAGCGGCGGCGGCGCCCCGGCGGATGGAGCCCTGCCTCCCCTCGGGTCCCGGTCGCGGTCCGTCGGCCGGAGCAGCAGCAGCAGCCCCGACCCTGTCGCTCTGGAGTCGGCAGACTCGACCAAAATAGCTTGGGATATGAAGGCCGATGCGGAGCCGGAGAGCCTGCCGCCGCTTAGCCCCTCCGCCTCCCTGGGTCGACAGCCGAGTGGTGAAAGGGGGCCGCAGGAGCGGGACCCCCCCGGCACACCGCTGCCACGGCTCCCAGCGGTGCAGCACCAGGGCGGCGCAATGCAGGCCAAGCCGGACATTATGGTGAGCGGTGCCGGGGAGGTTGAGCTGGTTGCGTGTCGGTGCACAAAGGGGGCATGTACGGTAGTTGGTGAGGTTACCGTATGCGCGGCGCTGGAACATACCGGTACGGGACGGCGTGCTGGAGGGGCAGGGGTATCGGGACACGCAGTATTAAGGCGGTGCAGACTCTACCCGTAGACGCGCACGCAGTTTCATGGGGGCGCAGAATTGCATTTGAGGGCTTTCGCGACCCAGTGCTTAGCGCGCTTGTACCTCCTTGTTTTTTCCTCTTGTCCGCAAGGCACAGATCGGCCTGTGGGGGGCAGCAGCGATGGCCCATGCGGCCGACTTGGACGCAGCTGCCGCAGCACAGGCGGAAGTGGAGGCCGCCGCTATGGCGGAGGAGGAGGCAGAGGCAGCAGCCGCTTTTGCTCAAGAGCAGGCTGCGGCAGAGGCGGCGGTGATAGAGGAGCGAGCGGCAGCGAGGGCGGCAGCAAAGGTGGCGCAGGTGGAGGCAAAGGCAGCAGCAGAGGCGGAGACTGCCGCTGAGGCGTGTTTGGCTACGGGAGCTCAGTATAATCAGGACATCTGAGCCCGAAGGGCAACTGTGTGCGACACCATGTAGCTCTGCGCCTTTTAAAGAGATTTGTACGTAACTGGGGCTACAGGACAACAGCGAGGCAATTGAAGCGAAGAAATCCATATATTGAATTTTAAATAGGAGGCGCAACAGCGCAGAAAAGATTGGATTGAGGCGCCTGAAATGAGTTGCCTTCGCTGATCTCTTTAGTAAAAGGCGAAAGAGATATGAGAATCGTGGGCAATTCAGCGCGTACGAAGGTGAGGGGACGGTGGAACCCACACTCCCCATGCTTCGTCGGTGTAGCGATCCCTCCTGATGGTGGGGGGCTGGTTATTAAGGCGCGCATGGCCCCTGTCGACTTGATTTGTGAAACTGTCGCAGCAGCTAGCATTATGGTACGCAGCGCAATAGCTTACTGCGCCACATTAGCACAGGCTAACACCATACATAAGCTACACCGTCGTACGCCATATTCGCGTCTTGATTTCCGCAAACTTGCTAAACGCAATGGCAGTGCCACATCTCTTGAGCATCAACAGCTAATGCTACATGCCATATTGTTGAGACATACTTGATGATGACGGGCGATCTTTAGTGGTTGGGCTAGCATTTGGCGACGGTTGTTTCTTGGGCGTGTGGTCACGTGCATGAAGACGCCCAGGTGACCTCACGTACGCTGGGGGGTAGCAGATGGATGTGAAGCCCATCATCACTGACGCACATTGACACCGCTATAAACGTTACAACAGCTCATCATATAGTATGTTACCAACGGCCACCAACGACCAGCCACGCCGCCCACCCATGGCCAGTCAGCATGAATGCACAACTTACCTACAGCACCACGGTGGGGAATCAGCCAACCCCCCATCGGGCTGCTGGATGATTGCGTCTTTCGGCTCTCACTAGGGAAACCAACGAAGGCAACTCTCTATCTACCGGCCGCTCGACCCACTCTTAGCTGCGCTTTTGCGCACCCCAAATTCCATTTCGTAGGCAGGTCCTCGCCGCTCGCCCACGAACCCATGCTGACAGGGCGTCCCGTGCAGGCAGATTATTCTCCTCCAACTCGACGCTCTACACATAGTTTCAGTGTCAGGCGATGCGCCCGATGGCTCTACCTTTTAAGGTCTGGAGCCCACTGTAACGATTACAACAACAACATAGTTGTGCCAACTATGCCCTTTGAAGCCCATTATCTGTCCATCCACCCTTTGGGATTTATCCTTCCCTGTTGGCCTTTACTCATTGTCCTGCTCGCCCTGCTGCGCCAATTCCCACCTGGTGTCTCGCCTACTGCTGCTGAAGCGTCCTGCTGACATCAGAAGCTGCCCTCGCCATTGCCGACACATATCCGCCAACTGACCAACTTTGCGGTGACATCTCGCGTAAGGGCTGCAAAGAGGATGTAGACCACATGGACGGACGACGCCAATAAGCGAGCTGAAGTCTATCTGCACCCATGACCAGTCCCTGCAGTCCGCCTTGTGCGCCACGTCGCAACTTGCGCTCTGACGCTGACGAGGGACCTATCCATATCTAGTGTGCATTCGCGTCTCACTACACTACCCGAAGCTGTAGTATCATAGGTTGACGACATTGCGGTACTTCTCAAGAAAGTGGGCCGGGGATTCGGTTGCAACTGTATTTACCGAGAACCAACGGGACTAGCAAATGTACCGCACTGTATCGGGAGTCCGCTTTCATGGTCAGCGACAACTGGTGCCAAAACAGAATTGCTACCCTCCTGTGTTGTGTGGACCCTAAAATTTGACACTGTAGTCAATTTGCGCGGTCCACGAGCCTTCAAGAACGTCTAATCGCAACCTCAGCAGGGGATCTGCGCATGCCTGTCCTTGCGCGCGTTCCGGCACTGCACCAGCGCAGCCAGCAGTACGACAGAGACAGCTGCTCCGACTGCGTCTCTGTGCAGATACATGTCTGCTCCTACGGCAGCGGACAGCCCCAGGAGCAGCCACTTGCACATCCGCTGCGACCAGCAACGGAAGTGAACAGTCCCTCCGTCCTGCACGAGGGCAGTGGTAATCAAACCTGTGGTAATCAAACCTTCAGGCTCACGTCTGGTTGCACTCGAGTATGGGCTCGTTGAATGCTAGCTTCAGATTCGTTATAATGGGGTGCGCAACAGCGCAGCAAAGATTGGATTGAGGCGCCTGAAGTGAGTTGCCTTCGCTGATCTCTTTAGTAAAAGGCGAAAGAGATATGAGAATCGTGGGCAACTCAGCGCATAGATCATTTGCAGGGATGCGAGCCAACTAGTTCCTACAGCCTCATTGGGCATCATGTGAAGAGCTGATGGTGGGTGAATGCAGCCAGCTGCGCAGCAACGCCGCCAATTTGTTCTCGCTCAGCCGTAGGCCCCACTGACTAACGTACTTATCGCTGCCCTGGTGGTGACGCTCAGCCAAATAATTTACATCACGTATGTTGCCCCCTATTCCACGGAGCTGTAATAAAATCCTATGCAGTGCACTCGGGTGCGTGTAAGGTTACTGGCGGCCCAAGGGACAGGCGCCCTACTAGTAGTGTCTTGGTCGAATTTGACATAATCATATGTTACGGTGCCCGCAAGCCCGGGCAAGCCAAGGACCAGAAGGAGGTTGTGAGGAAAACCGGACCAGAGGGGGGGCCATACCGAGACCGGGGTACGGATTGGGTTTGACTTGGGGGGTGCGGGTTTAGGGTTTTAGGGTTTGGGGTTGACTTGGGTGCGGTTTGGGGTTGACTTGGGTTTTGGGGCAGGGGCCCCCTCTATGTTGGATCCCGGGCTCCGGCTCGTGACTTGCTGCAGGCTTGGTGCAGGTGGCCCATGTTTCTGGACACGCTTTCATTTCTTTCCGGTGACTTGAGTTGTGCGTGCTGCCTTCTCCGTGTTGTAACGGTTACAGTGGGTTCCAGACCAAGGTAGAACCATCGGGCGCATCGCCTGACACTGAACAAGACGGAGGAAACAGAAACCGACCTGCACCGTAACAAAGGCAAACCACCAGAACACCAAATTGACAGGCCGTAGGCATATAGAGCAGCATCCAGCACCCCAGGGGGAATTGGCACTAGAGGCTCCCCTATCAGGAACTGGCCACCAACCAACCTAACAGCCCAGCACCCGACGAACCAGTGAAGCGCCGCAACGATGCAAACATCGAAACCAGCCACCTCTCATCCCATAAGGCACGGACCCCTAGCAGGGCTCAACACGCCGTGTGTTGGTTTGTTCGTTTTTGGCTCTTGTCCGCTCCCGGCCGGTGAGGGTGGGTTCTCTCGCCCGGTGACCTGTGTCGCGCTGGTTGCGCTTCCGCGCTTGTAGGCGTTTCCGCCTCCCTCGTAACATTCGCATTCTGCCTAACTACTCTTTTGGATTTTATCACTAAGGGTTATCATTGAGGAGCAACGAGCCTGTCGTGACGCTGTGTCAGAAACATAAGCATGGCGGTGAAAACATCAGACAGCATACTCTTTGCCTTAATAACATCCTTCGCAGGTATGCATCACTAGCATTGTTAACGAAGCATGCCTTCTTCCTGATACGCAGACTTCTCTGTAAGAGAAGGCTAGTTCTTGGACGAAGTACGGCACAGCCGTACTCCGTCTTATTGATAACTAGGCTGATCCCGCTTTCAGCGGTATCCGCCGTAGTATAACATTATCATAGTATATTCCTAGTTGTCCCTAATAGTTGATTCCAACATGAACGACGGGAACCTGCCGGCCCCTGCAGCCATTATTCAGCAGCAGCTACCGGGGCTGCGGCGGGATCCACCGCAACAAGAAGCTATCGTAGCTGCTAATAATTACACATTAGCACAGACGGTTAAGGCGCAAGCCAGAGCCGAGTTTGAGATGCGATGCCGCAAGCCTGTGGATATCGCGGGCCCGGATAGGCCTCGCAGCTTGCAGGAGGAGTTCGACCACACCTTCCTGCTTGGCAGCAAGCTTTGGTCAATCATAAAACTCGTGGACGCGGTGAAGCCTTTTCTGCCGGCGGAGGCACTCCCTGTCGTCGAAGTCATCACGCAGGAGGCCGTCGCCGGATCACGGCTGGTCGACGTATACCGAGCAGCCAGCGAAGCAGGAGCCAGGTGCAGCACATTGCACACGGAAGTGCGCTCGGCCTACTACCAGGACCGCGTAGGGCTGGCGCTCCAGCCTACCCCGGAAGTCGAGACCGGAGCGATCCGCCTGTTCGACCTCGATCACACCGTCTACAAGCAAGCGTGCAAAGAGGTGAAGAGCGTTAAGGGTATCGACCCGCGCGCCGAACCGCGGCCACCGCCCGTAGCAGAAGCCAGGAAGCGCCAGCGCGGTTTAGGTGGAGGTCGCGGCGGCGCAGCACAAGGGCAATATGGCCAACCTGCGCCCCAGCAATATTACAACCAGCCCCCTCCCCCGCAGCAAGCACAGCGCGGCCGGGGCCGGGGACACTATTGACGCGATGTACAGGAAAACTACGTAGGATTGCGTCAGGAATGAGCTAGATACTGATTCGGGGCCGTTGACGATATTTACAGTAACGCAGTGAAATAGAAGCTCGCGACGAAATCGCTGAGATGCTCGCAATAGCGGTTCGAGCGTAGCTTGCTCACCCGTTGCTAGAGCTTTTACTTACTGGCCACGACCGTAAGAAGCCATTCGCGCTAGATTCGGCCAATAGAGAGCCAATCGCGCTTGAGTTGGCGTAGTAGCAGTTCGCGCTGGAGATGGTATTAGGCAACCACTCGCGCAGGAACCGGCTGGCATTTTTGTTCGCATACGATGCTGAACTTGGCCTTTATTTCGCGCACGTGCGACCGAATTAATTCGAAGCCGATTGAGGCATTGGATCAAATTAGACTCAACGAAGTTGCCACGTGTTTTCGAAGCGAATAAATCGTACGCTTGTAACAAGCCGATATCACCTGCCAGGCCGCCAATTGTCAACTCCCACATAATTTGTATCACAAGTGAACATACCTCCAGTAAGCAAGCCATGTCCAACCTAGTGCCCTTTATCATACCAAAGCGCGAGGATAGTCAATTTAACGCGGTTTCAGCCGGCACTGCGCAAGCTAGAAACGTTCAGCCACTCGCGGTGACATACTGCAGTGCCATTTCAGCTGGCCGCGTGCCGTTCTTACGCGTATGCCACGCCGCGCCGCCTTCCATGGCGCCGGCCGTTCAGGCCAATCCGCCGCAAGCCGCTCGACCTGCTGCTCCAGCAGCAGCGGCTGATCCAGGAGGCCCGTCACAACCTCCTGTCGATATGGCAGCAGGACCGGAGCGCGACAGCAATGCGGGGCCTCCAGCGCGCCAAGCAGGCATGGCTCAAGTCGACGCTCGGCGCGCTGAGATCATCACGCAGACCAAGAACTCAGCAGGTGGGGAAAGCGACCTTCCAGAAGGCCCGGGGGAATTCGAATCCGGAGGAGCTCAACGCAACGCATCTGCATCGACTCGCACCATGCGTGGACGACTGCGAGCCAAATCAAAATTCTGGGAGAAATTCTGCCGTAACCCACTAGTGCTGCAGTGGGTAATGACAGGTTTCGTGTTATTCTGGATAGCCGGTCAGCCGCAAGCGGTTTGGCAGAAAAATCACGGATCCGCCAGAGAGCACGCAGCTTTCGTGGGAGAGGCAGTTCGGGAGCTAGTGCTGACGGGCACCGCTATTGCCGTTCCCGAACAACCCCACTGTGTGTTGCCGTTGGGAGTCGTATGTCGCTCAGGTTCTGGAAAGAAGAGGCTCATCCTAGATGCGCGGTACATAAACGACCGGGTAGTGACGCCGAGTTTCAAATATGAGACCCTCACCGGCCTGCAACACGTCCTGAAGCCGAACGATTACGCGTTTACAGTAGACTTGAAGGCAGGGTATCATCACGTCGATATGGACGAGCGGTTTTGGACTTTCCTGGGTTTTCATTGGGATAACCAATTTTATGTGTTCACCCAGCTGCCTTTTGGACTAGCGCCAGCATGCTGGGCGTTTACGAAGGTGACCCGCGAAATGTTGACGCTATGGCGGTCGGAGGGCCTGCGAAACACGGGTTACCTGGATGACAGCAGCCACATGGACCAGGACCCAGTCAACTTGCAAGCTACGCAACGCAAGGTGTTCAGAGATTTTGAGAGCGCAGGTTTTATTGTTAATCAAGAGAAGAGTGTGACAATGCCGTCACAGCGTTTTAAATATTTAGGGGCCATAGTCGATACAGTGGAAGGAAGTATCACAGTTCCTAAAGAAAAGCGTGAGGCCCTTATGGCTCAGATAGGGCAAGTGCTCACTGACAGGCACCGTTGCCAGTTACGAGCAGTGGCGTCGTTAGTCGGCACAGTTATGTCCATGAGTTATTCTTTCGGTGATCTCGCGCTGCTAATGACGCGCAGAACAACCATGTGGATGAATCGTGAACTAGCTCAAGGCCACTCGCTAAGTCATCATGCTGCGTTAGATCTCGAAGCAATTGCGGAACTACGTTTTTGGCAAGAATCGTTCAAATTTTTCGATGGGCGTAGGCCCATATGGCCCCCGTCAAACCTTTTCACTTTAAAGGTTTTCACAGACGCGGCAGGTTTCAGCGAGTATTCCAATGGAGGTTGGGGAGGTTGGCTGCACACGGCTGCACGCCGGATGGCAGCTGGCCGCTGGGAAATGAGTTCCCAGGGCCTATCTTCGGGATACCTCGAGATGCAAGCGATTTACAATGTCATTACAGCCATAAATAGGGATGGGGTCCTTAACTCACAGCGAGTTTTACTTCACACGGACAGCCAAGTTGCTTATGCTGTTCTGAATAAATGGGGCTCGACAGTCCCTAATATACAGAACGTTTGCATGGACCTTTTTTGGTATTGTTTGCGAAACTGCATTACGCTTGTGCCCACTTGGATTCCTCGTGAGAGCAATGCGTTAGCGGACGCGCTGTCGAAGCGGGACGATGCATGCGACTGGAAATTGCATCCAGCAACTTTCGAGACGTTGAGCAATGAATGGGGACCGTTTTCAGTTGATCTTTTCGCTTCGGACACGAATTTCCAGTTTCGACCTTTTTACACGTATTTTTATACCCAAGGCAGCCACGGGGTAAACGCATTCGCTCATAAGTGGGAACGTGTGGCATGGTGCAACCCGCCTTTCGCAGTAATAGCCCGGGTACTTGCTCACGCAGCAGCTTGTAGAACAAGCATCACCCTTATTGCCCCTTTCTGGCCCGGTGCCCTTTGGTGGCCATCGTTGATAGAAAACGAATTGGTGTTCCAATCGTTTGTATGGGATTGCAAAGTGTTAGGCCCAGGCCAGCACTGGTTTATCGATAGCAAAGGAGCAGGGCGTCCCGTTGGATGGAGCACGCTTGCACTCTTGCTGGATTTTGCCACTGACTGCCCTTATGCCGTTTTCATTCCCCAATTGTAACCCAAACAGACCCGGCAATCGCAGCCCTCGTGCGTGGAGCCCTTTGTCGGGACATCCTGACAGCATATCCACAATTAGCGGGTTTAGCAGATGTTATGCTCGATAACAACCGCCTCACACGTGCACGCAGCACTTGGCAAGGTTATGACCCAGAGATCCGTCGGTTCATCGCGTTCTGCGCCCGGCACCACGCCCCACCGTTAGGAACCGACCCGCGCCTAGTCGCCCTGTATTTGACATCACGCCAACAGAACGCGCAAGAACGCCATATTGGCCCACAAGCCGTAGAACGCGCCAGCGCCGCTATCACAGCTTTCCACGACCTAGCTGGCCTTCCATCGCCATGCGCGACACCGCTGTGCAAATCTGCAAGGGAAGCGGCGCGCCGCACCCTGTGCAGCAACCGACGCCCACGTGGTGTTGCAACACCAGAGGAGATGCAGAAACTAGTAGAAGTCCACCTACACGACGACACGCCGCTAGAAACCCGCATGATCGTTACGTGCGCCATCATAGCGTTCGCCGGCCTACTACGCTACGATGACCTCGCACACATCCTAGTGCACGAGGAGCTACTACGGTTTTACAACGACCGGGTCGAGATCTACCTTTACCGCAGTAAAACCGATCAGTACTGCGGAGGCGCAGTAGTCACCATTGGTCGGGTCGGCGGACCATGCTGCCCCGTGCAGCTACTCTCCACGCTGCTCACCATTGGCGAGTACAAAAGGCTCCCCAGCCTTCGCCCACGCCGAGGTGGGAACGGCGCATTGGAAGATGCCGAAGACGTCGGGCCACTACTGCGGGCCATCAACCCCCGCACAGGCCGTTTCGCGCAGCTCACAGCAGCCCTGCCAGCCGTAATCCCGCCACTCTCTTACGACGATTTTCGGGCCGCACTCAAGCGCCTGTGCAGCGTAGCTGGGATCCGCACCACCCTATGCCCGCACGATCTGCGCCGCGGAGGTGCGACAACCGCTGTCGCAAATGGCGCCGACCGCACCGTAGTGCAGAAACTCGGTCGCTGGAAGAGCAACCAAGTGTTCGAGTTCACCTACGTGCGCGAGAGCGCTGAGAACCAGGTTGAGGTCACGGGCAGGCTCGGCCTCCGCCTCGGCCCTGCCTGAAGCGATATCTGTTGCTACTTTCAAGGTCCGGAGATGATGCAATTTGATGTTGTACTACCGGCCACTATAGGCAACATGAAAAATCTGTCGACTGACAATTGTTTGCCCTTTCCGTTTGCAGCTGGTTGGGAGATGGGGATGCCGGGAACTGAGTGCCGGTCAGGGGATTACCGGGATCTGAGTGCCGGTTTTAGTGCTACTTGGGAGGTTTTTTGCCGCCGGGAGCTGAGTGCCGGCGTGCGGGACTGTTCAAACTTGTAACGTACTGAGGACAAGAAACGCAGACTTCTCTGTAAGAGAAGGCTAGTTCTTGGACGAAGTACGGCACAGCCGTACTCCGTCTTATTGATAACTAGGCTGATCCCGCTTTCAGCGGTATCCGCCGTAGTATAACATTATCATAGTATATTCCTAGTTGTCCCTAATAGTTGATTCCAACATGAACGACGGGAACCTGCCGGCCCCTGCAGCCTGCCACCCGCCCACCCGTGCTGACTGACCCTGTTCTCCGCTGCAGCCGCCGGGCCAGTGCCAGTGGCGTCATCGCCCGTCCGGCCCGGTCGAGTTACGCGAGTTCGGTCCTCTGTACGGGTCCGTGCCAGAGGGAGGGCTCCGCCGTGGTCCGGTTCGACGCCGATTCCGATGAGCGTCTGGTGTTCCCTCCTGGCCCTGGCCAAGGACTCCAGCGACGATGCGATTTTGCTGTCGCGCTACTTAGTGTATTTGCCGCCGGCCTTTTCTAGGCCCGCGATGCAGTTAGTTTGCCTCCGGGCCCTGCGGGCCGGAGATGATGCAATTTGATGTTGTACTACCGGCCACTATAGGCAACATGAAAAATCTGTCGACTGACAATTGTTTGCCCTTTCCGTTTGCAGCTGGTTGGGAGATGGGGATGCCGGGAACTGAGTGCCGGTCAGGGGATTACCGGGATCTGAGTGCCGGTTTTAGTGCTACTTGGGAGGTTTTTTGCCGCCGGGAGCTGAGTGCCGGCGTGCGGGACTGTTCAAACTTGTAACGTACTGAGGACAAGAACCTCCCTGCATTCCAAATGACGTCGGCAAGGTTGCAACCTGCGATCAGAGCACTTACCCGTATGTAATAGTGCAAAATACGCAGTGCCCCCATCCCGGCCGCGGGGGGTTCGAGGAAGACCCGTGGACGCCATCCCGGGGGGGTCGAGGAAGACCCGTGGATGCCATCCCGGGGGGGTCGAGGAAGACCCGTGGATGCCATCCCGGGGGGGCCCCTGCCTCCGGGAGCGGTGTCCCGCTTGTGGCTCACCTTCCCGGGGCTGTAGAAAGTGCGCTGCTAGGAGAACCGGCGCAAGGAGGTCTTCTGACGCCTGGCCCTCGATGCGGTTCCACTGGCGGGTAGCATTCATGTTCACGGCGCTCCCCTGGAGGCCTGTGGCTGCGGGGAGCTTCCTGGAGCCGGCGCCGGGTCGGTTGGGAGTCGCTTGCGGTGTGCTGGTTGATGCGGTGCCTGTGCGGTGCCTGCCTGGTGCTCTTTGTCGGGCCGCTTGCCTGCCTTTCTGGTACCTTCTGGGCCGGGGACCGTTTGGGCTTTTGGTGTTGCTCCCGCGTGCGGGTCGGAGCGCGTAGTTGGGGCCCCGCCGCCTTCGGGGCAGTGGGGTGTCCCTCTTTTCATGTGCCTTTGGGGGTGCCTGCTGGCTGCTAGCGCTGGCTTGTCTTCTTGTGCCTGTTTTGGGCTGGCGCGTCTTTGCCTTTGTCCATGTGGGGTGCTGTCTGCGGTGTCTTACTTGCTTTTTTGGAATATGCCCTTTGTGCCAATATTCCTTTTGCCGGTGTGGTGGTTGGTACGTCCGTGTGGGTTGCAACTGTTCCAGGTTCGTCCCCCTGCCATTTGCCGGCTTCTCTTGGGGGTGCTGCTCTGCCTGGGTACAGTGGGTTCCAGTCTTCCAGACCAAGAGGCAGGTAGAACCATGCATGGGGCACATCGCCTGACACTGACGTCTGGTTGTCGCCCTTTCCCACTGCTTCGTGCGTGCGGGTTTGTGTTTCGTTTTGTGGTGCTTGGTGGTTGGCTGCGGCTTTGCGTCTTGGCTGCCTGTTTGGGCGGTTTTTTTTTGTCTGTAGAGGCTTTCTGTGCTCTTTGGGGCGGCTGAACCCAGAAGGCGTCTGCTGGGTTCAGCCCCGGCTGTCCCATGGTGAGGCCCGGCATGGGCCCTTCATCTTGTCCTGGGTTCACCTGGGCTTGGGGTCACATTAACGTCTCATTATCCTTGGGTTTGTCAAAAGGATTTGACAGGATTCGGCATTGCCCCTTCAGCGCAATGTACTGCCCAACAGCATCGCATCGCGTGCCTTTGCGGGCCATCAGCCTGCACGCACTGAACGGAGGTACAGTTCATGTGCGTCCTCCTGCGTTCGTCGTTGCATTAATGTGGCATGAGGTGGCATGCGTCTACGTGGATGTCGCAGATGGCAGTGTCGCTAGAAAAATGCAATATGCGCAATGTATGCGACCGCCCTAACTCAATTTACTCGTCCAGCAGCAAGAGTCAAGTAACGCCGAGTTACCCGTCTAGGGTCTAGCAACTAAGTTGCACACCACGTCAACTAAACGATTGCATCGATTGATTGCATTTGTGTGCCGTTGCAGACGCGATTTCTAATCGTAGACGCGAGGTTCCGCAGCGGTTCCAACTGCTGGGAACAGGCGGATTTGAGTGAGAACTTGGTGCGTGTTAATCATTTCGCTTAGGCGTCACCGAGGTCAGACACGGTAATCGGTTACATTCAGGCAATTTTTGCGGCGATCCGTTGAGAGGAAAGCTGCTACAGGCAGGAAAGCGATGCCAGCGCATGCCAGCCCGTTAAGGCTTCGCCACGGACGTACGGTTGCCGTGCGGTAGTCGGTGTGTGAATAAAATGCCATCTAAATGCATTCTGCGGAATAGCTT
Source organism: Yamagishiella unicocca (assembly GCA_003116995.1). Taxonomy (NCBI): domain Eukaryota; kingdom Viridiplantae; phylum Chlorophyta; class Chlorophyceae; order Chlamydomonadales; family Volvocaceae; genus Yamagishiella; species Yamagishiella unicocca. Next base: position 348,401 of record BDSL01000047.1, read on the forward strand.
ACCTATTTAAAACAAGTTATTTGCATTTATTACAAGCTCTAAGTGGAACTTGTCACGAAGCTGTGTCAGAAGCATGGCGTCGATAACGTCGCATGTCATACTCTTCGCCTTGATAATCTCCTTAGCAGGTATGCATGGCTAGCCAAGCCGCTTATTTTGAAGCATGCCTTTTTCAGGATTCTCCCTGCATTCCACGTGACACCGGCAGGTTGCAACCTGCGCTCAGAACACCTATTACCCGTATGCATGTAATCGTGCATTATATATAAGCGCAGTATCCTAGTTGACGAATGTTTCCCAACCTTCAGGTCTTGCAAATGCGCGGTTGACACCGCCCTCCAAGAGACCGCCTCCCGCTGCGCCCGCAACGCTCTTCGGCCTGCTGTCCACGACGCCAGAGCTTCGCTCAGTGCTCAACCTGTTCAATTACACTGGACTGCTACCCCTGACTCAAGATCCAAAAACATCGATCACATGCTTTCTGCCCAGCAACGAGGTAAAGCTATGCCCGGGGCAGCCGATAGAGCGTGGTCGTCCAGCTAGCTCTTTTGCACAGCCTCACGCTGGCCTACATAACCCCACCCGCTCGTTCTAACCCCTTCCAAAGAGCCCTCGCGGCTGAACTTATGGCGTCAGAACAGCTTGCATGAGGCTGCGGCTTCAGCGTGCTTCCTAAAACAAATGCACTCAAGCGGCCTCACAGGCTGCCCTCACTCGTTTGATCGCGGGCCCATCGCACCAATCCGGTAGCTAGGAAAGCCGACTTGCTCCAGTACTTGTGAATACCACCCGTCAAGGTAACTTCCCCTTTCCCCCCTGACCGGCTTCCCCCGATCGCAGTATCTGAATGACGTTGCGAATGGTTGGGAATCAGGCACTGACGATTATTATGAGCAGCGTGGCCGCTATGTCTGGGCCATTCTGCTGCACCACTGCCTGGACAAGCCGAAGGCTCTCACGATTGCGAAACTGAAAAACGGCACCTATCAGTCAGCCTTCGTTTGGAGAGGGCTTGGAATGGGCGACTTGATTCCAGCGTCTGTGAGGATTAGGAAGCTGTGAGTATGGGGCTGTGCTGTACATTGTAGGACTTGCCGCCTCGAAAGTTTAGGGTTGTTCGGGTTTCAAGATGCTCCATTCCTTCTCCCCGCGGACAGCGCTTTCCATCTTGCTTCCCCGCACCCACCTCTGAGGCGCGCACCGAGTCTTTCTGGTACAGCAGCCTCGTTACTGAAGCCGCCACTGTCTGCGCGCCGCTCCTCCCGCTTGCTGCCCCGCAGCAATGGCGTCACCTACTTTTCGGGCGAACAAGGCACTCGTGCCAAGGTTATCAAGGCTGATCTGAAGGGTGGGAAGGTGAGCCAGGTGGTGCGCGCGCACATGACGAGCAAGTGTGAAGCGCGCAGGTGGCGGGCGGGGTAGAGCAGTCCTCCATATGCGGAGCAGGACGATGGTTTTGGCGGGTCCGCAGGGCGCCTAGCCGCATCAAGCAAGCCGTTGCTCAGCAGATACCTTCTGTAGTAAGCCACGACCGCACACGGCAAGAGGGTACCCAGCTATGTTGCAGATAAGATCACAGCATTGCGCATTTTGATAGCAACCTTTGCGCCCGCTCCAAACCAGCAGCACATGTCGCAGTTCCCCTATGTGAGCTTAACAACTCTGTCATGCCCCTCCACCTAATCGACCGCAGAGCATCGTCCATATCATTAACAACGGCAACATATACCCATCGTTTGCGCCGCCCGACTCCTGGGATGTGGTTTCGGAGTTCGTGTCCCGGTGGTTTGAGTCAGACGGCGCAACCGCCCGGGTGTTCGCCGCAAGCAGCATTGCAGCGGCGCTGGATAACCCCGTCGAGCCTTTTACTCTTTTTGCACCCCCTAACGAGGTAAGCACGTCGTTTTTTATTAACGACAGCGCCCACGTGCGTGTGCCGTCAAGGCCGCCACATACAAGCACTTGTTCGATACTACTGCGGGCTGTCGTTTATCCTTGCTTATCGGCGGCCACATGCCCATGTGCCCCTCGCATCCGTGGGGTGCACTGCTGGTCCCACGTGCCTGTATGCCTTGTGCCGTGGCCTCGCGCGTGCGTGTGTGGCCTTGGCCTAAGCACTATGACCCCTGGATCCCGCTGCTCGGCATTTGGTAGCGTCAAGCTGAGGTCATCCGCCCCGCCGCCCACCATTTTCTGTCGCATATGCTCGGAAAGGTATAGGGCTATTTTGTAATCTCTCATCCACTCCGCCATACATGAGTTTGTATAACAGTATAAGGAAGAGAAGACGCCTACGTTTGAAACGCAAAAATAACTAAGTGGTTTTCGCAAAATTACTACGGACGTGGGTTCCCGACTTCCTATGCTACTTATTGCGTGTGGAAACGTCCCTCGCCCTGACAGCGTTTATGGCAGTTGATCCGGAGCTTGCCGTTTTGTTATTACAGCGCATCCCACCGCCCTATCTTCCTATCTGCCCACCCGTCGCCCCCATCCCTTTATCACCCTCGCTCCTTATTAGGCATTCGAGAAGCTGCTCGTGAAACTGAACGTCACACTGGAGACGCTGCTGGCCAAGCAGGCCGTGGTGGACATGATCGTTAAGACGCACGTGGTGATGGGCGAAACCGTCTTCACGGGCGAGCTGATAAGCTACCCGAATGCCAAGACAATTATGTCAGCCAGCGGACCCATCAACGCCACCACGGACTTAGCCTTGTGAGTCGCTCGTGGCGATGGAGGGGAAGTAAGGGGGCGCTGCATGCCGCCGGGAGCAGATAGTTTAGGGACATGGAGCGAGGACACTACTGCTGTTGGGTGTAAGTACTAAAGACGCGAAAGCCATGTGCATGCTGATGCGTTGGAGCGCTCAAGTACAGCACACGGCAGGGGGCTGAAAGGTTGCACGTGCAATGGATTTGTTGCTCAGTGGAGGCAGGGGTCATTGGTGCGTATGCTGCTAGAGGCTGCTAGGCGGGCTGTGCACGCGTACTAAGAAAGGAAAAACGCTTACAGATATGCACGGCTATGCACATATCTAGATGGATTGACGGAAAGCATGCATGACTAGCATGTGTGGGTCCCCTAACTTCGTCCTCCCTCCTGCCCTATTGCCCCGCGCGCAGCTTCCCGAACCACAAGGCCGGCGTCCCCGCCAAGTTCCTGACACTATCTACCTTGCACAGCAGCGCGAACGTTGGAGACTACGATGTCGGCGGCAATGGCAACGACCCTTCGCCTCCTGTCGTACCCTGGGTGGCGCACTTCGTTGACGATGTTCTGCTGCCGCGCAGCGTGAGCGACATCAAGGCGATGCTCTAGTTTGGATGCCAGGACCGCTGTCATACCTTCGGTGTAAAAATCGCAATATTTTGGCCTGTTACAAATCGATAGAGCGGGATGGTGGCTCGGAGAATACGAGGGTATATTATTCGTGGGGTATCTACGTCATTCGGACATTGGGAGGACAATATTGGGGGCCGTTGCGGACCCAGGCAGAGTGGAGTGCCGAAACAGACTCAGCTTCGCATAGGACCCAGGCAATAGGTTTGGCAGCTAGGTGCGCACGGTTGCTATAAAGCAATCGTTCTTCTGGAACATAAGTAGGAAACATAATTGGATTTGAGTAATGGAAGTTGACTGCCAGGGACGGGATGGTCGCTAACTGGTCGCTGCGAACCGTTCAGACATCCGTGCCTCACATTCGGGCTGTGGCGTCCGTCGCCCACTATCCTACTGGCGGTCTGCCATTGCCGAACGATTACAATTCCGCATCGTTCGGACTGCCGTGGCCGTGGGTGGCCTGCTCTACCTTTTAAGGTCTGGAGCCCACTGTAACAATTACAACAACAACATCCGGTGTCTTGTAATGGTTACAGGGACACACTGCACGTCCAGCACCACGTGCACGGACTGCGCGGAGACAGTCGCGCGGGCCTGACGTGCTGCGAATGCCAACTTAGCTACCTACGTCGCAACCTCTACATACCCTCAGATCCGGTGGCGGTGGCGGCGGCGGATGCGCGCTTGCCTGTCTAGGCCCCCCCGCCATCATTTACAGCTTAGAGGCGGTGGAACGCAGAGATCATAGCCTCTAAGCCCGGTTCTGTACAGAGGCCGTGCATACGGCTAGAGTCATTGTTTCGGGCGCTCTCCCTGTTTGGGCATTCTGCCATCACAGTGAGAGAGCTAATGTCGTTTTCTCGTTACTAGCTTTCACTTCCCACCCACCCCCCTGCAGGCAAACTCCCGGCCTTACCCGGCGGTGACCATAGGGCGCCGCCTCCTTCGCGTCCTCCGCTGGCGGCGTGTGTCGGTCGCGGTGTCGACGGGAGGTGTTTTTCGCTCGGGGTGGGGTCTCTCGGGTGTTGTGGCCGTCGCTTCGGGCGGCCGTTGGGGCGGCAAGGGGCCAGCCCTCCGTCCGGGTTTTCCGATGTGCGGCAAGGGGCCAGCCCTCCGCGCGTTTGGGTTTCGGTTTGGTTGTTGGGGGTTTTTGCCGCATTCGGTTGCCGCTCACTTCGCTCGGCGTGTTCGCTCGCCCTGGGGCCCCGTCGGGGTCTCTGTTGGCCCTGTTCACCAGCATTGGTTCCGGAGCCAGGGCATTTGTGTCCCCGCTTGTATGCTGTTGCCGTAACTACAGCGCCTCTGTTGCCGTTAGGATTGATTGCGTCATGGATTCGGTTTCCACTCGTTTCGACAGCGATGGGGACACGTGTGAATCTCGCGATTCAGGTCAGGCACAGGGCCCTTCTGACCAACTCCGTTGGTGCCGCAGAGTACTAAGCGGAACCACGCCTCATTCCTCGGCGTGGTTCTTCTGCTTGGTTGTTTTGGTTCTTCGTTCATCACGGTTCACTGTTGTTGTAACGGTTACAGTGGGTTCCAGACCAAGAACCATCGGGCGCATCGCCTGACACTGAACAAGACGGAGGAAACAAATACCGACCTGCACCGAAACAAAGGCAAACCACCGGAACACCAAGTTGACAGGCCGTAGGCATACAGAGCAGCAGCCAGCACCCCAGGGGGAATTTGCACTAGAGGATCCCCTATCAGGAACTGGCCACCAACCAACCTAACAGCCCAGCACCCGACGAACCAGTGAAGCGCCGCAACGATGCAAACATCGGAACCAGCCACCTCTCATCCCATAAGGCACGGACCCCTAACAGGGCTCAACACGCCTATAGAGCCAGAAAGTATGAAGCACGGGAAACCCCGCTCCCCAAGACAACCCGGGCCGATCACGAATCCACCAGTACCTCAGCCGGTCCCCCGCACACAAGGCGACTGGCGACAACCCGCAAGAAAGGATGCCGAGGCCCCACTGCATCCCAGCCTTTCTGGGGAAGCCCCAGTGCAGCAAAGCCCCTCAGAAGGGCCCAAAACTCCACCACCCCACGGCGAACGGCTCGATCCAGAAGACCACTACCCGGAGTAAGAGGGGGACCACCAGCCCCCGCCCTTTTCAAGGCCGCGGCCATAAACCGGCGCCCCACCTCCATGGCAGTAATAGCCGCCAGGACTACTACGTCCCAGACGCAGGGCTGTACCCCGGTAGGTCTTGTGTCGTTTCAGGGCCGGGTCGGCCGCGCTGCATGTCCGGTGCTTTTGTGTTGTGCGCGGCGGCCCGTGGCCACCCCGGGTCGGGTGGCGGCCCGCGGTCACCCCGGGTCGGGTAGCGGACCCCGGGTCGGGTGGCGGCGCGGTGCCGTGCAGCGGGTTTCTCGGCCTCATAGTTAGTTAGGGTCATAGTTAAAGCGAGTATATGCCATTGTAGCCTGGCCGTATATTTTAATGCTACTTACCCTATCGCAACATACCTTTATTTTCACCGGATATCAACGCAATTATAAACTAATTTGTGGCGCAACTGTAGAGGAGCATCGGTCACAAGTGCAATAAAGGTCGCCAAGCGTTCGGCGAAGAAACGGCAGAAACTTTCAACGGACCTGGGAGATGATGCCGATACATACCACGACCTAGATCGTCTGCGAGTGATCAGCGCCAATCCTCACCGAGTGACGTCCCCAAGCCAGTCACCGTTTACGGTCATTATTAGGGCAGCAATTGCCGCGCGGCGACCTCCAATGTGCATAAATCCTTCTCTTTGAGGGATGTAATCATGATAATCATGGCATATTCCAAAAAAATGGAGGCGATAGGCGAACAACCAGTAACACAGGTTTGTGGTTAGCGACCACACGGTTAAATGCATCCTGCAAGCTTAACATAGGCAGGAGGCTCAAAGCGTGGCGTGTTGGGAAAATGTGTGGGGAAAATGTTTCCCCCTGCCAGCCAGGATGCAGCTTGACGCACTGGCATCAGTCGATCGCTGCGTAGCGCCACCATGCATTCGACATTTTCATAGCGTCATCGATGCAATAGGATTGTGACGAGCGCGACCTATCGTCATTGCACGGGTTGGACAGGGCACGCGAGACGCGACAACGCGAGACATGGGTTTGAAGGTGGGCGGGAGCCCAAACTCCATAACAATACTACGGTGTTGTCAAGGCCGTTTCCTTGTGACGCATTGGTCAGGGACGGATGTTGGCGAGAATGCCGCCAACGCAGGGCAACGGGCACTTGGACTAGGTCTCCCGGGGAGTTGTCTAACGCTATCCAGCGCTATCCACGTGGGCATGTCGGGGCTTTGCCATTGTATGGGCGTGCGCAAGCGTGATGCGCATGTTTAACCTAGGTAATCTGCACGGTTACAGAAACTGCAAACTTCGTGCTTACGAATATTAGAGTTTACGCAATGCATGACTGGATTTCAATGGCTCGATCCCGGGCGCGTCAGCGCAAGATGGGAGTCTTTTTGATTCAAAAAGCATATCCCCGAAAAGCGAAACCAGCCACGTCATCCAGGTACAGTGTCCAGGTTGTTGTGGCAGGCTGCTACGGGCTGTGAAGCGAGCGGTACCTGCCCGTTAAGGCGTGCGTTTCCTTCTTACGGGACGCAGGACTACATAATAACTTCAATAACTTCAATAACTACATACTACTTGCAATATTCATAGGTATTGAAGATCACGGACACTGTCACGAAGCAATGGCGTCGACAACATCACTCAGTGTACTCGCTGTGTTATTAGTCTCTTTCGCAGGTATGGCTAGTGGGGTCTATTGTTTGGAGGCATTCCTTCTTCCTGCACTTTACGTGATACCAGTTGCAGCCTGTATGTTCTGCCTGCCTCAGAACACCTCGTTTATCGTGCAGTCACGAGAAAGCGCCGTGACGTAGCCTATTATTTGGAAATCGTTTCAATCTTTTCAGGCCTTGCAAATGTGCGGGCGGCATCGCCACCCCCTAGGAGAGCGCCTCCCCCGCGGGCGCCCGCAACGCTCTTCGGCCTGCTGTCCACGACTCCAGAACTTCGCGCCGCGCTTAACCTATTCAACTACACTGGACTGCTGCCCCTGACCCAAGATCCCGAAACAACGATCACCTGCTTCCTGCCCAGCAACAAGGTAAAGCCATGCATGGGCACCAAGCACGACCCCTACCTACCCAGCCCTCCCCTGGCCGCTGGTAACACCCTAAAATTCCGCCGAGCGACCCTGCCGGCTGAACATATGGCATAATAGCCGCTTGCACGGGACCGCGACACCAGTGTGCTTCCCAAAACGGTTTCATCCCACACGCCGCCCTCATGCATTTGCTCGTGGACCCACCCATCACAGCACTTGCCCCAGCACTTGCCCCAGCACTTGTGAAATTGATCTGTTCTGGTAAACCCCACTTCGCCCCCTATTTGGCTTCCCCCGGCCGCAGTACTTGAACGATTCTAACCTCGCGAACGGTTGGGAATCATACTCTCCTGACTATTATGAGCAGCGTGGCCGCTATGTTTGGGCCATTCTGCTGCACCACTGCCTGGACATGCCGAAGGCCCTCACGGTTGCGAAACTGAAGAACGGCACCTATCAGTCAGCCTTCGTTTGGCGTGCACAGTACGACCTGATTACATCGTCTGTGAGGATCCGGAAGCTGTGAGTATGGAACGGTACTGTACATCGTAAGGCCATGCTAGGATTTCCTTAATGGCACACACGCACCGAACCTCCCTTGTACTGAAGCGTCCTCTGCACGCCGCTCCTCCCGCTTGCTGCCCCGCAGCAATGGCGTCACCTACTTTTCGGGCGAACAAGGCCCTCGTGCCAAGGTTATCAAGGCTGATCTGAAGGGTGGGAAGGTGAGCAAGGTGGTGCGTGCGGCGGCGCAACCAGTGCACCATCGATTGTTTGGTCGCTTATAATACGTGCGTGTACATTAGCACTACTCTTGGTCTGGAACCCACTGTAACCGTTACAACAACAACTACGCGAGCGCGCTGGCGCGCACAGGATAAGCAGAGGGGTAAACTGATCAGGTGGCCGACGGGGTGCGGGTCGCTGCTGTGTTTGTCCTCGGCGCAGTTAGTTGCACCAGCACTTGGAACATACACTCGGAACATACACTCGCGTACAGTCGCGCATACAATGGGTCGGTGGGTCGGTGGCGCCCTCGCTCGCTCCACAACTACAGTACTTTATTTCCACATACATGCCACCCAAGCAACACGGGCCTGCCTCTCTTCTGTTCTGAATCAACCGCAGAGTATCGTCCACATCATTGACAGCGGCAACGTATACCCAAGCTTTGCACCGTCTGACTCCTGGGATACTGTGTCGGGGTTCCTGTCCAATTGGTTTGGTGAGGACAGCGCAACAGCTAGGGTGTTCGCCGCAAGCAGCATGGCAGCGGCCCTGGACAACCCCGTCGTGCCCTTCACTATCTTCGCACCCGGTTCAGCGGTAAGCACACCGTGATCCTATCTTATGACCAAAGCACCCGCGTACGTAGGTGCAACAAAAGGGAAAACTCCTCTCGATCGCCTTCAGTTTGCGAAGGGGAATGGTGCACATGTGTAGTCCAGCGGCGGCTGAAGCGACATTGGAGAGTGCCATCACTCATCTCTGCCGCTCCACTTCTTCGCTACTGCGGAACGTGCGTGTATGTCTTGTGCCGAGGCCTCCGTGTAGTAGTAACTGTTACAGTGGGTTCCAGACCTTGGTGTGTGCCTTGGCCTTGGTGTGGCCTTGGCCAAAGCGGCTGCTGGCGATCCCAACTCGTCATATGTTCATTTGCATAATCGATTGCATGCTGAGGTCGAGGGTTGTTGTTACCCCGCCCCACCCACTTCGTTCACTTGGGTGTATTCTGTAATTGTCGCGGGCTGTATGGCATATACATACCATGTATGGATGGGCAAAGCAATGGGATACATATCTTGTTATTAATCATGTACACCGTCCTTCGCTACCGTTACGTTGTTATTTCAGCGTTCGTTTTCATTGTTTACCACCGGATTTTGTTGTTATAAGTCGGGCCATTTGGAGGTGCCCCTCGCTCGCTCGCCCTGATTGCACCAATGAGAGTTGGCCCACCGGAGTTATGCGGCGTCTATCACATACGGACACAGCCCGCCCTATCCTCCTATCCGCCCATCCCTTCATCACTCTCGCTCCTTACGTAGGCCTTCGAGAACCTGCTCGCGAAACTGAACGTCACACTGGAGACGCTGCTGGCCAAGCAGGCCGTGGTGGACATGATCGTTAAGACGCACGTGGTGCTGGGCGAGACCATCTTCACGGGCGAGCTGATAAGCTACCCGAATGCCAAGACGCTGATGTCAGCCAGCGGACCCATCAACGCCACCACGGACTTAGCCTTGTGAGTCGCTCGTGGCGATGGAGGGGAAGTAAGGGGGGGGACACTACCGAGGGTAGTGCAGCAGGGATTCACAAACACGTATAGGTGCTTCAACGCAAGGAACCAGCAGGCTCGATAGCAATAAATGCTGCTGCGTGGAAGTTCGTCGATCGATATCTACACGCAGGATGCATGTGCGATGGATGCTGCAATATTAAACACAGTGGAGGCATGGCTGGTATCAAATTGGACTCGCTTGCGTTCACAATAATCAAACATAAAAGCGAACGGGATTGGTGTATGTCGGTGCCACCATGTGCTGTTAAAGCATGAACGTGCACTTGTGTGTTGACGAACTGACTGATGGCCTCACTCGCATGGCTCCCTTTGTCCCTCTCCGCGGCTGCTTACCCTGCTTGCCCCTGCTTGCCCCGCTCGCAGCTTCCCGAACCACAAGGCCGGCGTCCCCGCCAAGTTCCTGACACTATCTACCTTGCACAGCAGCGCGAACGTTGGAGACTATGATGTCGGCGGCAACAGCAACGACGTCGGGCCCCCTCTGGTACCCTGGGTGTCGCACTTCGTTGACGATGTTCTGCTGCCGCGCAGCGTGAGCGACATCAAGGCGATGCTCTAGTTTGGATGCCAGGACCGCTGACGCATCAACGATGTGCAACAAACGATACTCACCATCACCACCGCCACCTCTTAATCCGCACTGCTAAGGCTCAGCCTGGTGCGACGAACATGTTCATATTTGTAGATAAAACATGGCGTGGAATGCGAACTTATTAGCCCGAAGAATGGGGGTATCTACGTAGTCCGGACATTGGGAGGTATGGTAGGACGTACGATAATGGGGGCCGTTACGACCCAGGCAGCAGAAGCAAGCCGTGAGTGAAATGCCGAACGAGACTCGTATGTACCTGCCTGGGATTATTCAGGCACGCAAAAGGTTTGTGAGCTTTGCACGCACGGATGTCGAAAGAGACGAAAGTTAGGCGTCTTATGGAACCTACCTAGGCACGCGAGGCAGGCGGGCGGATTTGTGTAGTGGAATTTGACGTCCAGAGACGGGACGGTCACTCCAGCAGTATGGTCACTCCAGTTCGCTTTGTCCGAGTCGTTTCAGTACGCCCAAGAATGCACGTTGTGTTGGTGTGAGGGAGAGTGACTGCCAGCTTGTTTGTGCGGCGGAGCGGAAGACACTCCTTATGCCAAGTAAGAGGCAACCCCGGTGGCTCTGATGAGCTGGTATCTCACCGCAGTAGCGGTTTATATTTTGACTCGCTTTTTTCGCGGATCAAGTAATGACTGAAAGTCTATGTGCTTGTGGAGGTTCAGCTAGTATGTAACAAGCAAGTAAGTAAGAGTGAAGTTGACCGCGCACCCGAGGCCTGCGCTTGCGGGTAAGGGGCAGAGTTTCCAGCATGGGAAACTGCCTTGTAACTGGTGTAACCGAGGTTGTAATTGGTCCCTTGCCCGCAGCCTGAGCCGCCACCACCAACCACGCAACCATCACCGCAACACGTACGAGTAAGACCAACAACACTAACGACCAACAACACACCCGTACAAACGCTGCGTACGCACGCGAGCAACCACGAACAACCAACTGCAACCACCACAATCATTACAAACTCAAGTAAATCCAACCAACTTATATGCTTGCCACTAACAGCATTACCTATCATCACCACAAGGCACTAACAACACAACCACTACCAGCAGCAACGCAACCACCTACCATCACGCAGCAACGCAACCGCCATCACCCGAACATCTATGGCAACAAATGCTGGACACGTGCCATTTTCTTGCGGAATGCAAGCTGCGTGGATAATAACAACATTATTATTACGCCGGCCGGAGCATGGCATGTAGTAAGGGGGTGGGGGGAACTGAGGGGCGGACTCCGCCCCTATATGCCCGCACCACCGGGGGGCTGCGTGATGATTCCCCCGTGCAGCTGCTGACATTTAACTGTCGCGGCATTGGCACGCAGCACTGGTCATCCTAGGTTGATGATGTCGGTCATCCTAGGTTGATGATGTCGGTCATCCTAGGTTGATGATGTCGGTCATCCTAGGTTGATGATGTCGGTCATCCTAGGTTGATGATGTCCCGCTCCCAGCGTTCCGTTGCATTCATGAAGTCAGGTAGGGTGCGCGGTGGAGGACAAAGACCTTAGAAGCTTTTTGAGGGTGCGGAAGCTTCGATGAGCACTCGGATCAAAGGGTTGTTTGGGTACAGACGTATAATTCATTGCTGATGGGCTTTAAATTGCAATTGGGGTGCGCAACAGCGCAGCAAAGATTGGGTCGAGGCGCCGACAGTGAGTTGCCTTCGCTGATCTCTTTAGTAAAAGGCGAAAGAGATATGAGTATCGTGGGCAACTCAGCGCATATCTATACGAGGCAATGCCAGCTACCCACTGCCCCTTGGCCTAATCGTCCCAATGCTGCCAGCCAATGGTGGGTGGACAGAACCAGCAAGGCCTCCACACGCCGTCAGCCGCAAGCTTATGCTCAGCCGAAGCCCCCGACTGTGCTCTTTACGTCAGACAGACAAGGCATGTTGTCGCGTAGCTTCCTTCTCAGTATATTGTCGCGTATGATTGCCCCCTATGCCCCCTTTCCAGGGCACGCACCCAAGGCGGGTGTGACGAATCTGTCCGTTATAGGTGGGCCTGAAAAAACCCTGTTTGTGGTACAACCACAAAAATGAATAGCAGCAACGCAAATATGTGGGATATTACGACGAGCCGGGCGCAACGAGTGTGCCAAGTTGAACTCAGCGTGGAACTCTCAAAGACGAATGCATAAAAATGTACGGCTCAGCTCGTTAAATCATTACGACGAGGATCACCACACAATCCAGCTGTCGTAGGCATTTTCATAACGACAAAGGCGTTTTGGGTCGCTAAGCAAACAGACCCGTAAGGTGTTGCTGAAGTGCCGCAGGCACAGCGGACTGCACTTGTTGGTGTACTTGTTACTGAGAACACGGACTAGTGCTCCATTCTACCGTACAGGGACCTCATGCCCAAAGAGCCTACGCCCAGTTAACCCTGCTGCTGTAGCTGCACAGAGCGGCATTCGAGTCAAATCTAATAAGAGCCAGCTATCACCCCCAGACGGCACCAAGAAACACAGGCCGCCCTGGAAGGAAATATGTGGAGCTGTCGTTGTAACGGTTACGGAACTGTGTGCGACCAAAAATTCCCAAACAGACTTGTCGCCCACCAATGCAACGTTGGCGTTGCGCACTTGGCACAGCTGGAAAGATGAACTCAGTACAGCGGCTTCGATAGGCCCCAACCCCGGTCGTACGCGTTGCCGCCGCTGACAGCTGGCCCTCGCCTCTAGGAAGGTGCGTGCCTGAAAACACCATCGGCAAATACGGCTAATACGACGCATACCTTCCGCCCAAAAGGACGCAGAGGCTACCTTTCAACAATGGACCATCAATCGCTCCCCGAAAGGATAGGGCTACGCTGTAGGGTTACGCAGCTGCACGGCCCGGGGGAATAGACTGGACCGCCCGCCGGCATCAAATTCACTATAAGGCCTGTTAGTTAGGGTGATTAAGGCCTGATCGTTAGGGTGAGTCCATCCTTGTGACGTACGACGTGTCGGACAGCATCTCATTCCTAGCCTGTGGATGGCTCAACTTGTACTTGTGCAGGGCAGTTTCCGTGATGTCCGGCAGGGGTCCGGCCTGCAATCCCAGCATATGGATGAAATTGCGTGGGTGCCGGGTGGTCGACACTTCAATCGTTAGAAAGCAGTCGCAGTGTAGCAGAGAACGAGGTTGCGATGAAGGTCAAGCAGCTAGGAAGGCATGTTCCAGATGTCGGTGGCGCTGAGAGTTAGGGTGGAAAGTTGCATCGTAATGCATATTCTGGTCCACCATCTCCGTAAAAACTGTAAACCATAACCCGTAAAAAATAAACACCGTGTTGTAAGCAATTTGCGGCTTGAACAGGCAATTGGTTGACCACTGGGCCGTAACGAATTGCGGTTTGTGGTTTCTAAGAGTTCGTATTTCATGCCGCCCAGGTCCACCTGCCTGGCCCATCTGGGCTGGTACCGTGCTCTCGCACGCGTAATTGCTGGTTTTGCGTGGTTTTGCGCTTATAGATTTGCTAATAAAATAGGTGTCTTTGCTTCTGGTTGACCGCTTCAAAGCGTTTACGGCCAGTCTCTTAGGGAACGTTACAACAATGTGAAAATGGCGAAATCCAGATCTGGTGTCGTAAGTTTGAAGTTGAAGGTACGTTCCGTGTTTCCAAGCTAGCCTACGTTGACGCCGCTCCCTGAAATACCCGCCAAGTGCACAATGGCCCCGCTCCTAGGTTGTCGGTCTCACAGGCTCTCACTCCGTCGAATGAGGAATCCCGGGTTTCTGTTTTCCCTGTTTAGTGGGTCAGCTAAAACACGTACATTGTAAAGGAGCAGCGAATGCCCATAGCAGGGGTGGGACGGCGGTTGCAGGTATTATCCAATAAAATCCAATAAACTGCCTGCTGCCGTCCCTAGCGCTCAGGATGCCAGCGCGAACAGGTTATCGAATACCGGATGTTATATTGGGGTGCGCAACAGCGCAGCAAAGATTGGGTCGAGGCGCCGTCAGTGAGTTGCCTTCGCTGATCTCTTTAGTAAAAGGCGAAAGAGATATGAGAATCGTGGGCAACTCAGCGCATATACTCCCATGGTCAGACCTCGCCGTCCGACCCCGCTGCGTCCAGTGGCCTCGCGCCGCTGCCCAATGGTGGGTCGCCGGCCCCAGCACGCCAGCAGGCCCCAGCCGCGCGCATCTCGGACGAACACGGCAGCTGGCAAGGCTATCAGCCGCACGACTACTGGACTGCGGTGCTGCAGCAGGGTGCATCTGTGCACCGTACGGCTACCGGTCCTGGAGCAAGAAGGGTCGCGCGCTCCTACACGCCATTCGTACAGACCGCGCCGACGCCTTACAAGACACCGCGGCGTCGCTTTCGGTGTCAGACGATGCGCCCGATGACTCTACCTTCTGGTCTGGGGGCCACCATACCAGTTACAACAACCACTGTAACCGTTACAACAACCAGAATGATTGGGTGTCTTGGCATGGCGGCGGCATCGCGGCAACATCTTGATTGGATGCCCCGAAACCACCATACAGGGTTTTTCCAGGAACGAAATATCGAAATGTCCGCCGCTCCGGAATGGATATCTCGCCTCTCCTAAACGGTCGCATCGAAGGCGTTGTGTACTCTACGCTCCGAAACCATCACAACCCCAACGGGTCCCTCGCCTACCTCTCCCAGTCTCAGGCCGCAGCACTGCTGCCGCCGCCGTGCCGCGCAGCAGAAACGCCCACACCTCAGTGAGCCGCTACAGCCTCCACACCTCAGTGGCCCGCTACAGCCTCCACTCCCCTCGTGCCGCACTACGCCCTGCACCCAACAACTAGCTGCCGTCCACACCCACTGCGCCACCGGGGCAAAATGGAGGCGCCACCGTCGCGCTCCCAACACGAACTTGGAGCCCACTGCAACAAGTTATTACCACCAACCTACTACCACTCTTCCAACTCACCGGCCTTCCCTCCTGCCCCTTGTGTCGTACATGTTGTCGTACACTCCCATTCACGACATTGCGTGCTCCGTCGTCAGCAGCGGCTCGTGCACCCCGTGCCGGCTCTCAAGACCCCCATGCAGCAGCACGTGGGGTGGCGCCGTCCCCGGCCCCGAAACCCGCCGTTGCCGCGGCCCCTCGGCGCCGGCTGCCAGTCCCGCCCTCCCCCCCTCCTCCTCCGCTGCCCCCGCCCCCGGCCCGGTTCCCGCTAGCAGCGCCGCCGCAACCGCCCCCTCCGACACCGCCACCCGCCGCAGCGCCTTGCGGGCCTCCTCCGGCCAGTCGAAGTGCAGCACGCTGCTCACAAGGATGATCGCCTGGGGGTTGGGGGATTTGAACCGGGGACGTGATGGGGTTAGTGAGAAAACCAGTGAACCAGGGTGGTATATGGACGTAGGTGGGGGTGGGAATGGCGAGCGCTGGATAGAGGCGGGCAGGTCGCTTCAAGATTGGTAGACGACGGAGGGTATTGTTCTGGTTAGGAATTAGGAAAGGAGGGCGGAGCAGGGCTTTCGGCGAGGGGCCTGTCGAGGAAACGGCACGAGCGCGGGTGACAAGGGGAGCACCAGCACCGGATTCCTGGCTTGGAACCTCCTCGCTTCCGTTTCCCGCCAACGAAGAAGACCCCCTCATGCAGCCTCGGCTTCCCGCTGTCCGGCGCCCGGATGCCTTCACGCGCACAAACCTACCAGCCGGCCCCCCTCCCCCCATAAGGCCTTGGTTCAAGCCACGCGCCGGCGGTTCAAGCCACACGCCGGCAGCGGCCGCGCGCCACTGTGCACCGGTAACGCATCTCCTTTTCAAAGGTAACGATCAGTCTCCGGGCTGGGTTGGGCCGCCTCCCGCTGCCCTCGGTGCATCCCGCGGATTCCCCTGCCGCCACCCCAGTTCTCTGCTTTACACTCCACAATACAGCCCACGTCTTCTTCTTCTCTTTCTCTCCTGCACCCGCGCTCCGTCGTCGCGTCCGTGTGTTTGTCCGGCCCACACAGGCTACGCACCCACTACATCTCCCCCGTCGCGTTACCGGTTCTTTTGTGTAACCGCCATAAGGCCCCCACCGCCGCTCACCTGCAACGCGGACGCGCCTCCCATGGCTAGCCACAGCCCCAGAGCTCCCATGTGGTATCGGAGCGCCAGGAGGGCAGCACAGGGGAGCCCCAGGAACCAATACACCTGGCGGGGGGGGCGGGGGGGGGGCAATGTCACGAGGTTCAGGGGGAGGGGTAAGGGCGTCGTTACCTCAGCTCGGCTTCTCCCCTGCCTCCACCCCTGCCCCTGCCCCTGCTTTCCTCACAAACCAACCCCCCCATAGCCACCCCCCCACCACCACCCCTCACCACCACCCCTCACCACCACCACCACCACCACCTCACCACCACCCCTCACCACCATCACCTCACCCCCCACCTCACTCCCCCCCCTCACCGCGAGGTTGACTTTGAACGCCAGCTCCTGTCTACCGCTGCCCCTCAGCACCCCACTGCTGACCGACACCACCGAGTCAGCCACATTGGACAGCGTGAGCACGGGCATCAGGACCGCCACTGCAGGGAGGGGCGGCGGGGCGGGACCGCAGGGAGGATGCGTTTCAGGGTGGGAGGAGGGTGGAGACTCGTAGGGAATGGAGTGGGGACTGGGGCATGATAGTCGACCTAGCCGGTCCATTACAACACCGCGCAGCTACAGCCCCTCACATCCACACCCCGGCATCAGAAACGCACGAGTCCAGCCGTCTGACCCGCCTACCACCACCGACACGTCACTGCCCCAAACCAGGATACCCCCCACTAACTCGCCTGCCTCGCCCTCCGAGATACACGCCACCAGCAGCCTCTCGCCCAACTCCACCCCTCACACGCACCCACCTAGGTACTCCTCACACGCACCCACCCCTCACAGGCATTCCTACACGCACCCACCTAGGTCAATGATGGCCCGGTCCGGTGTGTACAGCCGGGCCCACGCCTTGGGCGCCGCCAGCAGCCCCGCACTAGCGGCTAGGGGGGCAGCAACCCCCAGAGCCAGGGACACAAGGCCCGCGTAGCGGGCGCAACCGCCACGGCCGGCGCCTGATGTGGGTTGGGTCGGGTTGGGTCGGTGAAGGGCGAAAGGTGGCTGCGTGGAGAGGCCCGAATACTGCTGCGGCTGTTAGTTGTTAGTTGTTAGTTACGTCACGGCGGTGGTTGCGGTGATGGTGGCGATGGCAGGTGCCGATGGTTTGAGAGGGACTGGACGCGGTTGGTGCCGCCCTGCAAAGGACGGTTCGCGTCATTCTGGTTTCACATTCTCCGCTTGCACGTGTACGGCAGCTTCCGTTGGGTACGACAACGCGCCTCTGCTGCCGGGGCCCCCGAGCGACGCAGGCCCCTCCCCAGCGGCTCGACACTCGCCGGATCCCCTCCACCCACCCACCCACGAGTTTTTCGGACATCCACGGGTTTCCCTCGAACCCACCCACCATCGCGCCCCCGTCCTCACCCAGCTCATTCGACACCCGTGTGGAAGCCGCGGAGCTGAAGCCCTCCACCACCATGAACAGCAGCGCGTGGGTGTCGAACGCAAGGCCTGGCGCGGGGTGGGGTGGGGTGGGATGGGGTGGGGTTCGAGGGATGGGGTGGGGTGGGGTGGGGTTTCGAGGTAGACCCGTGGATGGGTGGGGTGGGTTTAGAGTTTCATGCGGTTGCTGCCGTGTTGACGGGGGCAATAAGGAGCGGAAAGGCCTGCGTGCGGGCCGAGGTACAAGGCGGAGGGACCAGCGAGGGGACCCGGGTAGTGCTGGTCGTGCGAGGGAGGCAAAGCGTCGGACGTGCTAGGACACGACCAGGGCGGTGTGGGGGGGGGTTCGAGGACGACCCGTGGATGCGAGGAAAACCATCCAGGACAGACGTTTCGAGATGCACGCTGGAGAGCGTGGGTGATGAAAAGACGGGGCGGGGAGGGAGGTCAGAGGGCAGGCGGCGAGAGGTTGTGGCCAGCGGAAGGGGAGTGGGAGTGGCCACTGAAGGGCTAGCGGGGAAGGTGATGTGAGAGGACAGCGCACGACCTGCCCACTCACCACCCCACCCATCACCCCACTCATCAGCCCATTCCAACCCGGCTGCCTTACTTTCCTTCTGCCATACACGACGTTCTCCCCGTTCTCTGCCTCCTACCGAACCCATCCCTGCCCCGTTGCCGCGTCCTTTCCTGTACCCCCCGCCGCCGCACCGCGGAACCCAACCCTGGCGCTTCCGCTCCCTCGCCAGCCACGTCAGCCTCCGCCTGCCTCCGTGCCGGCGGGCTTAGTCCACTTAAGGCGGGCCGTCCGCCCGAGCGCTCCGACATGCACTCCTCAAACGCACTTGCCTCCGGGCGATTATGTCATTTTCCTCGACTATCTATCTACGTCGTATCAACCGGTTTCATCACCAACGCTTGCCCCCAACAGCCGTGGGTCTTCACGCCACACGCACACACACACACACACACACACACACACACACACACACACACACACACACACACACACACACCCCAACACCGCGGCTCCCCCCCTCCGGCCCGTTACCTTCACCGCCCTCGGTTTATCGGCCGTGGATTCGCGGATTCTCTTATCAACCCCCCCTCCAGCCCAACCCACCCATCGCCCCCAGCTGAACGTGCGCATCCGGTAGCACGCCCGCGATCAGCACCACCGCCTCGTACGTCCACCAGTCCAGACAGATGGCGGCGGCGGAGGGGAGCGCGATCTGGGCACGGACGGGCGCAGGAGGGGGGCCAGAGGGGAGGAGGGGCGGTTTAGGGTTTTAGGGGCAAGCTACACAGCGGTGCCGTTGCTGAGACCAGCAGAAAGGAAGCGGCGGTGGTGGTGTTTGTGGCGGGTGGCGAGTGGCCCCGGAGGTGTGTGTTGTTGCAGTGGGGGCGGGCACATGCGGTGTATGAGAGGTGGGGGCGGGCAGGGTGCTGCAGGGGGGTTGCATGAAAGCACTGCAGGGGGGAACAGCAGGGTCGGCGATGCGGCTGGCGTCTTGAGGGATCGAGGTGAGGCACGGGGCACACTACGCCGTGGAAGGTGGGTCATCGTTCTGCATCTGTCGTACATAAATAAAGTAGCAACATGCTTCGTGCATCAGTTGCCTCCTGGGGTGCACCGCAACCATGTCAATAAGGAGAGTGCCCCTCAGCCCCGGGCCCGAAACGTGGCCTCCACGAAACACATCCCGCGCGCTCCGTCCCTCTCAACCCCCCCTCCCCTCCCTTTTACCACATCTCGTCTCCCCACCCTTTTAACCCCCTCACAAACACACACGCACAAACCATCTCCCCCGCCTCCCGCGCCCTCCTCACCCGCATGTACTCCCCCCAGCCCCGCAGCGCCTGGCCGCTGAAGCCCCCCCAGGTCTTGTCCCCCTGCTCCTGGGCACACAGGTGCAGCCAGGCCATGGCGCAGACGAGCAGGAGCAGCTCCAGGGACTGCTCGGAGGACAGAGGGGCGGAGTGGAAGGGGTTGCACGGGGGTTAGGGTGTTCGAGGTCATAGCGAGCCGGCATCGACATGAGTCCAAACACGTCGACAATAATGCGATGCTATATCTGCAGCAGAGCTCCGTGTTGGCTGCGGTATGTATCGCTATGGTGGTAGTGATGCTAGCTGGGTTGGTTGCGTGGGCGTAATTCATGGTTGTTGTGGTCGTCGTACTCGTTGCCGCCTAGCGGTGGATGAGGGCGAAGGCACCGCTGCGGGAGTGGTGGGGGCGGGAGTGGTTGGGGCGGGCTGGCGCGAAGAGTAACCGCAGCACGCCCAGCACAGCACACAGCACACAGCACACAGCACAGCTCAGCCATGGTGGGGCAGCCACCTACCGCAGCACGCCCAGCCCAGCCCAGCAGAGCTCAGCTCAGCTATGCATGGTGGAGCAGCAACGGCAGCAGGGCGGCGGTGGATGGGCGCCCGTGCACAAACGCACGGTCGACTCCATAAGGCCCCACCTGCAGTACGTTGTACGCCACTGCGGCGCCCACCATGCCCAGCCCCAGCCTGAACATGAAGAAGTGGTTGACCAGTGGGGTGAGGGCCGTGCAGATGACCGCGACCACCGTGAGAGGTGTCACCACACCCTGTGTGCGTGCGTGCGTGCGGGTGGGGGGGGGGCAGGAGGCGGCGCTAGCTGACACCCAGCTGACGTCCAGGGCACCCAAAGGGCCGCGTGTATGCTTTCGGGGGGGGTCAGGGGAGTGGTCGGGGCAGGGGGCCGGTCAAGGCGGGAGGTACGACACCTCCAGAGTAAGACTGCAATACGTCGAAATCCGCGAAGCCACAACACCCCCCCCTCTCTGCCCCCCATCTACCCCTCCCCCCCTTCTCAAACCAACCCGACCGAGGAACCCAGGGGTCCACCAACCGCTCATAGTCCGCCCCTTGTCCTCCCGCCTCCCCCCCTCTCCTCTCCGACCTTCCTTCCACCATCACCTCGTTTGCCTCAATACCGGTCTACGTGTTTTCCTCCGCAACCCCTCCCCTCTCCAGCCCCCAGCTCCCCTTCTGTGCGCCATATGCACTACCCATGTCGCGTAACGGGTCCTTATGCCACCCCCCCACTCTCGCTGTATGTTCCGGCCGCCCAGCCACCTCCCAACAGCAACCACCACCAACGCTCCACCCTCCCCACCGACCTGGCTGCTTAGGTAGTTTTTGATGCAGCCGCTGACTGCCCACATGCACAGAGCGGGGCCCAGTAGCCGGACGTACCCAGAGGCCAGGGCCACCACCTCGGGCTGCTGGCCTGGGGGGAGGTGGGTTGTACGGGAAACCCGTGTACGAAGGAAACCCGGGGGGGATTATAAGAGAATAATCCGCACATCCACGGCCAAGAGAAACCGGGGGGAGGTTGTGGTGGTGGTGTGCGGGGGGTTGATGGCAAGGAGGGCCATGGAGGCGACGACACAGGAAACCAAGAGAGGACGGGGACGGGAGGGGGTGCGAGAGGAAACCCGGTAGGTCGGCACTGAAGAGTAGGAACGATGAGGAAGGAACCCCGGGGGGGTAGGAGGACCGGGTGTGGGGGGGGCAGCCCCGTATGCTATCAACAGCCCGTGAACGCAAGAACGTGCCCGCCCCGTTACGTGCGACAACACGTGGTAGGGGTGGACTTACCTGAGGATGGCGGAAAGACCAAATGAGCGAGCAAAAGCGGCGAGCGTTAGTATTACGATTGTTAATGCGGGAAGGAAGTAAGGAAGGCAATGGCGGGGATATATGATGGACGGAGTACGGCGAGCAGGATGAGCCGTTACATGACAAACCGTGATAAATGAAGGCGAGCACAGACATCGGGGGGAAGGAAGGGCATGAGAGGAAAACCGTTGGGTCGGCGCTGATTGGGAAAACCGATTAGGAGACGTTTGGTCGGTTACGCAAGGCGGGAGGGGGGGCCGGGGGCCGGGGGGGTGGGGGGAGGCGTCAGGGTTTTAGGCATGATGGGTTGCAAGGGAAACCCGTGTACGAAGCGATGGGTGGGTGGGGAACTGCCACGACTTGGCTTTGCAGGAATGGGGTTCTCGGTGCAGAGGAGCTGGTTGAGGGCTGCTATGCGGCCATCGTTTCGTCGCCGTACGGCACAATTATGCTGGTCAAGGTGGATCATCTCACGGGTGCGAGTGGGCCGTGTCCCCCCCCCATTTGGCCCCTGTTCGCCAGCTCCAACAACTTCCGAGATGTAGCGCCACATCGCACTTGGCAGATCCATCCACACAAGCAACTCCCTTCTTCTCCCCCCCTCCCATCCGAGCTCCCATCTTCTCCCCCCCCCCCAATCCGAGCCCCCATCTTCTCCCCCCTCCCATCCGAGCCCCCACCTTCTCCCCAACCTCCCATCCGAGCCCCGATCTTGTCCCCCCTCCCATCCGAGCCGCCTACGTACAGAGCCATGGTCTCCCTCTCTCATGCGTCAAACGTCCTCCCCGTATGCCGGAATCCGCTCCTGCCTATCCCCCACAGAGGACGCTCGCCGCCCTCGCCGGAGCTGCCCAGCCCGGCGCCTCCATCACAGCCACCGCCGTCCCCCGAGCCGCCCAGCCCGGCGCTCGCTATCTCCTGTGCCCAACCCACGTGCGTGTCCAATCGTGCCCAACTCGCGTGTAAAAACACGCGGCCCTGCGCCCCCACCTATGAGCAGCATGAGCCAGTCCGCCCTCATCCACAGCGCCAGGGGTATGAGGCAGGTGAGGAGGCACAGCAGTGTCGCCCGCTGCAGCACCACCCCCAGAACGAGGTAGTGTGTGGCGCCGTACGCCTGACCGCAGAAGGTCTGTACGGCGCTCGCCATACCCACGACCCTGGGGGGGGCCGAGGGGGGCGGGAGGGGTAGGGGGTAGGGGTAGGAAGGGGGCGGCATAAGGACCGTTTACGCGACAAGGACATGACAGTTGGCGCTGTAGGAAGCGGGGGAGAGGATGAGGTGAGGGGGATTAGGGGATGAGAAGGGGGGTTTCGGAGGTAGGTGAGGGGGGATTAGGGGATGAGAAGGGGGGGGTTCGGGGGGGGGGGAGATGAGGGGAGGGGGATGAGAAGGGGGGGTTCGGGGGGGGGGTGGAGGGGAGGGGGATGAGAAGGGGGGTTTCGGAGGGCAGCACTGAGGTGTGTCACGCGGTGCAGGGATTTGTGGAGGTGCACGGTGAGAGAGGTAGGGGGGAATTGGGAGGCGCGGAACCGCGCCATTGGCTCCTTGTCTGGGTGGTGGGTTTCGCGGGCCCCCTGTCCCCTCCGCTTCCCGCCGCCACCAAGCTCCCCCCACCCGCATGACTGACTCACAGCGACAGCCCCGTGATGTGGAAGACACTCCGCGCCAAGGTGATCGCGGAAAGCTCCAGGGAACCCAAGTGGCCGACCTGGGTTTCGGGGCGTTTGCCGTACAATCGGGCAGCAGGGTGTGTTGGCGGTAGCGGTCCGATGTGGATGCGGAGGGGCGCATGCAAGGGAGCAGGTGCTAACGACATGCAAGGGAGCAGGTGCTAACGACATGCAAGGGAGCAGGTGCTAACGACATGCAAGGGAGCAGGTGCTAACGACATGCAAGGGAGCAGGTGCTAACGACATGCAAGGGAGCAGGTGCTAACGACATGCAAGGGAGCAGGTGCTAACGACATGCAAGGGAGCAGGTGCTAACGACATGCAAGGGAGCAGGTGCTAACGACATGCAAGGGAGCAGGTGCTAACGACATGCAAGGGAGCAGGTGCTAACGACATGCAAGGGAGCAGGTGCTAACGACATGCAAGGGAGCAGGTGCTAACGACATGCAAGGGAGCAGGTGCTAACGACATGCAAGGGAGCAGGTGCTAACGACATGCAAGGGAGCAGGTGCTAACGACATGCAAGGGAGCAGGTGCTAACGACATGCAAGGGAGCAGGTGCTAACGACATGCAAGGGAGCAGGTGCTAACGACATGCAAGGGAGCAGGTGCTAACGACATGCAAGGGAGCAGGTGCTAACGACATGCAAGGGAGCAGGTGCTAACGACTGGCGCAGGACGGGTCTGTGTCGGGAGATGTCCCCCAACCAGCGTGCCCCCCCCTGCTGCGCTGCACCAGCCCTTCTGATGGTTGTTTATCCACGGTTTCTGGAGCCGCCCCACCCACAAACCTACTGTGTATGACACCCGCTTCGCTCCCCGATCGAATCACTGTGGGGTCCCCTTCCTACCCCTCCTCCACCCCACCCCGTTGGCACTACTAGTTTGTTGTTCCTCTAGCACGCCACCAACATTCCCCTGCCTAGCACACAGCCGACAGCCCCCGTCCACAGGTTTCCTGATACTCGCACTGAGTACTCCGGAGGTTGCACATCCACTCAAACGCGTCTCTCAAAAGCATTCCATCGCCCGCTAGTTTCTGTCCACCGTCTTCTATGCCGTGTAAACGGGTCGTCTCGCCACCCCCCTAGCCCTCCGCCAAGCCCTCCTGACCCTCCTCCAAGCCCCCCTCGCCCTCCAAGCCCCCCTCGCCCCCCCCAGCCTTGCCTGAGCGGTTGTGATGAGGTAGGCGAAGAACGACACCACTTCGCTCAGAGAGATCGGCACCGCCAGGGAGAGCACCCTGGGGTGGCCGGGGAGGAAGGGAGACACGAAAGCCGTGGGTCGGCACTTCTGACAAGTAAGACCGATTAGGAAACGTTGGATACACACGCCGGGAGGAGACACGGAAGCCGTGGAAGGGGGGGAGACACGAAACACGTGAACCGACAGCAGAGTGGCGGGGGGGGGGTGAGGGCTAAGAGGAGCAGGGCAGTGGCACGGCGGAGTGCGAAAAGCGCGGATGGAATGTGTCTTGGGTTCGGGTCCGCAGGTTTCAATTCTAGGGGTTTCGTTATGGCTGGTTTTAACATTGGGGTCATGGTCTTACTTCGGGCTGCGTGCGACTCATTTGCCACTCGGGAAGGGAAGGTGAAAAGTCGTGAAAGCGCGTGGAAAGCGGGGCTGTGAAAGGAAACCCGTGGGTCGGCACTGAAAAGTAAAACCGACCGACTAGGAAACGTTTGGTACAATCGTTCAATTGCATGCTGGAGGATTTGGGTTTAGGTAACCAAATCCGGAGGTCGCGTGTCGGCCCCGGCTGCTATGTCTAGCCGAACGTTAACAAGGACCCCGCGGTATGGGAGGTTGTGGGCACTGCGGGCAACCAACGTGGCGGCGGCTGAGCCCTGCGTCTCGTGGGTCGGTGGGTCGGCCAATGGCTAAACTTGGTGGCCCAAAGCGTCGATACGAACCACTTCTCCTAGCGATGAAACTTGCGCACGGAACCGCTTTCGCGCAAGCCTTGCTAACCCACCTCCGCGCCTCGGGCCAAAGCCGCGGTGAGGGTGCGCTCCCATCCTTTCCAGCGGATGCGCCATTCTCCTGTAGTTTTAACGTTGTCCCCGGCTCTTCGGGACGTAATAGGGGCACACGCTCTTCGTCGGACGCCATCTGTTATATATTTTAGCGTTGTTGTCTAAATCAGTGATGTTCCTACACGTAATCCGACAAAGGCTGATTCCCAGGACGACATGCCGATTCAGTTAAGTTGCGGTCTCGGAGCACGCTGAGTAGTTGTACGTCTTGACACTTTGTGATAATGTGATGTGTTAGCAAGCTTTGCACCAAACCGCACAGCTAGACAAGTACATTGTAGAATGACAGTGGCGGACGAGGCGGAATTGCTTGAACTCGTAGTGGCCAACAACAGAATAGGAGAATGGGTGGAGCGTATACGTGTCCGGGGCAATCCAGCGAGGTAAATTTGACGACACAACCTCGTGTGTCGCTCTTGCAGCTGGACGCTTACAAAATTGTCGTTCAAGTATTAATCGCCGCCATCCGCGGCTTCTGCGCTTCCGCCCCATAGGCAAAAGCAGGCATTGTTACGCCTAAAGCAGGTGGTTCAAAGCCGGAGCTCTTACGCAGAGGAAGCGCGTCAGGCGGGCGTTGTGCCGGTGCTAACGCGGCTGCTGGGCCTCACTGGTAGGCCTCATGTGTGGCCAGAGCGGCTCGAGCTTATCGCCTTGCGCCTCCGCACCCAACCTGCATCCATCGCTCAGCCAACCCTCCGCGCTCTATTGTACTTTGGCCACGTTGTCCCAAACCGAGAACGAGCTCGGCAAAGACATGCTCCGTGCACCCATTCCTCAGCCCCACACCCCCAGCCAAACCGCGCAGCCCCACCCCACCCTGAACCTGTCCTGGTATCTCATTCTCGTTCCGAAGCAACTGCCCCTCCATCTGAAACCTGAATGCTTGCTTGCACTGCGGTGCTGATGGCTGTTGCAGAGGATGAGGAGGTGCTGGACGCCAGCTCGGCCATCATCGCCGCCTGCTCGGGTCCCTTGGCCACAGCCGGAAAGGTGTGTGGGAGGGGATTGAGTGGAAGGCGTCGGGGAGCAAGGGGGATTGAGTGGGAGGCGTTGGGGACCAGGGGGGATTGAGTGGGAGGCGTTGGGGACCAGGGGGGATTGAGTGGGAGGCGTTGGGGACCAGGGGGGATTGAGTGGGAGGTGTTGGGGACCAGGGGGGATTGAGTGGGAGGCGTCGGGGACCAGGGGGAATTCAGTGGGAGGCATTGGGGACCAGGGGGGATTGAGTGGGAGGCGTTGGGGACCAGGGGGGGATTGAGGGGAAAGCCGTGGGATCTGAGGGAAGGGAGCACGGGATGCAGGGCAGGCCAAGGTGGGTAGGTGCCGAGGGGGCGGGGCCGGGGAGGGAGGGGTATCCAGGGCATGGGGCAAGGGCCGGGGATGGTCACCAAGTGCAGCGGTGAGGCCAACAGTGGTGGGGCCAACAGTGGTGGGGTCAAGAAGATGCAGTGGTGTGGACTGGGGGGGGGGTCCAACGGACCAATGTCACTCGTGACTACCACCCACCTCGATCCTCCTAAACATTTGCTGTCCTCCGCTGCCACAGGTCAGCGCCTTCACCTATGACGATGCTGTCGTACACATCCGCGAGGGGGCCCTCGGCGACGGCCTGGGCGCCAAGGTGTGGCTGGTGGCGCACATGCTGTGCGTGGAGCTGGCCTCGAACCGGCGACTCCTGGCCGGCCACCGGGTTCTGGAGCTGGGCAGCGGCTGCGGCGTGTGCGGCCTGGCGGCGGCGGCGCTGGGCGCAGGTCACGTGGTGCTCACCGACGTGGAGGCCCCCGTGCTCCGAAACCTGCGGGCGTGCATGCACCTAAACAACAGCAGCAGCGGCAGCAGCAGCAAGGCCGCCATCGGGGCCGACGCGGCGCTAGGGGGGCCCTGCGGCTGCGACAGCCCCACGCTGCCTACGGGTGCGGAGGTGCTTAAGGAGGCGGAGGAGGTGGAGGGGGCGGGCTGTGATGACCTGATGGAGGGGGCGGAGGACGGCGTGGGGGGGGGCCGCTGCGGCGGCGGTGGCAGCCGAGGCGCGCAGCAGCAGCAGCAGCGGCTTTGGCGGCAGCAGCGGGGGGATGAGCGGACCTGGGAGGCTGGCAACACGTCTGTCCGACTGATGGACTGGGCGGAGTCTCAGCGGATGATGGACAGCGGCGTGGCGATACCGACACAGGGAGCGCAGGAGGAGGAGGAGGAGGAGGAGGAGGAGGGCGGCGACATGCCCCCCCGAGTACCGATGTGGGAGCGTTTTTCCGTCATCATAGGCTCGGAGGTGGGGCTGGGGACGGGGCCGGGGGGAGCCCGTGGATGCGAAACACACCGTGTTGGACAGACGTTTCGAGATGGGGGTTGAAAGCATTGCACCCACCATCACCTCGCCTTTGGGTTTCGATTGGGGTGCCTTTCATTCCATACGGCCCTTCGCCGCCTCCGAGAGGTACCACAGGTCATCGTTCCCCGCAACCGCCTATTAGTTGCCACTTCCACACACACGAACACACGCAGCCCGTTTACCGGTAGCCCACGCCTCTGGCCCCCCCTTCACCGCACCCACCCCCCTCCCCCCCTTCCCCCTCCCCTCTCAACCTTCCCCCCGCCCTTGGTTTGTCGGCCGTGGATTCGCGGATTATCCTTTACCCCCCCCACCGGGACTCACGCCAGGTGATCTACGAGCGGGCCCACGCCGAGCTGGTGGCAGCGGTGGTGAAGCGCCGGCTGGCTCGGGGCGGCTGCGCGGTGCTGCAGTGCGCAGTCAGGGAAGCCAAGGTGGGGCGGACTTCGGGGGGTCCGGATGTGGCGCTGCTAGCCCTGGTGTGAGGCCGCTAGCCCTGATGTGACCCCCGCCCCGCCACTCCGCCACCCCGCTGCGGCCCCCTGCCTGGCGCCTGGCGGCCACATCTTAACACACGCACGCATGCACGCCAATCCTCATGCGCGTCCTCACAACCCCCACCCCCCCATCCCACCCCCTGTCGTGTCACCGTCTTTCTTGCCATCACCCCCCACCCGCAGGTCTTCGATTACTTCGCCCAGGAGTGCCGCCGGCGCGGCCTGCGCTACCGCCGCCGCCAAGTAGACCCAGCCACGGCCTTCAGCGCCAGCGGCGGCATCGGAGTCGGCGCCGCGGCCGGGGCGGCCGGCGGCGGCTGCTGCCCCTTCGAGGGTATCCTAGGCCGCACCGACGAGTACGAGGGCGGTGTCGTACTGATGGCGCTTGATCACGAGGACAGCCCGTGCGCGGAGTGGTACCGAGATGACTGGGAGGCGGTGGCGTAAGCGGCACGGCACGTGGAGCGACCCGGGGGTCTGTGCGGCGGCCCGCAGCCGCCGCAGCCGGGCTTCGAGAGGGGCCGGGGGAGCTGCTTGCCGAGGGGGCCGGAACTGTGGCGGGGGCACACGTGGGCGGTGACTTGCAGGGGGGCGGAATGGTGGAGAGCGCACGCGTGGGCCGTGTTACTGGAGACTGGAGAGACGACGATGGGCTGTGTGGGTGTGCCTCGTGATTCTGTGATTTATGGCAAGGGAGGGATTCAAACCGACGCGCGGCTTGCACTTGCCAAATGGGAGGGGATCAGCCGTGCGTTTGTGGGGTGCGGGAGGGTGTGTGTGTACGTACGGCCAGTGTACGGCGACTGCGTGCATTTCGCTATGCCGGCTGGGCGCGGCGCGCTGCGATCTGTGATCTGCGGGTCATCTAGTGGGGCGTGAGGCGGACTTGGCTTCGGAGCGTCATCGGGGCATCACAGCGAGAGAATAGAGACGTGTACCTTCATTATTGCAGGTTCCGTTTGATTATTCATATCGCGATATAGAGCTTTGCATGAAACGTGCGGTGCGAGGACGTGCTGAGGCGAGGGCGTGCGAGACGAGGGCGAGCGAGCTGGTGTGACGTGCGATGTCTGCTATGTTCCTGAGATCCCGTATACGCAGATAGAAGGCTGGTGGCAGTAGTGCTGGCGGATGAGTGCGGGGGTGCGGTGCGCTTCCGCACGCTGAGGTCACGTAGCGGTGTCGCAGTCGTCGCACTATCATTATATCGTGTCGTATCGGTTTTGTTGTCCGCCGTCGTGATATTTCGTATCGTGTCATTACGGTTTTGTTGCTCACCGTCGCGAGCGAAACCACGAGCGCGACCGCGAGCGGAACCACGAGTGGGACTACGAGTAGACCACGAGAGGGACTACGGGCGGAACTACGAGCGGGACTACGAGCGGAACTACGAGCGGAACCACGAGTGGGACCCCGAGCAGAACCACGAGCGGGTGGACATGCAGCTTGGCAGCGACTGGAGGGGGCGGCTTGCGCTCGCTTCGACACTCGGATCAGGCGAACACGCCACCACAATGAGAGGTTGCAAGGGTAACACACGCCGCCCGCAAGTGGGAGGGCGGTTGCATCTCAATTGGCATCTTGGTTGTGCGGGGGGGGAGCTGCGGCAGCGTGCGTGGGTGCAGGGGGGGTCCATGGTGTCGGGTGGGTGCCGTTTGATACTTGCTTGCTTGTGTGCTAATAATGCTCTGGGAGCTACCCGCTACGTTACGTCGCTCGCTCGCTCGCTGCAGTGCAACATAGGGTTTTACACTTGCGGCTCCGGCTGGCGACAGGGTGCAGGGTGGTGCTGCCTGGCCCCCAGGGCGTTGATATTTACATCTCGGTATGCGGCATGGCCGCAGCATAGGCCGCTGGAGCCGCACAGCAGCTGTACGGCTGTCGCAGAACCCTGAGTACTCCACGAAGCACACATTGTCCGTGATGCCTTGGCTCGCCCTGACGGCGCCAGGGATTGGGGGGCGCAGGGGCAGCGCAGCCCGCGGGGCAGCACGTGGGGCCGCAGATGCGGGGGAGACACGTGTCGGGACAGCTGGTGGTGGCTGGGTTGTGGTGCGGGGAGGGAGCGCGTGCGTGTGATGAGGGTCAGTGAGGGTGGGGGTGCCGCATTCTACTATTCTTGTGTCGCAAGCGCGACAGCCGGAGGCGAGGAGGCATGCGGTGGCCTGTGCTGTATGCGGTGCCAGGTGCCAATATGTGCTGAGCGGGGAGGGGAGCCACGTGCCGCACCCGGGTGCTAGCTGCGCCATGCAACGTGCACCCACGGCCTCAGCCATCGTATGGCTGGTATGATGGCCGGCCTAGGCAGCAGTAGTAATGGTACAGGGTCTACCGCTGTGGCAGCCACCTCTCCTGTCCTCCGCTGGTGCACTGGATCAGTCGGAGTCTTGGGGAAGCCTGGGGGGGCGGCACGTGGCAGTGCGCGCAGCCGGGTTGGCTGGTGGTGCCCCTCGGGGCGGCATCATGCGCGTGAGCTTGCCGTTATGGGCTATTCGACGTGCTGCGTGCTGCGCTGGTATAACCTAACCGGGCCGCGCGCTGCGTGTGATGTGGTATACCATGGGCCCAGAAAACCCATGGACCGTCTTCAGCAGCCATGGACTGTGCAGGCTTTATCACCTCGCGGGCCTTATCCACCGTGCACCGAAACCCTCATCAGATCTCTCCACATGCCGTGATATCCGCCGCTGCCAGCAGCGGCTCTGCGCAGTGACGTGGCATGTCCTGCTGCGGCATCGGCAGCCATAGTTCGCCACCGGCGCGCCGAACCAGACCTGCAGAGCCAAACAAAAGCAGCTGCCGCTTGCTTAGGGACTTAGCATCTAGGTTGGGTAGCGACCATGTGACCTAGGTTGGGTACCTTCACTGGGGCCAGGCCGCACGGGTTGTACGGCAACCAAGATGACGGATGTGCGCCTTTAGGGCGACCTGTTCGTTGGTGCCGGAGCTGGAACCAGCAGGAGGCACAGCTTCCCCTGGAGCTTCTTTCCTGCTGCCGCTTTGCTGCAGCTGGACAGCGGCACCGTGCAGCTTCACCGCTTCAACCGCAAGCTCATGGCAGTGTGACGTGTGGCGCCGCCGTCCGTTGTGCTGCCCCCACCGCCGCCCCCGCCGCCGTCGCCCCGCCTTCTCCCGCCATCCCCGCCGCCGCCCCCGCCGCCGTCACCCTGCCTTCCCCCGCCATCCCCGCCGCCGCCCTCCCAGCCGCCCCCTCGCTCCATCCAGCCCCTCCACTTTCACCCCTGCCTACTACGCCACCACCGTCAAAACGCACAAAACCCCCCAGCGATGCGCTATTTCACCTGCTCCCACAAATGCTCCGCCGCTGAAATCAGCGACCTCGTCACCGCCGTCCTCCGCCAAGTCAGCACTCACTTCATTCAGCTCTGGAAAAACACCCTCCCCGGCTTCACACCCTGGTACTGCCTCTCCTTCGCCGCGGCCATCAACCTCGTCCGTACTTTCAACGCCAGCCAGTGCCCCTCCCTTTCCGTCGCCCACAAGCTTACAACTTCACCCACCCTTACACCAACATCCCACCGGCCTCCTCCGCACGACCATATCCACCCCCGTTACCGCCGCTGTGTCCCATGCCTTCACGGACCAACCCCAACCCGTCTGGCCTTTCCTCGTCGTCGCCACCCTCCTCTCCCTCCGTCACCCCGACAAGAAGCCCCACTACCAGCGTCGCCTTCACCCTCACTCCGCCCCAGCACCCCTACAAACGTGTCGGTGACACCATTACCCGTGTCTTCTCCCTCCATGACTTCAACACCCTCTTCGACACCCTCCTCGCCCCCACCTTCATCCGTTTCGGACCCGCCATTGTCCAGCAGAACTGCGGTATCCCCATGGGCATCTCGGCCACCCCTTTCGTCGCCAACTTCTTCCTCGCCTGGTTCGAATACGCCTTCCTCTGCCAAAGCCTCCGGGCTGGCCGCCCACCCGCCGCCCGCGCCGCCCTCGCAGCCTTCACCTTCTCCCTCCGCTTCCTGGACGACACCCCCTCCCTCCAAAATCCCCGCCTCGCCGCTCTTCTGTACGTACACCACAACTACTTCCGTCTTTTTCAGTGTCAGGCAATGCGCCCGATGGTTCTACCTCTTGGTCTGGAACCCACTGTAACCGTTACAACAACAACAACTACCTATCTGGGCCCCCACGGCATCTACCCTCCGGCCGTGCGTGTCGAACCCCAACACCACGCCCTCTTCCAGCAAAAAGGCAGCACGCCATCCGGTCGGCTGATTAGAGTTAAGGGCATTGCCATAATACTTGCAACCTTTTGAGGCTGGTGGTGTGCGCATTTGTGCGAAATTCGTTGGTATGGGGGGATACCGGCTCGCGCATTTCGAGGGTACCCGTCCGACGGCCCTCCAACCCGAGCCCAGAGGCCCATCCGACCTGATCCGACCAGCAGGCTCCGACGGCAGCAGGGAGTGAAAGTGACACGTTGTCTCCAGTGTCTTGGCGTCCTCAGCGGACTGGTTATGGTAAGGAAATGATCGCATGGCTACGGGTGCCCTAGCTACAGCAGTTAATTTCCGTTGTGGGTATAATGGTTCCGTTGCCGACATGCTAGTGTTTGGCACTTTCCTCAGTGTGCATTCCTTCACAAAAGTGGAGGGGCTTAGTTTATTTTCGTTGATGAAGCCGTCTTGAGCATGGCGCCTGTCCCAGCCCACCTCTGGACAGTGCGGATCCAGGTGATACGAATATATGCTGTGGCAGACACTAAGTGCCTCACACTTTGCGCCTCCATATCTGCAAGTGAAACAGTGCCAAAACATTCCGCACCAAATAAACCCGTACGTCGCCCGCTCTTAGAAGCGCTTCCTGGTCTCAAGCCTGTACATCATCCAACAGTTGCTCGTGCACGCAGGAGCCTCGCCAAACCCCAAGCCAGCTCCTTCAAGCTTACCTTAAGCGCATTTTTGTACGACCAACGCCACGGGATCTCAAACTCTTTGAGGGACAGGGTGGGATCCGACGGCCGCCTGGTCACCCTGCTCAGCAGCGTTCCGACTAGCTAGCATGCTGTCGTCGATTCGGGTTTGTCCCTCGGGATACACTGTGACATGTCCCTCTGTCCACTGACGCGCATTGTGGAACTTTGGCGGTTCCGCGTGCGCGTGCCCGCGTGCGTGTGCTCCAAGGGTCGCGGAAAACGGGGATAGGAGCTGCTGTATCAATTTATTTTGCGTAGTGTGCATATTTACGTAATGTACGTATTACACGCTGCGAACCTGGTGTACGCAACTCGTCGGCGCAATAATGCATGAACGATGCAAGCATGAGTGCATGACTTAGCGGCTGGTACGTTTCGAAACTTTGAAAAGCTATTATGTCATAGAAATTGCATCTTTTGTATCCAATTTGTAGGACTCTTAGCGGTGCCTTCATGCCGCTTCCCGCCAATACTTTGCAACCTGTCATGAACTGCGGCGCTCTTTGCGTCGTAATTCTTGCCTCGTTGCAAGCTCCTTTGTCTCTTTTAAGAAATGCAAGTAACAAAGGATTGAGAATTACGAAATTATCTCACACATCGTCCAAGTACGTCACGGGCAACTTGCCCCCAGCGTGCCTGATCCGAAGATGATCTCACACATCGTCCAAGTACGTACGTCACGGGCAAGTTCCCCCTGATCCCTACCTCTACCCCAACGGGTACCCCACCCAACGGCACTAGATAGGTATAAAATACCGGGAAAAAAGAGCTGCTTCAGTCGCCGTAATGAATCCAGTTGGGTGTGTAGTCAGCATCGCCGAAGTGGCCTTCAAGGTGGTAGCCGCGTTGGAGGACCTCAAGGACATCAAGCGAGATAGCATTGTCCTGCGCGAGCTGGTGACACGCGTGCGTGCTGTAGTGGAAGATGCCGAACGATACTTGGGCTCCGGCAGTCTGTCCAAGCCCAGTGCCGTTTCCGCCCTTCAGGTGGGATGTTCGAGGGCAACGCCTGTTTGTAACCGAAACGACCTTGGGATGCATCGCTGGTTCCTGGTTGCATGAGTCGATCGTGCGACCGGCGTCTGATTTAAGCCGTCCTTCGTGTTGGACATGCAACAGGGGCTGAATGAATCGATGACGGACTGCCTGGCCTTGGTGGAGCGTCTGGCCAAAAAGTCGACCGTTGCCAAGTTCTTCACTGCTGGTGCGCAGGATGGGAGGCCGGATCGATGAAAGACGAGATAGATAGGTTTGCTATTGACCTTGTTCGCGTTCTGTACGTACGCCGGCCCTACTACTATCGCTAGTATGCCCTAGGCGATGCGCCTACCTGTTCAGGCAATGTATACATCCTTTCACAGGGTGAATGTTTACATCCAAGCAAATAGCAAATGTTTGCCAAGAGCACCTACAGCTTTGCCGAATATCCTGCGGCTTCTGCTGATGCAGCGACATCCTGGAGTAATGAGTTGGCGGGTATCTAGCGGGTGCCTTTGCACTGTGGGGTTGCGGTGGTGAAATCACCCTCACAGCGCCTGCACGACGGCGGCATGCTCTCGATCACATGGCTTGTTGAGTCAGGCATGTCGCGCGCTGCGTCCTACCTGTAACCGAAGGTAGCTCTATCAGGGCTCAGGGGGAGAATTTAGCGACATGGATGGATCAAGCCACCCACACCCGCCCACCTACGTACCAGGCAACCACGTCGCGGATTTGCGGGCTGTCATGTGCCGGCTCGCCAACCACCTGAGCGTCTTCCAAACCTCCATGGGCATTGAGCAGCACGCTGATATAAAAAAGGTGTTGGTGGACTTGCGAAAAGACCTGGTCAACGCGCCTCTGGAGGTGCTACGTTGCTTCGAGGCCCAGGCGGCGCAGCTGCGTGACCAGCTGCTGCCGTACTGTACGAGGGAGGAGGCGCGGGCCACAGGGCTTGCAGCCAGCAGCTCAGCTGGCGCGGCGGCACTGGTTGGAGAGCGTGTTGCGGCTGCAGTAGTGCTGGCCAGCCTGGAGCAGGCGGGTGTGGTGACGAAGAGCACCACAGGCATGAGTGCGCAGGTACGTGGGATCTGGCAGTGGGGAGCAGGGTGCATGCATGCATGCATGGAGACTGGAAAGGGCTTGTGCCATCGGGTTTGTGCCACGGCATCTACCATGTTGGTGCCCCCCTCAGTATTGCAGCGGCACCATGGACTAGAGCGGTTATTATTAGGAGAGCTGCGGACGGGAGGTGTCGAGCTGCTGTGGGGGCCACAAAAACATGGAAAGGTGGAAATGACGGCATACGAAGAATGACGAGAGAAGACTACTACGTATCGGTGGGAAAGAGTCTAGCACACGTTTGTAGTTGCTTGCTGGACAACTTTGGTTACCAGCAGTTTGTTACCAGAAACCTGAGGACAAGTCCTTCCAAAGCCGACGGACAAGCTAGGAGGCCAGGAAAAGGAGCTGGCATACAATTCGGGGGGAGTGCGCACCACGTGGTATGGCCCCGCACTGGCTTTCGCACGGTAGGGCGGCCGTAGCACGCAGTGACCGACACATGGAAGGCAGGTAGGATAGGGTGAACACGCATATCCGCGGGCAACTGCAACTCCGCAGCAACGGAACCCACCATCGATGCATCTTTCACAGGGTACGGACGGTACTTGCTCGACCCACCCACCTCGGCAACAACTTTCGGGGACCACGCACCCGCCAGGGGCACGCAGGACGCAAGTTCTTAGTGCTCAGCAACACCAACGGACCTGGCATAAGCAAAAGCGTATGTCCTTCTATCTTGTCGCGGTTGTAGTACTATGCAGTACGTTGCTGCGCAGCTTCAAAACCGTGCTTCGCGTCCGAGAGTCGTTCGGCAAAGTACGTAAGGACCACACGAACAACTTGGCTGCCGGAACCGGGACATCAACCTCGCGCCACACAGGCACCACAGGGTGGATGCCGTAATTAGGAAAAAGGGCGACTGTCCCGTCGACCGGTTCACAGCGTTCGTTATTCATGGCGAACTCTGCCGCACTTAGGTACGTATCCCAATCCCACGCACTCGGATTGAGCCCGGCGAAGTTACACAACATATGTATCACCCAATGTCCGTCTGGTTCATGCGTTCAGTTTGGCCGTCAGACTGGGGGTGATACGCCGTCGACAGGTTTGTGCGCATGTTCACTAGCGTACCTAACGCGTCCCAAAAGTTACTCGCAAACTGAGGGCCACGATCCGACACGACAGACTGGGGCACGCCGTGAAGACGAATGATGTTATCGTAAAACAAGCGGGCCGTCTGCTGCTCGGCCGTAACAGACGTCGTACACGGCGTGAAGTGCACCATCCATGTTCGTGAGGTGATCAACAAGCAAGCACCAAAATGGCATCGTATCCCCCCTCAGTTTTGTGAAACGCAACAACATAATCTAAAGAAACACTCTCCCACGGGTTATCAGGAATTGGCAAAGGTAGGTTGCAACAGCCCATGCGGCTTACCGGACAGGGGCTCGTTACGCTGACAGGTGTCACACAACGAACGCGACGAACCATCTCCAGCAGGCAGCCGTGTAGAACCTACGTACCCGGGTGGCCACGGCAGCCATCCAACGTAACGGATCCTCATGGTAGCGTGCCAGCCAGGATGTCTCGCCGCAGCAAGTCATCATGAGGCACCACCTCAGGCGCTTGTCGCCCTCAGAGCGAACGAAGCCAAAGGCCGTGCTCGCGCAGAGACAAGCGAGGCGGTGTTAGTTAGCAGCGCAGGATCAGTAAATAAACCAGGGATCAGACACACGACGCTGCATACGCACTGCGAACCCGCTCGGATGAGCCAGTAGGGGTGACGGCACGCGCGGATGACTGACGATGTGTGACAGCATTTATTTAGCGCAACCAGGTGCAGGGTGCCGGCTCAAAGCGTCAGCGATATTAATCACACCTGCACAGTATCCATTCCTATGTATAAATAAAGCGTGCCATGTATGTACTCCGTCCATCCAACGGGCCTGGCGGCGATTGAGAGTAGGAACATCTTACTTGTAGAAATAAACATGATGAGGGGCTTGTGGTCCATCTTGACAATAAACGGCTGGCCCTTTAAGTATAGTAGCAGGCCACTCTCTCAAGGCGTGCAGTACAGCCAATAACCCCTGCTCACCCGTGGTATATTTACACTCTGCGGGACTGAACTTTTTGATGGTGAAGGCGCGCGATAGCCGGCCGAGGTCGGCCATCCTGCAAGATAACAACTCCGGGACCATGCAGTAAAGCGTGTGTCGGAGATGACCGAGCTTGACAGACGGCCGGGCTCCACACGGACACCCGCTTACTTGCAAGACCTTTTCTGGAAGGCATAGTACGACATTTGGTGTCGATACGTACTGGTTTCAATCCCGTCTTCTGCACGCACGTTTCTGAGCTAGTTCTTGAGCCAATCTGCCATTAGAGGCGCCTTCCTGCACTAGTGAGGTTGCGGGAACAAGATAAGATCGAGGGTACGAGTCCCTTGCTCTGCACGGGCAGGATTGAGTGTTGGCGGAGGAATGGTCCGGTGCAAGGACGTAATCAATCAACCATGCAGCAGCAGGGGGGGAATAGTTGTTGTACTCTGGGCGCTACTGTACTATCTATCTATGAGGATGCATGGATCGAGAATAGTCATCCGATTGCAAGACCTTTCCTGAAATGAAGGCGTAGTACTACATTTGAAAGGCGTAGTACGGCATAAAAGGCGTAGTACGGCATAGTGGCATAGTACGACATCTGAAAGGCGAAGTAGGACATCTGAAAGGCGTAGTACGACACCTGCTGAAAGGCGTAGTACGTACGACATCTGAAAGGCGGAGTACGACATCTGAAAGGCGGAGTACAACATCTGCAAGGCGTAGTACAACATCTTTCCTATCCGCATGCAGGTGTTCGTTCACTGCCAAATTGGGCGCTATGTTCACGATTCCTAATTGTTGTGCTTGATGATGGAACTAGATAGGCTCCCGCCCCTTCATACGTACACCACAGGCAGGTCTTAGTGATGTGCGATGCCTGCTGTCGTCCTGTATGTGCGTGGCTGCAGGATGCGGCAGACATCACTGCCGCACTGCAGGGGGAGATGACAGAGCTGCGCCGGGGCAAGCAGGACATGGAGGCGCAGTACCTGTCACAAATAGTGGCAGCTCTGTCATTGCACGCGGAGGTCGGTTATGGGGCTAGCAGCTCCAGCAGCAGCCGTGCTGCTGCTGCTCCCATGGCCAGCTCCATGCCGCCAGACTTTCTTTGCCCCATCACGATGTGTTCAATGCGTGACCCAGTCATTTTGGAGAGCGGCCACTCGTTCGAGCGGCAAGCCATCCAGCGGCACTTGGCCGCGAAGAACACCAACCCCATCACCAGTGAGTGGTCCGGCCGAGCTGCAAATAAAGACACGCATGGGCTGCGAACAGGCACGCAGGCACCACATCAAGCGGAGTGTCTGCGAGTGAGGACGGGGCAGCCATATCAATGGTAGACGGCATAGGGTGGGAACACAACTTAGCACTTTAGGATCACGTGTCTATCTATCCGCATTTTACCTGCCACCGAGTGGCCGCCTCCATGCATGGTCACCAGTTTGCGCGGTATTTGTTAGCTCGATATAGCTTGTATGCAACGTCACCGTTTTCCTGAGTATCCGTCCTCGCTTCCCCTCTCAACCCTTCACCCACCGCCGACCCACTCGGCACCTCAGACACGCCCCTCACGTCCAACACGCTTATTGACAACATTGGGCTGCGTAACTCCATTCAATCATGGCTGCACCAGCTTGGCCTCACACACGAGCAGGCGGACGCAGTAGTGCTGCCTGTGGCGGCTGCGCCACCAGTGCCCACCGTGCCTGTGGCAGCCTGGGTCGCTCCCACCGTGCGTGTGGCGGCAGCCCGGGTCGCTCAACCGCCGGTGCCGCAATATGCCAAAGAGGACCTCGAGAAGCTTGACAAGGTACGCCACGACGTAGCATGCGAACGTTTTCCGGACGATTATATTTTTTGGGGTTGCTTGGTGGCGGCGATGAGATCGTCCACAACACACCACCACACCGCCACTGTACCCTTCCTCCCTCCGCCCAACGGCACCTGCCTACTGATCAGCAGTGCGCCAACCAATCGGCCAACTGGCCGGCAACACTGCCCCGGCCCCCACCTACCGACTGACAGGATGACCTGACACCGCTGATGATTGCCGCTTATGGAGGGCACGTAGGGGTGGTGAGTGATCTGCTCAAGGCCGGCGCCAACAAGGAGGCTGCCACCAAGGTGCGTTCCGAGGGTTGGTGCCGGAAGCGGCGCGGGGGCCTGGGTAGTGCTCCATGCCTTACTTTGTGCACGGGCCAGGTGTCTGTTTTTATTTGTTCCAAGGCCGTGGTGATAGATGCGCACCCGCATTGGGCGGCCGCTGTGCGCATTGGGCGGCCGCTGTGCGCATGTGGTGTGCGTGATAAGGCTTGCTTAATAGAAGACGATTAATAGGGAAGATAATTATTAGAAGATGCTTAATAGAAGATGAAGATGCATAAACGCTGTTGTAATCGCCAGCCAACAACACGAATGTTCGATTTCCTGTGTACCAAACACTGGGTGTGTTGTGGAAATAATACGAAGGCGATCTGATCACGTGCGTGCGCGGTAGCGACGGTGTCTACTGCTGCACGAAAGAATCGAACTATGGCTGCAGAGTCTTGAAAGCATATCAGTTAGCACTGGGCTGTCGGGTCGGTTGTGCGTGGTGGGGTTGGGAGTGCTAGATGGACCGCTTTATGGATCGCCGAGGATATGTAGGTGGGTATGGTAGGTGGGGTTGATGCAGGCGACGGTATGGGCACTTGTCGCTTTCCTACAAGTAAGCGAGCGACCTGGCCGATGCTCCAGAGGCTGGCACGCATCTGGGGCGCAAGGGGTTTCGGGTAAGAACCTATTTGTCTCGGGAGGGAATCCATATGCCAGCTGCCGGTATTTCGATCGCGTACAGCTGGTAGGTGTGGCACAGGTGGCGGCGGTGTGGACGTCCACAGCAGCCCACGGCCCCACCTGCCTGCTCAGTGGGCCAACCAACTGACCAACTCGCCGGCAACACTGCCCCGGCCCCCACCTACCGACTGACAGGATGGCCTGACACCGCTGATGATTGCCGCTCATGGAGGGCACGTAGAGGTGGTGAGTGATGAACTGCTCAAGGCCGGCGCCAACAAGGATGCGGCGAACAAGGTTCGTTCCGAGGGTTGGTCGGTGTCGGAAGTGGCGCGGGGGCCTGGGTAATGCTCCATGCGATGCCTTTGTGCACGGGCCAGGTGTCTTTGTTTATTTGTCCCAAGGCCGTGGCGATAGATGGCGCACCCGCATTGAGCGGCCGCTGTGCGCATGTGGTGTGCGTGATAAGGCTTGCTTGAACGAAAGAAGATGCATCAACGCTGTTGTGATCGACAGCAACGCGATTGTTTGATTTGCTGTGTGCCAAAACCCTGTACGAAGGCGGTCTGATCAAGAAGTAGCGGCGGTGTCTATTGCAAGAAAGGATCAAAATATGATTGCACAGTCGCGAATGAAAGCGTTCGATTTTGCAAGCAATGGTCCGTCGGGACGGTTGGGGTGGGTTGGGACTGCTGGACTGCATTATGGATCGCCGAGGATAGTATATGTGGGGTTGTTGCAGACGATGGTATGGGCACTTGTTGCTTTCCTGCAAGTAAGCGACCTGGCCGAGGCCCCAGATGTGTGGACGTCCACAGCAGCCCACGGCCCCACGCACCTGCCTGCTCAGTGGGCCAACCAACTGACCGCCTGGCCCCCGGCCCCCACTAACGGACTGACAGGATCGCTCGACACCGCTGTTTGAGGCCGCTTATGGAGGGCACGTAGAGGTGGTGCGTGAACTGCTCCT
The DNA here is from genome assembly GCA_003116995.1 of Yamagishiella unicocca. NCBI lineage: Eukaryota > Viridiplantae > Chlorophyta > Chlorophyceae > Chlamydomonadales > Volvocaceae > Yamagishiella > Yamagishiella unicocca. Next base: position 389,255 of record BDSL01000047.1, read on the forward strand.
GGCCGGCGCCAAAACGGATGCGGCAAGCAAGGTACGTTCCGAGGGTTGGTGCCGGAAGCGGCCCGGGGGCCTGGGTACTGCACCCGCATTGGGCAACCGCTGTGTGCATACGGTGTTTGTGATAAGGCTTGCTTGAAAGAAGATGCATTAACACACGCTAAGGCTACGCCCAGCGACACTATTATTATTATAATTATTGCATCAACGCTGTTGTGATCGACAACAACGCGATTGTTTGATTTGCTGTGTACCAAACACCTGTACGAAGGCGATCTGATCAAGTGCAGATTCATGGACAAAAGCGTTCGAACAAGCACGCACTGTGCTGTCGGGACGGTTGGGGTGGGTTGGGACTGCTGGACTGCATTATGGATCGCCGAGGATAGTATAGGTGGGTATGGTGGGGTTGATGCAGGCGACGGTATGGGCACTACTTGTTGCTTTCCTGCAAGCAAGCGGCCTGGCCGATGCCCCAGAGGCTGGAGCACATCTGGGGCCTCACACATCTGGGGCGCAAGGGGTTTCGGGTAAGAACCTATTTGTCTCGGGAGGGAATCCGTATGCATATGCCCGCTGTCCGTGTTTCGATCGCATACCGCTGGTAGGTGTGGCACAGGCGGTGGTAGGTGCGGACGTCCACAGCACCCCACGGCCCCATCTGCCTGCTCAGTGGGCCAACCAACTGACCAACTGGCCAGCAACACTACTGCCCCGGCCCCCACCTACCGACTGACAGGATGGCCTGACACCGCTGATGATTGCCGCTTATGGAGGGCACATAGAGGTGGTGAGCGCACTGCTCGACGCCGGCGCCAACAAGGAGGCGGCAAGCAATGTACGTTCCGAGGGTTGGTGCCGGAAGCGGCCCGGGGGCCTGGGTAATGCTCAATGCCTTTGCGCACGGGCCAGGTGTCTTTTTTTATATGCTCCAAGGCCGTGGCGATAGATGGCGCATCCGCATTTGGCGGCCGCTGTGCGCAAGAGGTGTTTGCCAGATGGCTTGCTTGAAAGAAGTCGCATCAACGCTGTTGTGATCGACAGCAACGCGATTGTTCGACTTGCTGTGCACCCAAACACCTGTAAGATGGCGATCTGATCAAGAGGTAGCGGCGGTGACTATTGCACGGAGACATCAATGTATTAAAATTGCAGAGTCATGAACGAAAGCATTTAGATAAGCACGCACGCACTAAGCCGTCGGGACGGTTGGCTGGGGTGGTTGGACTGCTGGACTGCATTATTTGATCGCGGAGGGTAGTATAGGTGGGTATGTTGGGGTTGGTGCAGGCGACGGTATGGGCACTTGTTGCTTTCCTGCAAGTAAGCGACCTGGCCGATGCCCCAGAGGCTGGCACGATTCACGCATCTGGGGCGCAAGGGGTTTTGGGTAAGACCCTATTTGTTTTGGGAGGGAATTCATATGCCAGCTGCCGGTGTTTCGATGGCGTACAGCTGGTAGGTGTGGCACAGTGGTGTGGACGTCCACAGCACCCCACAGCCCCACCTGCTACACTTGCCCAGTGGGCCAACCAACTGACCGCCTGGCCCCCGGCCCCCACCTACCGACTGACAGGATGGCTCGACACCGCTGTTCGAGGCCGCTTATGGAGGGCACGTAGAGGTGGTGCGTAAACTGGTCGATGCCGGCGCAATTAAGGATGCGGCAGACAAGGTGCGATACGAGGGTTGGTGCCGGAAGCGGCGTGGGGGCCTGGGTAATGCTCCATGCCTTTGCGCACGGGCCACATACCCATTTATTTGCGCCGCGGTCATGATGATAGGCGGCGCACCCGCATTGGGCGGCCGCTGTTTTCATATTGTGTTCGTGATAAGGCTTGCTTGAAAGAAGATGCATCAACGCTGTTGTGATCGACAACAACGCGATTGTTCGATTTGCTGTGTACCAAGCACCTGTACGAAGGCGATCTGCTGATCAAGTGGTAGCGGCGGTGTCTATTGCACGAAAGAAGCGAAATATAAGAATTCGATTGAAAGCGTTTGAATATGCATGCACTCACTGCGCCGTCGGGACGGTTGGGGTGGGTTGGGACTGCTAGACTGCATTATGCATCGCCGAGGATATATAGTATAGGTGGGTATGGTGGGGTTGATGCAGGCGATTGGATGGGCACTTGTTGCCTGCCTGCAAGTATTCGTTCGGGTAAGAACCTATTCGTCTCGGGAGGGAATCCATATGCCCGCTGTCCGTGTTTCGATCGCATACCGCTGGTAGGTGTGGCACAGGCGGCGGTGTGGACGTCCACAGCACCCCACGGCCCCACCTGCCTGCTCAGTGGGCCAACCAACTGACCGCCTGGCCGGCAACACTCGCTGCCCCGGCCCCCACATACCGACTGACAGGATGGCCTGACACCGCTGATGATCGCCGCTTATGGAGGGCACATAGAGGTGGTGAGCGCACTGATCGACGCCGGCGCCAACAAGGATGCGGCAAGCAAGGTACGTTCCGAGGGTTGGTGCCGGAAGTGTTGCGGGGGCCTGGGTAATGCTCCATGCCATTACGCACGAGCCAGGTGTCCGTTTACTATGTGCGCCGCGGCCGTGGCGATAGATAGATGGCGCACCCGCATTGGGCGACCGCTGTGTGCATATGGTGTTTAAGCAGAATGCGAGTATTACAAGGGAGCCAGAACGGCTGCAAGCGCGGAAGCACAACCAGGCGGGCCCAATGGGCCAGGCCACAGCAGATCACCGGACGAAGCCAAACCACTCCAGGCAGCTGAACGGAGGCCGACAGGGAAACAGAAAGCGACTACATGCGCGCAAGACCCGCGCCGAGTAGGGAATGCGTGCGTGTCCAACACGAGCCACCAAAACGTAGGCAAGAGTCACCACAGCAACGGGTCCTTGGCCATCGCACAGAACCGAGCCTTCAGCGTGGGCAAGACCACGAGCACGGAGCCGTCCGCGACATGTAGCGAGCGGAGGAGCCGCGGCCCGGCGGAGCGAGGACCATCAGCAGAGGCGCCAGCGCCGCCGAGCACCAGAGCGCGCCCAAGCTCCAGCAGCCGGTACCAGAGAGTGCGGAAGACGAGAGACGATGGAGAGCAGAGACTGCGCCACAAGCGGTCCGAAAGTTGCGCGACCCCATGGCGAGGTCCACAAAAACAGGACGCCTAGGGCACAGTGGCCCTGTAGAGCCTAGGCGCAGTGGCCCTGTAGAGCAGAATGTTCAAGCAGAATGCGAGACTTACAAAGGAGATTGAGCACCTACGAGCGCGGAAGCGCAACCAGGCGGGCCCGATGGGCCAGACCACGACACAGATCACTGGGCAAGAGAGCCCGCTCTCACCGGCCGGGAAGGGGCAAAAGCCAAAGACAGCCGAAAACGAACACACGGAGAAGGCAGCACGCACAACTCAAAGCACGGGGAGAAACACATGCGTGTCCAGAAAACGCGAACCACCTGCACCAAGCCGGCAGCGAAGCGCGTGCATGAGCGCGACCCGGCAGAACGGGGGCCCCGGCCCCACAAGCCAAAGGCACCCTCAAAACCGCGCCCAGGTCAACCGTCGGGCAGCCCCTCGGCACCCCGGCGGCCAGTGAAGACCACCTCCCCCGCCAACGAGGCGGCGAGGAAAGGGTGGTCGGCCGGGACGGGCCCCCACCCGCAGGGGGCCAGCCTCAGCTGAGGCCGAGCTGCAGCTCGGCAAACGCACTGAGGCGGGCCCAGAAGTCGGCCGTCACTGCTGCGCACACCCGCACCAGCGGCATGCGCCCCCCGGGGGCCCCAGCCTGCACCCGAAACAGGAGGCGTAGCCACACGCCCAATAATGCCGCGACGGCAGCCAAGCACACCACATCCCAAACAAGTGGGTGCACCCCCAAGGCGGGCCGACCCAGCCACAAATGCTGCGGGAATAATAAGGCAACCGCACCCCCCATCGCCTCCACAAGCTCGTCGCGCAGCGATAAGGCCACCACGCGCTCCATCCCAGAAGTGGCGGCAACGGCGGCCCGTGGCCATCGACGCCCCGCACGGGCAGGGGGTCGTGGGCGACCCCCGCGCCAGCAGGGCCGCGTGCATGGGGAAGCCATGGAACCCGTTAATGGCGAGCCGCCAGAAGGGCTTCTTGTGCATGTTGTTGTTGTCGCAGCGAAGACGCCAGGGGCGCACCCTATGGTATAAACGTGTCGGTTAGGGGTCGTTTTGGCTGACCGAGGGGGTCGTTTTCGCTAACCGAGGGTGGCCCGAAACTCCAGGAGGGCCGAGGCCAGCCAGGGCCGCCGTGGGGAGGGAAACCTCCCAGGCCTCCTGTAGGAAGGCCGTATGCTTAGCCGCCGGAGCAGTGAAGGCGGGGCCCAGCTGCAGGAGGGTAGCCGACTTGACGGTGAGGGAGATGAGGGGGATGGTCGCGGGCCCGACCCGCCAGCCGACGCAGCGGGCAAGGCGGCCCCAGGCGTCCACGGCGGGGGGGGGGGGCGGCAGCCACGCCCCCCGGGGCCGCCAGGGCGCGGAGGGCCGCGAGGACCCAGGCGGCGGGAAGGCGGCCAACGAAGGCGTCGATGCGGGCCAGACCCGTGGCCCCACCCCGCATCGAGGCCGAGACGGGGTGGGCGGGGGAGAGGTGGAGGACGTCGCGAAGGACGTCGAACCGCAGGTACTCAGTACAGCGCATGGCAGGGGGCCCCCCGGCAGCGGCGATGGTAAGGGCCGCCCGGACCCGGTCCAGAGCCCGGAAGCTCTGGAGGGCGGCGCCCACAGTATCAAACCCAAGCCACGCAGCTGGAAGAGGTCGGGGAAGTCGGCCTCCAGGCCCCGGCCCGTGGCGGCGACCAAGAGGGGGTTGCCCCAGAGGGGCACCGGGAAGCACCAGGGGCCCGGGGCGGCCAATGTGGGGTCCAGGATGGTGATGGGCAGGAGGTGGGCGAGCACCGCAAGCAGCTGGACGAGGGCCGGGGAGCCTCGCGGGAGGGGCCGGCCGAGCACCAGGGGGTCGGCGGTGGAGCGGGCGTCGCCGGGGAGGGGCAGGGAGGCGCAGGGGGTGGGCCGCGGGGTGGCCGTGGTGCAGTAGGGCGAGGAGGAGCTGGGGCCACTGGGGGAAGGACGGCAGGAGGCCACAAGCGCCGGCCAGGCCCCGCACGGCCAGAACGGCGTGGCGAGCCCGGACGTGGGCTTCGAGGGGGAGGGCGAGGTAGAGCAGGCCGGCTCCGGCGGGCACACGGTTGGCGCTGGCCTAATGCTCGGCGGGGTGGCAGCGGCGGTCGACGAAGGCGGGCCTGGAGGGCCGCCCGCAGGCGGGGTGTGGAGGTCGACGAACTCCATGTGGTTGAGGACACGGCTGATGGCATAGCCCGAGGCGGCGAAGGCGCGGCCGAAGGCGGAGAGGGGCAGGGTGGCGGCACGCTGCAGGCGTCCGTAGACCCGGTCGAGGTCCACCAGTTGCGGTCTCGGGGCGCCAGCGGTGAAGGTGGCGCCCAGGGTGGAGGCGGAGGGGACGACGGTGAGGCGGGGCGCCAGGCCGGCATCAGGGGCGGCCAGGGGGACGGCGGCGGCCACAGGGGGGCGGGGAGGGAAGGGGCACTGGCGGCCGTGGGGCAGGCGGGGTGGCGGCAGGACAGGCACGGGGGCCGCCTGACAGGGGCGGCAGGAGCTTCACTCTATGGAGGTTGAGCTGCTGACCCGACGCGGCGTGGAAGGTGTCCATGGCAGCCAGGAAGCGGGGGACGTCCGCGGCATCCCGGAGGAGGGGGGTGCAGTCAGCCGCATACTGAGAGGCGGTGAGGCGGAGGTCGGCGAGGGAGATGCCGATGGCTTCATGCTGCAGCCAGGAGAGGAGGGCCTGGCCGGGAGCGAGGTAGAGGAGGGGCGCAGCCGGACACCCCTATCGAACACCGGCAGTGATGGGAACCCAGCCCGCCGACAGGTGCTCATTCACGAGGGCGGCAGAGCGGGTGCGTGCCCTGCAGCAAGCGTTGCACCCAGGCAAGGCAGCCAGGGCCCACACCCATGGCATCCGTAGCCGCTAGGGCCACCAGAGCTGCTAGGGCCACCAGAGCTGCTAGGGCCACCGGAGCTGCTAGGGCCACCAGAGCTGCTAGGGCCACCGGAGCCGCTAGGGCCACCAGAGCTGCTAGGGCCACCAGAGCTGCTAGGGCCACCGGAGCCGCTAGGGCCACCAGAGCCGCTAGGGCCACCAGAGCTGCTAGGGCCACCAGAGCCGCTAGGGCCACCCGGGGCTCCGGGGTCGCCCGGGCGCCGGGGCCCCGGGGGGCGCCCCGGCACGACCCGGGGCGGCCACCGGAGCACAAGGGGCCCCCCAGGCCGGCCGCGACGGGGGAGGTCTGGGCACGGCGGGCGCAGTCCCGAGCGGCGGCCTGCTGGGGCTGGTAGACATCCATGTCGATGGTCCCCAGCCGCACCTTATACGGGACGGCCATTGTAGCGGGATTCTGTACGGACGAGCCCGTACAAAACTACTGCCGATGCCGAGTTTGGCGTGTGCTTGCTGTGCACCAAACACGTGTACGAAGGCGATCTGATCAAGAGGTAGCGAGCGGTGTCTATTGCAGCGTCGTGAACGAAAGCGTTTGAATTAGCACGCACTGGGCCGTCGGGACGGTTGGGGTGGCTGGGTTGGGACTGCTGGACTGCATTATGGATCGCCGAGGATAGTATAGGTAGGTATGGTGGGGTTGGTGCAGGCGATGGTATGGGCACCTGTTGCTTTCCTGCAAGTAAGCGAGCGACCTGGCCGATGCCGCAGAGGCTGGCACGCATCTGGGGCCTCACGCTTCTGGGGCGCAAGGGGTTTCGGGTAAGAACCTATTTGTCTTGGGAGGGAGGGAATCCATATGCCAGCTGCCTGTGTTTCGATCGCATACCGCTGGTAGGTGCGACACAGGCAGCAGCAGTGCGGACGTCGACAGCACCCCACGGCCACACCTGCCTGCTCAGTGGGCCAACCAACTGACCAACCGGCCGGCAACACTGCCGACTGCCCCGCCCCCACCTACCGACTGACAGGATGGCTCGACAACGCTGGATATGGCCGCTGAAGGAGGACACAAAGAGAAAGTGCGTGATCTGCTCGAGTCCGGCAATGATGTGGCAAAGGAGGTGTGTTCCGAGGGTTGGTGCCGGAAGCGGCGCGGGGACCTGGGTAATGCTCCATGCCTTTGCGCACGGGCCAGGTGTCGTTTTTTATTTGCGCCAAGGCCGTGCGTGGCGATAGATGGCGCACCCGCATTATTATTTGGGCGGCCGCTGTGCGCATACATGTGGTGTGCGTGATAAGGCTTGCTTGAAAGAAGATGCATCAACACTGTTGTGATCGACAACAACGCGATTGCTTGTTCGATTCGCTGTGTACCAAAGACCTGTACGAAGGCGATCTGGTCAAGAGGTAGCGGCTGTGACTATTGCACGAAAGGATTGAAATAGGATTGCAGCGTCGTGAATGAAAGCGTTTGAATGAGCACGCACTGGGCGGTCGGGACGGTTGGGGTGGGTTGGGACTTCTGGACTGCATTGCGGATCGTCGAGGATAGTCTAGGTGGGTATGGCGGGGTTGGTGCAGGCGACGGTATGGGCACTTGTTGCTTTCCTGCAAGTAAGCGACCTGGCCGATGCCCCAGAGGCTGGCATGATTCATGCATCTGGGGCGCAAGGGTTTTCGGGTGCGAACCTATTTATTTGTCTCGGGAGGGAATCCATATGCCAGCTGCCGGGTGGGCACTAAACCGCCTCCTAGGGCGGCTCACGAAGATATGTACAAGATGTTCCCTTCCAAGCACTTCCAATACACACACCGCTAGGTGCGCTTTGTTTAATTTCCAATGCGGTCTGACTTCCAGCCATATCCCCCTTCAAAAACCTCAAAGGAGGCGTCGGGCCCATTTAAGCTCATCTCTCGCCCACTCCTCGCTGCCACAGAGCGGAAAGAAGGCGCTGTACTTGAAAAGACGCAATGTCGAGAAGCGTGCTTTGCTGCGGGGGTGATAGCGGCAAAGCAACCTGTGTGCTACCAGCTGGCAATAATGGGGTGCGCTGTGGCCGTGTAGATTGCATCGCCGACAGCCGTATGTACTACTGGACAGCTGCTGCTGCTGGCACCACTGTTGGGACCCTGCCATGCCGTTTGCAGCAGGCGAGAGGCTGGTGGCAGGGCAACAGCAGTGTGGGACCCTACCTGCTGGCTGAGATGGCCGGGGTGGCGTGTGCAGGTCGAGTCAGGGAGTACCTGCTAAGCCGAAGTTGCTGCCAAGCCGAAGTGGCTCTAACAGGCTTGGTAGAAGGAATCATGCAACTGGATTGCTACTATCCACGCTTCTACGGTTAAATAAGTTGTGCGATGCGGCCTGTGGGTGGACATCCCCTCCCCGTGGTGGATGGCAGCGGTGGCGGCGGCTGGAGGGGTTGCCGCTTATTCCGGTTCCGAGTACGTATGTCAGTGCAAGTGGTCGGGCTTATGCAGCTATCGGAAATGGTGGCGGCTCGCGCGGCCATGTGTGACATGTATGTTTGGGAGGCGCTGGGGGGGGCAGCAGTGACCGTTATATTCCAGAGGCGCTGGGGGGTTACAATAAAAGAACCGGTGATGCGCTGGGGGGGTTGCAAAACCCTGCACGGAAGAGAAAACCGTTTAGAAGCGCCTTCTAGAAGCGCCTTCTAGATGCGCCGTTAAGTCGGAAGTAGTGTGTCGACCTGCGGCGGCTTAGACTAAATCGGCGGCCGCTCCTAGGCTAGCGGAAATGAGGAACCCGCACGGCGCAAGGAAATGTTTTGCGAGGTCGCTTTGTTTTGGGCGCAAGCGGGAGAACTGTGTGAAGTGACTAGGGAGCAGGGACCCATGGTGGACGGGTTTCACGGAAGCGCCAACGTGACCCCTCGCCCGAGGTGCATGGGAAGGACGACAAGGAAGAGGCTACCGCGTCGGAGGATGGAAGCGATGGGGAGCCCCTGAAGTCGCAGTCCGAAGGTGACGAGGATAAAGAAGAGGAGGATCTGGGAGCCATAGTCCTTGGCCAGGCTGATGCTTTGACTAGGTTGTGAGCTGCCACCAGAAAGGGTGTCACGGCATGATGGCTTCTAATAGGGCCGCCGACATGTTGTAGTTACAATGGGTTCCAGACCCACAACATGTAAAGGTGGGAGAGGGCTCGGATGCACGTAACAGCTTAGGGGGCATTATTCTTTTTTCATTGCTTGCGGACGCAAAGATATGGGATAGGTTTTATTGCAGCTTTGCAGGCACGATAGTAAGGGCCATTCCGTGGGCGGATACTGTCTTTTCTCATTGCTGATCTTACATGCAGACACATAGCGGCACGGGTGAGGGGACGACAGGGTTAGCAGCGTGCACGGTGGCAAGGGTGAATGGTTGTTCGTTGTACAACACATGCTGAAAGGCCTCAAAGGGCGGGCCACTATTATTTGGACTGGCTATTGCTGTTTTTGCCTCTGGATGTTGGCTGTCTCCATCCATCAAGTGAACCGCGCGCCAGTGGTGACGGGGGGATAATACGCAATTATGAGCAGCAGCTGTTGCCTCTGCTGCTGTTTGCATCAGCAAGCCAGGGCCTCTAGCGACCTACCCACGCATCATATATATTGATTGGATATAGGCACCTCCTTGCCGCCACTAACATCACCGCTACATCACCGCCCGTAACCGCCGCCAAGCACTGCCTCTTCGGGGTTCCCGGACCCCGCAGACGTTCACTCTTAAAACCGCATAAATCACAGCCATCGACTGCCGTGCTTTGCCGCACCCTATCTGCGCCGCCGCCAGCAACCAGATCCTCCATCCCCACGGCAGTGGAGGGAGAAACAAACAGCGTACAGCAGCTATCCCGCTCTGCCAAGTCCACGGAATTTGTATACCCTGTATCTTGCGCAGCTTCGCGAGGTCGGCACCAGGCTGGGGACCCAAAGTACCGAGCAAGAAACAAAAAAGCACACGTAAAAATAATGTTCCGCAGGAAGCGACGCGTCTTTGTGTAAAACATACGGAGCATCTCAGCCACTGCCAAAGAGCCCAAGGCAAGATTGCCAACAGCCTGCTACCAACAAATACAGGGTGAATAAGCGCCCTAGCCTCCCGCCAGGCGTACGGCTGCCGTCAATCAAGCCGCAGAGCGCGACTTGTACGGCATACACCGCGGCGTCAGTGCCTGCTAGGACAGCAGCAACACAGCTTCGGTGTAGGCATGGCCGTGACACGAAAATTAACGCTGCATGGAGGACGGCCGCAGCGCACAGGACCGCCGAGCACAGGCGCGCGTTCACCGCTGCCGTGTTCACCGGCGCACACCAGGGCACATACAACTTTGTGGTCGTGGCTGAGTCTATGCACTGCGCGGAGGCGGGCCCCCTTGACTTCTTTGTCTTTCTCCTCTGTTGTTTGAACCCGTTTTCTCGCCACACGCGACGGCAGGACGCACGGGGACAGGGTTGGGGCAGGATGGGGGACCCGCGTGTACGCACGCGCTTTGTGGCCGACATGCATCGAAATAAAACATGTGTCGTAGCTTAATTATATAGACGAGTGTTAGCCACGGACTTAAGATGCACGGCTCTCTAATTTTCGACCCAAACATTTACTGTTTCCTGAACCGAGGCTCTCGACCCACAATGCCGGACAGGTGACGAGTGTGTATGCTCGCTGAATCAACGTTACAAACGGGAATCGCCACATTCCCAAACCTGGCCTTCGCCCTTCCGGTGACGTACGGCGAAGATTCACCCGCGATCACCTTCCGTTAACCTTTTCACTGCCAAGGAGTAGCATTTTCAGCTAATCACCTGTAAGTCGACTCTCTGTATACTTCCAAATCGTTTTCGTAGGAACTGTGCGGCCTCCTGGCCCGGTTCTCACCACAAAGGCGTCCCTTGTGGGAGTTGGAAAAGAGCAGATCAGCAACAGGGAAATATGCTCATATCCCAATAGTATCGAAAGCATGGATTCAGCGGTGGCGGCAGGGCGGAGCGTCGGGCATCCCTGCTCATCGGCCGCGCACCATAAATTTGGACGAAGGCGTCTGACGGAGCTACCGAATTATGCAGTGTGGACCTCAAGCTGCCGTGTTGCGTCTCCGCTACGAAAGGCAACTGCGGTCTGCGTTGCCCTGGAGGATGTCGGAGTGGAAGCAACGAGGTCGACAACAGTGCTGCAGGGCTTTAATCAAGGCCATGATAGTCCGTCTAATCTGATCTCGGAAAGGCGCCAGTCCTTTCCGGCGCCGCATCCAGCTCACAACCTCGCGACCTCCCCCGCGTTGCGGCGCAAGCGTCAGGCGCAGCAGCTCGCTGCGCAGAATCTCACACGCTCCCTTGCCTCCTGCCTCAGCCTCGCCGAAGCTCAACAACTTTACGACGCCAACAGCGAACACTTCAACGCCATCCACTTCTCCGCCCTCTTCTCCGCCCTCGCCCGCCTGGCATCCAACAAACGCGTCACCGGCCACAGCCCCCACGCCCCCGCAGCAGCCCACGTGGCTGATGCGCCTGTCGTACCGACAGCTGCTGACATCAGTCACAGTACCACCATAACCGCCGCCAGCGGCACCGCCACCGCCGCCGTACCCCACCATCCCGCCAGCCGCCAACCCCTCGGCCGAGGCGAGCGCTACGAGCTGCGCCGCTTCGTGGCCGAGCGCCTCGTCCCGCACGTGGGCCTGCGGCTGATGGGCCTGGGGCCGCGCCAGCTGTCGGGCGTGCTGGCGGCGCTGGCGCAGCTGGACTGCCCGCCGCCGGCCTTCTGGCTCTCAGAGTGGCTGCAGCACTTTGGTCGCCGCCTCGAGCCAGTGATCCTGCAAAGTGGGACAATCCCATCACCTGGGGAACTGGGTGCGAGGAACGATAACAGCACCAGCACCACCAGCACCACCAGCAGTGGTAGCAGGGGCCAGCCGTCCACGGCCGTGGCGGAGGCTTCGCCTTCCCCTTCCCGCTGCTCCTCCGGTGACATAGCGCAGGCGATGTGGGCTCTGGGGCGGCTGCGGTGCTCCGGGGCGCTGGCGGCAGCCGATCCCGACATGACAGCGACGGCGGCAGCGGCGGGCGTACAGCTGGACCACTGGGACAACTCAGGCCGGGGCTCGGGAGGCGCTGCTGGGGGCCCCATCGACACCAGCACCTTGATATCTCCGCCCGCAGCCTCCAGCAACCACGTGGTGGCGGTTTCGGAGACGACTGGCCCCAGCCTTGTGTGGCTGGAGTCCGTGGCAACCGCCTTCGCCGACCAGGCCGCTGTGGCGCTGCCTTCGGAGCTGTCGTCCTACCTCTGGGCGGCGGCGCGGCTGGGCTATCGGCCGCCGGAGCGGGTCATGACGGCGCTGCTGGGGCGCTGCGAGCAGCTGATGGGGGGCACGGGGGCCGGCCGGCTGGGTCCGCGGGAGCTGTGCGGGGTGATGTGGGCGCTGGCGGCGCTGGGGTTCAGGCCGGGGTCGGCGTGGATGCAGCGCGCAGGGGGGGAGCTGCAGCGCATGGCGGGCAGCGGGGCGGCGGCGGCGGCTGTGGGGGACACGGACACGGTGCAGCCGGCGACAGAGGCGGTAGATGCCGTGGCTGTGACTGCGATGGCCGCGGCGGGAGCAGCATCAATACAGGCGGCAGTGGAGCAGGCTTGGGAGGGAGCGTCCACAGCAGCCACTGTCGCCGCTGCTGTGGCGACCGACGCCGTCGGCGCCTCCTCGGATGTCGACTGGTGGAATAACCACCTGGACACCTCAGCAGTCGCAGCGAGCACCTCCGTCCTGATCGCCGCCGCAGCCCAGCCGTCCCCGCTCCCGCAGCTGCGCCCGCCCCCACCCGTCCTCGCCCGCCTGGACGCCCGCCAGGCCGCCACCTGCGCCTGGGCGTTTGCACGGCTGGGTCACCGTCCCTCCGCCGCGGTCTTGCACACCCTCCTGCGGCTCGCCTGCGCTTCCAGCGGCGGCAACGGCGACCACAGCCGCAGCGGCGGTGTTGCGGCACGGCGGCTGACGGCGGCCACGGCTCAGGACCTCTCCATGCTGTCGTTCTCACTGGGTGTCCTTCGCTTCCGGCCGACGCCTGATGAGGCAATCGCGATGCTGACGGCCATGGCGGCTCGGCTGCAGGACGCCAGCCCGCAAGACCTTGTAGTGTGGCTCGGGGCGCTGGCGAGGATGCGGCTGGCGGTTCCGGAGCCGTGGCTCGACGCGTACCTGCAGCGGATGGCTCCGGAGCTGGAGGCACTGCCGCCGCTGTCGCTGGTGAACTGGGTCGAGGCGATGGCGCAGCTGCGGACGGCGGCGCTGCCGGGAAGCGCAACGCAGCCGCTGGCGGCTGCGGCACAGCGGCAGCAGCAGCTGCCTTCGCCGCCGCAGCTGCTACTGCGGCGGTATCTTCGGAAGGGTGGCGGCGGTGGGTCGTTGCGGCCCGTGGTGTCAACTCGCAGGGCCGCTGCTGCAGTGATGCGACGCAGGACCAACGACGCGGTCGGCAGTCGTGGCGGTGGCGGTGACGGCGGCGGCGGCGGTGGCGGCGGCGGTGAGGCGTGGGTGGTGGTTGCGCTGCCGCTGGCCGCACCACAAGACGCCGCGGCTTCTCTCGCAGCCCAAGCCCCGGAGCAGCAGCAGCAGCGGCGGCAGCGGCGGCGGCAGCAGCGACAACGGCGGCAGCGCCTCAGTTGCCCACGGCGCCACCTCGAGTGTCCGGTGCTGCTCCCCAGGCCGGTGCCGCCCATGGCGGGCTCGCTGGTGCCAGTCTCATCCGGCGCCGCGGGCGCTGCTCGCTGCGTGGTGGTGCGGCCTGCGGCCAGCCTGCTGCACCCGGAGCTCCTGCGGCGGCTGCTCGACGCGACCACCGCCAGCATGCCGCACCTGGGGCTGGAGCAGCAGTGCCGCCTGGCCTGGGCGGCGGCGCGCCTGCACGCCCCCGTCGGCGGCGATTGGGTGGACGCGCTGGTGCGCAACACGTACGAGGCGCTGGGCCGGCGGCTGCGGCAGCAGCTGCCGCCGAACGCTGGCGGGTTGCCGTACGGTGTACGGCAGGGGCGCGCGCGGCAGCAGGGGCGGCGGCAGCAGCAGCAGCAGCAACAGCATTCCGGCGGCGAGGCCGCCGCGTTTGATGACGCCACGGCGGCATCGGCCGCGGCGGTCGTTGGCGCCGCTTGGCTGGTCAAGCTGGTGCGGGCGGTGGCGATGCTGCACCGCCGGCAGAGCCTCCGCCGCAGCCAGCTGCGTCTCTTCCGGCAGCGGCGGTGGTTGCGGAACCACCCGGAGTCGGCGCTGGAGGGGGCCCCCTGGGCGCCCCAGCAGCCGCCGCAGTTGCAAGACCCCTCCTCGCCGTACGCTCCGCGGCAGTGGTGCGCTATGATGGTCGTCGCGCTACTACCGCAGCTGCCGTCGCTGTCCAACTCGCAGTTGTTGCGCCTGGTCCGCAGCCTGGCGCAGCTGCGGCCGAAGCGGCCGCAGGGCAGCCTGGCAGCCCACCTGGGCGGCTACTGCCGCCGCAGGGTGCAGGCGACGTGCGGCGGGGAGGAGGCGTGCGACCTGGCGACAGCGGAGCTGCTGCAGTGGACGTGCGGCTGGGATGACGAAGGCGCCAGCGGCGCTGGTGCCAGCGTTGGGGGTCCTCCTGGTAGTCGCGAGGGCGCGTGAGGTGATGGTGAAGGGGGGGGCGCTGGTGGCGGCGGGGAGGAGAGGAGTCGTGATGGAGGTGGGGGTATGAGAGGTGAGGGGGTACAGAAAAGAACCGGTAACTCGACATGGGGGTTGGGGAGAGGGCACGGTATTCGGTAGAGGCTGGAGTTTGTGCAAGGCACTGAAGTGCAGGGAGCAGCCAGCGAGGGGAGGACAGGTGTGAAGAGGCCGGGGTGGTGCGATGCGGTGCGGTGGTCAATCAGCGTGGAGTAGTGAGGCGGCGTGTCACGAGGAGGGTCCTCGGACGTGAGCTGGGGCGATGAGCGAAGTGCCGGCAAAGGGTAACAACCGGGACCAGGGGGTAGGGGGCGCAGCAGGGCGCCTGAGTCGCGTCGAATGAGGTGCATGTGGGACGAGAGCGCCGGTCGATGGTGTGATGCTGGTGTGGTACGTAAGCCGGCAATTTGAAGGATGGATTTGCAGTTGCAGTGTACACAAAAGCCAGGTGTCCGATAGGTGAGCGCATTACCTGTTTCCAGTTTTTGTATTGGGGCTGGTCAGGGGCGCTCCGCGGCTCACCGTAGTTTAGTTGTTTTGGGCGCATCCGCAGCCGCGACAGCCCGGATGGCAGTTGCCGGTTGGCAGCTGTCCATATGATTTCATTTGAAAAACTGTTTCGCTTGTCATTGTGGAGCGGAGATGGTGGTGGCATATTGCCCGGTACCTACCTCCTGTCCGCAGGTAGTGCGCGTGTACGGCAGCCTTGATTCCAACCGACAACCGACTTTGCAGCCGCATGGAGTGAGGAGCGTTCGGGGGAAACGTCCATGGCGGAGAGCCTGATGGCCAGTAGGCGGCTTCACGTGTGGTGTTAGGGCTGGTTCCTGTCTTGCAGCCGACAGCAACGGACAGCATCATCACCACACACGCGCAAGCGGGCGTGATGGGACATGTTTTTGAATCGCCAGGCCATGTTTTCTTCGCTTTTGCCGCTCTGCTGTTTTTGTGACGATGATGCGGCATGGGCGCTGCCGGGCGCCGGAGGTGTTCGGGATACCGGGTATGGAATCTGCTTTCCACGGGGCTTGGCCTGGGCTGTGACGTCTGGATGAAAACCGCGGTCCGCCGGAGGGTCGGACCTGTGGAACCGGACCCTCTGAGCTTGATCATAAGGCCCAGGATGAGGCCCAACATATGGCTGGGCTTTGAGCTTGCCTTCGCTTGCAGCATTTGATGCCAGTCGGCATGTATCTGTAACAAAGAGCTAGGGAGCGTTCCACGGTTTCGGAGGCTGCGTTCTCAGTCTGCGCAGCTATCTATCAACGTGATCTTGTGTTTCAGTCCGCCCAAGGGCAGGCCACGGGTGTCCCTTTACGCTTGCCGTCCCGAAACCTGATATAAGCATGTAGATAAAGGTGTAACAGCGGATGTAAGCATGTAGGTAAGGCGTGACCGCGGATGACTGGGTGGGAGGGATCGTCCCGCTCACAGTCCTCGGGAGTCAAGAGGTGCGAGAGGTTGGCAAACAAACCGGCCTCCAGGTCCGCCCAGGTTAATAGGTTGCTGAGCCCCTCGATGAAGCGCCGTCGGCAGCACTGAACGTGTTGGCCAGGGATTCATGGCTGACATGGTGACCGCAGCACGCTTCCAAATGGATGGTGGAAGGGGTGATTCACGTGGTTCTTAAGCCGCACTGCAGCAAAGGTTGGTGCCTTACAGCAGAAACTGATGGTGGGTGCCCACCCGCACGTGTGCCCACGGGCGCCAATGGTGTCCGCAGGTTACCGTGCCTGCCATGTGGCGCGACTTTGCATCCCTTCGCACCCTCACAAACACAGCCTAGCACGGATGAGGTGTGACGAATGGACAAGAGGGGAGGCGCCGCTAAGAACTTGGTCGCGTCTACGGGAAAGATGTGTTTACAATTTGGGCTTACGTATCAGCATCAGCAGAAGCACCTGACATTGGAATAATGTTTGATTTCGCAACTACCGGTAATAGAAGTAGGATCACGACCCTTTTCCATCGACCATCGTGTACTGTAATAGGTCGATCGGTCCCAACATATATAACTACGCTTCATACAGTGATATTATTACCATTAGACCAATCCCGATCAGCTGCTCATCTTCTATTAATCCTTTATACCCGGTGCAACCAAAATCTTTGCTTGGTCAGATAACTAGCACAATGTCTGACGGGAGCCTTGCTGGTTTTTCGACGTTAGAGGATATGCTTGAGGTGTGCGACAAAGTAACACTGGACTGGAGGAGAGGACCCAAACCCTAACCCGACGATCGATTCGCGTCGCCCCTGAGTGCAGGAGTACTTGCCCCCCGATAAGCTGCATCATGCTCGTCGTGTTATATACGGGCTGAATATGGGGGAGCTAGTTGGTGGGGCGCCGCTGGACCCTGCAGTGTGCGAGCGAGCGAAGGAATTGGACTTTGACCTCCGCAGCGCGTTGTTTCGCGCGGCACCAGAGCAGTTAAGGCCTCCGCGCGTTGTCCGTATCGGCGTTATTCAAAACAAAATCATGCTACCAACGGACGCGCCCTTCACAGAACAAGCGAAGGTACGCGATATTATGCTTCGCGGGTGCCTAGACCGCAAAAGCCACCGTAAATGCCATAAAACTGAAGATCAAGTCTTCGCGTCGTCACACCTGATCTGCACGTCTGCAGGCCATCCGGGACCGGGTTGGGCAGATGCTCGACACCGCAGGACAAGCCGGCGTCAAGGTCGTCTGTCTGCAGGAGGCCTGGTGCGTAATCCCTCTCGCACTGGGAACCAACTCGGTTCACCGCAGCTCACGAGGTGCCGGGCATCAGTACTCCTACCTCCCCAGCGCCTCTCCCCACCTTACATGCCCTTGCTCGGTGCCCCGACTAAAATTATTTGATCCCGCGCCTGCTATCTGCACCCCGCCCTTAATGCCGGACAGTCCATCACCACGCACAACCACATCATCAGACCGCCACGTGCGCACAGTAGTTCGACCCCCTCGTCCTCCGGTTCCTTACGCCCTCCCCGGCCTCACCCACTATACTGTTGTACTGTCATGGTGTCCCCCCAGCAGCGTCGTCGTCCACCTTAGTCGGCCGTGTTCGCACCCCTCCACATCGCCTGCCTGAAACCCTAAACCCCGGCCTTTGGGTTGGAGACCAGTGCCGTACACTCCCACTAACACGCACACACCGACGCCAAGCGAATTCATCCCTCCCCGAACAAAGGACGCACACCCACACGCACACCCACACCCACATCCACAATCACAACCACAACCACACCCACGCCAGCACCCCGCCTTCGCAAGTACAAAAGACGGAAGCAACAGTATGCCCTTCCCTCCAGCACCTTGCAGCCGTATGACGCGACTGCTCCGCCTCTCCCGCCCTCCCTCCCTCCCCCCCCCCGCACGCCGCACCTCGCAGGCACATGCCCTTTGCGATGTGCACGCGCGAGAAGGTCTGGTGCGAGTTTGCGGAGTCGGCGGAGACCGGCGAGAGCGTGGTGTTCTGCCAGGCGGCAGCCAGGAGGTGCGGACAGCCGGACCCAGGGGGGGAGCGGGGCAGGTGCATTTGCCAGGCGGCAGCCAGGAGGTGCGGACAGCCGGACCCAGGGGGGAGCGGGGCAGGTGCATTTGCCAGGCGGCAGCCAGGAGGTGCGGACAGCCCGACCCAGGGGGGAGCGGGGCAGGTGCATTTGCCAGGCGGCAGCCAGGAGGTGCAGACAGCCCGACCCAGGGGTGTTACACAACATAACCGGTTACCAGACCAGAAGGGGGGGCCGGAGGCAGGTGCGCCAGGTGCTCTGCGAGTGCACCATGGTCTGCGCTGCAGTGTTGGTGTGTTCCATCGGGGTGTCTCTTGAGCCGGGCGCAGTACGGCGTGTTGGTTCCATCGGGGTGTCTCTCGAGCCGGGCGCAGTACGGCGTGGCGACGTGTAGCGGACGGGCGGGCGGGGGGGCGTCAACGACGGGGAGGGACTACTGTGCGGCGCCTGCTTGGCGATGCATCCTGTGGGGAAGCCAGGTCGCACGGTACCGGTAGCCCTGTTCCGGTTGCGGACGGATAGCAGCATGGCCTGGTGTCGGCAGATGATACACCCCAGGTTGCGTCCAACGGGTGTCCAGCTGGCGGGTGACAGGTTGCGTCCAACGGGTGTCCAGCTGGCGGGTGACAGGTTGCGTCCAACGGGTGTCCAGCTGGCGGGTGACAGGTTGCGTCCAACGGGTGTCCAGCTGGCGGGTGACAGGTTGCGTCCAACGGGTGTCCAGCTGGCGGGTGACAGGTTGCGTCCAACGGGTGTCCAGCTGGCGGGTGACAGGTTGCGTGCAACGGGTGTCCAGCTGGCGGGTGACAGGTTGCGTCCAACGGGTGTCCAGCTGGCGGGTGACAGGTTGCGTCCAACGGGTGTCCAGCTGGCGGGTGACAGGTTGCGTCCAACGGGTGTCCAGCTGGCGGGTGACAGGTTGCGTCCAACGGGTGTCCAGCTGGCGGGTGACAGGTTGCGTCCAACGGGTGTCCAGCTGGCGGGTGACAGGTTGCGTCCAACGGGTGTCCAGCTGGCGGGTGACAGGGCGGCGGCGCGCAGCCTCCACGCTTCCCCATGGGGGCCCCCGGGCTCGTGGTGGGTGGGGCAGGCCCTGGCTCCGTTGGGGCAGGCCCTGGCCCGGTACTCGGCTTTCCGTGCGTCAGCCGCGGTCAACCTTCCACCTGCTCCTCGCTCACCCCACCCGGTTCTCTGTTCTGCGCTCCACACTCTACCGTAGGTTAGTTCCTTTCTCTTCCCCTAACCGACCGTCGACTAGGCCGTCTTTACGGCAGTCACCCGAAGCCCAGTAGCATGCGCGCGCCTCCAGGTGTCAGAAGCCACTTCCCATGCCGAGTATAATTTTTTTAACATACATAACATTTGTGTTTTTAAATCGGGTTTTGTTTTTTAAATCGGTTATTTGCTGTACCCGCCCTCCCCCCCCCTTTCGCGTCAGGTGGGGTATGGTGGTGGTCTGCCCCATCCTGGAGCGGGACACCGCCCACAACGAGACGGTGTGGAACACAGCTGTGGTGGTCGGGCACACTGGAAACATCATCGGCAAGCACCGCAAGGTAAGGCGAAGGAACGCTCTCGTGGGTCGGGGGGGGCATAAAGACCGGTTACCCGACATCGGGTTCGGGGGGTGGTGTGAGGCCGGTGACACGAATAAACGACAAGATAGTGGGCGCATGGTCGGCGGACAGCGAGGATGTGGGCGCATGCTGGAGCAATGGGATGGACGACCGGCAAACCTGTGGAGCCAGTGTCTTGGGGCTGCAGAAAGGAAAAAGAGAACGTATTTGACAGAATGGCAGCGACGCGAAGTGCGGACGACGAAGGAAACGGCGGGCGGCAGGGGTTGCGGTGGGGCGGGTGTAGCCTGGCGCCAGGGTCGGAAACGATTACCAGATGGGTGTAGAACGCCAGCAGAGTGGGGCTTGAAGCGTCCCGCGTCTTGAGCCGCGCCGCCGTGCCCGTTGGGAAACCGCGGTAACAGCAAGGGTCGCAAACGCACGCGCCAAGTGGCAAACCAGAACGGACGAGACAGACAGGGTCAAAACGCCTAACACGACCGTTCGGGGGGGGGGGTCCCGGGGGGGTGTAAGGAAAACCCGTGGATGAAGGAAAACCTTTGGGGGGGTCAGGGTGTGTGTGTCAGGGGGTTGGGTTATAAGAGAATTCGCGAATCCACGGCCGACAAACCGAGGGCGGTGACGGTGCTGGTCCAGCGTAGAGGCGCGGCAAGGAGACGGAGCGGAGGCGCTGCTGAGGCGTAGTGATAGGCAACGTTGACTGTAGCCAAAGTATGGCGCTACGAAAGCGACGAAGTAGTGAGCGGAAAAAAAGGCGGCTGGAGGAGACGCGAGTCGGAAAAGCGCAGGATGGGGCACTCCCCCCTCCCGTGGGTAGAAGGGGGAGGGTGCCCGCAGGGGCGGGTTGGATTTGCTGGTCGGAAGCTGTCCCCGCACTGCCCCCCCCCAAAACCAAACTGCGGCCCCCCAAACCTAGGAACGAGGGGCGAGGGAGGTACGTGGCTGAAGATCTGGGGGTACGCGGCCGGCCCAACGAGGGAGGGGGTTCGAGGGAAACCCGTGGAACAACGAGGGAGGGGGGGTGACGCGGCCGGACAAACCGAGGTGACTGCGCGGAGGAGACGCTGAAGGAGACGCGAGTTGGAAAAGCGCAGGATGGTCGTAATAAGAAGTGGACTCGACGGAAAGGGAGGCGAGGACCGAAGCGGAGAGCAGCCCAGGGAACTACCAACAGCTCGTGAATGCGAACGGAAAGAGCAGTGTGCCCGGCACAAAGGAACCCGCCCATTTGGGAATCGTAGGCTGACCTGAAGAACGGCAAGAAAGACCGAGCGAGCAAAGGCGGCGAGCGTTAGGACCGGACGGCGGGGACGAAGGCATGCGACAGGCAGGCAGGGGCAGAAGGAATGGGGTGAGACGCGGAACGACTACGGACTACTGCTACGTTGATATGGGAAAGACGGAAAGGAGGAGGATATGATGCGGGACGGGTACGACGGAGGGGTACGGCGCGGATGGGCGACGGGCGACAAGCCAGGACCAGGGGGATGACAAAGCAGGGAGGGGGGTCAGCGGAGGTCAAGGGGGGTCAGGTGGGGGCCGCGTTGCGACGGATCACCAAGTGGTGATCCTGCAGATGCATGGAAGTGCCAAGGGGTGCACGCATGCTTCGTCCTCCTTCACCTCCCTTCCCCCCTCACCCCTCCGCGTTCAAGGCGACGGTTTGTGGTCTCTCCCCCCCCCCACCTCTCCACCAGCTACACTTCCCATGTCGAGTTACCTGTCCTTTTATGTAACCACCCCGCCTCTCCAGCATGTAGTTCCAAAAGGGTGTATACCGATCGTTCCTAATCGGGCCTACGTCCCAGCGCCGACCTACGGGTCCCCCCCCCGCGGAGCTCCAGCATGCGCCCACATCCCCGCTGTCCGCCGACCATGCGCCCACTATCCTGTCGTTTTCGTGTCACCGGTTTTCACGCCCCCCCCCCCCCCCGCGGAGCGCCTCCGCTCCTTCTACTCGCCCCCCGTCTCTTCCGGCACGCCATCTCTTCACCGCCTTGGTTTGTCGGCCGTGGATTCGCGGATTATCCTATAACCCCCCCTGGAGTCTCGCGGCTTGGCTGATGGGTTCGCGGATTCTCCCTTACCCGCCCTGCCGCCCTCCGGCTCCTGCCCCCGTGCAAATCCGCCCCAGAACCACATCCCTCGAGTGGGCGACTTCAACGAGTCCACCTACTACATGGAGGGCAACACTGGCCACCCCGTGTTCGAAACGGCGTTCGGCCGCATCGCAGTCAACATCTGCTACGGCCGCCACCACCCCATGAACTGGCAGGTGGGTTGAGAGGAGACCCGTGGGTCGGCACAACTGGCAGGTGGGAGGAGGGCACGGGTCGGTGCTTGCAACACGCGCCGGCAGAAGAGCAGGGTGAAACCCACACCCCCTTTTTGTCTTTGCGCCGGCGGCTTTGGGGAGCGAAGCGGGCCCCCTCCCTGCTGATCCCCATCCGCTCTGAGTCGCAACCCCGAACCCCCTCCCCACACACACCAGGAAGTCCCTCCAAAGACCGGGTTTGCTCAACTACCCCTCCGAAACCGGTCCTGCTCTACTTATTACCCCTCCAAAACCGGTTCTGCTCAACTGACCCTTCCAAACCGCTTTTTGTTGTACTGCCCCTCCGAAACCACCAGGCGTTCGGCATGAACGGCGCCGAGCTGGTGTTCAACCCTGCCGCCACGGTGGGCGACCTGTCGGAGCCGCTGTGGCCCGTTGAGGCGCGCAACGCCGCCATCGCCAACAGCTTCTTCGTGGCGGGCATCAACCGGGTGGGAACTGAGGTGTTCCCGCGAGAGTTCACGTCGGGAGACGGCAAGCCGGCGCACAAGGTGAGAAGAACTGCCTTACGAGGATTGTTAGGGTTGTCAGTGTGCATATACATGTATACGTAGCTGTACTGCGATTGTTACTGCTCGTCAGAGAATATTTATATAGGCCCGCAAGGGATTGCAAATACTCTACAATTGGAAATACTACTCGTCGGAGGTGGTCGGTAGGGTTTTAGGGTTTCTAGGTAACGACGGGTATGCGCACCGTGTGGGCCCACGGTGTCGCTTTATTTAGTCAGCCACGCTTACCGCCATCACAGCCACCTGCAGCATCGGTTCCCTGCTGGACGGCCCCCTAAACACGCAGTGACGCCTCCGGCCCCCTATCCTGTCCTTTTCGCGTCAACGGTTTTCACCCTCCCCTTTCTCGCCCCAGTCGAGTTACCGGTTCTTTACTTGTAACCCCCCCTCCTCGCCCCGCCGCCAGGACTTCGGGCCCTTCTACGGCAGCAGCTACGTGGCGGCTCCGGACGGCAGCCGCGGCCCCTCCCTGGCGCGCCACAAGGACGGCCTGATGGTGGCGGACATCGACCTCAACCTGTGCCGCCAGGTGGGTCAGGGGGCAGCGGGGGGGGGGGGTGCTCGGGGCTGAGGGGTAGGACGAAGCCGGTAAGAGGCGGCGGGCAGCGTGTATGGGTGCACGCGGGCGGCGCACGGGAAATGAGCTTCGGCTCGGCTCGGTGCTCCGGGCATCGCTGCCGCCGGCTTCAAGCTCGTTGCGCCCCGCAACGCCCAGCCCGCCGGGCGCCCGCCGGTGTCCGCGCCAGTGCCCTCGCGGTTAGTGGGCTGCTCCTGGCAGCCCCCGGGGAGCACTGCGAAGGTGACGGGGTGTATGTGGCTTTCGGCGCTTTGGCCAGGGCAAATCCCTTAACAGGGTTTGCTGATTCCGCACCACCACACTGCCTGTTGACGGAGTGACCGGGAATCGGGGAGCGATTTATGCCTTAGGGCGGGAACGACCCACCAGAGCAGGGCTTCAGAGGCGTTAAGACTCTGGTCAATTTCTGGTTCTAGGATCACTGCCTATCCCAGTTCCCCGTCAGGGCCTTAAATCCCTGTTGCAAAACGGGCGAAAGCGACTTCTACGAATTCCGTACCATTCTGTCGGGCTGCGCCCGCCAGAATAGACTTCGACCTAGAGTTACTGTAGTAACTCTTCAGCTCAGCTTCTGCAGCACCAGACTATTCTGTGCTTATCACAAGTTCTCGATCATAACGCGGGTCAGGCGCGTTACAGCGGTAGCGCACATTCCTGGCGTCGTTGGTTGTAACGGCCAACCACTCCGGGAATCTACCCGCGTTCGGTTCGAAGTTGTTTCCGCACGGATCCATACATTACGCAATAATGTAATATGCGATTCGCGCCACAACACTGCCTTACCTCACGCACCCACCCCACTTTGCACCTTGACCCGAAAACCTCCTGAAACCCTAATCATGCGATCCTGGCCTGCCTCTCCAGACCAAGGACAAGTGGGGCTTCCAGATGACTGCCCGGTACGACATGTATGCGGAGCTGCTCAACCGATTCGTACAACCCGACTTCAAGCCCCAAGTCATCCGGGACCCCGCGATGTGACCTTCAACGCCACATCCCGACGCATGCGGCAGCGGCGACGGCGGAGGGGACGGGGCGCGTTAGGGACACCTGCAGCCTTGTCCCATGGATCGGCGCAAAAAGGGTACCCTCAAAAGGGACGGCGACGGATGAAGCACGGCCGGGAGCGAGGAAGCTGCTGGCGCAGCTGGCGGCAGGAGCTGTGGAAAGAAACGGCTGTGTAGCTGGCTGGTGTATAGCTGGCTGGCCGGCATCACGCGGTCGACGAACACACCAGCCGCTGTGCGATCTGCTGGTGTGCTTCGTGTTGTGGCGGGGGCTGGGGCGGCTGCTGGGGCGCGCACAGCGTTGTAAATTCTGTACCAGGTATCGCTGAGGGAGGAGACAGGCGCAAAGAGGCGGCGCCGCACACGGTTTTTGGGGATGGAGCAGGCGTGTGCTGATTTATCTCTAAGACGTAAGCGCGTGCCGATTTAGCCCCTCCGGGACAGTGTGGGGTTTGATGACTACGGTCGCAATGCGGCCCCGCCGGGTACCGAATATCGTTGTGCCATTTTTGACGGAGTTTTGGGCGCGATGGCTCGCTTTCGGCGACTGCGGCGGGCGAGCGATGGAAGGGTGCATAAAATGGCGTCTATGGCGTACTAGGTGTCTATGGCCGCATCGACGGCTACGGTTGGGCAGGTGCACTTGTGCCAACTGCCAAGGCGGCGGCGATGACGTCAGGCCTGTTGGCTGCCGTCGGGCGAGGCACATGGGTGATTTAAGGAAAGGAAAGCCTGCTCGGAGGCGGCAGGCCTACGTATCCGTTTTTGGTCCTTCATTTAACGCTGGTCCCACATCTTTGCCGGCACCGTACGGGACATGGCCTGGCACGGCGCGCAACCGTCCGTGCTGACGTCAGCGCATGGCCGCCTCCTGACGGGCGTAGGATGCAGTTTGCCACCGTTTCCGCATTTGGCATTTGCGTCGTATGCGCCCCTTGGGAGAGCTCGGTCCCATGGTAGCAACGTCTCACCATCTGATCAGGAGTCCCCGCTGCATCCGCCCAAGCCGCTGGACGACGCCGAGCGCATTGTGCGCGGCTCTCAGCTGAATTTCACGGCGCCAGCAGCAGACATAATCAAGACCGTCTCTGTGTATGGCAGGGTTCTGAAGAGCATGAACCGCGACAGATTCATAATGACCATCAACCGTCTAGGCTCGCGCTTCTTCTCGGGCCCGACCTACAGCGACGACATCAAGGAGAAGAGCAAAATGACGGACCTGCTGATAGCAAGGCCTGAGCTGAAGGAGAAAGTTGCGGCAGTGATGGACAGCGGCACCTTCGCCAACACAATGGACCGCTGCCACTACCAGCGCAACGGTGAGGAGGCACTGGGCGGGAAAGCGGTACGCGGCGGCCGGCCAGGGCTTACGTTGTCGCTGACTTTCACAAACGCAGTCAGCGCCGACGTCAACACCGACAAGCAGCTCAAGGACGACATGGCGGCACTGGTGGCAGATGGCGTGGTGGACCTGTTTGAGTCGGAGCTGCCGGACGAGGGCACGATCGTGCGGCGGCACGCGGACTTCCTGGCCATTCTGGCCACGTGAGGTGCGGTGGGGCCCGAGGGCAGGCCAGAGCTGTTGCTCTTCTCCCGCACTCCCTGCCCGGGAAGCCGTTAGGGAAGGCTAGGCTCTGCCAGCCCCCGCTGCTAGCCCTCGCTCTGCCTCTTGCCATCCCCGCCCCCGGCCCCGCCTCGGCCGACCTCCTGCCTCCGCGCCCTGCCACTGGCATTACACAGTTTTCACATCAGGCCCTGCCGCCCTCCCTTCCTTGCACAGGTGGCGCTCGCCGATGTGAGGGATGGCCGCCGTGGTGAGGCGGGAGGGTGGCGGTGGGTGCTGGTTTGTGGCAATCCACGCCGGGCGTAACCTGAACCCTGGGGGCTCAAGGAGACACGCGAGGGTGAAGTTGGCGGGAGGGGGCATGGGCACGCACAGCACATGGCGGCGGCTAAAGCGGGGTCGCGGGGCCGGGGGGACTAGTGCAGCTGTCCCTGCAGCGCCCAGCGTGCCGTTCCCGCACGGCCCTCGCGCGCTCGCGCACTCTTGCCCCACCCCTCCCCGTTCCGCAGACAACCCGACGCTCGTCGAGGACCTTGAGTGAGGGGGGCGGAGGGAGCAGAGCAGCGGCAGGCGGAGGGAGCAGAGCAGCGGCAGGCGGAGTGAGGTGATGGCGGAGGAGCAGCAGGAGCCTCGCAGAGGAGAAGGGCGAAGCCATGAGGCACGGCGGACAGCCCCTGCCTTGGCCCTGCCCACAGGCCCTCTCCATCCTCCTACGATGGAGAGGGAGGGGCCTGCGGGCAGGGCCAAGGCAGGGGCTGTCGGTTGGCGGTTGGTGGGGGCGGGCTGTGTGGGATATAGAGGCGGTTGGGGAGCCAGGGCCGCCGTTGCGCCAGGCCGGCAAAATAGGGGCAGGGAGGCAAGGAAGGGGCAGGCGGCAGGGGCAGGATGGCTTGGGCGCGGTGGCGGAGCCGCGGCGGCGGTAGTGGAGCGGGCGGTGAATGCGTTTGTTGGCGGGGGATGGCGGCTTCTGGCGGTGCTCAGGCGGGGCCGAACACCAGCTGTGGTGCGGGTAATCATCTGCCACTCACAAAGGGTACATCCCACAGGCGCAGTTTGCGCGGGAACGAGCTCTGCGCGTTAGGGTGCAAGCAGGCAGCATCGCCGCCACCCCCGAGGGATAGGACACACGCAGACAGACACCAACAGGCTGGGCGGCGTGCCTGCTGGGTGCGCCCCGTGGCGTCGCTCGCGTTGCGCTTTGCTCTGCTGGTGGCCGGGTCTGTGCTCTCAGGCAGGGTGGCCCACGGGCTGGCTCCCTGGGGGCTGGGGGTGGGCGTTTCGGTGGTTGCCGCAGGTCCCCTGCCGTGTGGGCCGCTGATTGCTGGCTGTGTGGGCCTGGTTTGTGTGTGCCTTCTGCTAGGTTGCACAACGGTGGTGGAGGCAGGTGTAAGCCGGATGCAAACCTGCCCGGGGCCGTGACCCCTGTGGGTGGGGTCATTGGGCGGTGTTCGGGTCGTCCTCGACAAACCAAAACTCGGGATGCCCGGAGGCCCTTAGTAGATGTTTTATCAAGAGAAACGAAAGTACGGCAACCGCCTACAGATGCAACCGCCTACAGATGCAACCGCCTACAGACACACGTGTCTGGCCCTCGCAACCGTGAACTCGTGCAGCAAGCACGCCAGTGGCAGCAACAATGCGTCCGGCCCAAGCTCTACCCCTGCCTCGCACAAACGCATAGTGGCCAAACTGAGCGAGGCTAGAAGGGCACCCCCGCACTATCCCGCCGTCGCGCATCCACACCCCATTGCTTGGAAACAACTACACGGTTTCCATCTCCAACATCACACAAGTGTCGCAGGGGGGCGCTGCGGGCCCCGGAACCTACACCTGCTCCACCAGCACCTGCGACAGCTCCCGCACCAGCGCTTCAAGGCCCTCCAGCTCCCGGCCGTGCGCCTGTGCCTGCTGCTGCACCCGCGCCCGCGCGTGCACCAGCGCGCGCGCCTGCGCGTCCGCCTGAGCGTTTGCCTGCGCGTCCGCCTGCGCGTCCGCCTGAGCGTTTGCCTGCGCGTCCGCCTGCGCGTCTGCCTGAAGCTGCACTTGGGCCTGCCGTACCGCCTCCGCCATACATCGTGCAATCATCTGTGCTTGCCCGTACCTCGACGCCAGCCGGAACATGAACATGAGGTCCTGGCCGGGCGCGGGCGCCAGAGCTGCCAGGCCGGCCGTGACAAGCCTCGTACCGGCCGCCCCGGGCGGCTCCAGGGCGGCCGGCTGCTGCTGCTCCACCTGCTGCTGCTCCGCCTGCTTCTGCCCTGGTGCAACCACCGGAGCCGCGGGCGCTGGAGCCGCTAGGCCGGCCGTGACAAGCCTCGTACCGGCCATCCCAGGCTGCTCCAGGGCGGCCGGCTGCTGCTGCTCCGCCTGCGGCTGCCCTGGCGCAACCAGCGGAGCCACGGGCGCTGGAGCCGCCAGGCCGGCCATGACCAGCCCCGCACCGGCCACCGGAGCCACAGGCTGCTCCAGGGCGGCCGCCTGCTGCTGCTGCTGCGGGGCGGCCGCCACCAGAGCCACGGCCACTGGCCCGCCCGCCGGTCCTGCCACCACAGGCTCTACCTTGACGAGCGGAGAGCGCGAAGCCGCCACCTCGCCAAGTGGCAGCAAGGGCGATGCTGCGGTTGATTCACGAGAGGCGCCTCCAGCGTGGCGCCGCCGCAGGGGTTGCCACGTGCCCTGTAGAGGCCGCCAGCGGCGCAGGGGCTGCTCCCGTCCCAGCGGCGGCCCCGGCGCTGGCGCAGCCGGCTGCTGCTGCTCCTGCGCCGGCGTGGCTGGCGCGGGCGGTTGGGCGGCTATGGCCCATCCCTCCTCGACTTTGGACGGAACGGGCAGCGAACGTACCTGCTGCCCCTTGCCCGCGACTACGGCGATGAGCGCCCGGGGGGCCTCCATCTGCCACCCCAGAAGCTGCATGTTCTTGATGTCCTCGGGTAGGTCGTGACCAAATGCTGCGTGCATTGAGTTGACCGGCTGGGGGGTCCGAAAGGTGACTGTGCTTTCTGCAAGCACCTCATCGCTGCGCCAGTCCTTGAAGGTGACTGGCGCATTCCACTGCCCCGGCGCCGTGCCGAAGGTGGTGTCGAACAAGGCTCTCGCCGTTGACATGTTGATTGCTGCTCGTGAGACCTTCGGCACACAGCTGGGGTACTGCGGATGCAACGCGAGGTGGGGGGGGGGGGAGCAGCCGCGTGACACAGAGCGTAGAACGAGTGCAGAACGAGGGGAGTGCAAGCAAGTGAACTTGTACACACGGGGTTGCATTCGGATTGCAGGCTGGCCAACCCGACACGCACCTGCGGCCTGCCACCGCCTTCCGCACTCTGGCTCGCCTGCACAAAGAGGGGCGGGTGAAAAGGCGGACTGCCGCACCGGCCCCGGGCACCGGCTTCCATGCTACTCGGCAGCCATGCACCACGAAATCCTTTTCCGCCCACCTTGCGCTTGTGACCAGTGTTCCGGGGGCCAGCATCGTCACTCGACGAATCGTCCTGCGCAAACAGGGATACGTCCGTACTGAGGCGGAGGCCGCACTGCGCAGGCAACACTGCATCCCTGCACCGCCCGTGCCCAACTACCCGTGTCGCCCCTTTGCGCCCATGTGCCCCCCTTGCGCCCCCGCGTCCCTTTGCACGTGCACCCCCCCATCCTGCGTCCACTCCCCCCCGGGCCTGCCATACCGCGCTCGCCGTGCTCATAGCGTGTATAGCGCGGTTCACCGCAGCTTTGGCAGACCTTGCGCGTCGCATCTTCATCGCCTGCGGAGGGCAGGCAGAGGTGCAGCATCACTCGCCAGAAGCAATCGGCGCCCGGATCGCAGCAGAAACGCTCTACAGGGCGCCCGGGCGCTGAGCACCCCGTGTCGCGGCGCTCTCTACCTCCAAAGCGGTCGCTTTGACTAAGCAAGCGGGCGAGGCAGGCGACGAGCTGTCGCCGGGGCTCAGGCGCCTCGGTGCGCCCATTTGTGCAGCAGAGGGTCCGCGTGATGCTGCAGTGGGCCGCTTGGTGCTACCGCGCAGCACCAGATCCGTAAACATGAAGAGGGACAGCGTGCGACGACAACTGCCGACAAACTTGTCTTGCCGACACCCGTACAGGCACCTGTAGAATAGCCGCAGGCGCAGGCGCCGACTTTGGCTTCCAACAGCAGACGAAACAACTATTCGGTGACTTCTCTCTACCTGAGCCGTGGCTAAGCTGTGTGGCATTTCGCCTCCGATCCCCTCGCCTTCACACCACTGCCTTTGCCGCTCTCACGGCGATGCAGGAGGGCTGCCTGCTTTGCTTACACCGTGGCTTCTGGTGCTTGCGACCTTCCGATTGCTGCAGGCCGACTTGAGCCCGACCCGCTCCGCCGCTCCAGTGCTGCGCGGCGCCAGCCCGTCGTCTCCTTTGCATTCTCAGCGCCGGTGAGGCAACGCAGCGTGTCGGGTGCGCAGACACGCCCGACTGCCTCGGGGCGACCTGTTGCTCAGTAGCCCCCGCCCCCGCGAAGCAGCCCGTCCACCCTTGCCACCCGGCTAGCTGCCCTCGTGGGGCCCCCGCTCCCCCTGGCGGGCGTGAACTGCCTGTGCAACGCCAGCAGCTGGGCCCCGCGAGCACCCCCCTCAACATGCGACTATAGGCACTGCTCCAACAGGTGCTGCTGCCTTGCTCGCCTGAGTGCAGCTTTGACAATGCACGCTCACGTACGGCTCACTCACCTCCACACCTAGTGGTGCACTCCTGCCCGTGAGGCTGACCTTGCTGCTGGCCCCTCCAACAGGCCCCTCCAACAGGCTGGCCTCGGTGCGCACAAGGTCCACCGAGTCCAGCGCGGTGTCCTACACAGCGTGGTGCGGGACAAAGTGTAGCAGAGGGTGGGAAGGGGCAGGGAAGGCGTGGGAGGTGTGCACATGAATGAAAAGTTGGACACCAGGCACACCCGCCAACCTCAGAGGAATCGTGCATTGAGGTCAAGGGGCTGCAAGGGGCACAGCCGTCGGAACAGCGCTGCATGGGGAACACCGCCAGCGGCACGACGCCCGTGGACGGAGGTCCCTCACTGACGGCCGCCTGGTGGAATCGAGCAAGGGTGCAAGGCACGCAGGATGATTGAGACCAGACGCGCCAGTGCCAAGCAACCAAGGCGCACACGGAGGCAGGCGGACGGCATGGGCCTGTTGCATGTACCCCGCCCCATGTGCACCCACCTGCGATGCTGCCAGCTGCGTCGGGTCTACTGCCGCCGCCACAGGGGCTTGCAACACCGCCAGCGGCACGGCGCCCGTGGACGGAGGTCCCTCACTGATGGCTGCCTGGTGGAATCGAGCAAGGGTGGAAGGCACGCAGGATGATTGAGACCAGACGCGCCAGTGCCAAGCAACCAAGGCGCACACGGAGGCAGGCGGACGGCGTGGGCCTGTTGCATGTACCCCGCCCCACGTGCACCACGCCAGTCGTTGCACCCACCTGCGATGCTGCCAGCTGCGTCGGGTCTACTGCCGCCGCCACAGGGGCTTGCAACACCGCCAGCGGCACAGCGCCTGTGGACGGAGGTCCCTCGCTGATGGCCGCCTGACGGAATCGAGCAAGGGTGGAAGGCACGCAGGATGATTGAGGCCAGACACACCAGTGCCAAGCAACCAAGGCCCACTCAGAGGCAGGCCGATGGCGTGGGCCTGTTGCATGTACCCCGCCCCACGTGCACCACGCCAGTCGTTGCACCCACCTGCGATGCTGCCAGCTGCGTCGGGACTCCCGTGTTGCAGCATGACGGGGAGCCGCCCTGGAAGGTGGACGCAGGGGAGGCAGCCCGAGAGCCACAGGCCTCATGCCGGCTGCTCGTTGTGGTGTACAAGACACCACCAGAGGGCCCAGCATCGAGGTGGCGCTGCCTTTCCAGTTGTTCCTTGTAGTGGAAGAGGGCGGGGGGGACGGGGGGCACAATTGTGGCTGGGGTGCACAGTCTTCCTAGCAGGATTGCTGATCTTGTTTGTTTACCTTCCATAACTCGAACCATGCAATTTGGCGCCAGTGGTACTTGGGCAGCAACCGGCTATCTCCGGGAAGCAGATTCTTGCTGAAACCGACAGCACCAATCAGTCCATCCCCTGGCCAGCTTTCCTCTGCCATCCTGAGAGCTGCCTCGGCGGCATCCTCGGGCGAGTCCATGTCATGGCCAATAAACTGCAGCTCCTTGCGAGCCCATTTCTTTGCGCCACTGTACAAGAATTTCCGAACATCGCCGGTAAGGTTGAGGATGTCCTTGAGGGTCTGTGTCTGCAAAAGTAGTTAATGCGGGTCAGACCCTTTTGGGAGACGACTGCTGGACTATGTGCTTGCCTTCAAACTGTGTCCCGAAAATGTCATCGCGAATATGTCCGCTGGAGAAGCCTCTGCTGGGGCCATAGCCAAGCGGCCGTCACTCAGCTTGACCTGCGCGCCAATACTCAATTCGGAGATGTAGCGGGCGATCGCAAACAGTGCTTCATCTCGTACGGCTTTGCTTTTTAACGTTTGTTTAATGGAATTCTGAGCCGCGCAAACTATCTCAGAGAATTGAGCACTCATGCCTGCTAGAAGCTAAGGCCGCATTTACTTCAGTGGTTGGATATATAAAGGAAAGCAAAATATGTAACACTCTACCATATACTGCAGTCAGCAATATGGACAATCGTGTTGCGAGGAGGTGCTGTATAGAGAAAATTCTTTGTAAGACAGTCTTTGCCCTGCAAGGGGGAAAGCCAACTGGTTCCATATAAAGGTCTCCTACAAGTTACCGCTCACAGAGTAGTGAGACACCTGTAAGTCCGGCTATCAAAACTATCTACCATTGGCAGGAAATCCATGACCAGATTTGAATCTGTTTGAAGCCACCTTACTTGGCCAGTCGCCTGCTACGATAACCACACCAATCACAGGCTACATTATAGTACTTTTCCCCGATTGATGTCTCCATTTCTTCTGTAATGGCGCGACCTCTCACTAAGCCGGAGGCGGGAACACGCGTTTCACCAGTCGTCCTGCTAGTGCTGGTTCTGTTCATCGTCGCCACTGCCATATTTGGTGTAACACGTGCTGGCCCGAGCAGCAACAGCGTCTATTGCTTGTGAAACAGTTGTGTCCAACATGTAGTGGATGGTGGTCAACTACAGCTCATCTCCAGACGAACATCACGCCAGCACCGTTCAGCATGGGGTTCCTCCTCGGCTGAGGGATACATGACCTCAGATTCCTCAGAAGAATATGTGCAGGCAACATATCGCCAGGCCTGGCATTGACACCAAGGTACGCGGTTCTGAGAGGGTGTCTGGCCAGGCACTCGCTCGGGAGAACACAACACAACGCGCAAAACTGTGCAGGAGCCAACATGAACAATACCAATGCCCCAAGCAACACTGCTAGTGGAATTGTCTCCGGTGAAGCTAGGGACACGACCGAAGATATGGACAGTGCCTCCTACACAAGTGTACTCCCACCTATGGACAACTACCCTCCAGATACTGACCAGACTGGATCGGCTGGCTTCATGGAGTTTTCCCCTCGCTCAGACACCTTTAGCGACAGCAGCGAGTACATCCCGGGCGACGGTGACGGGGGAACTGTGCGTCGCTGGAAACAGCGGTGTCATCTCCCAGATGTTGACTGGCACATCAAGTCCCCTAGCTATGAGACACTGTGTGGCGACCTGCTAGACTTGTTGCTCATGAAGTCAAAGCACAAGCTTACACAGAGTGCTTGTGAGGATATCATGCTTTTTAAGTACAAGTCATATGTGGTCCCAGAGAATGAGCGGCCTGTGAAGTTTTATCAGTTTCTTACCTTCCTCGAGGATCAGGGTCGACTCCTGGACTGCCACTTTGTGGAGTATGAGTACTGCAAGAAGTGTGGTACACTCTACAGTGGCGAGGACCATGCCAGCCCCATCTGTCTCAACCCCTTATGTGCGGAGATGCGACATGGAAACACCAGCAAATTCAAGTACCGGTAGGCATGGCTGAGTGTGGGCTTGGACCAAATGATTTGGTTGCTTAACCTCTAGCTGTGTCATGCAGGCCTGTGCGGGATTACGCCAAACAAATGTATGCATCTGAGCCACATGCCAAGGCACTTCGTCAGCATGTGAATGCAACCCAGGAACAGGGTGTTGCAGATGGGTTCCTCTGTGATATCACCGATGGGCAGGCATACACAGCCCTCAGGAATTCATTGCAGGACACCCGCCCACTGCAAGACACCGACATGCTACTGGGAGTTTTCAGTGATGGAGTCCTGGCCTTCAAGGATGACAATAGCTACTCTGTCTATCCGGTTGCCATCACCTGCTACAACTTTGGGCGTGACATCCGGCAAGTTCCTGTGAGAACTGCTTACTTGCGTGCCACCACTGCCCTCACCTCTGCATCACCTGTCTCCACATAGGTACAGACCTGGTCTCACGACCATCGTGGGTATCTTACCGGGTACACGTAAGAAGGATGAGAAGGAGCGACCCAGGATTGCATCTGTCCTAAACTTGCTGAGCAGGGAGCGCCAATGCCTGGGTACTCATGGTGTTGACGTTTTTGACGCAGCTACCGGTGGCTACATCAATGTCCGTGTCTTCACAATAACAGCTGGGGCAGATTACCATGGGTTGGAGGACATGCTTGGCATCACCGGTGCACCCTGCATGACATATGGCTGCTATCGGTGCTGGCTGGAGGAGTCAAAGGGGCCGCACAAGATTCTGTATGGTGGTGCCTATTGTTGGCTCCATAACGGAGACAGCTTGCGTGTCATGGCATGCTGTCTCAACAACAAAATTGCACCAGTAGCTCAAGATAAAACAAAGGATCAGCCACCCACAGCCCAGCAGCGGAATGCAGGTACTAACACCACAGCTCCTACCACTGTTGTTGTACAGCCTGCTTCTATTCAGCGAAATCCAGGTGACATGCCACCTGCTCCCCGGACAAAGGCTGACCTCCAAATCGAAGGTGACTGTGCTGTCCTCTCTGTGTTGCAATCCCCAGACCTGCTTCATTAAGCCTAATCTTGTTTGCTTGACGCAGGCACCCCTTGAGCCTGGCAGCATAGCACCAGGCCCGGTAAGGTATCACAGTATATTGCTGCTTGCTTGCCTGCTTGGCAACTGGTACTACGTGTACCATGTGATGTGCCCCTAAATGCAGGCCCTGCATCACTGTGCGCTTCTTGACCTGGAGGAGTTTAATGTACAGCATGGCCTGCACTATGATCCGATGCACACCATCACAAATACAACCAGGGATTTGTTTAAGCTAGCTGGCAACGTCTGGGCAGCGTGTGACACCTGCCGTCCTGCTGTAAGTGCCCTGGGGGGTTTCTCTTTATGGATAGAGTTATTGGGCCTTGGAATTTCCTTGAAAACACAAGCCCATGGCCATCCTGCATCGCATGCAGGCATGATGAGGTTGTCAACAACCGTACTTGGGTCAACATGCCATGGGTGGTCACTACTGATGGACATGCCAAAATCAAGTCAGCTGTAGCATCATTTGCGGTGATACTGCCTGCTTGTGATGGTGGTGGTTCCAGACTGCTCAGCGTGTTCAAGAAGGGCAAGGGTGTCAAGATGCACACATGGTGCTTGTTGACAAGTCCTTATGGTGCCTACCTTTTTGCCCATGGGACGGGTATCGATCCACTACAACTCCAGACTATGCAGCAGCTTTTATGCAGCGTATCCTTCCTTCTGGACAAAGCCATGCCCCGTGAAGACTGTCCACTCATTCTAGATGAAATAGCACGTGCAGTTACCCTGGTCGAGCTGCATCTTTCCTGCTGTGAGATGGACATGAAGCTACACCAGCTTATACACCTTGCAGAGCGGCTCGATCACTTGGGACCCAGCTACACCACTGCAATGTGGGGGTATGAGGCCCTCTGGCACCACTTGGTCCTGCTCATGAAGAAAAAAGACACACCAGAGACCACTTGCGTGTTCAGCTGGATGCAGATGGAGTCCGCCATGCTGGCAAGCGAAGTACAGCCAGATCAGTGCATCTTCTCTGAGCCAATGCCAGAGCCTGGATCTGCTGGCACCCTCACCTCTCAGCAGCAACAATACTGGATGGTTGACAACAGCTGTGAGCCCGAGGTGCAGATGGAGGAGATGGCTTCATTAGTGGGTTTCAAGCGGTCACATCGTGCCCTGTTGTCTGATGCAGCATTCTACGAGTTGCACATGATGTACATGCAGCACTGTGTGGGTTACGAATCACAATTCCACGAGTTCATGGTGTGGTTATGGGACCAGTGGTCAACCGACAGATCCCCCTCAGAGTACATCGTTGGTATCCTGGTTGGTCTAAAAGTTACATCCAAGTCCAGCCAGTGGCGTGGCAAGTTACTCTCCAAAAATGGCAACTCCTTTGCCTTTAAACACCAGGTGAGGGCCTCTACACACTTGCGCTTTATGCATATGAATGTGTGTAAACACCCTGGTACATGACTCCATTGTTGCCTTGGTGCATTCGTGCAGGGGCTTGCAACCTACTGTGTGCGCAACATTTGGCCTACACGTTCGTGGGTAATTCCAGGGCAGGGTGTTACCGGCGGAATGAACTTCCAGGGCACTGGTCTTCGCCCCATGTTTGAGGAGAAGCTGAAGGGCATTCAGCTTAACCAAAGTGTTGGGTTTGTTGCATTTGATGCCAACAAGTCCCAGCGCAAGTGCTGGTTTATCACACGGAGGTGCAAAGCCAGTGGGGATTGCATGTGGGCTGGAAAAATCCTAGGAATCTACCGCCACAAGTCACCATTGGAGGTCGGGCACTTTGAAGCAGTGCTTGAGGTGGAATGGCACGCCCCAGTTGTGGATGCGCATGGCCGGCTGTTGCTAGAGCCAGGAATGAATGTGCCCCTTGTACGTGCGGGTCGTGCGTGCTGCCACCGCTGATGCTGCCTCAAGGTACTACCTTGCCAGCGACGTGGCCCCCTGCCGGGTGCATGTGCTGCCCCACCCCACGAATGCAGCAGTCATGTGCGTTTTGTCCAGGAGCTACTCCTTCATGAAGGTTGCTGGATGGGAACCTCTCCAGCCAATCACTCCCTCTGCACGCAGTATGCAGTGATTACATGCAATCTTTTAACCCGCTGCCATGCCAGTTGCTGGGAACTAGTGTTTTCGGATCCTATTGGTAGGTGATACTGGAAACATGGCAGGGTAGTTTGTAGAAGTCGCTTGCACGGTGGGTGTGCTTGCTTGCGTGGGTACTGCTGCGGGGAGACCAAACAACGTGCCGATTATTTATCATAGTCGTATTTGTCGATAATGTGATTTGCCAGTGGTCGCTGCCCTCCTGGTGTAAAATACAAGCTCTTGCAAGCGGGCTGCATCTCATTTGCCTTCTTACCTGGTTTTAGGCATCATTCTAAAAATAAGGAAGCATACAACTAAATTTAAGGATTACTTAGCTTTCTTAAACATCGAGCCTTCTTACCGAATGTTTAGTTTCCTTAGCCCTCCTTACACCCTTCTTATATATACGCCTTCTAATTTGGTAGGGGTACATGACCTCCCTTGCACATAACCTGCATCTTGCCTGCCTCACCTCCCATCCTGAGGCAAGGTCCGAGCCCTCCTTCCAGCTGGTCTTGGCAAGAAGTTCCTCCAGCAGCTTGGCGTAGGCGACCTGCTTCCAGTGGTACTTTGGCAGGTACCTCCCCCGAAAGAGTAGCTGGCCTGATAGTGCAGCACCGGTCTGTGCTGATGTCGGAGTGCTGTCATCGATCTTCCAACGGCACCAAGTGATCCGTGTCTGCTCCTCATGGTACCCCGCACTCTGCGCCTTGGCCCATGCAAGTGCACTCCTTGATAGCCTGCGAGATACCCCCTCTACTTTGACGTCGATGCCAAGGAGACGTGACAACGAGACCTCCTACATGGGGAGGTGATGGAATGGTGACGCGGGAGTGGTACACGACTGCCGACTCTGTACACACCCTGCACGCATCTGTGAGCCGGCTGTGCAGCTGAGGTCCAGTATAGCCTTGGGTGAGGCATCCTTGAGCTTCGCGGTTGTCCAGACTACTTTAGAGTCGTCCATTTGAAAGTTCAGCTGTGTTCCGGTGTCTGTTTTGTCTGTTTCCGATATGAGCACCCCGATCGCAACCAGTGTGTCATTGATGTCGCACGTTATGGAAGTCTCCGTTCCAACTGCTGCTTCAATTGCCGGGCCAAAACTCCAAAAGCCTGTCCTTCAGCCATTGAGTCTGCTAGATTCAGTGCGCAAACATATCTGTATGCGATTAAGGACACACACCGGCTATCCGGGTACGTGCATGCACAAGTGAATTGCCTGCTAGCTAGCCGGTTACGTGCGTGCACGGCAAAAGAGGCCATGAAACAGGTTTCTAACAAGTTGAAATAACATAAATATTTATATGTAAATTGTTCCACCTATGAGCGTGGGCGTGCGCTGCCTCTGCGTGCATCGCTCCATCCCTCGTGCACGAGAGCCGATCAGCCCACAGACAGCTGTTCCGGGTCCCTGTACCGCGCGAAAATGTTAATCAGACATGTATGCAGGTCGTTCACTCATGATTCCGGGCGTGCGATGCCTATTTGCAGGACACACACCAATTACTTTTTGTGTCATGATCGCTTCCATGTTTGGCTAGCCAGGCGGTTGACGCGGTCGCACAGGGAACAACCCCCAGCCTCATCACAAGCCCACACGCAATACGAATAGCTACACGAACGCGGCCAGCCACTGCAGTGGCGAAGCTCGCTCGATTAGGCAGAGGCTGGCGCGCGTGAGGCCCATGCCACCGCACGGACGCAACGCAGATGATGAGACAACCACCACGAGAGGGACGGAGCAGCAGGTGGGTGGTGCCGGCACGTTGCCTGAAAACTGAAACATTGCCTGAAAACTGAAAAACATTGCCTGAAACCACAATGCCGCACATGCCGCGGTGCGTGCAACACGGGCACTGGGTCGCCTGCTATCGCCTAGTTGCTTCGCTATCTAGGCCTAGTTGCCGCCGCGAATGGACGCCTGCCATGTTCGCGCATCCCACCCACCCGGCCCACAGCACACACACCACCCGCCTGCCCCATAATGGCGGTAAGGGGCAGCTGGAGTGACGGACGCGTCCGATCCGCTCGGTCCAAGACTTCCTGGTGGTAGCTATCGCCCGCCACTTATCACCACCAACTTCCCCCAGACCCCCACCACCGCCACCACCACCGCCACCACCACCACCACCACTAGAACCTTCATTGCGTGCGTGCCCCCATTGCTGCAACCAACATCTATCGCACCTCCCCCCCACTAAACCAGCCGCCCCTGCGGGCTCCTGCTCCATGAGAAGAAGGGATCCGGAACCGCTGGAGTAGTCCTCGGCCCACGGTATCTATGGACCGGAGCGGCCCGTATGGACCCGAAGTAATGACGTCCACCCAGAAGCTTCGCTTCATCACTTTGCCGTCACATACCAACAACGCACCCCGTTGCTGCAGCATCCATCGTGCACGCAGGGGAACAGGCATAACAGTGACCACATCCATCGGCCTTTCGTTCGCTCATCAGCAGCGCCCCCTCTTCTTCCGGCTCCGAACCTAATGCGCCAAATGAAGCGGGCCCGGCCGCAGCCGCACCTGTCGGCAGTCGAGTCATTTCGAATCATCGCACTTCATTGCTTGCAATTCACCATCGCACACATATCGCGTTCCGGCACCCAACGAGTCGCCGTCTTTCTTTCCAGTGCCGACCCAGGGGTTCCTTCTCACAGTCCACAGTCTCACAGTGCCGACCCACGGGTCTCCAGTGCCGACCCACGGGTCTCAAGTGCCGACCCACGGGTTCCTTTTCGCAGCCCCCGTTTCCCGCACCACTGCGCTCACGCACGCTTTGAGCGTCATTGCAAAACGCACCTGGCCATCAACGACCGTTGCAGTGAGGACGATTGGGCAACGAACCGAACCGAAACATAAGAAACCGAAACCGAAATCTGGCCATCTCGCCATGCCGGCAGCTAAAATGTTCAATTGATTTCATCTTTTTTTCCATATGACAAATTCCAGGCACCAAGCATTCTCGCGAAAAATTAAGCAGACCAGGTGAAATCCAGGTGAGATCAAGGAGAGTCCCACAACTTCAAAACTTCAGGGGTCCCAGAGGAGGCCCACGGGGAGACAAGTCGAGCTCCAGACGAGGTCCAGACAGCTTAGATCCAGAGCGAGCGAAGTAAGGCGAAATCCAAGTGAGATCGGTACTGAGCTTTAGGTGAGAGCTAAGCAGGACCAAGACGAACCCTACCCTAGGAGGAACCATGGAACCGAGATCCATGTGCATGAGATCCAGACCAAACCCCACGTGAGGTTCAGATAAAACCTAGGCTGGATCCAGACAGACGAAATCCAGGAGGAAGCCTTCGGGTGGGTGGTGGCTGAAACCAGGCCGGTCAGCTCCAGAACCACCGCACATACAGGCCCGAGCCGTCCGCATGTACGATTGTTGTACACACGGAGGAAGTACGGATGACGTAGCCACATCTACATTACCAATTACGGCCGTACTCGAATCTGGTGAGGTAAGTGCACGCTTCGTCGTCCTGTTTACACAATTTCGTGTCCAGCTGCTGCTGCTGCTGCTGCTGCTGCTGCTGCTGCTGCTGCTGCTGCTGCTGCTGCTGCTGCCGCATGGGGGTGCGCGGCGGAGGAAGGGGCGGGGCTGTCTCGCAGCGTCTGCGACACCTGCGCGCGGTGGGCGACAGTGGGTGGGTGGGTGGGGCTGTGGCGACAGTGGGTGGGTGGGTGGGTGGGCCTGTGGCGACAGTGGGTGGGTGGGTGGGTGGGGCTGTGGCGGCAGTGGGTGGGTGGGTGAGGATGTGGCGGCAGTGGGTGGGTGGGGATGTGGCGACAGTGGGTGTGTGGGTGGGGATGTGGCGACGGTGGGTGGGTGGGGATGTGGCGACAGTGGGTGGGTGGGGATGTGGCGACGGTGGGTGGGTGGGTGGGGATGTGGCGACAGTGGGTGGGTGGGTGGGGATGTGGCGGCAGTGGGTGGGTGGGTGGGGATGTGGCGACAGTGGGTGGGTGGGTGGGGATGTGGCGACGGTGGGTGGGTGGGTGGGGATGTGGCGAGGGTGGGTAGGTGGGTGGGTGGGGATGTGGCGAGGGTGGGTGGGTGGGTGGGTGGGTGGGCGGGGATAGATGTAGGCAGTGTATGGAGTTCAGGGCGCATGGGCCAAACTTGCGATTTCTTATGGCCGTTTGGTTGATCGGCTGGTCGTACAATACAAGCGGGCGCCATCCGATGCCGTCCTCGTGCCGCTTCACAGTGGCTGCCATCCAGGCGTGGCACGGTGCGTTGCCGAGATGCCGAGATGCCGAGATGCCGTCCTCGTGCACGATGGGTCAGGCGGTGGCTGGCCGTGCAAGGCCCTGCCCGCCATATGCGGCAGGTGGGCGCTCTAGGTAGGGGCTAGATATATAGGTCGCGCTGAACAGGGAAAGGGGTGGCTGCGTGGCCGTGTGCTAAGCCAAGCTACCGCCAATCTGCGAAAGCCCCTAAAACCCTAAAACTTTAAAGAAACTCCACTGGAAAACTGGACAGTATCAGTTCCGGGCGGCGTGTAGCGCTGTTGGGACCCAGCGACAGGAGGCGAAGGAGGTCATGTGTGCACACGCGAGGGCACCAGGTCCGTCGGGAGCTATGTTACACCGGTAGGGCGTGAGTACCTTCCCAGCCAGCACTCGCTCCGCCGTTTTCAATTTGAGCAATGTTTCCTTGATGCGCAGGGCCCTACCCCTTCACTCGCATCGTCCCATACCCTAACACGCCCACACCGACACCGACACACGCACCTGCTCCTGCTGCTCCATCTCCTGCATGATGCGCATCACCTCCTTGGCCACCTCGGCAGCAGCGGGACGCCGCTGCTCGTCCCACTCCCAGCACGAGCTCACCAGCCGGGCCAGCGGCGCCGGGCAGCGCTCATCCGGCAGCCCCTGCAGCAGCGGCGGCCGCAGCCGGTTCATGCAGACGCGGCAGGCGATCTCCACCATGGAGAGCCCCTGCCAGGGCGGCCGACCCGCCAGCATCTCCGCAATGAGGGTGCCGAGAGAGTAGATGTCCTGGGGGGGACCGTTAATAGTTGGGTAATGGGTCAATCTATGGGTTTGGGAGGGTTTAGGGTTTATGGATGAGGATGGAGGCGTGTTTACGGTTTAGGGTTTTGGGAGGGTTTTAGGACTTATGGAGGAAGAGGCAATCTTAGGGATAGGGTTTCGAGGATTTTAGGGAGGAGGAGGCGGTGAAGTCAATGAGGAGGTGGACGGACGCGGGAGGGGAGGGGAGGGGAGCGAAGGGGCGGCCACGGGACCACGCAAGGCGGGACAAGTAAGACCAGTCAAGGGAACAGAGGTACCATTGGGCACCAAACCGTCGGCGCAACGGACGCCCCCCCATCCAGCCTGCATGACGGGCTGTAAGCTCCCGCGGCGCGGCGCTCGCCTCTAAATCCTAAGCCCCTCGCTCCGCCGCCCAAGCGCTCTTCTCTAAGCTCTCTCGGAGCGCCCGTCGCTCACCGCCTTATGTGTGATGGTGAAGTTGGACGTCTCGAAGCACTCTGCGGCGGGCGGGCGGGCGGCAGACAGGCACACGGTTCCGTACCGGGAGGGGGAGGCATACCGGTGTGTAAGTAAGAGCGGCGTTTCCTTTCAAGCTTGCAAACACTACGGAAAGTTTCCTTTATCAAATGTGTGGCCCGGATTTAATTCGTTCGGGCATGAGGTGGGCGGCGATGGTGGAGAGCGCAGGAGGGGCGCAGGACGAGCGACTGGGGCGACGCATGGCACACGCATGGCACGGTACGGCATGGTACGGCACGGCGCGGCAGGGTCTACCACGATAGTTCTTCGCCCCCGAAGATTGACACAAGACTGTATGGCGATCAATAAAAGACGCCTGCTACTACTTGGTTCGTTATTATTCTCCACCACGTCAGCTAACCAGCGATCAAGCTACGTCATGCTGAAGTCAAGAGACGCTCCGCGGGCCCTACCTGGAGCCATGTAAGGTGGCTGGACGGGGTGGGGAAAGAGTAATCCGCGAATCCACGGCCGACAAACCAAGGGCGACGAAGGTTGTGGAGCGGGGGGGAAGAGGAGGGGGAAAGGGGACACGGGGGGTCAGTTGGAGGGGTTGGAACACGGGGGATGGGCTTTGCTGATCGACAAGGGGGTTTGAAAGGAAATCCAAGCAGGGGGGAGGAGGAGACGCGTCGTCAGCACGGCTGGCACAATGTGACCGTGCGGGGTCATCAGGGAGCCGAACCAATACGCAAGACCAGCCCCTCCCGGCCCCCGCTAACCCCCGCTACCCCGTACCCCCCATGGGGGTTCTTTTCCGTAACCCCCCCTCCCCATACCCCCCCTTACCCCCCCCCGCTTCCCCACCGTGCCCGCCTCGGGATCCTGCGTCACCAGGACGGTGTCGCGCAGCCGCGACAGCCCAAAGTCCTGTACGGCATGGCGGTTGTCATCGGTTACGACGGCGCAGTACGGCAACAGAGGTGGACGCGGATGGCAGGTTAACGAGCAGGCTGTATGTTCGGAGGCGTCGGTTTGCTGCTGGGGAGGTGTGCGCATGTGTTTGTGAGATCACGCCGCGCCTACAAGTGCCCACGCATCGGTGCGTTGCTTCCGAAGGATAACGGCGGGCGGGCGGGCGGGCGAGAGGTGGGGTGGGACAGGGGTCAGGGGCAGCCGGAGGGGCCGAAGCCGCGCACCCCCTCTCCCCGGGCCCCCCCTCTGACCACCGCCCTCGGTTTTTCGGGCGTGGATTCGCGGATTCTATTACCAAAACCCAGCAGCTGACCCCGCACCCACCCACCCGCACCAGCTGACCCCGCGGCCCCCCCTTCCGCACCACTTGATTCCGCACCCACCGCGAGCTTGGCGACCAGCTGCGAGCCGCCGGCTGCGTTGTTGAGCAGCACGTTGCCTGGCTTGAGGTCGCGGTGCAGGATGGTGGGGTGCAGGTACTCGAGGCCCCGGGAGATGTGCAGGGCGATGCGCAGGACCTTGGGGGGCCGGCGGGCAGTAGTGCAAGGGGTGAGGAGCAGGGGTGGAGCGTTAAGTGTATTTATTTCATATGAAAACACTTTCGGGGGGTAGAGTGTATTTATCTACGGTGTTACTGAATACACTTAAAATTAGTTTAGGTACCTTGGCTCCACCTCTGGACCGTTCATTCGGAGGGGGAGCACAGCTGTGAGGCAGTTTGGCTTGGGGTTTTGACACGACCCGAACCATCAGAGAGAGAATGGGGCGGCAACGAACGAATAGCTGGAGGGCGGGAGGGGCGGGTGGGCCGGCCCGAGCCGCATGCGGGGATCCCCCTCCGCTTGTGTGTTCGCTCGTACAGGGATATCCGTACACCCTCCTTCATGTCACCTTCCTTTTGCCGTGTCATGTCGTGTCGTGTCGTGTCGTGTCGTACAAGCGACCCACTCACCGTGGGCAGGGGCAGCAGCCCCCCCGGCTCCAGGTACAGCAGTCGCTCCAGGGTGGTCTCCATCAGCTCCATCACCAGGCAGGGCCGCGGCGGCGACAGACACGCCGCCAGCAGCCGCACCACGTTGGGGTGCTGGCAGCGACCCAGAACCTCCACCTCCTGCGGAGGAAGGAGGTAGGCAGGGGGCCGAGCAGCGGGAGGGGGGGGGGCACGAGGAGTTAGGTAAGGGT
Source organism: Yamagishiella unicocca (assembly GCA_003116995.1). Classification (NCBI taxonomy): domain Eukaryota; kingdom Viridiplantae; phylum Chlorophyta; class Chlorophyceae; order Chlamydomonadales; family Volvocaceae; genus Yamagishiella; species Yamagishiella unicocca. Next base: position 433,653 of record BDSL01000047.1, read on the forward strand.
TGGGGCGGGGTGGGGGTTAGGGGCGTACGTGGCTGTTCCAGAAGGTTCGGCAAGCGGGTGGTCAGCGAGGTGGAAATGGGAGCTAAGAGAAGCGGGCACGATAATATATATAGGGATCCATCGGATCTCGATCTCCTTGCCGTACAACCTTCCCGGCCCATCCAGCCGCCACTCTCGGCAGGCAGGTAAGAGATGCTCCCGCCCGCCCGCCTCGCTCGCCCCCAGCTCCCTGCCTCCCAAACGGCTCCCACCCGCCCACCGTCTGGAAGCTCTTGAAGGCCAGGTCGTCCTCGGAGAACACCAGCCCGGTGCAGGTTAGGACCTTGACAGCCACCCGCTGACCGCCGTACGAGCCCAGTGCGACACGCCCGTAGCTGCCCTTGCCCAGCGTGAGCGGGAGTAGCTTGATCTCCCGGCCACAGCGCGCGTCCAGGACCAGGTCCGCACGGAGGGGCGTCTGCGGGGACACCACCGCCGCCCCCGACAGCGCCAGGTCGTCAGCTTCAACGGCCTCCAGGGTCCTAGTTTCTGTTTATGGGGGGGGAGTGCAAAAAGGAACCGTTTTGAGGGGGTTGCAAAACAGACCCGTTCTGGGGGGGTGTTGCAAGGAAGATAGAACCGTTTTGGGGGACGGGGGAGATGGATGGGATGCGTGGAAGTTGTGGGGGGCGGGGTAAGGTTGCGAATGAAACACGAAACGCGGAAGCGTTGAGGGCCCCCGAGGACGCACCTTCGACAGAATTTGAGTTTTCGGGGGCCGGTTGGGAGGTGCAGGATGGCTGTGAGGACCCCAAGCAAGGGAGAACACAGGGCCGCCGCCCACCAACACGGTTTCCAGTTGGCGCCGCAAACCCCAGGAGATTTATGCTTCACCTATCGATCACTTCAGCAAAACATGTTTCATGTTTTATGGTGGAGGAAACTTAACAACACGTACTTTAGAACAAAGCAACTGGGGGTGCGGCAATATTCGTTGAGGGGTTTCGCGGGGGATGGGCGGGGGGCTGCTGACGCTTGCTTGGGAGGTAACACTACTGGGTGTGCTAGTGCACTGTTGCTGGTGGTACTGGCGGCGGGCGGCATAAAAACAGGGGGGGGGGATTGGAGGGTAAAGTGGTCGGCAATGTTGTTGTGTTACCTGCGCGGCTGAGCGAGACCCGCCAGGAGGAGGACTTGGTGCAGGCGCGGTACATGTCGGGGGTGTCTGGGTCCAGGGAGGAGGATCGCCCCGGGGAGATCCTGCCGCCGGCACGAGGTGCTGGGAGCGCTGCCGCCTCCGTCGCGGCGGGGAAGGGCATCATATAGCTGCGGGGGCGGGGACGGGGGTGTGGGGGCAGAGAGGGAGGGCCAGAGAGGGGTTAGAGAGGGGACAGAGAGGGGTTAGAGAGGGGACAGAGAGGGGCAGAGAGGGGCAGAGAGGGGGCGGGCAGCGGGGTGGTGTGGGAACGGGAAGTGCTCGTCAGCAGGTGAAGAGGTGGGTGGGGGGCTGGGGCGTCAGAGGAGGGGCGCTCCGGGTCGCGGCATTGAATCCTTGTAATAATGGTGATGTGGCCATTAGGAGTTCCAATCCTGCAACAGTCGGAGCAGCTATGGGAGCTGTTCAGCTGGAATGCGATGCGAGAGATGTCGTCCCTTGGTGCAGTCGGCTACAAGCATCTAAGTGAGCACACACGTACGCTTCTAGAACCCTACCCACACATTTGCATGATGACTGCGATTCTGATGAACCATATCTGCAATCTGTGCCACTACTCGTGTTGCGACCTTCGCGTACTGGACCCAATCTGTACTTCCGATCTTATGACAGACCGATCCAATGTGATGTGCCTCCCATTTAGCAATTATTTGCCAACGAGATGGTAACACCCGAGCAATCGAGCCGAGTGCAGCGGAGGGACTTACAGCGGCGAGAAGCGACTGGAGCTGAGGTCCTTGCTAGCCCCCTTGCTGACGTCCTTGCTGGTGCAGTCGCTGGCTCTGTCAACGCCCGAGTCGTCCTTGTGGTAGCACGTCGGGTGGGCACGGTTGCTGCTGTTGGCGATGCTGGCGTCAGCGGTGGTGTTTTTCACCTTGCTGTTGGCGATGCAGTTGTTGTCCTCGTTGCCGAGGGGGCCGGCGAATGCGGCTCCGGGGCTGGGGTCAGCGGACCCGTCGGCCGCCGAGCGGCGCCTGCGGACCCACCACACCGCCAGCAGCGCACACACCACAAGCACGCCTGCGCTTGCACCCGGCGCGGCGGGTGGTCAGGCGGTGGGTTAGTTGGCAAAACATTGGAAAGAAAACATTTGCCATACGAAGCTAACATGGATAGTTCCTTATTCCTTATGTTCCTTATACCGGTACCCTAAAATCGACGACAACCTAGAGGGGGATTTTCATGGCAGGCGGTTGACAAGTGGTTGAAGAAATGGACCCGCCGTCGCCTAGACCAACCAGCCAAGCCTCCGGGGCGGGTCCGGTCTAGCGGCGGCATCGCCCCCTCTAACCGGCATGCCTAGCTTCGCAGACACCACAGACACCACAGACACGCACGACACAGACGCCACAGGCACTGCAACGATTCTGGGGGCATCACCAACTGCTCGACCTTTAAGCAACGAGTAGCGCTTTTCATCCGTACAACGAACACGCGGTTCCCGCAAACACGACCACCGATCACCACCCAACCACCCAACCACCCAACCACCTCGGGCGGGCTTCCTCCCTAACCCACCTCCGACGGACCCCGCTATCACGGCCGTCAGGGCCATGCGGGACATCCCCTGCCTCCCTCCTCCTCCGTCCTCTCCCGACGAGCCGCCATCTCCGCCGCCGCCACCGCCGCCGCCGCCGCCGCCGCCGCCGGCGTCAAGCGCCTCCGCCGCCGGCCCCGGCGCGGGTATCTTCGGCGGCACCCAGGCGCCGTGTGTCTGCATGAACACCATGCAAGCCCCGGCGCCCAGCTGTAGCACGCATTCGTCCGGGAGCACGTTGTAGCAGACGAAGGCAATGTGCCTCAGCCACACGTTGTAGTTGGTGGGCGCGAGGGTGGTGTACGACTCGTCCACGTCGATGCCGCTGAACGCCACATCATGGTAGGCGCCGCGGTCAGCCCAGCAGCGGATCGCGGCGGGAGCTGTCGTACTGTTGATGCAGCCCGCCTGCGGTACGACTGCCGTGATGTTGTTGGTGCCGGGGATGGGGCGCATCGGGCCCGAGAGGTGCTGCGTCTGAGGGCGGCAGCGGTTGCAATGGCAACGGCAACGGCGGCGGCGGTGTGGGTTTGGGTTGTGAGGAAGAAGTAGGGTTACGTCGCCGGCTGCACCGGGTGGGGTCGGCGTAGGTGGGAAACTCAAAAGCCAGACAGAGGGCTTAGGCAGCTAGTTGTGACTGCTACAGTGGGTTCCAGACCAAAAAGCAGAACCATCAGGCAGGTGTGGCAGGGTCAGCGGTGGGTCAGCGGTGGGTCAGCGGTGGGTCAGCGGTGGGTCAGCGGTGGGTCAGCGGTGGGTCAGCGGTGGGTCAGCGGTGGGTCAGCGGTGCGGCTTCACCAGCGGTGGGCTCCTTTCTTAGGAGGTGAACCGTGCAATCATCGACGATGGGTGATGGTGATCAGTACGACAGGCCGCGCCGTACAAAGCAAGCCGCGCCGCGGCGTGCCCACTCACCCGGTACTGTGGCGGGTAGCAGTAGCCTGGGGATTTGTACGACGAAGAGGGTGTGTACCACGGAGGAGCGGTGTGGGGCGGGGTGGGGTGGGGTACGGAAGGGGCGGGCGGGAATTTAGCGGAGCCGTGCCGCGTGGGGTGAGGTGGATGCTTGAACCGAAGGGGAGGGAGGGAGGGGTGCGGCCATGCTTAGCTTGTTGTTTTGGGACGATACTACACATACATACGCCATGATACACCAACCCCCGGCCGGGCGGAAGTGCAGAACACGTGCATTTTTAACAGCCGGACTTCAACTCAGGTGTGGGGGGGTGAGGGAGGGATTGGCACAGACATAGGGCCCGCACCGAAACCAATGGTACGATAAGCCGTACGGTCCGAAGGGGCAGTTACGCCAGGCAGGGAGGCACCCAGACAGCGTGCAAACGTACGACTCCAATGCTGCCTAGCGCCAATCGCGACTGCACTCACGCACGGCAATGACGTCATCCTCAAAGACGAGCATTGAGCTGGGGCCGGGGGGGGATGGGGTCAGCATGTCCAGGCCCGGCGAGATGCTGATGGACTTGGCGCGATATCCCGCAATGACAAGGTGACGGCAAGTGAGCACTGCGCTGTTTGCCAGGGTAACCTGGGGCGGAGGGGAGGGGATTTCCAAGAAGGTCGAATATGCAGGGCAGGTGGGGGATGTCATGCAAACGTCGGTGCAGAGCCGCGAGACGTCGGCCCGGAGGTGCTGCAAGGGGCAACACATCTGCACCAACCTAGGGCGGTCGGCGGAACGGCGCAAACCGGTGCCGAGGAAAGGGGAAGGGAAGGAGACGAACATTTATACAATACCTTTGACTTCAGGAATGCAAAGTCGAGCCAGATGGATGGCCAAGGCGATGCAGTAGTCGCGCCCGCAATTGTCACATTGCGGTCAACGCGCAGCGGCGTCTTTAAGCCTTGCCAGTCAGCTTCAACGAGAGAGATATCTCCCAATAAAATGATAGTATCGACGGTATCGTCATTGAAGAGGGCTGCTAGTTCACGACCCGTCCTGCACGTGGCGATGGTTGTGCTAGGAGTCGGACGGCCGTCGGCCGCGCCACTCCGACTTGCCAGCCAGAGGACTAAGGAGATTATAAGTGGAGTTTTCATCTTGAGGCACTGCTTTCCAGTATTGACGAACCGAGGTCCACGAAGGCGGGATATGGTTTACAACCCCAAACGCGGGCAACCGAGGCAATCGATTGATATTCATCCGACGTAAACTGAATAAACCTTCCCCAGAAATTAACTTTAAACTTAGGAATTGATTGTATCCATCGTTAGAGACGAATCAATGTCACCAAGTACGAACGGCGGAGGCTAGAACGTGTTCTGCGTTCAAGCAAACCTTGACAGCGCTCATTCGATAATCCAGCTCGGCGTCCAACATTGAATGGAGCGGCAAACTCGTAATAGTACGGAAAGGGCTGCAGGACGTGCAACACACCTGGCGACCGGAGAAGGATAGGTGTCGCCCTTCGTTTGGTCTCACCTTGACAGCAGTCATTCGATAAGTCATTCTTGGTGCTCGAGATTGGATGAAGTGGCAAACTCGTAACGTTACGGCAGTGGCGGCAGCTGCAGGACTCCTCGATCTCGGAGTCTATAGCCCCGAATTTAATATCGAAAAGTATATCACTACAACAACTTTAAATCACTGCAGCTGTGTGTTCGCCTTCCTGCGCGCCGTGCCATAACGGCAACGGTGACGGCGGAAGGCGGAAGACGGCTGGGAAGCGAGCGACGAGCGTGTGAGGATCGCTTAGCTCGGCAATCCTCTTGACTACTTAACATTCCATAAGCAATCCAATCAATAGAAATTGGCACATTTGTTTTTTAACCAGACAGTTGTGAACTTTACGTTACCCACACACGCACGTGCTCGACAGCTGCTCTACAGTAAAAGCCTTTTCCATATTATTATATTATGTTCCAATCATTTACGCAGGGCAGCCGCTAGTTCAATCCGAACAGAGAACGAAGACGGCCATGCAACTCATTTGGAGTCGCCTGACCGCCAGCCGGCAAGCGATGTTGGCTCGAGTTCGATAGGACGGATTCACAGGGCAGAAATCATGGTTCAGCTGCCAGAAGGCTGCGCAGGTACTTTCTAATTTCGTTATTCGCACTGGCCGAAACACGTGCCAGCGCGCGTATCCGAAGGTGTCGATACGAAGAACGTACGGTTTGTGAAGAAACGCACATGAAATTGGTTTCTGCAGCCGCCAACACTGCAAGGAAGGAAGTGAAACGGTCTACCATACGGCCTCCGTCGTCCTCCTCAGACCTCCTTCCCCCACCGCTTGCTGTCTGATCTACAGAAGCTTCAACTCGCAAACATAGCCGATGCAGCAACGCGTACGCAGGGCCGAGATTTCACCTGGCCGTTGGGCAGCAGCGGCTAGATACAAAGCAGGGTGGATTTTCAGAATACATTTTGAGCTATTTGCATGTTTTTACGTGCCCAGGCGACAAGGCATCTATTGGCGATGCCCGTCGCGTTCCGGCAAATCGGGCATCGCACGACGGGTCACATGCAGTTCACGCCCGTGCAGCTTCGAGAAACCTTCACACTGGGGACTGTTGCCACCAGATGAACACAATTGAGTCTCCCTAGCTACCTACGGCATAGTCCATCCCTATCTACGTATGCCAAGCTCGTCGATCGCCGTCAGCCAGCGTCAGCCTCCTGCTGTCTGACTCTACGCTCCGCGAGCTCTCGAGCTTCTGGCTGGCAGCAGGCGTTGTAAGCAGGGGCTGGCAGGGGACGCACCTCCGAGCTCGCATCTGGTTATCATACTTCCTCCCAACACGCTTCCTCCGGGCCATCCTACCGCGCCCCCTGCTCCTCCCCTGCAGGCAGCTGGCCAGCACCCTGCGGGACCCAGCAGCCCCCCCCCGCGCCATCAACCCGTGGCCGGATATGGTAGTGACGTGCGTGCAATGGCGGACAGACACAAGTCGGGAAAGGGTGGTTCACTGGACTGGCTCCAATGCACTGACTGCAATGCACTGACTCCAGGTTGCGCCTGTCGGCGAAGAACCGCCCATGGTAGCAAACGCGCCAAAGCGGTGACTGTTGCACGACGGTGGTGCTTCGGAGCGGCGGAAAGCAGGCTGTGCAGCGCCGAGAGGGGAGGAGCGAGCCGTGGGGACCGTTCGTGGGGTGCTCTCGGCTGCCTTGCTGCTGGCGACCCGCAATCCGTACCGCACTTAATAGCGCAATGCGGGCCCTCCAGCCAGCAGGCAGGACCCTCACTAGTCAGCCAGCCCTCCCCCCCGCCGAGTCCGACCGCATCTCGTACGGTTCACCCCCCCTCCTGGCCGACACCCACCCAACTACCCACCCACGAAGGGCACTCCCTGCTGGGCGCATACGTGAGTGCGTTTCGTTGTGTTTCGTTCGGTGTGCACTGCACAGACCTTGACACAAACTACAAGCCTCGGAAACATAATGATGACACGTACGTGGTAGGCGATGGCGCGCAGCCAGTGCGCGCCCTCCCCCCTCCCCCCAGTTCTCCGGCATCATCTCAAAACGTCTGTTCTAAACGGTTTTTTTTGGCATCCACTGGTCTTCCTCGAAACCCTCCCTCTGGGACACCCATCGTCATCACCCTTGGTTTGTCAGCCGTGGATTCGCGGATTTATTTTTTAGCCCCCTCCCTACCCCTCTCCCTCCCTCCCGCCGCCACCACCAGCCCCCCCATGAAACACCCCTACGCTCTCGCCACGTGCTACCTTCACCGACTGACCCCCCATCCCCCCAGGATACGTCACGTTGGCATTGAGATTTGAGAAACCATTCCTGCCCCCCCCCGTACACCAGCCCTCGCCGAGCGGGTGGGTGTGCGCTGAGGCTCAGTTGTTGCTAGAACGGCATCACGCAGCGCCCGGTGCAGACGCCTGACCAAGCCGACCCCAGGCCCCATCGCTCTCCGCCACAACGACTGCTGACTGCGCCTACCGCCCTCACAGGCCCCGCACACCCAAACAGCGGTGCAGCAGCAGCGGTAGCAGCGGCAGTAGCAGAGGTGGTAGCGGCAATAGCGGCAGTAGTAGCAGGTGTTCGCCCGCCCCGCTCGCCCCCCACCCAGCTCCCACCATTCCACCACCACCGGATCCACCGCCACCGGATCCACCGCCAGACCGCCTAAGGCGACGGCGAACCGGCCATGTGTTTCATGTGTTCCGGAGCGGCCCCCATGCAGCCGCGTGTGCGGGTGCGGCCCCATGCGGCCCCATGCCGCCTCATGCCACCCTATGCCACCGCCAGCCGGCAGGTCGTCCCCAGTAGGTCGGTTGGGGTACGACACGACACGGCCTCCGGGGCCGCGCCTCCTGGCCCCGCCTCCTGGCCCCGCCTCCTGGCCCGGCAGGTCGCCGGAGCCGAGACAGCACCGCCCGAGGAGGGGAGGGGGTAGGGGGGGGTGTACGGGGGGGGCACCCGCGGCGTCCACTAGGTGGCGGCGCTGCGCATTACCTGCGTCAGGGGACAAACGGAGGTTGCGGTGGGCGGTGCGTAATGAGGTGGGCAGTGAGGTGGGCAGAGATGTGGTTAATGAGGTGGTTAATGAGGTGGTTAATGAGGTGGTTAATGAGGTGGTTAATGAGGTGGTTAATGAGGTGGTTAATGAGGTGGTTAATGAGGTGGTTAATGAGGTGGGTAATGAGGTGGGTAGAGAGGTGGGTAGAGAGGTGGGTAGAGAGGTGGGCGCTGGTCACGTTCTGCATGCAGTTGGGGCCGCCTCCGAGGTGGCGGTGTGGGGCGGTGTGCAGCCGAGCCCCAGAGCCAGCCCTCCGTCCCCCCGCCCTCCTCCTTCCCGCTGGTCGCCACCCGGCGCCACTCCCCTCATCCCCACAAAACACACAGATGGCCACCTGGTGCCCCATACCGTGTCCATCCCACCCCCACCCCCAACCCCGCTACCCACCCACCCGCACCCCCTTGACTCTCCCCCCCCACCCCCAGCCCCGACCAGGAACCGTCATTCGCAGTCCGGGAGGTGCCCCTCCCCCTCCCCTCCCCTCCCCCCCCGCCCAACCTCTGTATGTTAGGGTGTGTATAACGATTTTTCGGCATGGGAGGGTACAGGATAGCCTTACGATTACGATACTTCATGTTCCCCCAACGTCCCCGGAAGGAATGTTGTTTCCCGCACGGAGAAACGATCGAACCACCCTTCCCCCTCCCCCCCTCCCTCGGACACCGACCCGACGCGACCCGTCTCCCGCCGCTGCCCGCTTGAGCCACACGTACCGCAGCTCGTCTCCTGCTCTCTCGTCCCGCGGCTTCACCAGCTGCGTGTTCCGCTTGCGTGGCGCCCGCTGCGAGCCCTCACCCTGATGCGGCGCGACAGCAGTCCGGGGAGGCAAGGTGCGGCGGCTTTCGTGAGGAGGGGAGCTCCAGCAACCCGAGTACGGCAGTGCGGCAGGTGCCAAGTACGGCAGTGCGGCAGGTGCCAAGTACGGCAGTGCGGCAGGGCGCCAAGTGTGGCACAACCCCCCTCCCCGCCGCATCCCAAACCCTAAAACACCCGCCATCGTGTGCCGCATCCCCCCTCCCCCCCGGGCTCCCACGTCCTGTTTCCCCCCCCCCGCCACTCAACCTAGCCTGCCTCAGCCCCCGGGCCCCTAGCGCGCTCCTCTTGTCACTGCCCAACGTGCCTCCACCCCCGCCCGCCCGCCCCGACCCCAGCCCCGGTCCCAACCCCAGCCTCGGTCCCAGCCAGCCCCATCCAGCCGCCCCAGCCCCCCCGGCCCCACCTCTCCCCCCGTGGGCAGCTCCCGGAACAGCAGGTCCGCCTTCTGCTCCGTGACGCGCGTGTCCAGCAGGCTGAGGCCCAGCTGGTGCAGCGCCGTGTCCATTGTGTTGTAGGAGCTGGGGTTGGGGGTGGGTGGGGGGGTTGGGGGGGGCATAAGATAACAGGGTTTTGTTTGGGGGGCGGGGGGGAGCGGGGGGCCGCGTGTAAGGGTGCAGGGGGGAGGGGAGCGGGGGGTTGCGAAATAGAACCGGTTGGTCGACGTGGGAAGTGTAGGGTTAAGGTGCAGAGGCTTCGGACACGTGGTCGAGTGCGCATGCTGGCGCACTTGGATGGACTGCCGAGAAACCTGTGGAGGCGACCCGTCGGCGGCTGGTTAAGGGAAGGGAAACAAAGGGATGTGAGGGACAAACGGTAGCGTGCGAAGGAGCGTACAGTGGAGGACCAGGGCAGCGAAGCAGGACATGGTGAGGCGGGTGAGGCGGTGACGCCCCGCTCCGGCCCGGCCGGGCGGGGGGGGGGTTGAAGTGCCTCCAGCCATGACTTCCTTTTCATCTGTCGGTGCCCGTGTATCCTCTCTAGCCCACCCCCAGCGCACTCTCCGCTCTTCTCTATGTTGGTTGATGCACATATGCCTACGCTATCAGTGGGCCCCCCCCGCCCCGCCTGTGCCGTTTCCACAGGCTTCCTACGTACGCTGCATCCCCCTCCTCCTCCGTCTCCTATGTCTTCTAACCGAGTCTTCTCCCCCCCCTTTTCGGCCCCCCCCAACCGGCATGCGCCTCGAAACGTCATTTCTAAACGGTTTTTCTCGCATGCACGGGTCTTCCTCGCAACCCCCCTCACCGGATGAGGTCCTGCACCTGCGCCTCCTACGTGGTGTATGGGTCTCCTCCCCCTCCCTCACCGGCTACAGGAAGGCTATGCACCCGTTACATTTCCCCAGACGCGTTACCGGTCCTTTTATTGTAAACCCCCTCACCAGATGATGTCCAGTACCTCCGCCTCCTATGTCTTCTCCCCCTCTGCCGCCCCCCTGCCCCCCCCCCCCTCACCGGATGATGTCCAGTACCTCCGCCTCCTATGTCTTCTCCCCCCTCTGCCGCCCCCCTGCCCCCCCCCTCACCAGATGATGTCCAGTACCTCCGCCTCCTACGTCTTCTCCCCCCTCTGCCGCCCCCCTGCCCCCCCCTCACCGGATGATGTCCAGTACCTCCGCCTCCTATGTCTTCTCCCCCCTGCTGCCCCCCCCCTGCTGCCCCCCCCCCTCACCGGATGATGTCCAGTACCTCCGCCTCCTATGTCTTCTCCCCCCTCTGCCGCCCCCCTGCCCCCCCCCCCCTCACCGGATGATGTCCAGTACCTCCGCCTCCTACGTCTTCTCCCCCCTCTGGCCCCCCCCCCTGGCGCCCCCCCTCACCGGATGATGTCCAGCACCTCCGCCGGGATCCTGCTCCTCGCCGCCTTGCTGAACGCCACGTGGCGGCCGTCCGCGGTGGCTAGCGCCGCCAGGGACTGGTCGCGGCGCGAGGAGGAGCGCTGCTGGGCGCGAGTGGCGCAGCGCACAAACTCCGCGCCCACGCCGGTGTTGGCTGCAGGGAACAGCCGCCGCGGCGGGGGTATAAGGAAATCCGTGAATCCACGTTAGGAAGTTTAGGGGGGTGGGTGGAAGGGGGAGTGAGGGTGTGTTTCGGGTTTTAGGGGTGGGTGTTGGGGGTTGGGAAGGGGGATGGTGAGAAGACTGTGTGTGTGTGGGGGGGTCATGTGTGGTTTGCGGGTTGCGACACGTGAAGACGAAAGGACACTGGTAGTGTGGTGGTGTTGATGACGGTTTTGGGGGTGTTTGATGGTGTTGGTGTTGGTGTCGGTGTTGGTCCATGGGAAAGTGGTGCGAGGGGTTGCCGGTGTTTCAAATAGTACGGCATTGAACGCAACGCGGCGGGGGTGGGGAGGTGGGGAGGAGGAGGGCGTGGTGGTGCTGCTGCTGGTGTGGGTGGATTGGGTCGGAAGGGTGCCACGGCGCCCGCCCCCCCGCGGTGCCTACCCCCCCCCAGCGGCATGAGCCCCCTGCACCCCCCACCCCCACCCTCACGGGTCTTCCTCGAACCCCCACCCCCACGTCTGTTCTAAACGGTTTTTTCGGGCATCCACGGGTCTTCCCCGAACCCCCATCCCAACGTCTGTTCTAAACGGTTCTTTCGGGCATCCACGGGTCTTCCCCGACCCCCCCCCCCACCTATCCGCTTGAACTCGGGATCCAGCTGGTTCCCGAAGGCGTCCAGCGACGGCACTGTGAGCCGGCTGGCGAGGCGCCTGGCGGTGGGGAACAACACGCGAGGTAAGGTGGTGGTTGCGGGTTAGTTGGGGGTGGTTAGTTGGGTGGTTGGGACAGAGGGGGCAACTGCCCGCAGGCACCCGCGTGGCAGCAAGAGGTTGTGGGCCGGAGGGTTAGTTGGGTCCTGGATGGACTGGGCGGGCTAGGGAAGTTCCGCAGTCGGGGGGAAGAGGAGCTGGCTTTACCACCGATAGCGGCGGCAGCAGCAACAGTGGCGGCAGTAGCGGCAGCAGCAGCAACAGCCGCGTCACGTCATATGTTGTTCAGCGCTCAACCAAAGAGCCAGCAGCCAGGGAGGGCCCACCCCACTACGGGTCTTCCTCGAAACCCCACTACTCCTCGGTATCCGATAGTGAGTAGTGCCTAGGGAGATGGCAGGGAGACCAGTGTAACCCGGGGGCAGGTGGTGGAGGGAGGGTGCAGGCCGCCATCTTTAAGCCCCCCGCGAGGCCCCTCCGCTGCTGCCCCTCCGGAACACCCTTGCACGGCCCCTCCCAACGAAACCCAATGCGCACGGCCCCCCTCCACCCGGCCCCCCCCCACACCCCAGTTCTCCAGCATGCACCTAAAAACGTCTGTTCTAAACGGTTTTTCTCGCATCCACGGGTCTTCCTCACCCCCCCCCCACACACACACCTCCTCTTCTCAGTGGCCTCCTTCGTCCCGTCGGTGCCCTGCGAGTGCAGGTGGAGGGCGGCTCAGCAGCAGCAGAGGAGGACCAGCAGGGTGGAGGCAGGTGCAACGGCCCAGGGGGCTTACTCTCATATCCCCCCAATCCCCACTCCCCCCCACTCCACCCGCGGGGTCCTCACTCCCGTTAGTCTAGCCGCCGCCGATTTCGCTTAGCCGCCGAAGGTCGACATACGACCTCCGTCTTTTCCTCACCCAAGTTCTCCAGCATGCGTCCCAAAACGTCTGTCCTAAACGGTTTTTCTCGCATCTTCGGGCCTTCCTCGAAACCCCCACCCCACCCCAGCTTGCGTTCCTACGCTGCCCCGCCCCCCCCCACCTCGGCAGCGGACTCCAGCCCGGAACCTTGCTCCGCGGCTCCGGAACCCTCCTGCTGCTGCTGCTGCTCGTCCTGGGTTGTATCCGCCACCGCCGCCTCGCTCACAAGCACACCCTCACCCCCACCGCCCGACGTGGACTCCGCGTCCACCTGCTGCTGCTGTCCCTGCTGCTGTCCCTGCTGCTGCGCGGAGTCGTCTGCCTGCATGAGCCGCCTCCGGGCAGCATGGGCACCCAGAGCGTCGTCAATCGAGCCCCTGCAGCGGCGGCGGCGGCGGCAGCAGCAGCGGGAGCAGCGGGAGCAGCGGTGCAAGCATAGGGCACAGTCGGGATGAGGTCGGTGCAGGGGTCGGGTCAGCAACCGCCGGCCCAGCCTGTGGGTTGTCCTTGCTTCCCGGCCGATGGACAATCCGTATGTGAAGGGGGGCCCAGGGGCAGGCAGCAGGGGCAGGCAGCAGGGGCGGGCAGCAGGGGCAGACAGCAGGGGCAGGGGCAGACAGCGGGGGCAGGAAACACCCCCCTCCCGGCTCCTGGCCGCAACCCGCAAAGGCACGCGTCCTCCCCCCCAGCTCACGTTGCGCCCAGTCCCAGGCCGCCCATGCTCTCCGGCAGCTGGTCCCGCATCGCCGCCAGCTTCTCCTGTTGGAGTGTGTGTTTGTGTGTGTTTGTGTGTGTGTGTGTGTGTGTGCGTTGGGGGGGGGCGGGGTGGCGAGGGAGGGGAGAGGGTTTAGGGGCTGCAACGGAGAGGGGCTGGGCTGGGTGGTTGGAGGGCGAGGGGCTTCGCGACCAGGGGGAAGGTAGCCCCGGCTTCGAGCCGGGTTTAGGGGTCGGGTTTCAGGGTTCGGGTTTTAGGGTTCGGGTTTAAGAGTTTTAGGGTTTGAGGGTTTGGGACCCGGGTGGCCATCACGACACACGCACACGACTGATACACAGTGCGCTGGCAGCACCATGTCACGTGGCCCCCGCCCCCTTGCCACAGAGCGCGCCAGGAGCTGGCCAGGTGGCGTGCCGGTAGTGGAACCAGCCAGGACGTACAGGGGTAGTGGGCCCCCCTGCCGAGCCGAGCATTTTCGCCGCCTGTCTGTACCGGTGCCGCGAGACAAACACCCCCACCCCCCACCCCCAGGCACCCACACCCACACACGAGGAACCGGTCTTACACCGCCAGGTCACGTCGCTCCTTTCCTTTCCTTGGACGCTGCCACCACTACCTAGATGTCGCCTCTACCCCGCCGGCAGCCGGCCCGCTTCCTCCGCTGCCTCGCAGGTTACGTTTCCTTTCCTTTCGGCATCTACTCAGCCGGTAATGGTACACAGCCCCTATCGCTCCTCCGCCTCCCCCCCACCGGACCGCCGGCCGGTTTCCTCACTTTCCGTGGAGAGAGTCGCGTAGGGGCTTAGCGATAAGCGGACACATGAATGAATGAACGCTTTGTGGAACATTAACACACACACGAGATTTCTTTCGCGTCGAAGTTTAACAACACGCGAGGTTTCTTCCGCGGCTCAGAGCCCTATCGAAACGCGCTGCCGGGCCGGCGCCCACCTGCGCCTCGATGAGCTCGTTGCGGGCCGTGTCCACCCGGTTTCGGAGCATCTCCACTAGGCTGTCGTCGCCGTGGGCCTACCGGGGGGAGAGGCGGGGGGACGGGAGGCGGGGGGTAGTCGAGGACATGGTGGTGAGACGCGGGGGGGGGCGCGGGGGGGGGGTGAGGGGCAGACGAGGAGACCCGTGGTCTGAGACACGAGGTGAAGAGTACGCGCCGGGGGTAGGGGGGTTACAATAATATGACCGGTGACGCGACTGGGGAAATGTAGCGTGTGGGGGGCCATTCAGGCCGGGTACACAACGGGGGAAGGGGGGTTGGTACAGAAAAGGACCGGTTACTCAGGATGGGGGTGGCATACACACCGTTGACGCGAAAAGGACAGGACCGAAGCCCTAGCCTGCCTCACCGGCACAGCACGCCCCAGCATTCGCTCCACCTCTTCACGAGGGCCCCTTCCCTGGACTGCCTGACTAAGAACGTCTGACTCCTGCCAGCGGCCCCCCCCATACACACGCAGCGAAGCAGCCTCCGTCCCCCGCCCCTCCCACACGAACACGCAGCGCTCCCGGGAGGGGCCCGCGCTGCTGGTGCTGCTGGTGCCGCTGCCTGCTCTCACCCGCTGTGCATCCACTAGCTCCTTCTGGGAGCTCTGCAGCCGCCGGCGAGCCTGCAGTGGGGATTGCAAGGAAAACCCGTGTACGAAAGAGAAACCGCACGGGGGAGGGGGGGGGCAGTCAGCAGGGGTGGAGGAATGAGGTGGAGGAGTGGGGAAGAGTGGGGTGGGGCGAGGGCAAGGGAATTGCGAGGAAGGTGGGGAGAGCCAGGGCAGGGCAGACACGCAGCGTGAGCAACAGAACACGATCACTGCCATGCAACCACGCTCCCCCCCTCCCCGCAACCCAACAACCGCTTCCCAGCCGGCCCCCCTCCAGCGCCCACATAACCCTTCCCCCCCCCTCCCGCCGGCCGCCGCCGCCGGCCCCAAGCCATGAGGGGACACACACACACACACAGGCCCACAACCCCACAACCAAGCGCCCACCCCAGGGACGGCCGAAACGACCCACCGACCCACCGACCCAACACGCGCACCTCCCGGATGAGCTTGGCCAGCAGCTGCACCTTGGCGGCAGTGTCTCCCGCCCGGCCGCGCCCCCTGCCCTGCTCCTGCCCCTGCTCCTGCCCGTGGCCCGCTGCTTGCGAGTGGTCCGCTGCCGCCCGCCGCCTCACGCCCCCCCTGCCCGCAACGTCCTCGTCGCTGCCGGCGTAGGCGGCGCTGTCCACCGTGAGCCCCATGGACACCTGGCAGCCAGCCCGGGGGGGGGAGGGGAAGCGAGGGGGGAGGGAAGGGAGGGGGGAGCGAGGGGGGAGGGAAAGGGGGGGGAGGGGGCCAGGTAAGAGAGGAAACCCGTAGGTAGGAGGGGGAGGGTGCCCGCAGGGGCGGGTTGGATTTGCTGGTCGGAAGCTGTCCCCGCACTGCCCCCCCCCCCCAAACCCAAACTGCGGCCCCCCCAAAACCTAGGAACGAGGGGCGAGGGAGGTACGTGGCTTAAGATCTGGGGACACGCGCCTGTCCCGCCCCGTACAAGCACACCCCGGCCCGACGAGGGACTTGGGGGGTTGATGCGGCCGGACAAACCGAGGTGACTGCGCGCATGAAAGAGCCGAGCCAGGGCCGCCGAGCTCATACCCAGCAGCTCGGTCCACCCCACCCACCCACCCACCCCTGCGTCCTGTCCATTTCCTCGCTTTCCCCCACCCCCCCACCGCACCCCACCCCACCGCGTCCGTGTGTGCGGCCGGCCACCCTAGCCCACTAGCATTCGCGCGCGTCCCGGTGTCGGAAGGCCATGCACCCCACTACATTTCCCCAGTCGCGTTACCGGTTCTTTTTCTGTGACCCCACCGCACCCCACCTCGGCCCTCTCTTCCGCCCTCGGTCCTCGTACCCTCCGTCTCCACACCCCGCTACCCCCCCCTCCCCCCCGCCGGCCGGCCTACACGGTTGTCATCGCAACCCACCCACCCCCGCCCCGCCCCGCCATACGGGTTTCCCCGCATAGGGCCCCCACCCCCGCCCCGCCCCGCCATACGGGTTTCCCCGCATAGGGCCCCCACCCCCGCCCCGCCCCGCCATACGGGTTTCCCCGCATAAGGCCCCCGCCCAGCCCCACCAGCGCCGACGCCGCCGACTCGTACAGCCGGTCGGTGGTGCCCACGTGGGTGAACCGCCGTATCCGCGCCTGCGCCACCCCCAGCAGCTGGCTCCGCAGGGTTTCGGAGCTGTGCAGGCAGGAGCGGAAGGAGCCGGCGTCGCCCCAGTGGGAGTAGTTGGTGATACCCAGGACCTGCCGGGGGGCGTCGGTTTGGTTGGGTTTGGTTGGGTTTGGTTAGGTTTGGTTGGGTTTGGATGGGATATGTGCGGGTCTGGTTGGGTCTGGTTGGGTTAAGTGTGGGCTTGGTTGGGTTTGGTTGGATTATTTGCGGATTTGGGTGGGTTTGTGTGGGCGTCATTGTAGTAGCGTGTGCGGGGAGTGGGATAGCTCCCCCGCCCCAGAGCTTCCCCAGCCGGTGCTGTGCAAGGCGGTCGGTACAGCCTGCGCCTCGCCTCCTCCTTCCATCCACCCCCACTCGCCTCCACATCTCCCCCCCTGTACAGCTTCCCTATAACTCCACCTGGAAGGTAGCCCCCCCGTACAGGTACTCCCCCCCCCGTACAGGTACTTCCCGTACAGGTACTTCCCCCCCGTACAGGTACCCCCCCCTACAGGTACTTCCTCCCCCGTACAGGTACTTCCTCCCCCGTACAGGTACTCCCTCCCCCGTACAGGTTTCCTCCTCTCCCCCACCTGGAAGGTAGCCCCGTTGTGGAGCAGCTCCGTCGCTATTGGGTGCTGCGCGAAATCCTGTTGTGTGGGTGTACGAAAGGGCGGAGTGGAGAGAACAAACGGTTAACGGTTAACGGTTAATCCACAACGCAGAGGGGCAGGTCCGCAGT
Organism: Yamagishiella unicocca; assembly: GCA_003116995.1. NCBI lineage: Eukaryota > Viridiplantae > Chlorophyta > Chlorophyceae > Chlamydomonadales > Volvocaceae > Yamagishiella > Yamagishiella unicocca. The sequence goes on from BDSL01000047.1 coordinate 450,986, forward strand.
GCAGGCGGACGGCCGGCAGGAGGGCAGACGAGGGGCGAGGGAAGAGCAGATGAACGGTGGGTGCAATAAGGGGTGCGGTGAGGGGCTGTCCCGACAGCTGCCTTCCACTCCCAACCCGCCACAGCCGCTGCGACCGCGCCCCTCACCGCAGCGGCTGCGGCGGGTTGGGAGTGGAAGGCAGCTGTCGGGACAGCACAAAGGAAAGGAAAGGAGAGGAAACGAAACCCCGGCCCGACGCCCCGTGTCCCGCCCGCCCCGGACCCACCTTGAGGCTCATGACCAGCTCGTTGTCGTACGGGTCCATCATCGGCAGCACGCCGCCGCCCAGCGCCGCCTCCTCGGCAGTGATGTTCCACTTGGACGCATTGAGGGCCTTATTGTAGAACCACCGCTCGCCGTCCTGCTCCACCTCCACCCAGCGACCTGACGTGCGGCGGCGGCGTGGCGAATGGTGGGGGGGCCGGGGCGAGGAGACCATTGGACGGAGGGGGGGTACATGTGCGCTTGTGTGTGTGTGTGTAAGTGCCTGTCCCAAACCCCTCCGTGTGTGAGCCTGCACCACCTGTGTGGCTCAGGTCCCCTTCTGAGCTGCTCCCCCTCCGACAGCCCACTGCTGTCCCTCCGCTGCTGCCCCTCCGCCGCTCTCCCGCACAGCCCCACGTGCTCACGTGCCCCGCGTCCCGCGGCGCCACGAGGTGCTCGCGCCGCCGCCGCCGCTGCTGCCTGGTCGCATGTGCTGCCAGCTCACCGCTCAGCAGCGTGATCCCCCCCCGGACACGGATCTGGGCGCGGATTCTCTTATCAACCCCCCCTGGACACGGATCTGGGCGCTCGCCGCCGCAGACCCAGCGGCTACTTCAACAAGCGACACGAGCGGCAGCCTCCAGGAGCCCCCCCCCTTCAAGCAGCCCCCCCTTCTTCAAGCAGCCTCCAGCAACCCCTTCGCTTGGCGTCGAGTGCGCCACAACAGCAAGGCGCGGCAGCGGCGACGACGGCGCCCCGATGCCCGCCCCGACGTACTTGCGGGGCCTTGAAGCCTCACCGCAGTCGAACTGCCGAAGGCGCTGATCTGTTAGCTATGAGGGCTGGTACGGTCCGTGATCCGTACGTATGCCGTACCGCCGAGGTTGCAACCGAGGCCCAGTTCGTCCCCTCCCGCCCTGGCCCCCTGTCATCGCAAGCAGCTACCAGCAGCTACCAGCAGCTACTAGCAGCTACTAGCAGCTTCCCATCTGGATCCGAGGGTAGGGCTCCCCGTGTCCCTCGCCAGAGTCAGGCGCCGGGCAGCGCCGTCCACCTCCTATTGCCAGCCGGGCCCAACTCCCCGTACTGAGGTGTTCAGGTGCCCCCCCCCCCCGTTGGTCCGCCGTGGATTCTCGGATTCTCTTATCAAACCCCTTCCCCCCCGTGCTGCGGTGGTGAGGTCCCCCCCCCCCTGCTGCGGTGGGCCCCCCCCGTGCTGCGGTGGTGAGGTGCTGGCCGTGTGGGTGGATGCTGCGGGCCCCGTGTGGTGCAGTATTTGAGGGCACAGTGACCGGCAGCCCGAGTTGCGGGGTACCGGCGCCCACCCACCTTCCGGGGGCTGCGGAACCGCTAGTGCCGCCTCCACCTGGTGGGTGGTGGGCGTGGGGGCAGCAACAGAGCGCGGGGGGCAGCGGGCAGGGGAGGGCGCAGCGGGCAGGGGAGGGTGTACGGGTTTGCGTGGGGGCTAATGATACGCAGGGTGGGGGCAACGGCGTGGCCAGAACGATGCGCACGCTGTGGGTTGGGGGTTGGTGGGCAAGGCGGGTGAGGTGGGTCGAGGTGGTGCGCGGGCCGTTCGACGAGGGGAATAGGCTTTGTAGCTGCCAGCGGTTAACAACTGCGGTGGACAGTGCAGTTCCTGCTCGTCGTGTAGGCTCTACAGCACGGTTACCGACACGAGCTGGCGCCAGCGCACACACCCACAAGCACCCACACCCATACCCACACACGCACACACCGCCGCTGGCCGGCCAAAACCGTGTGACCATGCCGTTCGCACGCCAGCAACTTTCATGGCGAGAACGGAGTGTACCGCTGCGCCCGCTTCGGAGTGCCCAGAATGCGCGCCGAATTCGTCACTGACCGCGCCATGTACACAGCAGCGCGGTTCCCTGATACACACCTTTGGCTTCATATCATCCGCGAAAAATGGCACTAGGTAAGACCATGGCCAGACGTCCTCAGTGGCGATCCTGCCAATCTTCTTGCGGATGGGCTTAGACCGTTTCACGGTCCTGGACGCGACTTCGACTGCAAACTCGTATGCTGAAAGAAAGCGATCTAGAGGATCGCGGAGCTGCGTGAGGACGGCTGCGTCCGGTGGCAGCATGGACACGACGCTGAAGTCATCGTGCGAAGAGAGGAGAAAGCAGTTCGGCGTGCTCATATTTGACAGCCGTAAGTGGTCGTAGGCCTTCGGACATCTCCGCGCTGGGTGCACACCCATTTTCAGCAGACAGCTGTGAAACGTTCGCCCAGCAGTTCGCGGGACGTGTAGGAAATAAAGCAAGTTCGATCCCGTGTATGGCATAGCCTCCTTGTGATGCTTTTCAAGGTAGTGATCGGTAAGAGCCTGGCATTCGTCTGTGGACTGGCCGCGCGAAGGTACTAGGCCTACGCACACCGCCACAAGCAATAACAATAGCGTGGGGGCGTTGACGTGCATTGTAAAGTGTACTTGCATCTACGCAACAAGTTAATGATTCCAAAGGCCGGGGCCGATTAAGCCTTCCGGTGGAAGTTCGTTGCACGGGCCCGTCCGACTGTCGTTGCCTCGTTGGGACTCATACTGGCTCACACAATCGGTACAACGCTTGATCTACGGATTACCATTTGTTACGTATACGTTCAATAAGCAATGAAACAGTCATCTCCGAGAATTCAAATCGTCGTTCGTTGAGCACTCCCGCAATCATGCTAGGCTGGGCCGGGTTCCGGCCGCCCTCCCGACCTTGGGTCAAAAGAACCGCAAGAGTCGCTAACCTAATTCCACCAGGGGATCCCGATGCGATCAAAAATAAAGTACCCGTCCTGAAAAAACGAGTAAGAAGTGAGTACTCATCCTACCCCTCCGCCAAGGTCCCGCCTCCTGCCACGTCCCGCCAGCCTGGAAGCCTGCACGCCCACAGCACAAGAGCTGCTCCCACCCAACTCCTCCTGCGCGGCTTGACAACCACCTGAACACCTCCTATCTCACCCAGGTCACGGATTTCCTTGAAAGTTACCGCCGCAGCAAGTATTAGGCGGCATGGGCTTGCAGATGATCTGTTCGTAATACCCGTAGTTCCACACCTTGGGATTGGTTCTGTCCCACAGAGCCGGGCAAGGCGACCCCAGCACCTGCCAGGGGGAGGGAGGTCCGGCAGGCCGCACTTAGTGCGGAGCACCAGCACGAGCACCAGCACCAACGAGGCCAGGCGGGAGAGCATGGAGGCCTGCCAACGCCGCGGGATGACACTGCCATTGGGCGATCAAACCATGGACTTGGAAGGAAGACAACAACGGACAGCGCTCCGGACTCTGAACAGTACAAGAAATAGCTATCGCATCCCTTCAAACACTATGTTTCAGTCATCAACGAAACCACAATTACGAAAACCACAGCGGCGGCCCCGTCACGGGGCTCCCCCAGCCCACCTGGTCCAGCAGGTAGCCTATGAATCGGAAGGTGTTCATGGCGTCGAAGTGCCAGTCGAACAGGGGCACCTGGCGGCAGGCACGTGGTGGGGTGCGTGGGTTGGGGGGGAATGTTGCGGGGCAAACATGTGTGGGCGGCACGTGGACGGGTGTTGCGGTAACTGTGTGTTTTATACATGCGGTAACTGTGTGTGTGGGGGGGGGAGAGGGCGGAGGGGTCCGGGGCGAATGAGAGGATAGCCCGGAGGGTCGGGGGAGGGGCCGGAGGGGGCCTAGGGAGGGGCAGCAGCCAGGGTAGGGTGAACGGAAGGCGTGGGTGTGTGGATTGGAGGGCGGGAGGCTGGCGATAGGGCGGTGGAAAGGCTTGGGAGGGCCTGGCGGGCGTGGGGCACGGACCGGGCAGGACCGGGCAGGGCAGGGCATCTGCAGGTGGGCCTGCATCCTTCCCCACCCAGACACACCCTCAGACACCTGTCTCCTGCCTGCGGCGCCCCCCCCCACCATTTGCTTGGTGTACACGTTCTTGAACTGCCCGCCGGTGCACTCGTCGCAGTTGGGTTTGAGGCCCCACCGCCGAGTGGGCGAGTTGGGCCGCCGGTCGTCGAAGACCAGCGTGGCGTTGAAAGCCGCAAATGCCTGCAGCCAGCCAGCCAGTCAGCAGCAGGAGCAGCAGCATCAGGAGCAGGCGGGTGGCGTATGTCTACAGCCCGAGCAGCAGGGTCGGTTGCATTCGAGCTTGGCAAAACCAAAAACCCCAAAGCCAAAGGCCCAAACCAGTCTGTGCTCGCGACAACAACACACTTGTCGCAGCCGCAGCATCAGCACGTGAAGGTGAGTAACTCACGTACGGGCTTCCGTGTGGCTGGGTTATAGGGTTCCCCCCACACCCGAACCCCCACCCTTCCGCCGCGGCTGGGACTAGAAAGCTAACTCCCGGCAAGGCCACCACGTGACCCTCATTCCCGCCCGGAGCCCTCGCAAAACATATCCGCCAGAGACCAGGGGTTCAAACGCACGTCGGGCAACCTCGCACACCAGCCGCTGCCTGGCCGCTTCGCACTTCGCACTTCGCCGCACGCGGATGTGGGTGTGGTGCAGGCAAGGCAAGGCAAGGCAGCCCTGAAGCGGGAGTGCGTCGCGGATTGGGGGCGCCGGGGACCGCATGCTGCCATCATTCGCCGCGGAGTTAGCCAGCCAGCCTCCACCCCCGCGCACGTGTCCTCCTCCTCCGCACGCGCTTCCTTCCGCATCCCGCCACTCGGCCCCCCAGCCCCCTCACCCACCGCCGCCACCGCTGTCTCATCCAGCAACGAGCTAGCCTGCGGCAGGCGTGGCGTTGGCGGGAGAGCGAGGGGAGGGTTGGAGGGAGAGCGCGGGAAGGGAACCAACTGTTGAAAGGAAAAAAGACACCTACCGGCACCTGCCGACCGTTGGTGTAGGCGGGGGGGGGGCCAGGGGGAGTGTGTTTGGCAGAATATGCGCGGCTTGGAACCGCGCAAGGGTAACGGATACGTCCAGGGGGGGTTTGCAGAAAAAGAACCGTTTACTCGACGCGAGTAGTGTAGTTGGCACGTAGACATCGGACGCCTGGTTGCGCGCACATGCTGGCGGACGTGGATTGAGTGTCGAGAAATGCCCGTCCAGGGGGGGAGGGGGCCAAGGACGTGAGGAGGCGCCTGCTGTCCCTCCTCACCGCTCCTCGACAGCTAACTCATCCCCCAGTCCCGAGCTAGCTGCGTCCTCTCTTCAGCCGCTCCTCCGGACCACCGTCTTCATCGCCCTTGGTTTGTCGGCCGTGGATTCGCGGCGTATCCTTTACACCCTTCAGCCCCCCCCGGGTTCTTCTCGAACCCCTCAGCCCCTCAGTCGGGTACACGGGTTCCTTCGCCACTCCCCTCAGCCCTCAAACGCATGTCGAAGGCGGGTCTCCACCTAGGCTTCCGACGCGTCCTGCCGGGGTCGGCAAATACACGTTTGGACGGCGCCCCCTACGCCCGAATGAAGGGGGGGCTGGGCTGGACCGGGCACCTCCGCCCCCTCCCCTTCCTCTCTACGCCTTCGCCCCACCAAGGCACCCCCCTATGCCGCCCTCACGCTCGCACCCCCCCCATCCATACTTGGCTACAGCCAACGTGGCCTATTGGCCTATTACTACACCTCAGCCGTGTCTCTGTTCCTGCTCTTTGGCGCGCCACTCCGCTGGACCGTCACCTTCACCGCCCTCGGTTTGTCGGCCGTGGATTCGCGGATGCTCTTATCAACTCCCCCACCCGCCCCCCTCCGGACCCCGCCTCTCACCAGCTGCGTGAAGCCGTCCACGTACTGCTTGGCTACGTTGTGGTCCAAGAGCTCTTTCTGAGTGGCAGCCGTGCGGGGGCGGGGGAGGTCGACATGAGGGAAGCACGTCGTGATGCCGGTGAGGGTGTGGGGTGTGTGAGGGGGGTCAGTGTGGGGTGTGTGAGGGGGGTCAGTGTGGGGTGTGTGAGGGGGGTCAGTGTGGGGTGTGTGAGGGGGGTCAGTGTGGGGTGTGTGAGGGGGGTCAGTGTGGGGTGTGTGAGGGGGGTCAGTGTGGGGTGTGTGAGGGGGGTCAGTGTGGGGTGTGTGAGGGGGGTCAGTGTGGGGTGTGTGAGGGGGGTCAGTGTGGGGTGTGTGAGGGGGGTCAGTGTGGGGTGTGTGAGGGGGGTCAGTGTGGGGTGTGTGAGGGGGGTCAGTGTGGGGTGTGTGAGGGGGGTCAGTGTGGGGTGTGTGAGGGGGGTCAGTGTGGGGTGTGTGAGGGGGGTCAGTGTGGGGTGTGTGAGGGGGTCAGTGTGGGGTGTGTGAGGGGGGTCAGTGTGGGGTGTGTGAGGGGGGTCAGTGTGGGGTGTGTGAGGGGGGTCAGTGTGGGGTGTGTGAGGGGGGTCAGTGTGGGGTGTGTGAGGGGGGTCAGTGTGGGGTGTGTGAGGGGGGTCAGTGTGGGGTGTGTGAGGGGGGTCAGTGTGGGGTGTGTGAGGGGGGTCAGTGTGGGGGGGCATACAGACCCGGTTACCCGGCGGGGGGTTGGGGGGTTCGAGGGGGGTTGGGGGGGTAGTGGAACGATTGGGGCCGCGGGCCGGCCGTCAGGTCCGATGGCGTGGGTGAAGGACGACCGTATCGCTCGGCGGGTCACGGTGGTGGTGGTGGTGGTGGCGGTGGAGGACATTGGCTCCGCCTACTGCCCGTTTTACCATTTTGATCGCTTCACCGTTTTGAACGTACGATAAGCCACGTTTTCCCCTCTTTGTCCGTGTGGCAGGGGCAACTAGACACATCAGGGCAGCGGTAGGAGGAGGGCACCTGATTCCTCCTGCCCCTCCTCCTGACCCGCCTCTACAGCCGCCGCTATAAACACGCCTCTACAGCCGCCGCTACAAACACGCCGCTGCAACCGTCGCTACAGGGACGCAGCTACAGCCGCCGCCGCGCGCCCCGTCAGCTTCACGCCTCACAATCTGCCACTCGCTCTTGGCCTTGGTGAAGCTGGCGCAGAGCCACGCGGGCAGGGCGCCCAGGGAGGTGACGCTGGCGTCCGGGCTGATCGGGTCGCCGCAGGACACGTTGCCGACTAGGTTGGGCAGGTAGGCGCTGGGGCAGGAGCAGGTGTTGTTCTGAGGGGTTGTGGCGGGGGGGGGACAGGAGGGGGCCGAGGAAGGAGCCCGGGGGGTCCTGATCAGGCACTGCATCGTCAGGTTGGCGGTGGGGCAGCCAGGTGGACGGAAATGGATCTCGCGGTAGAGGGCAGGGAATGGTAAGGCGGGGGGCGGGGGCAGGATTCTCGCGGGTGCAGCACTCAGTCAGGATGTGTTTTGGTGTAACCGAACATGTCTTGGCCGTACATGTACAGCAAATCTCTAAACGATGTACGACAGGTCTGCCATAGCATGGTCACAGAATTACCCTAACATGCCGTATTCGAGCCGTCCATCACCAATAATGGCCCCGCAGGGGCCGGCTACTAGGGGTCTTCGGCCCCCATACTTCTCGAAGCATTTACCCCCACGCCGTACCCACCCCCTTCACGCCGTACAGTCCGCAGCTGATGCACTCCCCGCCGAACCGCGGCCCCAGCACCGTGCCGGCGCCGGGGCAGGTCGTCTCGCGGAAAGAGGTCAGGTTGTAGGACGTGAGCGGCGGCGCGGTGAAGGGCAGCTCGTTCTGGTTGGCGGGCTGGGAGGCCACGGTGCGCAGGCGGCGCAGGCACTCCTTGTGGGCGGGCAGGAGGAGGAGGAGGGTGGCAGCAACGGGGGGGGGGTGCCCGGCGCAGGGAGCGGTCGTGGTGGTAGGGAGCCGCCCCGAGATGCCACGGGAAATGGTGGGAACGGTGCGCGTGCGCAGTGGGCGATGACTCCGTTTCATTGATCGAGGACTTGGGTTCAGGTATTTAGGTTGTTTTCAACGCGGTAGTCGCCACGCCGCCACCACGCCTTCCCCCGCCACCAGAGCGACGATGGGCTGACCCTAAACCCTGGCAGCCAGTCAGCCGGCCGGTACGAACTGGGGCGGAACTGGTGCGCCGTGCGCCCCTTTCTTGCCCTCCTCCTACGCACTCCCACTCCCCTGCGCTTCAATACATGTGCCCCCCCCGCCCCGTGGCATCCACGGGTCTTCCTCGAAAGCCCCGCCCCGTGAATTTGCGGATTATCCTTTACCCCCCGCCCCGCCTTCTATCCTCCATCTCCTATGTCGTGTAACCCGGTCATCTCACCACCACCCTCCCCCCGCCCCGCCCCACACAAAACGTTGTTACAAAGCTGGTCCTATCGTTTCCTCCGGTTCCGGTTCGCGGGCTTCCTCTCAACCCTCCACATCACCCTCCCATACAACCCCACCCTCCCGATACACTCCCATCCTCCACTGCTCGCTGCGGCGGTTTGAACGTACGGCACGTTACCTTTCCTACGGCACGTTGCCCTTCCTACGGCACGCTACCTTGCCTACGGCACGTTACCTTGCCTACGGCACGTTGGCCTTCCTATGGCACGTTACGTTTCCTACGGCACGTTACCTTTCCTACACCCCCCCTGACTCACCGACACGCTGGTTGTGGAGTTCACCTGCGGCCCCAGCCCCTGCTTCCTGGACTCGGCGCAAGCATCAAACATGGTGCCCATGTACGGCACGATGGTGTTCCTGCACGACAGAGAAGGCCGCCGGAACGTTGCGTTTCGGGTGGGCCACGACGTGCAATCCCGGGTGATGGAGACCCGTGTGCAGGAGACACGGCCTTGCAAGCTGGCCGGCGGTCCAGGGAGGGCACCGCTGGATGGCCACCTTTCCCCGGCTTCGCCGCCGAACTGTATACGGCCTCCGACTTTAATTTTTCGACCAAGTTCACCGGCATGCATCTCGAAACGTCCGTACTAAACGGTTTTCCTTCGTACACGGGTTTTCCTTGCACCCCCGGCTTCACCGTCCAGCTCGTCTGCCCCACCTGCCAGCTGTTTGGCCCGCACCCACCTCCCTTCCGACCACCCCCCCTACACCCCGGTTCTTTATGAATCCTTTTATTGTAACCCCCCCCTACACCCCCATGGGACCTGACCGGTTCCAGCTGCGGCCAGGAGCACACGTGACCCTTTCAGCGGGGTCCGGAGGCCAGGTTGCCGCACGCACATACGTTAGCTAACCTGCCGATCCCCACGCCGCATGTGGCAAGTTCCGCACCGGCACCGGTCCGCCTCATACACACATTCACCCCCACGTCAACACCCCGCAGCCCCCTGACCTGAGTGGGCAAGCGGCGCCGTACTTGTCGCCGCGCACCGAGAACAGCAGCGTCTCAATTTCGTTGGTCGCGTTGCCGTACGTCCCGACGGTGTACGTGATGGGAGCGATCCAGACGATGGGGGTGGCGTTGTTGCTGAAGAGCATGGACGCAGGACCCGCAGGCGGCGGCGGCGGCGACGGCGACGGCGACGCGGCGGGCGGCGTCGGCGGGGGCCGCGGCGAGGTGTTGTTCAACCGCGGCGGCGACGGCGGCCCTGGCGACGGCGGCGGCGGCGGCGGCCAGGGCACCTCCACGGCCGGCGGCGGCGGCGGATTAGTCACTTGTATGGTCATCTGGTACCGGGTGTTTGCCTTCCAGGCGCCTGCGCGGCGCACAAGTAGCGGTGGGGGAAGGCACGCGTCCGAGGGGGGGGGCATAAGCGCAGGCCTTATGATGCCTTGCACCGTACGGCTTTGCTTTGTAGTTTACAGAGGTCGGGTTTTGGAGGATTGGAATGAGCTGCTTGGACGCGTGAGGGAGGGAGGGCCGGTGAGAGGGGTGCGAGGGGTGTTTGGGAGGGGAGTTTGGTGGTTGGTGGTCACGCGGAGTTGCGCTGTTTGCGTTGTGCGGGAGGGGTCCAGGGAGGGGGTGGGAAGGCTGCACGAGTGGCGGGCGGAGGAAGGGGCGGACTGGGGGACCAGGAGGCCCACAACGGCGTGTGAGCGGCGAGTGTCTGGATGTGCAATGGTTCTGCGCTGCTGCTGGTGATGTTGACATGCCACCTTACCCGTAAGCAAGAAACAGTTGCCTGTAAATTCGCTGCCCCCAGGCGGATCGGCGGGATTAACGGAGAAGTTGACCATGCCGCGGATGGGGGTGCCCTGCTGGTCAACGACAAGGTCGTCGTACCTACAGAGGATGAGTACGTGAAGGTGTGCGTCTCGATAATGCGTGCGGGTGCAAATCCAGTTGTCTATCCTTAGCGGGGTTGGTAAAGGGTGAGGCGAAGGGCCCGCGGGGACAGCCGCTTGGCAACAGGAAACGATAGGTGACGTTGCCGGAGGCACAGCTGACGGAGGCTGCCGACGGGTCGCCGTCCCACCCTGTGCCCACCTCTGCAGTAAGTAGCTTTGGGCGTAGAAGGGGTCCGTTCCGAATACCTCGTAGACCGTTGACACCTCCAGACTGTCCAGGTAATAGCCAGTCGACGAGAAGAAAGCTGAGCTCGCGAAAGGGTTCGACGGCGATACTACCGTCGTTTCCGTGACAGAGAATATGCTGCCACCCTCAGAGAGCCTCACAACGCGTAAGGTTTGCGTGTCGACAAGGAAGTCGACGCTGGTGAAGCAGAACAACATCGATTGCGGGCCGACAAATCGTGGAGTGCTGAACTCCATAGTAATCTGGTTCGTGTCGTTGTATGCAACGCTGCTAAGTAGCAGAATGCGGCACATAAGTCCCGTGAGCGAAGCTGCGGACGGCATTTTCGGTCGGCAACGCAATTTCTAGCCGCAAGTACAGGCGTCATACGCATCTTGTCTACATATGATAACCTACATATCAAGCTTCTACTCTGCAGCAAAGCCAGTTGGCTCGTCCCGCGCGCGCGGCATCAGCTGGTTCCGTGAATCCACTGGTACCCTTGGATCCGGTATGGACATACCACATACGCAGTGCCCCAAAGCTGACATTATGTTGCTTAGTGAATCCTTACATGGAAGACATCGTTTACAACTTGACGCCCCGAATCAACGCAGGCGGATCCGTGCGTGCTTTCGCATACGTATCCTTGCCGATGCCCTTCCGCCAAGCGACCTCTCCCACTTCCTAGCACCCATCGCCCATTCAACCTTCTGCCAATCATGCAGCCCCATGGGCCTCTCGCCGCACTCCATCGCCCTGGCCTCCAAGGCAGGCACTGCCGCCAGCGCCTGCACCACCCGACTGGGTCGGTATCTTTTCGCCAGGCCCTCCGCAATCCTCGGATGCTGCTCCGCGATGGCCGACCCACCAAACCTGCTGCGAAACGCGCCAACGCTGCCGAGGTTGATGCTGCCGGGGCTGCCGGTGACGCCATAGCGGTGTCTCGGAGGGTGGCTGCCGCGGGCAGCGTGTTGCCAGCGGCGATGCCAGCGGCGGTGCCAGCGGCGGCGCCAGCGGCGGTGCCAGCGGCGGTGCAAGTGGCGGTGCAAGCGGCGGTGCAAGTGGCGGTGCAAGCGGCGGTGCCAGCGGCAGCTGCAGCGACCCCCGCTGCACGAGCCCTGCCGCTCCCCTCAACAGGGCGTCGTATGTTGCTACTGCACGGTGCGTGTTGCTCCTGTTGCACGGTGCGTGTTGTTGCTGCTGCTGCATGGTGCGTGTTGCTTGCGCACCGGAAGCCCACCTCGCCGCAGCAACCCCCTCCAAACAGCACTCGTGCCTGCCCCTCCCTCCCCCTCCCTCCCCCACGGCCCCTCCCCAACCAACCCGGCCCCCCTCACGCGACCTAGCGACCCTCACCGCCCCACCCTCCGTTCTCCTGACCTACCCCTAGTCCTATGCGCACGACCCCGCAGCCATGTGCTCCCTAATCGTATTAACCGCTTCCCAACCGCTAACCGATGTGTTGCCGTATGCAGGCGCGGGCACCCTCGCGGGTGCCGCCGCCTCGGCCAACGGACCCGCAGCCGCAGCTGCCCAGGTCTCAGCCGTAGGGGCGGCGGCGGGTGCCGGCGCGGGTGCGAGTGGGGGTGCGGGGGCCTGCCTGCCGGCAGCTGCGGGCGCGGGTGCTGGCGGCGGTGTGCGGGGGTTGGTGGCGCTGCGTGACCCCGGCATCAACAGGTGGGTGCTGAGGGGCGGAAGAGCGGGTGCGGGTGCAGGGGCGTGCGGCAACTCTTTGAGGGAGCCGTCCGGGCGGTGACTCTTTGAGGGAGCCGTCCGGGCGTGTTGGGGAGTACTGGGGGGCGGGAGGCGCTCCGCCGTCCTGGCCTTCACCGCCTTGGTTTGTCGGCCATGGATCCGCGGATTCTCTTTAAACACCTCCCGGGTCGAGCTTGGGTCCCAAATCCCTGACCGCAACACCCCCCCCCCCCAACCCGTCCCTCGGGTCCTGTGCCGGCTCGGCTGCGGCGGCTGTGCTGGCGCCCGGCTGCCAGCGAAGGGGCCTCGCAACCACCGCCGCCGTACGACGACAGTACGGCCTCGACGGGCTGCTCCCCGCACCCGTGACGGCGTCGCGAGTGGAGGTGTCGCGCGCGGCGGCGGCGGTGGACCGGGCAGCAGCAGCCGGCGCAGCGGCCGGGCAGCCGCTGCTGCTGGCCTACTGCGCCCTGATGGGGCTGCTGGAGGCGGACAGGGGGACGTTCTTCGCCTTGGTCCAGCAGGTGAGGGGGAGTTGAGAGGAGACCCGTGGGTCGGCCCTAGGAGAGGTGATGAGTAAGAGCGACCAGAAAACGTTTGGGACACTCATTTCGGACGGGGGCCGTCAAGAAGACCCGTTTAGCGCGGCGGGGGGGGCGCCCGTGGGGGAAGGGAGCGTATGAGCACAAGGGCGATGCGGCTCTCATTACAGGGTTTAACGAGTAGGGGTTCCGAGTCTCGGGGTCAGGGGCTGGGCTAACCAGGGTGGCCCTGATGGCTCGGCAGTATGTGGTGCTGGTGAGTATGATGGTGGGTTTGAGGCGGGCTGAGACCCAGGGGCGCAGGCGGGTTGAGACCCAGGGGCGCAGGCGGGCTGCGAGGAAGACCCGCGAGGGCGCGTTAGGGCGGAGGATCTCAGATCGTATCGTACTGAGGTGATCGTGATCGTGGTAGGCCTGCGGAGGAGGGTGCAGGAGGGCGGAGGAGGGCGGAGGAGGGTGCAGGAGGGTGCAGGAGGGCGGAGGAGGGTGCAGGAGGGCGCAGGAGGGCGGAGGAGGGCGGAGGAGGGCGGAGGAGGGTGCAGGAGGGCGAAGGACGGCGGAGGAGGGCGGACGGAGAAACCCTAGACTGTGTTTTGAGGGAAGGTCGGGTGGGGTCGATTGGGGGGAGGGCCGGGTGGGGGCGATTGGGGGGCAGGCCAAGGCGGCAGCGGTGCCTTTCGATGTTGGCACCCGCATGTACCATCGTTACCCATGAACCCTATAATCCTAAAACCCCAAATCAGCGTATACCATCTGCGCCCATGAACCTGAACTAAAACCCTAAAACCCCAAATCCGCACCCTCCAAGACCCGCCGGTTTCCGCTGTTCCCCTTTTCCCCCATCCCGAGATTCTCGAGTTCTCTGCTTTCCGACCAGCAGACCTGGTTTGCGCGTACTGCCCTCCTCTCTTCCCCAAAACTCTCCATCCTCCTCCACCACCCGAGGAGGTCATGTGTTTCTTTGGTGGTTGTGGTGGTTGTCGCAGGACGTTGAGCGCTACCTGCCGCTCATCTACACACCCACGGTGGGCGACGCCTGCCTGGGCTGGGGGTCGCTGCTGCCGCGACCCACGGGTCTCACCGTCAGCCTGGACGACGCCGGGCGGGTGCAGCGGCTGGTCGACAACTGGGCGGTGGGGCAGCCCCAGGTGGGGGGGGGGTAGGGCGCGCCGGGCGGCGCACCGAGAGCACGGAGAGCGCAGGGAGCGAGGGAAGTGAGGGGGGGACCGCAACCCAGGCAGCCTAGGTACCTGTGTTCGCCTGCCACCATGCGTCAACTAACCCCTAACCCCAGTCTTCGTCCCGGGCCCCCGGCGCCCCCTTTCTGCCCACGTCGAGTTACCGGTTCTCTTATGTAACCACCCTTGCTTGCCGCAACCCCCCTTCCTGCTCTGTGGCGTGCAACCAGGTCGTCTCGCCCCACTCCGTCAACCCCGCCCCTCCGCCCCCTCACCCCGCCCTCACCCCGCCCTCACCCCGCCCCCACGCCCCCACGCCCCCACCGGTTTCACACCACCACCCCACGCCCCCTCACCCCCCTCCGCCCCCTCACCCCTCACCCCCCCGCCCCTTCGCCCCCTCCCCCCTCATTCCCCACTCCTCCGCCTCCGGTCTTCCTCGAACCCCCCCTTCCTCCCCCCTCCCCCCCCACCCCTCCGCCCCCTCACCCCTCCCTTCAGGCCCGCATCGCTGTGGTTACGGACGGAGAGCGCATCCTGGGTCTGGGTGACCTGGGGGCACACGGGCTGGGCATACCCGTCGGCAAGGCGGCGGTGTACGGCGCGGCGGGCGTGGATCCGAGCTGGGTGGTGCCGGTGGCGCTGGATGTGGGCTGCGACACGGAGGGAGTGGTGGGTGGGGGGGTGAGGGGTGGGGGGGAGAGGTTGATGTATTTTGCTGGCGGGGGGGCGCTGCACGGGTTGTTGGCGGCTGACTGGGTTGGGCGGCGTGATTCGTGTTTTGGGTATTTTTGTGGCTTGGTATACGTGCATAGATGGCGGGTCGCGGCGTGGCCTGGGTGGGCCGGGCGGGCTGATGTGGGTCGTCCCAACATGGTCCTCGTGTTGCTCGTCGAACATGTTTGCCGTATTCCCCGCTAGGAAAAGCTTTCAGTCATCTTGATAAAGCTTTTGAGCTTCCTGTCGTCCTACATTTCTTGTTACGGGACCTAACTTGACAGCCGCTCAAGCTCTCCTCTTCGCCCCAATCGACGTCACCCGCACCTCCCACACGTGACCGGTTCTATGCCGACCCCCCCCAAGCCTCGCATGCATCTTAAAACGTCTGTCCTAAACGGTTTTTTCTCGCATCCACGGGTCTTCCTCAAACCCCCCCCCCAGCCTCCTGAACCAAGTTCTCCAGCATGCATCTCCAAACGTCTTGTCCTAAACGGTTTTCCTTCGTTCACGGGTTTTCCTTGCACACACACACACACCCCTCCATCCCACCCGGCCCCGCACATCTCCCCTGGGTCTGCAACCGGATCTTCTCGCCGCCCCCTCAGGTGGGGGGGTTTAGCTTTTCAGTGCCGACCCACGGGTCTCCTCCCACACACACACCCGACCAGGTGACCGACCCGCTCTACGTGGGTCTGCGGCGGCCCCGGGAGCGAGGTGCCGCCTACTACGACCTGGTGGATGAGCTGGTGGGGGCGCTGCAGGTGGGAGCTGGGGCAAGAGGGAAGGGGGGGGGGGGGGTAAGAGAAGAAACACGTGACCCTACAAGTAAAAGAGGAATGCGAGGGTAATGGTGAACTGCGGTAGGTGGGAAAAAGGGCATTGGGGGGTTCAATTGTCTAATCAACTGTCTAATCAACTGTCTTGGCGCCTCCGCCCGCCTCCATGCCCTTCGCCCCGCCGTACCCTCCCAGTGTTCACCCCGCCAACCCGCACAGAACACACACGCACACTACACGTCACATACACACGCGTCCGTCTCCCCCTCACCCCCCTCCTGTCCCCCAGACACGCTACGGGCCGGACATCCTCATACACTGGGAGGATGTGGGGTTCGCTCACGCCTTTCCGCTCCTGGAGGTACCGCACACGGGGGGAGGTGGAGAGTAGAGGGGGTACCGTCCGGGGGGGAGGTAGAGAGTAGAAGGGGGGCAGGGGGACCCGCCCGGGCTCCAGGGAAAGGGGAAGGCGGGGGGAAGAGACAGCCGGGGGGGGGGCAGCCAGGGGGGGGAGGGCGGGGCCCCGCGGGAGCGGCCCTGTGGCAGTCGGATTGTGGGCTGGGCTTGCGGTCACAGGCAGAGGCAGGGTGGCGGTGTGCGCAAGGTGTCACAGGCAGAGGCAGGGTGGCGAACACTCTGGGGGGCGACTTAGCTGTAAACATACATACACACATGCGCGTTCCTCCCCCCTCCCTTGCTTTCCCCCTACGCTCCCCATGTCGAGTAACCGGTTCTATCCTGTATCCCCCCCGCAGCGGCTGCAGTCCCACGGTGTGGCCACCTTCAACGACGACATCCAGGCCACTCACACACACACACACTCGTTCCTCCCCCCTCCCTCACATACACACATACTCGTTCTTCCCCTTCCTCACATACACACATACTCGTTCCTCCCCCCTCCCCCCTCTTCCCCCCCGCAGCGGCTACAGTCCCGCGGTGTGGCCACCTTCAACGACGACATCCAGGCCACTGCGGCGGTGACGCTGGCGGCGCTGCTGGGGGCGGAGCGGCTGCCCGGGGTGCCCCCCCTGGAGCAGCAGACCTTCCTGTTCTTCGGGGCGGGGCAGGTGGGGCCGGGCCGGGCGGGCAGCGGGGCGAAGCGGCAGCAGCAGCGGCAGCAGCGGCGACAGCAACAGCGTTACCAGTCACGGTAGCAGCACTTTGCGTGTGCATGTGGGCCTGACCGTTCATCGTTGCTGCGACGTCACTGTCCTGGAGGGGCTGTGTCATGCCCCCTTCAGGTGGTACCTCTCGTTGTGATCGGTACACGTCCTCCTCCGCCCCCTCCTCCCCCTCCTCCGCCCCCTCGGTCTACCCGCCCCGCCTCCCCCTCCGTCCCAAACCCGCCCAGAACCAACCCGCCGTGGGCTTCCTGTCGGTCCTCCCTCCGACCCCGTGCCCCTCTCTAAACCTCCCCCGCCCCCCGGCCACCCCTCCCCTGCCCTCCGTCTCCTATGTCGTGTAACCGGGTCTTCTCGCCGCCCCACCCCTCCGGCCATGCGTCCACTAACCTGTTCTTTTTGCACCCCCTGGCCATGCTACCCTTGAACGTGTGTTGAGGACATTCCCTCAGCTGGTATTTCTGTTTCTCGCCGGTTTCGGTTGACGGTGTCCCCCTACCTCCCACCTCCTCGCGCCGCCTCCCTGCCCCCGCGCACACACCAGGCTAACCTGGGAGTGGCTCAGCTGCTGTGTGCCGAGATGGAGGACCGGGGGGTGGTGCCGGCTGCCGCTGCGGAGCGGGTGTGGCTGGTGGACCGGAAGGGGCTGCTGACGAGCGACCGGTGGGAGGGGCTGGTGGGATCGGTGGGGTTGGCGGACGAGCGGCCGGTGGGTGTCTGGGTGGGGTTGCGTGGGCCCGTACGTACCGCCCTCCCTGGCGCACAAGTTTGATTATGCCCTTGGCAGGGGGCAGCAGCGGCTCGGCACCCCCCCCATACAGCCCTCTTACCCCTCCGATTCTAGCCTAAACCTCCCGCCAGCACCGCTGTCGGTATCCTCATCACCACCATCAGCACCACCATCAGCACCACCATCAGCGCCACCGCCCACCGCCGTTATGAGGGCTGGTCGCTGTCCTCTCTGGAGCCTCCACCCGCCTCCACCCACCACGTCGCCCGCTCGCCGCTTGCCGCGCCTCACAGACCGGGCTTATCAGCCGCCAAGGCACAATTCGCCAAGCCCCGACCCACGGGTCTGTCCGGCGGCGGCCAAGCTGACCTGGCCACCCTGGTGTCGGCGCTGCGACCCACCGCCCTCATCGGCGCCGCCACCGTCGGCGGGGCGTTCGGGCCGGAGGTGCTGTCTGCGCTGACGCAGGTGGGCCTTACGGAGGAAAGGGGTTTAGAGGCGGGGGGAGGGGGTTTCCGGCAGATCGATGGAAGGGTTTTAGGGTTTTAGGGTCTTAGGGTTTTTTAGTGTGGCGAGAAGATGGGGTCAGGGGGGAGATGCTGCCGCACGGGGACAACTGCCGCGCCTCCTCCTTTCGTTTCGGGGCTTTTTCTTATTCGGAGATGCGCCGTGGCTTTTCAGGACCGCAGCAAAACCCTCGTCACCCGCCTTCCGCCCATCAAGCCCCCCTCCACCCATGCCACACACGTCGGCATCAGTACACACAAACACACCCTCCCCTCCGCGCCCTTCCCCCCCAGGTGCAGCCCTCCCCCTCCTCCCGGCCGCTGGTGTTCGCTTTGTCCAACCCCACCAGCCGCGCGGAGTGCACCTTCCAGCAGGCCAGGGAGGGCACCGGGGGCCGTGCCGTGTTCGCGTCGGGCACTCAGGTGATTCGGGGGGTACTAAGAGGAGACCCGTGGGTCGACCGACCCACGGGATTCCCTTCCCATACCCCCCACACCTCCCTGCCCCTCCCCACCCCTCCGAGTCCCCCGCGTCTCCACCCCCCGAATCCCCCCGGCTCATACACATACCCCCCAATAGCATCATGGCCTCAACCCCGAGACCCACAAAACCCACGAATGCCCCTCCCCGTGTTTCCCATGTCGAGTAACATGTTCTTTTCTGCAATCAACCCACCCCCCGCAGTTCCCTCCGCTCCAGTCCGGCGGCGGGCGCCTGCTGGTGCCCGCTCAGGCCAACAACTGTCTTGTGTTCCCGGGCCTGGGTGCGGGCGCAGTGGCTAGCGGGGCCAGCCGGGTCACCGAGGGCATGCTGCTGGCGGCGGCCAGGGCGGTGGCAGGTGGGGCCGGGGGGGTTGCAAGGAGACCCGTGGGTCAAAACCCGCCGTTTGGGGGGGCGTAAAAACCCGGGGGGGCGGGGGCGGAGGGGGGCAGGAGAGGTAAGGAAAAGGGGCGGGTTTAGAGTCCCCTAACTGTTCGGATATAATGGCGCGCACACCCTGCGCGGAGCCGGAGGGGGGCCGTAAAGAGGACCCGGGGGGGTAAGAGGACCCGGGGGGGTAAGAGGACCCGGGGGGGTAAGAGGACCCGGGGGGGTAAGAGGACCCGGGGGGGTAATAAGAGGACCCGGGGGGGTAAGAGGACCCGGGGGGTAAGAGGACCCGGGGGGGTAAGAGGACCCGGGGGGGTAATAAGAGGACCCGGGGGGGTAAGAGGACCCGGGGGGGTAAGAGGACCCGGGGAGGTAAGAGGACCCGGGGGGGTAAGAGGACCGGGGGGGGTAAGAGGACCGGGGGGGTAAGAGGACCCGGGGTGTGTGAGAGGAAACCCGGTAGGTCAGCAATGGGGAGCAGAAACGATGAGGAAGGAGTCCCGGGGGGTGGAGAGGAAGACCCGTGGATGCGAGAAAAAACCGCTTAGAAAAGACCCCGTGGGGGGTTGGTAGGGTAGGACCCGGGGGGCTGGGTAGGGTCGAGGTAGGTGGGTTTTACGGCACCAGCTTGGTTCAGGTGTTTCTGTGTCTGTGGGGCACGTCCACCCCACCCCACGCCCACCTTGACCTCGGACCCCAAACCCAAGCCCGACCGAACCAACGTGCCTGCTGCCTTCCCCCCGGCTCCAACGGCCCCCCCCTCTACCCCTACCCTGCCCCCACCCACCCACCCCCTCTACCCCTACCCTGCCCCTCGCGCCCCCCCCCCGCGGCTTCCCTAAAACACACCCACCCCATCCCCCCAGCTCTGGCGGCTCCTGAGGACCTGGAGGCGGAGTGCGTGCTACCGCGGGTGGGCCGCCTGGGGCAGTGCGCGGCGGCGGTGGCGGCGGCGGTGGCGCGGGCGGCGGCCGTGGACATGGTGGCGACCACCACAGCTGGGAGTGTGGCGTGCGTGCGGCCACTCCTGGGGGCGGGGGCGGCGGCGGCGGGGGCGGCGGACGAGCTGTTGGTGTGCCTGCGGGGCCTGCAGTACCAGCCAGTGTGAGGCTCTCGAAGCGCCGTATGCGAGGACGCCCGTAGATAGGAGGGCTGGAACAGGAGGGCAGGAGGTAGGGTGCTGTAGTGTTGCGGGGGATTGCAGAGAAGAAGCGTTTACTCGACATGGGAAGTGCAGCTGGTGCATAGGCTTCGGACACCTGCACGCGCGGGGGGAGAGGGGCAGGCGCCAGGGGGAGGGGGGTATTGGCGGGCGGGCGGCGGCAGGCAGGCAGAACGTGGACAGATGGACGCAGCGTATTATTGGCCTGCGTGTACTTGCGTGTGTGTGGTGGGAATGTTTACTGGCTGGTGGCGGGACGGTCGGTGAGTTTGATGGCTGGCTGGCAGGACGAGGACGAGGACGGCGCTGCTGGCTTCGTCGGACCGTTGCTGGCTGGCGCACTCGTTCGGTGGGGATTACATCAAATGATTGGTAACTCGTTGGGGAGTTCGAGGAAGACCCGTGGATGCCCTGAAAAACCGTTTAGAACAGACGTAACTCGTTGGGGAGGGGTGGCATGGCTAGCCGCGGACTGAATAGGCTGGCGGGGGAGGATCACCTGGCCTGGGGGCGAAAACGTCAGGGGGGTGCTTGCTTGGGGCAACGCAACGGCAATGGGCTGAGCCCAATTGGTTGGCGCCAGCGAATACATTGTGGTCGGGGTCGCCAGCTCAACTCGTTCGTTTCCGTTGCTCGTTGCAGTTGCTCGTTGCAGTTGCTCGTTGCGTGTGATGGTTTCCTCGTGGGGCTGCGATCAAGCAACCGAAGTCTGCGGGCGTCGAGTGCGCTGTGAACCAAATGACGGTATCGCTTGGGTCGGTGTCAAGAAGCGGCATCGGTCGGTGTGGAGGCTGTGTGTTGGCTGCTGGGGGAGCTGGTGGTGCTACTCGGAGGTGGTGCTACGTGGGGGTGGGGCAGCAGGTGGGGCTGCGGCGGCAGAGGCAGAGGCACGCGGACGGCGGAGGCGGCTGGTCGGCTTCGGTGGTCACGTGTTGGGAGGTCGCAGCAGCAGCAGCGGGGTGTGTCGGGCTGGAGCCTGACGAGGGACGCAAGGCGTCACACGAGCACAAACCAGGGGGGTACGCCCTGCCCGGTGCATCGTCCACCCCGGATTGGCCCCCTTGCGCGCCCCCCCCCCTTTGTGGCCGGTACCACAAGAGTACATACGCATGGTGACCGCCTCGTTTCCCGCGAAGAAAGTCTCGCCCACCCCGCCCGGCTTCTAACCGGTTCTTTTCTGTGCCCGGTTCCTATGCCACCCCGAGCCCCGAGCCCCTGACCGGAGCCGAGGGCTGCGGCTTGGGTCCGCTACAGCGTCCGCTTAGCTAAGGACACTGCAGCGCCAGGTGCTTCGGTCGAAAGGGCCGCACGCCTTTGACTGGACTCGGCTCGCGAGGGTTAGAAAACACGGTGCTCCCTGAGACGAGCAGGCGGCGGCACCATGACGCGGTACAACCCCTCAGCAATAGAGTCGCTGTGATTACGGCAAAACAGCTTACGGGCAGAAACGCAAATACGCCCTGGCTCCGGAACCAGTGCCGGTACGTGACTTGACGCGCATGCGGTCACGGCGCTGCAGAATCATGACCGCGGGCGGGAGGAGGCGATTTGAGGAAGCGGGCGGGAGGGTATCCAGTACGGCAGTACGGCAACCCGCGTGTGGCTGAGGGCGGGGAGGGGACCGACGCGGCGCGGACTAACCGACAACTGCTTGGCGGCAACCTTCCTGGTTCCGGGGCCTGTGTAGGGCGGGGTCCGACCTTGACGGCGGCCGACAGGCTGCAGGTGGGCGAGTGCGGCTACAGCCAGAGGCGGAGGGAAAAGTGGCGCTCCAGTGGCGCTCCAGTGGCGCCCCAGTGGCGGCGGGAAAAGTGGCGCTGCCAGCTGCGCGCTCAGCAGATGCTCGCACGCCGCCCCACCCCTCACGCGCGACCCTTCCCCGCCCTACCTTCGCGACTCGGCAGCAGCCTCGCCCTTCGTTACAGGGCAGGGCTGAGGCGGCCCTGCCCCAGCGTGAGAGGAGACGAGCGATGGCACGACCCTACCTTAGTTCGCAAGGCACAAGCTGCCGTCGCCCTTCGGACAGCTGCCGCACGGCACCCCCTTGAACTAGGGCCCCCGGGACCTAGCCGGCTGCCAGCAGACAGCAGGGAACAGGCAACAGGTGCAGAAACTCTAACAGGTGCAGAAACTCTTACAGCGAGCGGGCTTGAGAAGAACAAAAGGTGGAGCCATTGGGCACAACGCCTGCTGGCGCTGAGGGGGCCAAAAGGAGGTAGGGAAAGAGGACCCACCCGGCGGAGGGACACCACACCGCAATCCGATTGTGTTGCCGAGGCGTGCTGCTGTCTCTCCATTCGGGGTTCTGCTTGGGATGCATGTGGCCATGTGCAGGGGAGCCATCAGCGCAACCTCCCCCTGTGTATTGGTGCTTGCTGTTTCCTCTGGGCTCTCGCTTGTGAGGCTCTGGGTGGTTTGTCTTTCGGAACCGTCGGTTTTCTCTGCTTTCCTTGTCTTTTTCAGTGTCAGGCGATGCGCCCGATGGCTCTACCTTTTCAGGTCTGGAGCCCACTGTAACGATTACAACAACACCGCAAACGAAGATGCTACTACTACTACTAATACTACTCCGAACAAAGGCTACAAAGGAACATCCACTTGTGCCCCTCGTTCGGTGTCAAACGACGCGCCCGATGGCTCTACCATGTGGTCAGGAGTCCACTGCTGTATCAGCCACTGCTACAACGGAAAACGGAGCACGAAGGAGCCCCTTGCAACCAGCAGTGATGACGATAATAGATTCCCCCGTGCAATTCCTCGCCACGAAACATATATAATCACGCCCACGGCCTAGCTTGCGCAAGCCTTCCGTTTACAGGGAGGTAGCAGCTGGGCCCCCGGGGAGCCCGAGGCCGGCGAGGGCAACATGAGGACTTTAGCCGGCGCGCCAGTTATCACCTGCGCGCAGGTGCAGCTAGCGCCCAATGGCTTCCTTCCTCCCACCACGACCGTTCCGGCGGCGCCTGCTCTTGCGCAGGAGCCGGCGGATGCAATAACCCGACAATAACACGAGAACGTAGCTGTGTGTCTCTAAAATCTCTAAAACACGCACGCACGCACGCGTGCAGGCGTCCGTCACGCCTCTAAAACACGCTGCCGCACCACCTAAACAGGCAATCAACAGACATCTCATGTAGGCAAGGACCGCACTCGCTGCGCCTGCCTTGCCGAGCCTATCCATGTCTATCTTCTGCCACAGCCGCAGCAGGACCTCGGCCCTCCGGCTCCTCGCCAGGTCAGACGGGCAAACGGGCTCTGGCAGGAAAGCATAACCGCCTGTCCTGAATGCAGTATGACAACACACGCACGACAGCGTGCAGCTGCCTTGAAGGAAAACGGCAGCGCAACTAATATTGGCTTCGGCATGCCGGCCGGCCATACGTACTCCTCGGGTTGGGGTTGCTTGCAGAAGAAAACCCGGTTACTCCCCCTCCCCGGGGAAGGCGGGGCCGGAGGACCCCAACCACCCGTCAGCAGTGTCCAAGAATTAAATTCCCCACGACGACGAATATCAAATGCAAAAAATGCTTTCGTTCAAAACGCGGAAGAGAACAGATGACTACGCACGCAGGTATGTACGAGTGTCTTTCGGACAGCGTGCCGCTCCGCCCGGATCCCCTGGATCCGGCATTAGTTGCACAGTCCCGGATCCCTGGATCCGGCGTTAGCTGCATCGTGCCGGATCCTTGGATCCCTGGATCCGGCGTTAGCGGCACGTGCCGGATCCTTGGATCCCTGGATCCGGCGTTAGCGGCACCGTGCCGAATCCTTGGATCCCTGGATCCGACGTTAGCTGCACCATGCCGGATCCTTTGGATCCCTGGTATCATGCGGCACCGGATCCCTGCTGACTTCGCTCGCTCTCCACAATTCCGACGAGCACGTAAACACCCATCGATCTCCACCGCGCTGGGCCCACTGGCGGCGGGCTGGCTGGCGTGCCATGCATAGTACGGCACACAACATACACACAATATGACAGCAGACATCGAGTACCATATACATGCAACACCTGCGTCATTCGCGACACGATAGGCATGGAAACGTATCAATGTACTAGTATTATTATTTGTAATATTAATATTATCTTCTGGCTACTGCCTTCGCGAGCACGTCTTCGTAGCCCTTCAGGTGCGGCTTCACGAAACCGCTGCCCAGCCAGTACAACGTACCGCTACCAAACTTCCAGACACGCACCGCCGACACCCGCGTCCCCTTATCCCACCCACTGTAGAAATCTATGCCCGAAACATGGCGGCCCGAGCCGCACGCTAGGGCCGACACGTCCTGGCTGTGCTGGGTCTTTAGGAGGCAGGGCAGGTTCGTGTAATCGAAGCACCTCCCGAAGGCGCCGTCGCCGTTGGCGACCAGAGGCACCAGCACATCCTCGGTGTAGTTGTGGCCGCGACAGCGACTCCGCGTTGTGGCGTTGTCGCGCGTCGACAGCAGCGCGTCCAGGAGCGGCACAAAGGAGTTGCCGTCCCCTCCCTGCGCCCTGCCGTCAATCAGCACCACCGTCCCTCCCCCCACCAAGAAGTCCACCAAGTCCTGGAGCTTAGCGGCGTTGCCCGCGAGGCCCTCCGCCTCAAAGTACGAGCCGCTGTTGGCAGGTATGATCAGCGCTGCAGAGCGGTTCAGGTTGTGGCCGCTTGGCTGGGTGGCGACCACGGTGACCGTCATCTCGGGGTCTGGGATGTCCTCGACGATCTTTCGGAGCTCCGAAACCGTTTGCGGACGAGTCACGTTGTCGTAGATGTAGACACGAGCACCTGCTGTAGGCATGGACACGCACCCAACGTACGTAAAAAACAATGGCAAGCCGTCGACGGCGCGCTGTTTCGTCCGGACGGATGGGCAACGCCCTCTGTGGCCGTGAAAATCATGCTAGTAAATGGATTGGGCCGAAGTGCCGTAAGCGGAACCGGTAATTGACGAAGGGCGTGTGTATGTGTGTCGGCGTCAAGTCCGGGGGCCATACTAAGGCGGCGCGTGCGACCGACCTATCACGCCCTTTGCGCAACAGGGGCGCAAACAGGGGGCGAATAACGAAATGAGGTTTTCGTGTACTGATGTTATTGAACCCTAACCACTAACCATTAACCACGCAAGGCGTGAAACCGTTCGCTTCCTTCGCCTTTATAACGCCTGTATTTCGCCTTTCCTTATCCGCCTTTCCCGACGAATCCAATCCATCGTGGCGGTAGGTGTGCCATACCGCTATCACAGATCCGTGTGTACGAGACGGCCACCTAAGGCGCGGCAGATCCTGGACTGAGGGTGTCGTACCTTTCGCAGCGGCGCAAGGCGAACTTGATGACATTGTGGGAGACGTCGGCGCACGCGGCGGCGGTGGCGGTGTCTTGCACCAGGGGTAAAATCCTTCGTGACCTGGGGGTTGAGCAGGGCCTGGGGGGCTGGGCGGTGGTAAGGGTGGCGATGGAGGGCTGGGCGGTGGGATGGGTGGCGATGGAGGGCTGGGCGGTGGGATGGGTGGCGATGGAGGGCTGGATGGGTGGCGTGGATGGTGGGATGGGTGGCGATGGAGGGCTGGGCGGTGGGATGGGTGGCGATGGAGGGCTGGGCGGTGGGATGGGTGGATGGGTGGCGATGGAGGGCTGGGCGGTGGGATGGGTGGCGATGGAGGGCTGGGCGGTGGGATGGGTGGCGATGGAGGGCTCGGCGGTGGGATGGGTGGCGATGGAGGGCTGGGCGGTGGGATGGGTGGATGGAGGGCTGGGCGGTGGATGGGTGCGATGGAGGGCTGGGCGGTGGGATGGGTGGCGATGGTGGGCGAGGGTGGCGATGGAGGGTGGGCGGTGGATGGGTGGCGATGGAGGCTGGGCGGTGGATGGGTGGCGATGGAGGGCTGGGCGGTGGGATGGGTGGCGATGGATGGAGGTGGGCGGTGGGATGGGTGGCGATGGAGGGCTGGGCGGTGGGATGGGTGGCGATGGAGGGCTGGGCGGTGGGATGGGTGGCGATGGAGGGCTGGGCGGTGGGATGGGTGGCGATGGAGGGCTGGGCGGTGGGATGGGTGGCGATGGAGGGCTGGGCGGTGGGATGGGTGGCGATGGAGGGCTGGGCGGTGGGATGGGTGGCGATGGAGGGCTGGGCGGTGGGATGGGTGGCGATGGAGGGCTGGGCGGTGGGATGGGTGGCGATGGAGGGCTGGGCGGTGGGATGGGTGGCGATGGAGGGCTGGGCGGTGGGATGGGTGGCGATGGAGGGCTGGGCGGTGGGATGGGTGGCGATGGAGGGCTCGGCGGTGGGATGGGTGGCGATGGAGGGCTGGGCGGTGGGATGGGTGGCGATGGAGGGCTGGGCGGTGGGATGGGTGGCGATGGAGGGCTGGGCGGTGGGATGGGTGGCGATGGAGGGCTGGGCGGTGGGATGGGTGGCGATGGAGGGCTGGGCGGTGGGATGGGTGGCGATGGAGGGCTGGGCGGTGGGATGGGTGGCGATGGAGGGCTGGGCGGTGGGATGGGTGGCGATGGAGGGCTGGGCGGTGGGATGGGTGGCGATGGAGGGCTCGGCGGTGGGATGGGTGGCGATGGAGGGCTGGGCGGTGGGATGGGTGGCGATGGAGGGCTGGGCGGTGGGATGGGTGGCGATGGAGGGCTGGCGGTGGGATGGGTGGGATGGGGGGGGGGGGGGGGGGGGGGCTCGGCGGTGGGATGGGTGGCGATGGAGGGCTGGGCGGTGGGATGGGTGGCGATGGAGGGCTCGGCGGTGGGATGGGTGGCGATGGAGGGCTGGGCGGTGGGATGGGTGGCGATGGAGGGCTGGGCGGTGGGATGGGTGGCGATGGAGGGCTGGGCGGTGGGATGGGTGGCGATGGAGGGCTGGGCGGTGGGATGGGTGGCGATGGAGGGCTGGGCGGTGGGATGGGTGGCGATGGAGAGCTGGGCGGTGGGATGGGAGGCCTTGAAGGCAACTTCGACGGAATCAAGGGCAGTGATGGAGGACTGGCAGGCAAGGAGGGTGACAATGGGGGTCTGGGCGGCGGGTTGGGTGGTGATGGAGGGCTTGGTGGTGTTGGGCTGGGTGGAGTTGGGCTGGGTGGTGGAGTATCTGGTGGTGTTGGGCTGGGAGGAGTTGGGCTGGGTGCCGGAGTATCTGGCGGTGTTGGGCTGGGAGGAGTTGGGCTCGGTAGTGGCGTATCTGGCGGTGTTGGGCTGGGAGGAGTTGGGATGGGTGGCGGAATGTCGGGCGGTGTTGGGCTGGGTGGAGTTGGGCTGGGTGGTGGAGTATCCGGCGGTGTTGGGCTGGGTGGAGTTGGGCTGGGTAGTGGAGTGTCGAATGGTGTTGGGCTGGGTGGAGTTGGGCTGGGTGGTGGAGTGTCGGGCGGTGTTGGGCTGGGTGGAGTTGGGCTGGGTAGTGGAGTGTCGAATGGTGTTGGGCTGGGAGGAGTTGGGCTGGGTGGTGGAGTGTCGGGCGGTGTTGGGCTGGGTGGAGTTGGCCTGGGTGGTGGAGTATCCGGCAGTGTTGGGCTGGGTGGAGTTGGCCTGGGTGGTGGAGTGCCGGGCGGTGTTGGGCTGGGAGGAGTTGAGCTGGGTGGTGGAGTGTCGAATGGTGTTGGGCTGGGTGGAGTTGGGCTGGGTAGTGGAGTGTTGAGCGGTGTTGGGCTGGGTGGAGTTGGGCTGGGAGGAGTTGGGCTGGGTGATGGAGTATCCGTCGGTGTTGGGCTGGGTGGAGTTGGGCTGGGTGGCGGAATTTCAGGTGGAGTTGGGCTGGGTGGAGTTGGGCTGGGTGGCGGAGTGCTTGGCGGTGTTGGGCTGGGTGGAGTTGGGCTTGATGATGGAGTGTCGGGCGGTGTTGGGCTGGAAGGAGTTGGGCTGGGTGGTGGAGGTTCCGGCGGTGTTGGGCTGGGTGGAGTTGGGCTGGGTAGTGGAGTGTTGGGCGGTGTTGGGCTGGGTGCAGTTGGGCTTGGTGATGGAGTGTCGGGCGGTGTTGGGCTGGGAGGAGCTGGGCTGGGTAGTGGAGTGTTGGGCGGTGTTGGGCTGGGAGGAGTTGGGCTGGGTGGTGGAGTGTCGGGCGGTGTTGGGCTGGGTGCAGTTGGGCTTGGTGATGGAGTGTCGGGCGGTGTTGGGCTGGGAGGAGCTGGGCTGGGTAGTGGAGTGTTGGGCGGTGTTGGGCTGGGTGGAGTTGGGCTGGGTGGTGGAGTGTTGGGCGGTGTTGGGCTGGGAGGAGTTGGGCTGGGTGGTGGAGTGTCGAATGGTGTTGGGCTGGTTGGAGTTGGGCTGGGTGGTGGAGTGTTGGGCGGTGTTGGGCTGGGTGGAGTTGGGCTGGGTGGTGGAGTGTCGGGCGGTGTTGGGCTGGGTGGAGTCGGGCTGGGTGGTGGAGTATCCGGCGGTGTTGGTCTGGGTGAAGTTGGGCTGGGAGGAGTTGGGCTGGGTGATGGAGTGTTGGGCGGTGTTGGGCTGGGTGGAGTTGGGCTGGGTGGCGGAATATCGGGCGGTGTTCGGCTGGGTGGAGTTGGGCTGGGTGGTGGAGTATCCGGCGGTGTTGGGCTGGGAGGAGTTGGGCTGGGTGGTGGAGTGTTGGGCGGTGTTGGGCTGGATGGAGTTGGGCTGGGTGGTGGAGTATCCGGCGGTGTCGGGCTGGGTGGAGTTGGGCTGGGTGGCGGAATATCGGGCGGTGTTGGGCTGGGTGGAGTTGGGCTGGGTGGTGGAGTATCCGGCGGTGTTGGGCTGGGAGGAGTTGGGCTGGGTGGTGGAGTGTCGGGCGGTGTTGGGCTGGGTGGAGTTGGGCTGGGTGGTGGAGTGTCAGGCGGTGTTGGGCTGGAAGGAGTTGGGCTGGGTGATGGAGTGTTGGGCGATGTTGGGCTGGGTGGAGTTGGGCTGAGTGGCGGAGTGCCGGGCAGTGTTGGGCTGGGAGGAGTTGGGCTGGGTGGCGGAATTTCGGGCGGTGTTGGGCTGGGTGGAGTTGGGCTGGGTAGTGGAGTATCCGGCGGTGTTGGGCTGGGTGGAGTTGGCCTGGGTGGTGGAGTATCCGGCGGTGTCGGGCTGGGTGGAGTTGGGCTGGGTGGTGGAGTGTCGGGCGGTGTTGGGCTGGGTGGAATTGGGCTTGGTGATGGAGTGTCGGGCGGTGTTGGGCTGGGTGGAGCTGGGCTGGGTGGTGGAGTATCCGGCGGTGTTGGGCTGGGAGGAGTTGGGCTGGGTGGTGGAGTGTTGGGCGGTGTTGGGCTGGGTGGAGTTGGGCTTGGTGGCGGAATTTCAGGTGGAGTTGGGCTGAGTGGCGGAGTGCCGGGCGGTGTTGAACTGGGAGGAGTTGGGCTGGGTGGCGGAATATCGGGCGGTGTTGGGCTGGGTGGAGTTGGGCTGGGTGGTGGAGTATCCGGCGGTGTTGGGCTGGGAGGAGTTGGGCTGGGTGGTGGAGTGTCGGTCGATGTTGGGCTGGGTGGAGTTGGGCTGGGTGGTGGAGTGTCAGGCGGTGTTGGGCTGGAAGGAGTTGGGCTGGGTGATGGAGTGTTGGGCGATGTTGGGCTGGGTGGAGTTGGGCTGAGTGGCGGAGTGCCGGGCAGTGTTGGGCTGGGAGGAGTTGGGCTGGGTGGCGGAATTTCGGGCGGTGTTGGGCTGGGTGGAGTTGGGCTGGGTAGTGGAGTATCCGGCGGTGTTGGGCTGGGTGGAGTTGGGCTTGGTGATGGAGTGTCGGGCGGTGTTGGGCTGGGTGGAGCTGGGCTGGGTGGTGGAGTGTCGGGCGGTGTTGGGCTGGGTGGAGTTGGGCTGGGTGGTGGAGTATCCGGCGGTGTTGGGCTGGGTGGAGTTGGGCTGGGTGGTGGAGTGTCGGGCGGTGTTGGGCTGGGTGGAGTTGGGCTGGGTAGTGGAGTATCCAGCGGTGTTGGGCTGGGTGGAGTTGGGCTGGGTGGTGGCGTGTCGGGCGGTGTTGGGCTGGGAGGAGTTGGGCTGGGTGGTGGAGTATCCGGCGGTGTTGGGCTGGGAGGAGTTGGGCTTGGTGGTGGAGTGTCGGGCGGTGTTGGGCTGGGAGGAACTGGGCTGGGTGGTGGAGTGTCGGGCGGTGTTGGGCTGGGAGGAGTTGGGCTGGGTGGTGGAGTATCCGGCGGTGTTGGGCTGGGAGGAGTTGGGCTGGGTGGTGGAGTGTCGGGCGGTGTTGGGCTGGGAGGAGTTGGGCTGGGTGGTGGAGTGTCGGGCGGTGTTGGGCTGGATGGAGTTGGGCTGGGTGGTGGAGTATCCGGCGGTGTCGGGCTGGGTGGAGTTGGGCTGGGTGGTGGAGTGTCGGGCGGTGTTGGGCTGGGTGGAGTTGGGCTTGGTGGTGGAGTGTCGGGCGGTGTTGGGCTGGGAGGAACTGGGCTGGGTGGTGGAGTGTCGGGCGGTGTTGGGCTGGGTGGAGTTGGGCTGGGTGGTGGAGTATCCGGCGGTGTTGGGCTGGAAGGAGTTGGGCTGGGTGGTGGAGTGTCGGGCGGTGTTGGGCTGGGTGGAGTTGGGCTGGGTAGTGGAGTATCCGGCGGTGTTGGGCTGGGTGGAGTTGGGCTGGGTGGTGGAGTGTCGGGCGGTGTTGGGCTGGGTGGAGCTGGGCTGGGTGGTGGAGTATCCGGCGGTGTTGGGCTGGGAGGAGTTGGGCTGGGTGGTGGAGTGTCGGGCGGTGTTGGGCTGGGAGGAGTTGGGCTGGGTGGTGGAGTGTCGGGCGGTGTTGGGCTGGATGGAGTTGGGCTGGGTGGTGGAGTATCCGGCGGTGTCGGGCTGGGTGGAGTTGGGCTGGGTGGTGGAGTGTCGGGCGGTGTTGGGCTGGGAGGAGTTGGGCTGGGTGGTGGAGTGTCGGGCGGTGTTGGGCTGGATGGAGTTGGGCTGGGTGGTGGAGTATCCGGCGGTGTTGGGCTGGAAGGAGTTGGGCTGGGTGGTGGAGTGTCGGGCGGTGTTGGGCTGGGTGGAGTTGGGCTGGGTAGTGGAGTATCCGGCGGTGTTGGGCTGGGTGGAGTTGGGCTGGGTGGTGGAGTGTCGGGCGGTGTTGGGCTGGGTGGAGCTGGGCTGGGTGGTGGAGTATCCGGCGGTGTTGGGCTGGGAGGAGTTGGGCTGGGTGGTGGAGTGTCGGGCGGTGTTGGGCTGGGAGGAGTTGGGCTGGGTGGTGGAGTGTCGGGCGGTGTTGGGCTGGATGGAGTTGGGCTGGGTGGTGGAGTATCCGGCGGTGTCGGGCTGGGTGGAGTTGGGCTGGGTGGTGGAGTGTCGGGCGGTGTTGGGCTGGGAGGAGTTGGGCTGGGTGGTGGAGTGTCGGGCGGTGTTGGGCTGGGAGGAGTTGGGCTGGGTGGTGGAGTTCGGCGGGTGGGGGGGAGTTGGGCTGGGTGGTGGGTGTGGGCTGGGGGAGGAGTTGGGCTGGGTGGCGGAGTGCCGGGCGGTGTTGGGCTGGGAGGAGTTGGGCTGGGTGGCGGAGTGCCGGGCGGTGTTGGGCTGGGAGGAGTTGGGCTGGGTGGTGGAGTGTCAGGTGGCGGGGCCAGGTCACCGGGAGGGCTTTGGGGAGACGGCATAGGTGGGTTTGGGTCTGGAACATCTGGGTACATTGTAGGTGGGGCGGGGGAGGAGGGTATCTTGACGAACACGTATGCCAGTCGGTGCACCCACGTGTCGCTAGGCGTCGACTGAGTGACCAGGCCACCCAACAGGTACCCCTCGGGGACCTTCTCCCACGTCTGGGGTATGGAGCACCAGTAGGGGTCACCCACGCTCAGCGTTCGGCCGCCTGCCGTACGCAGCAGGACGCGCTGCGCGGCGTTGCCCCAGGCCCAGCCGGTGCAGCAGGTGCTGACCTCCACCACCCTCCCCTCCGGGTTGCTGTCGTGTCCGCTCAAATCCACGGAGCTGAAGTTGCCACCCTTGTACCCGCCGTGGGCTGGTCCCGTCTGTCGTGCAGTGCCGTACGTTGACGTCAGGTTAGCGAGCACGTAGCCCGCAGTGCCCTGAATGGCAGTCAGCGTGTGCAGCGTCGCTAGGGGGCCGTCGTGGGTGGTGTTGTAGGGCTCGCCGTCGAAGCCGCAGAAGAACTTGCTCTCGATCAGGGAGGGTTCCGGAGCTAGGGCGGCGCAATTAGGAGTTTGAGGGGGTTGGGTGGGGGGGTCGGGAGGGGGTCGGAGGGCAACGAGCAACGTGGCCAAGTAGCAACGTGGAGCATGCCGGAAGTGTGAGGCAAAGTGTAATTGTATCTTAGTCCATTTTAAGCGTAAATGCGTTACGATGGATTATAGCTTCAACATGATCCATTTCATCAAATGACTGGCCAACCGGACCGTAACGCCTTAACGATACGGTACAGCTATGATGGCAACGCCGCTTGCTCCTCACAGCCGCCCTGATGAACGTGTTTATAAACCAATCAATGCTCACGAATGGACCGAGGGCACTTACCTGGTGACGGATTGGCTGGCATTGCTGGTCCCCGTGCGGGCAGCGCCGGAGGTAGCAGTGGAGTATTATCCGGCGGCATAGAATAGTCTGAGGGTGGAAAGCTCGTGACGTTGTCAGGATTGTCCTGAAGCATTCACAAACATACATAGTTGTCGTCGGTCCAGCTGCGGAAACGCAACGCAGCACTGCGCAGAATCGGATACACAATAATGACATTCTACAATTTACCTGTGCAGACACCGCAACTAGCGCCATCAGGAAGACGTGGAGGATTAACAGTAGTGCTAACGGAGCCTTTTCGGCCATGGTGACCGGCTTTGCCAAAGCAAAGCGGTAATGGATAAGAATACACTAGTTATAAAGCCATGTTATTTCAAGTTAATGTGTAAGAGCGACCTGGAAAGACTTGTCAATTGTGTCCACGGGCAGGTAGCTAGAGCGTACGGGCACTAAGGGAAATTGTTGACAGTGTGAATCATAGCCCTGTATTTCTACAGTAGTGACCGGTACATGTGCCATTTCGTGGCCTTCGGCGTCGCGATAAGCTTCCGTGTGCAGGGCTGTATGCCAACTGGCAGTCTGGGCTGGTCTGGGGACGCCGACAGTACCGGGAAATTATAGTGATTCGCTCACTGGCTTCGTCCAGCAATCGTGTTTGCCCCCTTTTGAAGGTGTCGTAGGCAAAGACAGTACGGATCCGCGAACATACGAAAACACGCGCAGCGAAGGCAGGCCGCAATGTTTTATGTGCGTCTTGGGTGCGTCAGGCTGATGAGATCTTCCCCACACGCGTACCCCCGAATTTAAGGCCAAGTTACACAGCATGTCATCCCTCGCCCTGCTGCCCTACGTTGTTGAGTACGCACGCATTCATATACGCGCGGCGCCGCGCGCAGCCCTTACGCGGCGGCGCTATCTGTGCCCAGCACTTGCCAGACATGCACAGCTGGTGAGCGTTACGAGCTCACGGTCCAAGCACGTCTGTTACGAATGGCTGCCCACTGCAGCCCGGTAGAGCTAGACCGAGCAAGCGCAAACGCCTCAGCTCGCCACGTGCCACATCACCCGTCGCTCCGCGCACTGCTCCAAGCTGTTTCCAGCCGCACGGTGATGAACAGCGGTCGAGGGATCAACAACGCCGACCATGACCCGCAGCCCCCGCACCGAAACCACTCGCCCCACCGCAACCCATCGCACGCAAGACGCCTACCGGTCCCCTGGCCCGACGCCGAAACACACCCATCACATGGCCCCATTCACACGAGCATGCGATGTGCCCTAGACACGGTTAGCTCCTCCGACTCATCCCCGAAGGCCAGCGCACCACGAAGTACCGCGGCCGCCCTGGGTAGTCCAATTAACATCGCGTCCCTCGGCAGAGCACACGTAATATTAACTGTTACAGTGGGTTCCAGACCAGAAGGTAGAACCATCGGGCACATCGCCTGACAGTGAAGGAGACGAAAGAGACAGAAACCGGCGTGGACCGGAACAAAGGCAAACCACCACAACACCAGGTGGTCTACCTCTTGGTCTGGAACCCACTGTAACCGTTACAACAACCAGCCGACAGCCCGGAGGCAAAACAGCAGCAGCCAGCACCCCAGGGGGAATTTGCGCTACAGGCTCCCCTATCAGGAACCGACCACCAACCAACCTAGCAGACCAGCAACCGACGAACCAGTGGAGCGCCGCAACGATGCAAGCAGCGGAACCGCCCGCCTCTCATCTCAAAAAGCACGAACCCCAAGCAGGGCACAACCCGCAGACACGGAAAACAAGAAGCAAGGGAAAACCCCCAGCCCCAGGACAACCCGGGCCGATCGCGAATCCACCAGAACATCAGCCGGCCCCCCACACACGTGTCATTGCCTTTGCCCACGCCCTGCTCAAAGCGCGGAATGTATGTATGGTTCGCCCATTTCGCGCTACCGCATCCGTCCACATCACATTGCTGAGTCACATCCAGTGGGAACAGCAGCTTGTCCGCAAACTCACGTTCTGGCATAAGGCGCTTTGATTCCCTCAGGTCCAACTCCTCCTCCGGCTTCGTCGGCGGCTCCAGGCGCGTCCAATGCCGGCCTGTGTCGCAGCCGCCGCAGCGCAGCATGCGCGCATCTATCGCCCTGTGGCTCTCCGCACACCTCACAGCCATCTCACACTGCAGGTCCCTCGACGGGCGGAACGGCGGAGGTCCTCACTGGATCCGCGTCAGTCGCTAGCAGGTGGCAGCAGCTCCGCGTCCGAGTGCCGTCGTCACGGGCCGCCGCTCCCAACAGCCCCACCGACTCAACCCCAAGAATCATGTCGCGCTGCGGGAGCTGCAGGGTGTTGGAGGCTCCGCCTCGCTGTACATCGTCGCCGAGGGCATCCGGCACTCGACGGGCTTACTTGGAGGTGACTACCGGTGCGCATGGCGGAGTAGCAGCGTGTCTTGATGCTGTACTAGCTATGGGCATGTTGCCCGATGCCGCCG
This sequence comes from Yamagishiella unicocca, assembly GCA_003116995.1. NCBI lineage: Eukaryota > Viridiplantae > Chlorophyta > Chlorophyceae > Chlamydomonadales > Volvocaceae > Yamagishiella > Yamagishiella unicocca. The sequence goes on from BDSL01000047.1 coordinate 485,644, forward strand.
GGTAAGCCTCGCAGCGCCAAAGCTGCCTGCTCCACCAACGGCTCCTCTGCTGCGCCCTCTTGTTCGTCCAGTGCACATCGTGCCGCATTCCAAACCTCCAGTGACCCTCGCTACCTCGGAGGGAGCTTGAGGCGCCTCCTCCCACCGTGTCATACGTGCCGCTGCCGGACTGCGTGTGTCCTGGTTGTCCGCAGACGCAGCTGTAGCCCTTCTTTGCCGAGGAGTCCAGCACGCAGACGGTCCCGGCAGCAGTGCACGGGTTGGTCGAGCAGGCGGTTGCTGCAGGGAACGAAGGTGCGGCAGGTAGGGGCAGGGTGACAGCAACGAAGGTACTCAGTATTGTAGTCCTGAGCCCGTAAGCTTCATAATAGTTATCGCCTCCCGAGATAGCATATTTGTGCTGTTGCGTCGCAGAGTCCGCTATTGTTTGAATGGTACAATCTGCTCCGCGACCCGACCGTACCGGTTCCGACCCCGCGGGGTAACGGTTCCAAACTTACGCAAGTTTGCAATCCATTCAAGGACTGCGCTAATGAGTAACGTTCAAGTAATGATGAAGATCATTATTTATTGAAACATGCGTGCGTATAGGTGCACACCACACTTATTCACAGCCAACGACCGGTCCGGCGACCGGTCCGACCGGACCGGTCGCCCGACCGGACCTGATGTTCTTTCTGACCACACTCCTGATTGTTCACAATGTTACTTTTTGGAAATGTCAAAGATTTTACGAGACCGATCAGGTCGCCATCGTAACACTTCACGAACACCTACAGTGGACTGGATACTGGTACAGACTGGTGCCGCGACGGTCGCAGTAGGTCCGGGATGACTTGAGGACAGGCTGGGGACAGCAAGATGGCCCGTTGGTGCGAGGAATCAATGGGAGCATGGTGGGAGCATGTTTGTGATCAAAAACATGCTCCCGCAATGGTGGGCCAGATAAAGGCCCACAGAGGGCCCGGGGCTGTCGCGTTAGGTCAGGCCTGCTTGAAATTAGGTTTTGGGATGGCAAGATCGTCCATTGATGCGAGGAATCGATGGGAGCATGGTGGGAGCATGGTGGCTGGTGGTGCCTCTATACACAGTCCGTGCACTACAATATGGTCCTTTCCATCGCGGGCATATGTGTAGACATGCATGGCAGATACCCAATGCACGTACTAGGTGCGCGAAATAGGCAAGTTAGGTGGGAACATGCTCCCAGGCGGAAATGCGACTGAATTGGAGCATGCTCCCGATCGTATTTCCGACTGACCGGCTTACTGACCGGCGGGTGAGACCCCTTGAGGCACCGGCCGAGACACCCGCCTACGCTAACGGTCGGAAACGATTCCAGTAACATTAGAATGGTTACCAGTATTATTATGCTGCAATAGAGACGCGTAGTTCCTTGAGCTGGGAATCTTTGCCCACCGTCACTCCGTCCGACCCCGATTGACAGCAGCTAGCTCCTTGCGTTTTAAACCGTTACCACCCCGAGCCCCGCGGGGTCGCTTGGCGACCGGTCCGGTCGCGGAGCTAATTGTACTATCGAACCCACTTCCGCTCCCGCGGCGGACTCTTTAACGCAAAACCCACAAACATGCCACTGTCTGGCGTAACGGGGTCGGCGACCGGTGCGGTCGCGGAGCCGATTGTGATAGGCAAAACAAACAGCATGCTTACGTGCGTCAAACGCCTGTTGGAACTCAGCAGCAGTAGAAGCAACAGGTGACAGAAACGCTCCCTTACGCGTCAGATTGGTCACAGCGGGGCGCAGCAACTATATATATAGGGTACCGCGAGATGAACTTACGAAGGTTGTTAGTCAGCCCCAGGAACTTACGGAGTTCCACCAGAGTAGTCGGTACAGGCCAGGTACGGAACGGACAGCGGCAGTTTTCCGCGGGTCCATTCGAATGCCCAGCGTTGTGCCCGTATTCGATTTGACCCTGGCGTGTAATCGTTAGAACTCATTGCCAAGCATCCATGGAAGTCATGTCCGGGACTATCGCCACTGGCAATTCGAATGCCCCTTCCGCTGCTGCGTGTAACTCAATAACTGAGTATATTTATGGTATTTGATGTCTCCCTAACGCAGGGCATGGCGCCATGGCCCCCGTCGCTGTGGGTGCCCGCCGAGAGAAGCGCGCGGGCGGCCCAGGGACCCTCTCCAGGGGTAAACAACTCGCGCACATCAGGCCTGTCCACTAGCCCTGCCCCCCTGGGGAAGTAGGCGCACTACGGCACCACCCGTCTCTTGCATCGTATCGTCGAGCTCGGCACAGGAGGGAGCTGAGGTTAGCCGGTCTTATCAACTCCTATCTACGATCGAGAGGCGCGGTCGCACATGCAGCATCTAAAGCACCCGAGGCCAGCGAGGAAACACCTGACGGCGAGTTTGAGGCTCAGCTGAAGGCCCTATGCCCGGGTCACGACCAGTTCCAGTAGGGCAGGCTGCAGAGGCGCGCTCGCAACTGGGGGACATTGTTGGCGCTAGCAGGCAAGCAACGGGGAGAGTTCTGAACCGGGCAAAGGCGGGCTCAGGATGGCTTGCGAAGGGTTGCAACTAGATCTGTAGGGGTACGAGTCGGCTCCGCATAAGTGAGAGGAGATCCGGATTGTCCAGGATTGTCCGACAGCTGATGTCAGTGTGGTGCAGCCACGAGGAGACCCCGACACCCTACTACGGGGTCGGGAGCCCCATCGCATTTTCGTTCCCCAACCACTGCAGCGCCGAGGAGCGCGGGGGTTTGGTGGCCACAGAAGTCAACAGAGCGATGGGCCAGGGGGCAATCCAGCAGTGGGTGGGGCGAGCCACCAGTAGGGGTCAACGGTTTGAAGGTGCTCGGGATCCTCCTTTCGGGCTTTGCTTGCAGGAAACGTTGCGCCACAGTGCTTACACTTCTGCGGGGTTCGCTTCGACTGAGCATCGTATGCACCATAGTCGCAGAAGTGATCTTGCAGAGTATTCGTAGACTTCGGGCCCGGGCGCTTTGCGCCTGCGCTGTCCGCCGACATGTCGATGTGGTAGCGAGTTTGCGACCAGTTACAAGGTCAGTGACGTGGGTCACAATAAAAAGACGATGAGACTTGAGCAATACAAGAGCGGAGTGAGTCTCGTGCCTCCGTGCGAAACTGGCGTGGAACGCAACTGGTCTGGGAGCTAACCGCGTATTCAATACGCTGTCGTACACGCAGGCGGCGTTGTGATAACGCCGTTAACCCGTTATCGGGTTATCGACTTTCCTGGCGCGTATTCCGCATATTAATACATGCTTATTCTCTGCGTATTAATACGCATTACGGGCACAACGCTGCGAATGCCGTCGGCAGATATGACAGGACCCAGATATTCGACTTGCGGCTGAGCCCAATGACACTTAGATTTCTTCGCGTACAGTTGCTCGCGTCGCAGACCAGTAAAAACCAGACGAAGATGTTCCACATGTTCACCTCGTGTTTTTTAGTAAATTAGGATAAATAGGATATCGTCCAGGTAGCAAACCACAAACTTGGCGAGAAACGGCCTGAAGATACGATTCATGACAACTTGGAGGGTAACAAGGCCTTTAACTAAGCCATAGCTGAGGACAGCGTACTCAAAGTGACCGAAAGGCGTACCGGTATTGAAAGCCGATCGCGGAATGTCAGACTCAGCTATCCGAATCTGGTTGTACCCTTGCTGCAAGTCAATCGAACTGAAGTACGCAGCACCCCGCATTTTATCCAACAGATCGTTGATCCGCGGCAAAAGGTATCAGTTTTTCACGGTAACCACGTTCAGACCACGGTAATCGATGCACACGCGCAGACCACCATCCTTCTTGCCCACAAACAGAAGCAGAGGACGAAGAGGTACTAGGGCGAATCATCTTCTTGTTCAGAAAGTCAGTTACTTGACGTTTTACCTCATCGAGCTCTGATGGGCCTGGATGGGCTGAGACGATACATGGGCCGCGACGCAGGTTGCGCGCCAGGCATCAACGTAATAGTGCGATCGACAGGTCGCACTGGAGGCAAGCCAGGAATCTCACGTAGAAGGTCTGCATTGGCTTCCAGAAGGGTTTCAACGTCGGGGTCTCCAAAGTCAGATGGAGGAACAGCAGCGGCGTTCAGATGTAACTTTGGCCGAACCAACACCGCGCGCACGAGTACCCTTGCGTAGCTAGCATGGGCAAGCGAGCAGCACCCTTATGTAGGAAGCGAGCAGCAGCCCTGCGACCCATAGCAACATACAGGGACACTCTTCTCACAGAACGCGGCAACAGCAAAGTTGACAGCAGGTGGGGCAGCGGCCGCCGCCTTGGGGCCCCCAGCCAGGTGACGCCGCAGAAGACGGAACAGAGCACGTCGCCGGACCCTCAGCTGTACAACACCGATCGATTGCACCGTTCGAACCCACTGCCGTTCCGTACCGAGCCTCTTACGTACTTACGACGATTCGGCTGCCATAACGCGTTATGGTTGACAGTGTGTATCTCCCGTAACTTCCTGCACACCTCAGTCGCAGGGATCTGTAAAGAATCTGTCCAGTCCCACAGGTGAATATTGGGATGTGGCTTAGAATGAAATAAGCACTTGGCGCCAGTACCGGTAAACATCTCTCGGAACAAATGCGGTAAGTTGAATGCAAGACCTGGATCTGCTGGACCGCCCCGCTGTGCGGACCCCCCTGAAGCCCTGATGCCCTCGTGTCGGCATGTTGGCCGCACTTCTCGCGGTCCGGAAATAATGTGATTCCGACCCGTAGGTTTCTTGCCGCAGGTCGTGAACCCGCAATCTCTAAGGCGGCTCCGTTCACAGCGTGCCCCGGCCGTGCGCCGATTGCTCCGCTGCTGCCCCCTGTGGTCGGAGGCGGCAGCCTTCTTGGCGCAGGGTTCGCAGGAGGTAGGTGTATGCCGTACAGCAAAACAAAGGGGTATATGTACCGGTTCGCGTTTGGTAGGGGGTATACGCTTACTGGGTATAGCGCTTACTGGGTCGCTGGTCGGCCATTCTTGAAAATGACTCAACTAGGAGCACAAGACGGTGGAAAAAGATGAACTCTTAAATATAATCATAAAGGAGTTGTGGGTCCCTTAACGAAGTCACGGAGTACGGGACGATAAATATTACGGTCGACGTCGAGGTAGGGCTAACCGTTATTTTACGCTTTTTACGCTTTACGCTTTACGCTCTGCAATTACGGTCCAGGAGGTATAAGTTTTAACCCCTAATTCGGCTGCTGCTGCATTCCTGTCCACGGCCCGACGGGGAAGACCACCGCCCCTGCCACCGTATGCACTCAGTCAGATGTCACGCAAATTTGTCAACGCAGTTCCGTGTGTCCGGGGGTGCAACAGAGTGTGATGAGCTCGTATGCGAGCGAGGGCAATCTCTGACGGCCATGAAAACGAAGCATACGAGGTCGCGCAGCAGCAGCAGCTAGCGGCTAGCAGCTAGCAGCCGCTCCACTGCGTGCAGCGTATGTGTGGTGTGGTCACGTGAGCCCGCTGCCAGAGCTGTTGGATCACCAGTTGCCGGATGAAGCTTCTCATACATAGGCGAGGGGCACGCACTATTGCCGACTGCTCCAAGAACCCCTCCGCCACGGCACCCTGACTTGAACCCTTCCGGTACAGGGCCACGTACATCCATTGTTGGTGGGGCACTACCCGGTCACGGCTGCAGGACGACTTCCGGGACTCCACCCACCCGCGGCGGCCGTACACGGATTTTCCCCTTGCTTCCTTCCGCCACCGGGCGCTCAGCAGCTACATACCCTGCTGTCCCTGCAGGCTTCCACCTGGTCATGTCGCAACTGGGCACGAATGAAGATCTACTTACCAGGGGCATCAAGTCGCGCACGTGCAGGTCTGGATGGCCCCCTCACGACCCGGCGCTGTGTCCCCTCCTGGCGCTGCTGGCGGAGTACTCTCAGGCATGCATGTGTGCGCTTCACCCGGGACCCCACGCACCAGGTCCTGCACCCAATCACCTGCTACCTCTTCCGGCCGTTGCGGCCGTACCACGGTGGCTTCCTTCCGGGACCAACGTACCTGTTTGCTCCAGCACCTGCAAGGAATGGGCATGTTATAGACAGACACGTGCCAATAGGTTTCGGCGGGGGCCACAGCAGTATGTGCAGACGGTGGGGGCGAACCCCTGATGACGCTAGCTGCTGGGGCAGGTGCGGAGTGTGGGGACTCTCAAGCGGTACCTAGATAGACGACCCCGCCCGCCACGGGGACCCCACCACCACCGCCCGCCGCGCGCCGTTACAGTGATGTCTTTTCGTCGCCATTCTTCGCAAACTTCTTACCCGTTATGCATGCTTTACAACTTAGCGGATCCGTCCCCTAACTTAAGAGTTCACGCTTAGCAGCTAATATTCCGCAGAGCAGGCAGGATTGCTAGCTGTTTCTTTAACGAATTCTTATCGGATTCTTAACCGACGGATTCGGTTATTCCATTCTTCTGGAATCGGGGGCGGTATGGAATGCTAAGAAATTGACTTTTGTTTAAAGCCATTGATTCTCATGATTCTTGTTACAATCAAAGACCCTAATTAAGCTGCACCTATGGCAACTCCAGCCCTAATGAAGCTGCACCAGGCTGCACCCATGGCAACTCCAGCCATAATTAGCCGTTTAGCCCTAATGAAGCTACACCCATTGCTATTGCATCACTTATGAAGCTGCACCCATGGCAACTCCCTGCGACACAGCCAATAGGCCCATTGCAACAGCAGCCTACATAGCCATGCGTTACACGCATCCATATCACGGCATAGGTATCTCAGGACAGAGATATCTTATTGCTTACTACTGCAAGGCTCACTGCTTGCTACTGCAAGACTCACACAAGATTTCGCCGAAGCCGCCTCCCGTTCGCCTGTTGCGGGCTGGGCGGCTTTGGGGGAGGCGGGCTGGGCGGCTTGGGCGAGGGTGAGGGGGGCGGGCTGGGCGGCTTGGGCGAGGGTGAGGGGGGCGGGCTGGGCGGCTTGGGCGAGGGTGAGGGGGGCGGGCTGGGCGGCTTGGGTGAGGGTGAGGGGGGCGGGCTGGGCGGCTTGGGCGAGGGTGAGGGGGGCGGGCTGGGCGGCTTGGGTGAGGGTGAGGGGGGCGGGCTGGGCGGCTTGGGCGAGGGTGAGGGGGGCGGGCTGGGCGGCTTGGGCGACGGTGGGGGAGGTGGCGGCGGCGGGCTGGGCGGCTTGGGTGAGGGTGAGGGGGCGGGCTGGGCGGCTGGGGCGAAGGTGAGGGGGGCGGGCTGGGCGGCTGGGGCGAGGGTGGGGGAGGCGGGCTAGGCGGCTGGGGTAAGGGTGCTGGAGGCGGGCTGGGCGGCTCGGGCGACGGTGGGGGAGGCGGGCTGGGCGGCTCAGGTGGCGGCGGCGGGCTGGGCGGCTCGGGCGACGGTGGGGGAGGTGGCGGCGGCGGGCTGGGCGGCTCGGGTGAGGGTGGGGGAGGTGGCGGCGGCGGGCTGGGGGGCTCAGGCGACGGCGGTGGCGGAGGACTAGGCGGCTCAGGCGACGGCGGTGGCGGTGGACTAGGCGGCTCAGGCGACGGTGGCGGCGGCGGGCTGGGCGGCTTGGGCGAGGGTGGGGGAGGTGGAGGCGGCGGGCTGGGAGGCTCAGGCGACGGCGGTGGCGGTGGACTAGGCGGCTCAGGCGACGGTGGCGGCGGCGGGCTGGGCGGCTCGGGCGATGGTGGCGGAGGTGGCGGCGGCGGGCTGGGGGGCTCAGGCGACGGCGGTGGCGGAGGACTAGGCGGCTCAGGTGACGGTGGCGGCGGCGGGCTGGGCGGCTCGGGCGACGGTGGTGGAGGTGGAGGCGGCGGGCTGGGCGGCTGGGGTGAGGGTGGGGGAGGTGGCGGCGGCGGGCTGGGGGGCTCAGGCGACGGCGGTGGCGGAGGACTAGGCGGCTCAGGCGACGGTGGTGGCGGCGGGCTTGGCGGCTCGGGCGAGGGTGGGGGAGGTGGAGGCGGCGGGCTGGGGGGCTCAGGCGACGGCGGTGGCGGAGGACTAGGCGGCTCTGGTGACGGTGGCGGCGGCGGGCTGGGCGGCTCGGGCGAGGGTGGGGGAGGTGGCGGCGGCGGGCTGGGAGGCTCAGGCGACGGCGGCGGCGGTGGACTAGGCGGCTCTGGTGACGGTGGCGGCGGCGGGCTGGGCGGCTCGGGCGACGGTGGGGGAGGTGGCGGCGGCGGGCTGGGCGGCTCGGGAGAGGGTGGGGGAGGTGGCGGCGGCGGGCTGGGAGGCTCAGGCGACGGCGGTGGCGGTGGACTAGGCGGCTCAGGCGACGGTGGCGGCGGCGGGCTGGGCGGCTCGGGCGACGGTGGGGGAGGCGGGCTGGGCGGCTCGGGCGACGGTGGGGGAGGTGGCGGCGGCGGGCTGGGCGGCTCGGGAGAGGGTGGGGGAGGTGGCGGCGGCGGGCTGGGGGGCTCAGGCGACGGCGGTGGCGGAGGACTCGGCGGCTCAGGCGACGGTGGCGGCGGCGGGCTGGGCGGCTCGGGCGACGGTGGTCGAGGTGGCGGCGGCGGGCTGGGAGGCTCAGGCGACGGCGGTGGTGGAGGACTAGGCGGCTCTGGTGACGGTGGCGGAGGCGGGCTGGGCGGCTGGGGCGAGGGTGGGGGAGGTGGACTAGGCGGCTGGGGCGAGGGTGGGGGAGGTGGTGGCGGCGGGCTGGGAGGCTGGGGAGAGGGTGGCGGTGGCGGACTAGGCGGCTTAGATGACGGTGGGGGAGGTGGAGGTGGCGGGCTGGGCGGCCTCGGGGAGGGTGGCGGCGATGCCGTGGAGACGACTGCGTACAGGCGGAAGTGGGTTCGTTGCCGTTGTTATCGATCTGTCTTTTAAGGGCACAAGGAAATGGTCTTTCCAGTCTACTCGCGAATGACATTGCGGCCGCAAAGAATCACGTGTGCGAATAATGACGCCTCATGCAAGTTGTGATTATCTGCATGTGCACCTCCTTTATTTCGTGCGCTGTGCTGTCACACGCACAGTTGCTAATTCCAATAACGTGCACCTATGCAAGGCCTACTTTCCCGCTCGCCCTGCTGTGTACTTACGCTGGCATGTGCCGTTGGCGGACTGCACATATCCTGGTTGTCCGCAGACGCAGCTGTAGCCCTTCTTTGCCGAGGAGTCCAGCACGCAGACGGTCCCGGCAGCAGTGCACGGGTTGGTCGAGCAGGCGGTTGCTGCAGGGAACGAAGGTGCGGCAGGTAGGGGCAGGGTGGCAACGTGGTATTCAGTCGGACCATCGTCATTTAGGTAGGTACGTACGTGATGAGCGATCGAGACGACAGCAGCCTTGGGAGGTCCGGCGCGCGGTCGCCAACAACCGCCGGAGTTACCACATGCACAGCTTTGAACATGACAGGTTATGTGTGGGATCGAGCATTTTTACAACATCCTCCGAATGTGCTTCTTCTCTCGGACCGATGGGTGCCGCATCTTCGTCTTCCGTCCGCAGGCGGTGCCATGCTGCCGGGTTGAGAAGAGCAGCAGGTAGCACAGCGCACACCCGCTGAGGATTAAGTTACGTGAGAAATTGGTGCACTTACACTTTTGACAGAAAGCAGTCGGAACTGTCAACGCTAGGAGGAGCAGCGCCAGCGCCAGGGGCGCTTGCGAGGAGGAAGCCATTCGATGGCCCATGCACCGAGGATGCATGAGGCAGCTACGTGGAGGACAGCAGGAGATCTAGGTAGGGAGGCGAACGAACACGCTAGCTAGTGTCGCATGCGCATACGCGTATGCGTGATTAGATAGTTGCAGTGAAGCCGCGGTTGTTTGGCGGGCCAGACATAACTGAAAGTCCGACAGGGGTGGTAAGGATGGTAACGATAATAACCAGTTGGACCAAGCCTTGAATATTTATAGAGCGAATCGTAGGCATGGAAACGTTGCAAGGACTCAAGAGGTTCATGGATAGTCAACCGGCGGCGGGGAGACTGTAGGTATTCCGCGGGCATCTATCGCTCCAGCGAACCGTAGCAGCTCAGCGGAAAGGGCTACTCGTATTACAAAGGCCATGACTCCAATAAACAGGGATAAACAGTGGAAGGCGTACAGCCATTTACCAGTGATATTCGGTGTCGGCCGGACATCACGACTAGAGCATGCACGTCCCAACCTAAGCGGTCACGTCTTGGTCATGCTCTTACACGCAGTGTAGAGTCGTGTCATCAACGCATAACGTACGCGATATGTACCATAATAAGGATCATCGCACAAGGCAAGGCTCATCAGAGTCCGCCGATCGAGGGGCTAGCAGCGTATGCGTGCCCTATGGCAGCCGAATCGTCGTACGTAAGAGGCTCGATACAAACGCAACGAAGTCTATAACGGGGTAGTAAATAACGTTTTCGATTATGAATGAGGCTTTTGTAGTCCTGACCCCGTAAGCTTCATAATAGCCTCGTAATAGTCTCACAAGATAGCATGTTTATATTTTTTGCGTTAGATAGTCCGCCATAGCAGCGGAAGTGGGTTCGAATGGTGCAATTAGCTCCGCGATCGGACCGGTCGCTGACCCCGGGGTTGTAACGGTTTCAAACGTACGCGAGCGAGCTTGCAATCCATTCAAGAAGCGCGCTATCAAGGCAACAAATAACGTTCGAAGAATGATCAAGGTTGTTAATTTTGAAAAATGCATGCTTGTATGTACGCATACACGTCCTTCATAGCCAGCGACCGGTCCGGTCGTCCGGTCCGACCGGACCGGTCGCCCGACGCACTCCTGCTCATTGATCATCATGATTGTTCATAATACTTGCTTTTGGAAAAATAGTAAGAGACCGGTCAGGTCGCCATTGCAACATTTCACATATACAGCAGCTAGCTCCTTGCGTTTTGAACCGTTACCACCCCCGAGCCCCCGCGGGGCCGCTCGGCGATCGGTTCGGTCGCGTAGCTTATTGTACTATCGAACCCACTTCCGTTCCAGCGGCGGACTCTTTAACGCAAAAACCACAAACATGCCATTATCTGGGGTCGGCGACCGGTCCGGTCGCGGAACCGATTGTGGTCGGCAAAACAAACAGCGTGCTTATTTACATGCGTCAAACACCGGTTGCCAACCAGGAGTCCAAGCAGCAGGTGACAGAAACGCTCTCTCATGCGTCAGATTGGTCAGAGGCGCAGCAACGATATAGTACTGCGAGATAAACTTACGAAAGTCGTTAGTCAGCCCCAGGAACTTATGGAGTTCGACCAGACTAGTCGGTACGGCCAGGTACGGACAGCAGCAGTTTTCGCGGGTCCATTCGAATGCCGTCGGCAGATACGACATGACCCAGATATTCGACTTGCGGCTGAGCTCAGCAGTGACACTTAAATTTCTTCGCGTACAGCAGTTGCTCACGTCGCAGAGTATCAAAACCCAGACGAAGATGTTCCAGATGTTCATCTCTCGTTTTTGAATAAATCAGGATATCGTCCAGGTAACAAACCACGAACTTGTCGAGGAACGGCCTGAAGGTACGATTCATTGGAAGGTAGCAGGGGCGTTAACTAAGCCAAACCTCAGGATAGTGTACTCGAAGTGACTCGAAGTGACCGAAGGGCGTATTGAAAGCAGATCGCGGCATGTCAGGCTCAGCGACCCTATGGCAGCCAACCGGGGGTAACGATCCCTCGGAGGGGAGTAACTATGGTGGTTACCCCGCCCGGGTGCAGGCGACTGACAACAACTAGTGAGAAGAGATAGCGCAGGCAATTAAATTAAGCTTATATATGTTAGTAAAATCACTCATGGACTTGGTTGACGACTATATGGTGCTCTTTGAAGCGACAACCTGTGACAATGACTTGCCCTTGACCAAACGAGGTGAAACCAAGTGTGGAATGCTACATTTTATATAAAATACTGGAATTAGGGAAGTAACGAGCAGTATTACTTGTTTGCGGCATGAAAGTTGGATCCTGGAGGGCAGTCCATTTTATGGACTAGCGCATCTGCTGTGATGTTTTGACGTGTTAATTTACGTTACTTCTAAAGAATCTGGTTGCACCCTTGCTGCAAGGCAATCGAACTGAAATACGCAGCACCACGCACCTTATCCAATAGATCGTCGATGCGCGGCAAAGGTTATCGGTTTTTCACAGTAACCGCGTTCAGACCCCCGCCGTAATCGAGCGATGCACATGCGCAAACCACCATCCTTTTACCTTGCCCGCAAACAGGATCGGAGCAGAGAACGGAGAGGTACTAGGGCGAATCATACCCTTGTTCAGCAATTCAGCTACTTGACGTTTTACCTCATCGAGCGCCGAGGGGCTGAGACGGATAATAATAATAATATTACACAGCAGGCCGGAGCCTCGCATGTATCAAGGGGGTGGGGAATTGAGTGGCGGACTCCGCCCCTATATGCCCGCACCACCGGACTAAGACGATACATGGGCCGCGGCACAGGTTGCGCGCCAGGCACCAACGGAGTGGTAGTGCGACCTGTCGATCGCACTGGAGGCAAGCCAGGAATCTCACGTAGAAGGTCTGCATTGGCTTCCAGAAGAGCTTCAACGTCGGGGTCTCCAAAGTCAGATGGAGGAACAGCAGCGGCATTCAGATGTAACTTTGGCCGAACCAACACCGCGCGCACGAGTACCCTTGCGTAGCTAGCATGGGCAAGCGAGCAGCACCCTTATGTAGAAAGCGAGCAACAGCCCTGCGGCCGACAGCAACATACAGGGACACTCTTCTCACAGAGCGCGGCAACAGCAAATTTGACAGCAGGTGGGGCAGAGCGCCGGTGGGGCAGAGCGCAGAGGCCGCAGCCTTGGCCCCCCAGGTGACGGCGCAGAAAACGGAACAGAGCACGCCGCCGGACCCTCAACTGTACAACACCGACCGATTGCACCGTTCGAACCCATTGCTGCCGTTCCGTACGAGCCTCTTACGACTCCCGCCCGTGGATCGGGCCTCGTGTACACATTGATTTAGGTTAAACGGATATGAAAACCGGCAGTCGAGCGGAGCAGGGATCTGTAAAGAGTCTGTCCGGTCCCTGAGGTGAATATAGGGATGCGCCTTAGGATGAAACAAGCGCTTGGCACCAAAAACATTTTTTGTGACGATCGAATGCGGTTGAATGCAAGGTATGGATCTGCCGGACCGCCCCGCGGCGGCACGCCCCCCCTGATGCGTCGGCTTGTTGGCCGCACTCCTTGCGGTCCGGAAGTGCAGCAGCCCCGACAGCGAGACGCTGCAGCTGCGCGCATCTTCCCCGGCGTCTTGCCCCGCCCTCGTGGTCCCACCGGTAAGGGATGGGTCGTCTAGGGACGTCCCCCTTGGCCTCGCTACGTGCGGCCTTCATGTCGTGACGAGAATATTGTGATCCGTCCCAATCTGTAGATAGGTTTTTTGCCGCAACAGGTCGTGAACCCGCAATTCATAAGGCGGCTCCGTTCACAGCGTGCCCCGGCCGTGCGCCGATTGCCCCGCTGCTGCCACCTGTGGTCGGAGGTGGCAGCCTTGTTGGCGCAGGGTTTGCAGGAGGTGTACGCTAGGGCTACATACCCTGCAGGCTTCCACCTGGTCATGTCGCAACTGGGCACGAATGAAGATCTACTTACCAGGGGCATCAAGTCGCGCCCGTGCAGGTCTGGATGGCCCCCTCACGACCCGGCGCTGTGTCCCCTCCTGGCGCTGCTGGCGGAGTACTCTCAGGCATGCATGCGTGCGCTTCACCCGGGACCCCACGCACCAGGCCCTGCACGCAATCACCTGCTACCTCTTCCGGCCGTTGCGGCCGGACCACGGTGGCTTCCTTCCGGGACCCACGTACCTGTTTGCGACAGCACCTGCAAGGAATGGGCATGTTATAGACAGACACGTGCCAATAGGTTTCGGCGGGGGCCGCTGCAGTATGTGCAGACGGTGGGGGCGAACCCCTGATGACGCTAGCTGCTGGGGCAGGTGCGGAGTGTGGGGACTCTCAAGCGGTACCTAGATAGACGACCCCGCCCGCCACGGGGACCCCACCACCACCGCCCGCCGCGCGCCGTTAGAGTGATGTCTTTTCTCGGGTGGGGCTATTGTGAGCCCTGTGAAGGCAGGGGCAGGGCCACCGGATTTGACGGTGAGGTAGGGGAGGGGGTGCAAGAGCCTGTGTGGTAGGGGAGGTGAGGGGGTGCAAGAGTCTGTGTGGTAGGGGAGGGGAGGGGTTGCAAGAGTCTGTGTGGTAGGGGAGGGGAGGGGTTGCAAGAGTCTGCGTGGCTAAGACCGATTCGACATACTTCCCCATGTGCGGTGGATGGCGGCCGGTGGGCAAGCTGCAAACAAGGCCAGACCGCATGTCGGCAGCACCTTATGTGCGCAAGGTGGATGGGCGGGAGCATCGAAATAAGTGGCGACGTGTTGCAATGGTACAGCCAGTGTCGGTGTGCATGAGCGGGGAGCGCTCATATTGCGATCCCAAAATGAAGTCGCACTCTGGGCCTCCCGTCGTACAACCCAGGATCCCGCGCCCTTCCTTTCTGTACGTAAGGCGCTTCCGTAACAGCCGGGCATTGGAGCACTGTGTGTATGTGCTACCACACGGCTACATGGGTTAAGCCAATGACTTAGCAACTTAATCGCATGAGAAACTGCAGCACGGCGGGACCGCTAAGCAGCCCCTAAGTAAGATAGTTTACGCGGCTACCTAGCCCCTAGCTAAGAACCTAGCTCTTAGCTTAGGAAAACCTTCAGCTTGGCAATACGGGGGAGTACCTACCTGTACCTACTTATTAGTGACGCAGACTTCTCTGTAAGAGAAGGCTAGTTCTTGGACGAAGTACGGCACAGCCGTACTCCGTCTTATTGATAACTAGGCTGATCCCGCTTTCAGCGGTATCCGCCGTAGTATAACATTATCATAGTATATTCCTAGTTGTCCCTAATAGTTGATTCCAACATGAACGACGGGAACCTGCCGGCCCATGCAGCCTGCCACCCGCCCACCCGTGCTGACTGACCCTGTTCTCCGCTGCAGCCGCCGGGCTAGTGCCAGTGGCGTCATCGCCCGTCCGGCCCGGTCGAGTTACGCGAGTTCGGTCCTCTGTACGGGTCCGTGCCAGAGGGAGGGCTCCGCCGTGGTCCGGTTCGACGCCGATTCCGATGAGCGTCTGGTGTTCCCTCCTGGCCCTGGCCAAGGACTCCAGCGACGATGCGATTTTGCTGTCGCGCTACTTAGTGTATTTGCCGCCGGCCTTTTCTAGGCCCGCGATGCAGTTAGTTTGCCTCCGGGCCCTGCGGGCCGGAGATGATGCAATTTGATGTTGTAGTTTGCCTCCTGGCCCTGCGGGCCGGAGATGATGCAATTTGATGTTGTACTACCGGCCACTATAGGCAACATGAAAAATCTGTCGACTGACAATTGTTTGCCCTTTCCGTTTGCAGCTGGTTTGGGAGATGGGGATGCCGGGAACTGAGTGCCGGTCAGGGGATTACCGGGATCTGAGTGCCGGTTTAGTGCTACTTGGGAGGTTTTTTGCCGCCGGGAGCTGAGTGCCGGCGTGCGGGACTGTTCAAACTTGTAACGTACTGAGGACAAGAAACTTAGTGCTACGAAGCTGCCGGTGTCGTCATTCTTCGCAAAATTCTTACCCGTTGTGCATGCTTTACAACCAAGCGGATCCCCTAACTTAAGAGTTCGCGCTTAGCTGCGTATACTCCGCAGAGCAGGCAGGGTCGTTAGCTGTTTGTGGATTTGTAACTGGACTCAATTATTCATTTTTCTGGATTCCGGAGCGGTACGGAATGTCAACGAACACATTTGGATAAGAACGCCACTTTCCTACCCTCTGGTCAACAAACAGATGTTTGTGTATTAGCCATTGATCCTTGTTACAAGCAAGGACTCTAATGAAGTTGCACCCATGGCAACTCCATCCCTGCACCCATGGCCACTCCATCCCTTATCGATGAAGCTGCACCCATGGCAACTCCACCCCTAATCGATGAAGCTGCATCCATAGCAACTCCATCCCTAATGAAGCTGCACCCATGGCAACTCCATCCCTAATCGGTGAAACTGCATCTATCCATGGCAACTCCATCCCTAATCGAGGAAGCTGCACCAATGGCAACTCCATCCCTTATCGGTGAAGCTGCATCCATCCATGGCAACTCCATCCCTAATCGAGGAAGCTGCACCCATGGCCACCCTAATAATAATAATAATAATAGTGTCGCTGGGCGTAGCCCTAGCGTGTGTTAAGGGGGTGGGGAACTGAGGGGGTCTCCCCCCTGTATGCCCGCACCACCGTCCATGGCCACCCTATTCATGGCAACTCCATCCCTAATCGATGAAGCTGCACCCATGGGCCTCGCTCCTAAAATCCTAAAACGCCGAAAGGTAGTACAGGCGAGACAGTAGCAACGAAGGTGCCCACCTACCATCTCATTTGAAGTTCACCAGCACTTGCTAAAATACTAGCTAAGACGTTCTCGCAAGTCGTCGATACTAAGTGTGTGTGAGCGCGACATCGCACAAGCACAACGCTACCTATCAATAAACAAATAAAGGCGTTGGAATGAATCTGCTAGGCATCGCACATCGGTTACACGAGCAAACATGATATATATTTAGTAGTTTGGTTGACCCTGCGCTGCCAACCAACCAACATAACCCCCGCCATATGGCATACAAATGTCGGTTTCCATCACCTCGGTTTGGCAACCCGAGTCTCTACCTAACCCAACCGACCGGGTGCTTACTTATTTGCAGTCCAGTCCTCTGTGACTCACGCACACGGGTTTGAAGAGGCAAACGCTAACATCCACTTCACAAGCGAACAGCAGCGGATGGACAGTCACAACAAGTCAACTGTATGTCCGTGCGTGCACGTCAAATGCACTTCAGCTCCAACCATGACTCGACGATACATTGCTTACTGCCAGCCTCACAGAAGAAGCCGCCGAAGCCGCCTCCCGTTCGCCTGTCCGTTGGCGCCGTTGTTGGTCTTTATAGACGGAGGGGGAGGAGACGGGCTGGGCAGTTTGGGTAACGGCGGCTCGAGGGAAGGAGGCGGGCTAGGCGGCGGGGAAGAGAGCGAGTCTGGAGAAGCCGACGAGCAGGGAGGCTTGGGCCAGGGTGGGGGAGGCGGGCTGGGTGGCTTGGGCCAGGGTGGGGGAGGCGGGCTGGGCGGCTTGGGTGAGGGTGGGGGAGGCGGGCTGGGCGGCTTGGGTGAAGGTGGGGGAGGCGGGCTGGGCGGCTTGGGTGAGGGTGGAGGAGGCGGGCTGGGCGGCTGGGGAGAGGGTGGGGGAGGTGGCGGCGGCGGGCTGTGCGGCTGGGGAGAGGGTGGAGGCGGCGGCTGTGACGGTCTGGGGGGCTCAGGCGACGGCGGCGGCGGCGGACTAGGCGGCTCAGGTGACGGTGGAGGCGGCGGGCTAGGCGGCTCGGGAGAGGGTGGGGGAGGTGGCGGCGGCGGGCTGGGCGGCTGGGGCGAGGGTGGAGGAGGTGGCGGCGGTGGAGGCGGCGCGCTGGGCGGTTCGGGAGAGGGCGGGGGAGGTGGAGGCGGCGGGCTGGGCGGCTGGGGCGAGGGTGGGGGAGGTGGCGGCGGCGGGCTGGGCGGCTCGGGTGAGGGAGGGGGAGGTGGCGGCGGCGGGCTGGGCGGCTCAGGCGACGGCGGCGGCGGCGGACTAGGCGGCTCAGGTGACGGTGGAGGCGGCGGGCTTGGCGGCTCGGGAGAGGGTGGGGGAGGTGGAGGCGGCGGGCTGGGTGGCTGGGGCGAGGGTGGGGGAGGTGGCGGCGGCGGGCTGGGCGGCTCAGGCGACGGCGGCGGCGGCGGACTAGGCGGCGCAGGTGACGGTGGAGGCGGCGGGCTTGGCGGCTCGGGAGAGGGTGGGGGAGGTGGAGGCGGCGGGCTGGGCGGCTCGGGCGAGGGTGGGGGAGGTGGCGGCGGCGGGCTGGGCGGCTGTGGAGAGGGCGGGGAAGGTGGAGGCGGCGGGCTGGGCGGCTCAGGCGACGGCGGCGGCGGCGGACTAGGCGGCTCAGGTGACGGTGGAGGCGGCGGGCTAGGTGGCTCGGGAGAGGGTGGGGGAGGTGGCGACGGCGGGCTGGGAGGCTCGGGCGACGGTGGCGGCGGCGGACTAGGCGGCTCGGGAGAGGGTGGTGGAGGTGGCGGCGGCGGGCTGGGAGGCTGGGGCGAGGGTGGGGGAGGTGGCGGCGGTGGAGGCGGCGGGCTGGGCGGTTCAGGAGAGGGCGGGGGAGGTGGCGGCGGCGGGCTGGGCGGCTGGGGAGAGGGCGGGGGAGGTGGCGGCGGCGGGCTGGGCGGCTCAGGCGACGGCGGCGGCGGCGGACTAGGCGGCTCAGGTGACGGTGGAGGCGGCGGGCTGGGCGGCTCGGGAGAGGGTGGGGGAGGTGGCGACGGCGGGCTGGGAGGCTCGGGCGACGGTGGCGGCGGCGGACTAGGCGGCTCAGGTGACGGTGGAGGTGGATAGCTGGGCGGCTGGGGCGAGGGCGGAGGCGGTGGAGGCGGCGGGCTGGGCTGTTGTGGTGAAGGAGGAGGAGGCGGACTAGGCGGCTCAGGTGACGGTGGAGGCGGCGGACTGGACCCCTCAGGGGAAGGTGGAGGTGGAGGGCTGGGCGGTTGGGGCATGGATTGTATGGAAAAATCGTTAACGAAAGAAAGACCGTTCAGGGGCGAGGGCGGGGTAGGTGGCGGCGGCGGGCTGGGAAGCTCATGCGACGACGGCGGCGGCGGACTAGGCGGCTCAGGGGACGGTGGAGGTGGATAGCTGGGCGGCTGGGGCGAGGGCGGAGGCGGTGGAGGCAGCGGGCTGGGCTGTTGTGGTGAAGGAGGAGGAGGCGGACTAGGCGGCTCAGGTGACGGTGGAGGCGGCGGACTGGACCGCTCGGGGGAGGGCGGTGGTGGCGGTGCTAACACTGTTGCGGAGGAGACTGCGTACAGGCAGAAGTGGGTTCGTCATTTATATCAATCTGTCTATGGAAGCCCAAGGATATGGTAATGCTAGTCTACTTGCCAATGACGGTCATTGTGGTCAAATAACCATCGTACCAACGTGTGCCAACGACACCTCCATTAATGATATCATATCCTGCACCCCCTTCGTGCGCTGTGCTGTCAAACAATGATTCCAATAACGTGCACCTATGCAAGGCCTACTCGCCCGCTCGCCCTTTGTTTACTTACGCTGGCTGCACATGCCGCTTGCGGACTGCGCGTATCCTTGTCGTCCGCAGACGCAGCTATAGCCCCTCTTGTTGTTGCCCAAGGACTCCAAGCAGATGGTCCCGGGAACAGTGCACGGGTTGGTCGCGCAGGCGGATGCTGCTGCTGCAGGGAATAAATGTGCGCCAGGTAGGGGCAGGGTGGCACATTCAGTCGGACAATCATCACATAGGTAATGCGACGAGCGATCGAGCGAGACAGCAACCGTAGAGAGGTCCGGCGGTCGTCCACAACCCAGCCAGAGCTGACCAGTTATAATTAACATCAATTTTTATCCGGTGGGGGATTTTTACAAATTTGGATGTGCTTCATCACTCGGACCGATGCGTGGGTCACCAGTCGGCGGTGCCATGGTGCCGGACTGACGAATAGAGCAGCAGGCAGGTAGCACAGGGCGTACTGAAGATAAAGTTACATGTCAACTTGGTGCACTTACCCCTGTCACCAGTTGAGCCAGAAACAGTCGGAACGGTCAACGCTAGGAGGAGCAGCGCCAGCGCCAGCAGGGGCGCTTGCAAGCAGGAGGCCATTCGACGGCCCATCGAGGATGAGGCAGCTCCATACATATGTGAAGGACAGGCAATCTAGGTAGGGCGGCGAACGAACACGCTAGCCACTGTCGAGTATACCGGTACACCTTCAAGTAACTAGATTGTCGCAGTGGAGCCGGAGTTGCTTTACGGGCCAGCAGTCACTTTGACAGTCCGAGAGGGGTGGTAATGATAATTACCGATTGGATGAAACCTTGACTTTTTATAGGTATGAAAAGGTTACGAGGACTCGAGAGGTTCATGGATAGTCAACCGGCGGGGAGACTGTAGATATTCTGCGGGACATCTATCGCCTCAACGAACTGTAGTAGAGAAGCGGAAATGGCTACTCGTATTACAACGGCCGTTACTCAAATATCAGTGGAAGGCGTACAGCCATTTACTATTAGTGATACTCGGTGTCGGCCGGACATCACGACTACCCAACCTAAGCGGTCACGTCTAGGTTATGCTCTTACACGCAGGGCTCATCGGAGTCAGCTGATCAAGCGAGGGGCTAGCAGCGTGCCCTATGGCAGCCGAATCGTCGTAAGAGGCTCGATACAAACGCAAAGAGGTCTATTGCGGGGTAGTAACTAACTTTTTCGTTTATTAAGGAGGCTTTTCGTAGTCCTGACCGCGTAAGCTTCATAATACCCTCGCAGTAGCCTCGTAAGATAGCAAGGGATAGCATGTTTACGTTTTTGCGTTACAGGGTTCGAATGGCACATTTAGATCCACGACCGGACCGGTCGCCGACCCCGCGGGGCTCGGGGCTGTAACGGTTCCCTACGTACGCAAACTTGCGATCCATTCAAGGAGCGCGCTATCAAGGCGATAAATAACGTTGTAATAATGATGTAGATCATAAAATTTGGAAAATGCGTACGTATATGTGCGCACACACGTGGTTCACAGCCAGCGACAGGCGGTCCGGCTGGGTCCGGTCGTCCGGTCCGTCCGACCGGACAGCTCGCCCGACCGGACGACCTGATGTTCTTTCCGGACATATCCCTGCGCATGATTGTTCATTATTATTGCTTTTCGGGAATGTCAAGGATATCAAGAGACCGGTCAGGTCGCCATTCCAACACTTCACACAGCAGCTAGCTCCTTGCGTTTGAATCGTGACCACCCCCTTACCACCCCGAGCCCCGCGGGGTCGCTCGGCGACCGGTCCGGTCGCGGAGCTAATTGTACCATCGAACCCACTTCCGCATACCCTACAGGATTCCACCTGGTCATACATGTTGCAGCTGGGCACGACTCGGGGAACGGCGCGATGTCCGTTTTCGGGATTTCCGCCGTCTGTGTGTTGCCTGAGAGCGTTGCAACAAACTTCATGATTGGAAACTACTTCAACGTACGTACGGCACCAACCCTCGATGAAACCCACAGGACAAGCGAGGCACACAGCTGTGAGAGGGGGCCATGCGGACGTAGCGGGACATGGAGCAGCGAGCATGGAGCCGCTGCAGGACATGGATGTTGAGGAGCCGCGGCGTGACATGGATTATTGTGAGCAGCAGCGGTGCATGTGTTAATAAGGGCCCTGAGCAAGTAGCGGCATGTTATGGATCCTGAGCGATAGCGGCGGGGTAGGCACCATGCGCAGTAGCAGAGGGGATATGAAACGCGAGGTGAAGGGAATCGCGACGTGAAGCGGCAGGTTAAAAGGAAACCCGGATGCGACGGATGGATGCCGGTAGGCAAGCTGCAAATTCGTCGTACAACCCAGGATCCCGCGCCCTTCCTTTCTGTACCCCTATGGCATACATACCCTCAGTTGCCACCAGGTTACCGACCTACCGGGCCGTTTACCAAACAGGCTGAATGACCCGGTAGCGTGAACCAGGCGCCCGGTTCACCGAAGCCCGGTCAACCGATACAGTAACTGCCTCGGAAAGCCCACCCAACATAGTTCAAGAAGACATCATACTTTGTAACAACCAATATACAAAATGTGTCTGTGCCTCACTGACAAGCATGTGCACGGGCCCTGTATGGCTCCCTGTGCCCCAGCAAGGAGCAGTACAGTACGTCGCCCATGGCACCTTGGTTTCCCATCTTACAAAGTAATCACACATGTTCTTTAACAGCTTGGAACGTTTCTCAAGGAAGAAAACAAGGAAATGTCAGTGGCGTCTGTCATAGTTGGTTTAATATCCAAATAATGAGCGGCCCTCGTGAACGTGGAAACTGTGCCAAGCCTAATTGCTACTTTCTACAGACTTTGAAACGGACTGTGATAAGGAAGGTGTGCAGCATTCAAAGGCGTCCTGCTGGCTGTGGACGACTTGATGACGGCGCTCCGGACTGGCAGCTATTCTCCTACATGCACTACTACCCGTTGTTTTACCCCGACCTTATCACCTTTGGCAAGGGATTCCAGGCCTTCGGGGTCACAATAGTGTCGCCACCAGCGGACTTCACTAGCGCTGGCCGCAACCTGCCTGGCTAACCGTGCGTGCGTCGACACGCTGGGTCTTGAGCTGCAGCGCACCAGGACAAAGCCGACAATTGCCCAGGGCGATCCGGGCCCAAAAGATGATGGCGGGTACCAGGTATGCATGGCATGGAGCCTAAGGACGGGAACCATGTCTTGTCGTACAGCTCTAGCGTAAAGCCACCTGTCCGCGCCTGTCTTCCTTGCCCCACTGTGCACCTCCCCCTGTCACCTCCTCACGTAGGCCAGGGGGGATGCCTCGGCACCGCTGCTCAATAGCACGGCCCTGTATGTGGCGCCTACCTTGTGACGCGCATGGAGAGGCGTGCATGGTGTTGCAGGAAAGGTCTTAGCAGCGGCGTGGCTGGGGGCGGTCTCAGCCTTAAGCACAAGATGCGTCGCGTCCCAGGTGACTACGCAAACGGACAGTGAGGGCGGCAGTGTGGATGGTTGTGCGCGGCGTGTGTGGGTTGCAGCATGGATGGAAATGCATGGGTGGTGACGGGGGACAGCGTGGACAGACGTGCGCGAGCTGCTGGTGACAGCGCGCGCGGTTAGGGTGACAGCGTGGACGGTTGTGTATACATGCGAGGCTTCGTTCTGTAACAGCCGGGCATTGGAGCATTGTGTGTATGTGTGCCCTAATAACATGTGTATGTGTGCCCCAACGAAACAAATGCCTGCTGGTACGCGCACCCTACCAAATGGTACATGGGTTCAGCGAATGACTCAGCAACTGAACAGCATGAGAAACTGCAGCACGGCGGGACCGCTAAGCAGCCCCTAAGACAGCTTACGCGGCTACCTACCTAGCTCCTAGCTAAGAAAAACCTTCGGCTTGGCAATACGGGGGAATGCCTACTTATAAGTTAATAGTGCTAAGAAGCTGTCGGTGTCGCCATTCTCCGCAAATGTCTTACCCGTTATGCATGCTGTACAACTTAGCGGACCCCCTAAAGAGCGAGTTCACGCTTAGCTGCTTATACTTCGCAGAGCTGTTTGTAGATTCGTAACTGGAATTTATTATTCATTTTTTCTGGATTCAGGAGCGGTATGGAATGTTAACACACAAATTTGTCGACACACAGAGTTTTGTGTATTAGCCATTGATCCTTGTTACAAGCAAGGACCCTAATGAAGCTGCACCCATGGCAACTCCATCCCTAACGAAGCTGCACCCTTCGTTGCCATCTCCAACCCTAATGAAGCTGCACCCTTGCTTGCCATTGCCATCCCTAATGAAGCTGACCTACGTATGGCCGCTCCATCCCTAGCATATGGCAACTCCATCCCTAATTGATGAAGCTGCACCCATGGCAACTCCACCCCTAATCGATGAAGCAGCACCTCTGACAACTCCATCCCTAATCGATGAACCTGCACCTATGGCAACTCCATCCCTAATCGATGAAGCTGCACCCATGGCAACTCACCCCTAATCGATGAAGCTGCATCCATAGCAACTCCATCCCTAAGGAAGCTGCACCCATGGCAACTCCATCCCTAACCGGTGAAGCTGCACCTATGGCAACTCCATCCCTAATCGATGAAGCTGCACCTATGGCAACTCCATCCCTAATCGATGAAGCTGCACCTATGGCAACTCCATCCCTAATCGATGAAGCTGCACCTATAGCAACTCCATCCATAATCGATGAACCTGCATCCATCGCAACTCCATCCTTAATAATGAAGCTGCACCCATGCATGGGCCTCGCTCCCTGCCGCAGCAGTGCGCAGGTAGTACCTCCTACGTACCTGAAAATCCTTATAAAACGCCGAAAGGTAGTACAGGCGAGGCAGGTGACAGTAGCAACGAAGGCGCCCACCTATCATCTCATTTGGATTGCGCCAGCACTTGCTAGAATACTAGCTAAGGCGCTCTCGCAAGTCGTCGCGACGACTAAGCGTGTGTGGGCGCGACATCGCACAAGCACAACACCACATATAGCTATTAATAAATAAATAGGCGTTAGAATGAATCTGCTAGGCACCGCACATCGGTTACACGAGCAAAACATAATATATACCTAGATAGATAGGTTAACCCTACGCTGCCAACCAACATAACGCCCGCCCTATAGGGCCATAGCTATGGCATACAAATGTCAGTTTCCTCTCGGAGTCAACCCGAGTCTCTATCTAACCCAACCGACCGGGTGCTTACTCATTTGCGGTCCAGTCCTATGTGACTCACGCACACGGGTTTGAAGAGGCAAACGCTAACATCCACTTCACAAGCGAACAGCAGCGGATGGACAGTCACAACAAGTCAACTGTATGTCCGTGCGTGCACGTCAAATGCACTTCAGCTCCAACCATGGCTGGACGATACATTGCTTACTGCCAGCCTCACAGAAGAAGCCGCCGAAGCCGCCTCCCGTTCGCCTGTCCGTTGGCGCCGTTGTTGGTCTTTATAGACGGAGGGGGAGGAGACGGGCTGGGCAGTTTAGGTAACGGCGGCTCGAGGGAAGGAGGCGGGCTAGGCGGCGGGGGAGAGAGCGAGTCCGGAGAAGCCGACGAGCAGGGAGGCTTGGGCCAGGTTGGGGGAGGCGGGCTGGGTGGCTTGGGTGAGGGTGGGGGAGGCGGGCTGGGCGGCTTGGGTGAGGGTGGGGGAGGCGGGCTGGGCGGCTTGGGTGAGGGTGGCGGGGGTGGGCTGGGCGGCTGGGGCGAGGGTGGTGGAGGTGGAGGTGGAGGCGGCGGGCTGGGCGGCTGGGGCGAGGGTGGGGGAGGAGGCGGCGGGCTGGGAGGCTCAGGCGACGGCGGCGGCGGTGGACCAGGCGGCTCAGGTGACGGCGGAGGCGGCGGGCTGGGCGGTTCGGGTGAGGGCGGGGGAGGTGGCGGCGGCGGGCTGGGCGGCTCAGGCGACGGCGGTGGTGGAGGACTAGGCGGCTCAGGTGACGGCGGAGGCGGCGGGCTGGGCGGTTCGGGTGAGGGCGGGGGAGGTGGAGGCGGCGGGCTGGGCGGCTCGGGAGAGGGTGGGGGAGGTGGAGGCGGCGGGCTGGGCGGCTGGGGCGAGGGCGGGGGAGGTGGAGGCGGCGGGCTGGGAGGCTGCGGCGAGGGTGGGGGAGGTGGAGGCGGCGGGCTGGGCGGCTCGGGAGAGGGTGGGGGAGGTGGAGGCGGCGGGCTGGGCGGCTGGGGCGAGGGTGGGGGAGGTGGCGGCGGCGGACTAGGCGGCTCAGGTGACGGTGGAGGTGGAGGCGGCGGGCTGGGCGGCTGGGGCGAGGGCGGGGGAGGTGGAGGCGGCGGGCTGGGAGGCTGCGGCGAGGGTGGGGGAGGTGGAGGCGGCGGGCTGGGCGGCTCGGGAGAGGGTGGGGGAGGTGGAGGCGGCGGGCTGGGAGGCTGCGGCGAGGGTGGGGGAGGTGGAGGCGGCGGGCTGGGCGGTTCGGGAGATGGCGGGGGAGGTGGAGGCGGCGGGCTGGGTGGCTGGGGCGAGGGTGGGGGAGGTGGAGGCGGCGGGCTGGGCGGCTCGGGAGAGGGTGGGGGAGGTGGAGGCGGCGGGCTGGGCGGCTGGGGCGAGGGTGGGGGAGGTGGCGGCGGCGGGCTGGGAGGCTCAGGCGACGGCGGCGGCGGTGGACCAGGCGGCTCAGGTGACGGCGGAGGCGGCGGGCTGGGCGGTTCGGGAGAGGGTGGGGGAGGCGGAGGCGGCGGGCTGGGCGGCTGGGGCGAGGGCGGGGGAGGTGGCGGCGGCGGGCTGGGCGGCTCAGGCGATGGCGGCGGCGGCGGACTAGGCGGCTCAGGTGACGGCGGAGGCGGCGGGCTGGGTGGCTCGGGAGAGGGTGGGGGAGGCGGCGGGCTGGGAGGCTCGGGCGACGGTGGCGGCGGTGGACTAGGCGGCGGTGACGAGCTGGGGGGTTCGGGTGAAGGAGATGGACTAGGCGGCTCAGGTGAGGTTGGAGGCGGAGGGCTGGGCGGTTGGGGCGAGGATTGTAAGGAAAAATCATTAACAGAAGAAAGACCGTTCAGGGGCGAGGGCGGGGGAGGTGGGCTGGGAGGTGGAGGGCTGGGCGGCTGGGGCGAGGGTGGAGGCGATGGAGGCGGGGGGTTGGGCTGTTCGGCTGATGGAGAAGGAGGCGGACTAGGCGGCGTAGGTGACGGTGGAGGCGGCGGACTGGACCGCTCGGGGGAGGGTGGTGGTGGCGGTGCTAACGCTGCCGTTGAGGAGACTGCGTACAGGCAGAAGTGGGTTCGTCATTTATATCAATCTGTCTATGGAAGGCCCAAGGATATGGTAATGCTAGTCTACTTGCCAATGACGGTCATTGTGGCCAAATAACCATCGTGCCAACGACACCTCCATTCATGATAGATATCATATCCTGCACCCCCTTCGTGCGCTGTGCTGTCGCACGTACAAATAATAGTTCCAATAATAATGTGCACCTATGCAAGGCCTACTCGCCCGCTCGCCCTTTGTTTACTTACGCTGGCTGCACATGCCGCTTGCGGACTGCGCGTATCCTTGTCGTCCGCAGACGCAGCTATAGCCCCTCTTGTTGTTGCCCAAGGACTCCAGGCAGATGGTCCCGGGAACAGTGCACGGGTTGGTGGAGCAGGCGGATGATGTTGCTGCAGGGAGTAAAGGTGCGGCAGGTAGGGGCCGGGTGGCAACAAGGTACTCAGTCGGACCATCGTCATTTTTGTGTAGGTAACGCGACGAGCGAGATCGAGCGAGTCAGCAACCGTAGAGAGGTCCGGCTGTCGTCAACAACCCAGCCAGAGCTGACCAATCATAAGTGACAAATTATATGTGCGGCGGGGGGTGATTTTCACGGTTTCATATAATAATGTGGTCATCACTCGGACCGATGGGTGCCGCGACTTTACCAGTCGGCGTGCCATGCTGCCGCAGGACTTACAAGTAAGTAAGAGCAGCAGGCAGGTAGCACAGGGCGCACTGGAGATAAAGTTACATGAAAAGTCGGTGCACTTACCCTTGTCGTCACCAGCTGAGTCAGAAACAGTCGGAACGGTCAACGCTAAGAGGAGCAGCGCCAGCGCCATCAGGGGCACTTGCAAGCAGGAGGCCATTCGACGGTCCTTCGAGGATGAGGCAGCTCCATACATATGTGACGGACAGGCGATCTAGGTAGGGCGGCGAACGAACACGCTAGCGAGTGTCGCGTATACTAGATTGTGCAGTAGTGGAGTGAAGTGGAGCCGCGGTTGGCGGGCAAGGCAGAAGGCAGGATCCGAGACGTAGGGATGGTAATCGATGATAATTACCGATAGGATGAAACCTTGACTATTTATAGTCGACCATGAGTAGCTATGGGGTTCATGGAAAGTCAACCGGCGAGGAGACTTTCGATATTCCGCCGTGGGTATCCATCGCTTCAGCGAACCGTAGTAGCAAAGCGGAAATGGCTACTCGTATTACATCGGCCATGATAGCAATAATCGATGGAAGGTGTACAGCCATTTACCAGTGATATTTGGTGTCCGTCTGACATCACCTGACAGCGACTGCAGTCATGCTCTCGTCCCAAGCACCCTAAGTAAGCGGTCACGTCTATCTAGACTATGCTCTTACGCGCAGTGTAGAGTCGTGTTATCTTTAGACAACGCACGTGATATGTTACCATAAGGATCATCGCACGAGGCAGGGCTCATGCATAAGAGTCCGCCGATCGAAGGGCTAGCAGCGTAGGCGTGCCCTATGGCAGCCGAGCGAATCGTCGTAAGAGGCTCGATACAAACGCAGCGAGGTCTATTATTGCGGGGTAGTAAGTAACAACTTATGTTATGAAGGAGCGAGGCTTTTGTAGTCCTGACCCCGCCGTAAGTTTCATGATAGCTTCTAGACTCGTAATAGCCTCGTAAGATAGTATGTTTGTGTTGTTGTGTTACCGAATCCGCCACGGCAGTGGAAGTGGGTTCGAGTGGAGCAGTTAGCTCCACGACCGGAGCGATCGCCGACCCCGCGGCGCGGCGCGGCGGGGCTCGGGGTAGGTGCTGACGGTTCCAAACGCAAGGAGCTAGCTAGCTGCTGCTGTGTGAAATGTTGCAATGGCGACCTGACCGTTCTCTTGATATCTTTGATATTTCCAAAAAGCAATAATAACACATGAACAATCATGAGCAGGAGTGTATCCAGAAAGCACGTCCGGCGGACTGGTCGACCCGACCGGTCCGCCTGTCGCTGGCTGTGAACCACGTACAGTATGTGCGCACATATACGCATGTGGATTTCACTTTAACGATAAATATCAGGCAAATAAACTAATTTGAACAGTAATTTATAACCTTGATAGCGCGCTCCTTGAATGGATCGCACGCTAGACAACAGCTTGACCAGTTCGATGATGGCCGGTGGACCGGGTTGAAGTAGTGCATGGCAACATCGTAACATACTCAGCCCGAAAACTGGTGGTAATAACAAGCTCGAGCGTGTGATAGTACTTAAGACGTGGGGCTGAACATAAGCACGGTCTTTACCTCGTGATTCATCATCGCAGCCCAGCAGGGTCGATAAGACCGGCACGTGCATCAGCGCTCGTCCAGTGATGTCTGACTGTCAGACTGGCTGCCTGCTGCCTGCGTTTCATTCTCGGTGTCGGGCCAAGTAAGCATCCTGCCTACCGCTGTGATCGATCTGTCAGACGGTCAGCTCATAGCTGCTCAATTAAGCTATCATATCTATGCCGTGTAACCGGTATTTATGCCAACCCCGGAAACGCTTGGCTACGGAAACCGGATCCAGCCTTCAGGCTGCGCTGAGGTAATGAGGGTGCATTCTGCTTTATACTACTTACTACTTACTTTCGATGTAATATTTTTCTATACGGAAGTCGGCGAACTTATTTACGACGCATTTATACGCAAGTCGGCGAACTTATACGCAAGTCGGCGAACTTATACGCAAGTCGGCGAAATTTTTATACGCAAGTCGGCGAACTTTTGTAATATAGACGGGTCCAGCTCGATTGCCTTCCGCGGGCCCTATCCGCGTACAGCCTCTCGTTCGTAGGGACTTTTCCTAAACACGAGCCTTGTATGATTACCGGCATTTCAGGGAGCTGCGGAATGGCTGGCTGCACTTCCGGTGACCTTCCCGTCCAGTTTGAACAAAGTGTGTAAACAATTTGGGGGTGTTTGGGGGTGTATATGTGAAGAATATGTGAAGCCTTTGGCGCAGCCAGAGTAGCCTTGTTGGACTTCGTGCGGATGACGTGACGCTTTACGATGACCAGCGACGAAAATGGAACGTAGGTCGCGCGCTCGGTACCGAGGCCGCTCGACGTTCCCGACGCGCGATAAGACGTAATAAGCCGTGCACGCTTGCCTTGTATGTTAAGGCATCATTAACAAGTAAGACCTTTGAGCTCCCGCTACACCCAAAACATTTTTTACCGCCTGCTTATCGAATAATCAGAGAGTTTATCATGCGCTGTTAAACATGCTTCATTTTGAATCCGGCGGCTCGTCAAGTCGCCCACCAATTCGATCCGATTGACCGCCGGCATTGGTCCGGCGCGCCCCTATCAACTTGACGCGTGTACTGAGTTAAGGTGCCCACACTTTGGCAATTTCGTCCAGAAACGGGATCCAAAAAGGAAAAAAGAGTGTTAGATCGAATGTAAGGGAACCCGCCGAGCGAAAGATAATTGAGGCTCGCTCTAGGACGACTTCACATTTAGTTGTGTCAGCTGTGCATTGGGGCATTATTGCGTGTGTGCCCTGACGAATCAAACGACGTGTTGCGGCTGGCTAGCTGGTACGCAGGTAGTACCTCCTCCCTGCTGCGTACCCTAGTGCGTGTACCCTAGGGCAGGCCTGCCCGCAGGTAGAACGAGGCAGGTGACAGTAGCAACGAAGGCGCCTACCTACCGTCTCAGTAGCCGAGATACTAGTAAGGTTTAGATGCTCGCTACTTAATGATAAACTTCCTACGCTGCTGCTGAGGATACTTATCCTAACTTGCCTGGGTTCAGCCGGGCTTGAGGACAAGTAGTTGTAATAACATTACATTATATTAACACGCGTGCGTGCGCAGCTTTAATGGCCGTCGCTGGCAAGTAGACCCAGTTGCAGTTCAGCTACCCTAACTGCCATACATGCATCCACCTGCTGTAAAGGGCGAGAGCGCGCTGAGCGTGCCTACCGGTTGTGCGGGTGCGGCACAGTCGAGGGCGAAATGCACGTACGTTTTCGAAGAGTGCCCTGCCTGCCTATCGCTATGGGAGCTTGCGGGCGAAGTTTGGGGACGCGATAAAATCCCAAGGACGTGACACGCGGACCATTATGGGCGAAGCGCCTCCGCGCTCTGGCCGTGGCCAGCTTTATTTCTCTCCAGCGCTTGCTTGGGGCACTCGGCACGCGGCGCCTCGCGCCTCGCGCCTACCTATCTAGTGGGTCACGCACGGTGAGATGACGATGCACCCGCCCGTTACCGTAGCTTAATAAACTACCGGTATTAACGGTCCACGGTGTAAGCTGGGGTCTTACGCCTTCCTACCTGTCATCCGCGGTTATGCGGTTCATGCTGACACATGTATCCCCTTCCGTACTTGCGACGGAATGTAACTTGTAACTTATCTTTTGAGCTTTATAATGATGTGATGCACACATAAACGGATATGGTCACACCATTACCATTATCTTCCTTCGGGCTCTACAAGCATACTAGGCGCAGTTGAAGACAAATGGCGCCTTGCTTGCTTGTGAGCATGGAGGTGCTGTGGACGCATCATCTAGCTCCACTAATAGATCATGCATGTCGTTTGCCGCACTCCCTTTTCTTCAGCAAGCGGGACCAACCCATTAGCGCCGCCTGTGGACATGAGTTGGGAGGGCGGGGACCCAGGCTATACAATCAACAAGATGGCGGTGTTTCTCAACGCCATTCCATCCCTCTATCTGTACAATTTGGCTGGGGGCTACTGCTGAGATCCGTAAGGACGCCGGCAACGGGCATTCCCACTACTTCTGCCACCCGGAACGGTTTGGGGCGAAGTACATATGGCAGCGGCACTGCGGCGCTGCGTGAAACCTGTCCAATCGCGATAAGCACGCACGTTGAGGCTCGTTGACCCTGCCTTGGTAACCTGCCTGCTGGACGGATACAGTGGCGGCTGCCGCTGGTGATACCTACAGGTCAAACAAAGAGCAGCCACGCAGGTGATGAGTGGCTAGAGTGTCGATCACTACTGCAGCAGCTGCTGCCACCACCGCCGCCGCCGCCGCACATCAAGCGCTTCTCCTGTAGGCAGGGAGGATTCGCACGACGGGCAACATACAGTTGCTGAAGGCGGTGGAGCAGGTGGGTTCCGAGATACCCGTGGATGCCGGAAAAAACAGTTTAGAACGTTTTGAGATGCATGCTGGAGAACTGGGTTGGGGATACGAAAGCCGAAGGTCGTAAGGAACGAAGCAGGTCTGCTGCTGCTGATGAATCGATCGGCGGCGGGGCCACTTGATTGTGGGCTAGAGATCTTTACATGCCATGTTAGCTATCTAGTAGCCATCTCACACCATCATCACTGTAGCAGTTACTGTACTACCTGGAGAGTGTCCAGGGGCGGGACCCCCCCCTGCACCACTTTTGGTTCTGCCCGGTGGCTCAAGCAGTGATTGCCCAACTCGAGACCCAGCTCGGTGCAGGGGTGACACGGGCGCTAGTTTCGTTGGTGCAAGCACCTCCCGGGGTACAGCCCTGCGTCTGGGATGTAGTAATCCTGGCGGCTATTACTGCCATGGATGTGGGCGCCGGTTTATGGCCGCGGCCTTGAAAAGGGCGGGTGCTGGTGGTCGCCCTCTTACTCCGGGAAGTGGTCTCCTGGATCGTGCCATTCGCCGTGGGGTGGTGGAGTTTTGGGCCCTTCTGAGGGGCTTTGCTGCGTTGGGGCTTTCCCAGAAAAGCTGGGATGCAGTGGGGCCTCGGCATCCTTTCTTGCGGATTTTCGCCAGTCGCCTTGCTTGTGTGCGGAGGACCGGCTGAGGTACTGGTGGATTCGTGATCGGTCCGGGTTGTCTTGGGGAGCGGGGTTTCCCGTGCTTCTTACTTTCCGGTTCTATATGCGCGAGACCTGCTTGGGGTCCGTCCGTGCTTTTGGGGCGGCTGGTCTCGATGCTTGCATCGTTGCGGCGCTTCACTGGTTCGTTCGTCGGTTGCTGAGCTGTTAGGTTGGTTGGTGGTCGGTTCCTGATAGGGGAGCCTCTAGTGCAAATTCCCCCTGGGGTAATGGCTGCTTCTCTGTGTGCCTACGGCCTGTCGATTTGGTGTTCTGGTGGTTTGCCTTTGTTCCGGTGCACGTCGGTCTTTGTCACCTCCGTCTTTCTCAGTGTCAGGCGATGTGCCCGATGGTTCTACCCCTTGGTCTGGAACCCACTGTAACCGTTACAACAACATCAATGCAGTTTTTGCCAACCGCCCGCAGTGCTTCGCCTTCGCACGCACATACTGCGGCCGTTTCAAGGTCTGGACGGAACCCACTGTAACAAAAGTACACTCGCTGCGTGAGGGCCATGCCATCCAATAAGTCAAAACCAGTTATAACCTATCTATCGTTCTCTGCCCCGCCTCCCCCACACTCTGCCCCGGCACGCAACTGTATGTCAGACACGTTGGTCTAACCTGTTTCCGGGCAATAAATAAGCTTTGGTAAGCCAGTCAAACCCCCACGCACGGCGATCATGTCCACTACCTCGAGGCAGGAAATAGATGCACACGCATATCAGGTACAACAGCGGAGGAAATAAAGCAGTTGCCCTGCCGCACGGCAGCTGACGTGGAGGACCGACGAATGGAACCCGCCGTACACTGTATGTCCTGACGAGTATATATGCTTGCTCACTGTTCGGGGCCTGCTGAGCGTGGCCCACGTACGGTCAGGCCCCCTACAGCAAGCCAGCAGGTAAAGTGCGTATTTTTCAACGAAACCTCCTCCCGATAGCCGCCAAGCAAAATATACCCACCACGCACTACATACGGCACTCCGTGACTGGAGCCACCACGCACTGAGACACAGGTACGTAGCGGCGATTTGATAGCAAGGCGGCACGTACGTGCGCCCGACGTCGCTTCATCGATAATTGATCCTCGGCCGACTGTAACTGGGGGGTTACCGAGCAAGGCAGGGTTACCGGGCGAGCTGAGGGAGGGGTTACCCTGGGTCAGCCAGGGTAACACTGGGCCGGACTGCCATAGGGAGCAGGCAGGTAGGGCGTCATCACCTACCACGCCCCATATGTAGGCGCGACGACGTCGCAACACTACTAATTAAACAAAGCGTGGAATGAATCTGCTAGATACCGTACATCGGTCACACGAGCGAGCGGATAATAAATAATTTTGTTTCACGTACGTCAACACTGCGCGCGCGCCAGCTCTACCACGCACATTCCCGTTATTTGACGTCAAGTCCGATGCATGTGACTCACACGCGGTTGAAGAGGCAAACGCTTAATTTCAACTGTAAAAGCGAACAGCAGCAGCGCACAGTCACAATCAATGAGTCAATCGTTATGTCCATCCGTGCACGTCAAACGTACTTCAGCTCCAACCATGAATGGACGAAGCGTTGCTGACTCTGCAAACAGAGACTGCGCCATTCTGACACCGTCTCTTGTTTGCTCCGTGCGTGGTATCAGCCTCACAGGAAATGCCGCCGAAGCCGCCTCCCGTTCCCCTGCCCGTTGGTGCCGTTGTTGGTCTTGGTAGGCGGAGGGGGAGGTGGCGGGCTGGGCGGATTGGGTGACGGCGGTTGGGGGGAGGAGGCGGACTAGGCGTGGGGGGAGAGGGCGGGATCGGAGAAGGCGGCGGGCTGGGAGGCTGGGGCGAGGGTGGGGGAGGTGGGCTGGGAGGTTGGGGCGAAGGTGGGGGAGGCGGGCTGGGTGGCAGGGGCGAGGGTGGGGGAGGGGGAGGCGGAGGGCTGGGCGGCTGGGGAGAGGGCGGAGGCGGAGGGCTGGGGGGGTGAGGTGAAGGAGGAGGGGGCGGGCTAGGCGGCTCAGGTGACGGTGGAGGCGGCGGGCTGGGCGGCTCGGGCGAAGGTGGGGGAGGTGGCGGCGGAGGGCTGGGAGGCTCAGGCGATGGCGGCGGCGGCGGACTAGGCGGCTCAGGCGAAGGTGGAGGCGGTGGGCTGGGCGGCTGGGGCGAGGGTGGGGGAGGTGGCGGCGGCGGGCTGGGAGGCTCAGGCGATGGCGGCGGCGGTGGACTAGGCGGCTCAGGCGAAGGTGGAGGCGGCGGGCTGGGCGGCTCGGGCGAGGGCGGGGGAGGTGGCGGCGGCGGGCTGGGCGGCTCGGGCGAAGGTGGGGGAGGTGGCGGCGGAGGGCTGGGAGGCTCAGGTGATGGCGGCGGCGGTGGACTAGGCGGCTCAGGAGAAGGTGGAGGCGGTGGGCTGGGCGGCTGGGGCGAGGGTGGGGGAGGTGGAGGCGGCGGGCTGGGAGGCTGGGGCGAGGGTGGGGGAGGTGGTGGCGGCGGGCTGGGCGGCTGGGGCGAGGGTGGGGGAGGTGGTGGCGGCGGGCTGGGCGGCTGGGGCGAGGGTGGGGGAAGTGGACTAGGAGGCCTAGGTGACGGTGGGGGAGGTGGTGGCGGCGGGCTGGGAGGCCGGGGAGAGGGAGGCGGTGGTGGACTAGGCGGCTTAGGTGACGGCGGGGGAGGTGGAGGTGGCGGGCTGGGCGGCCTCGGGGAGGGTGGCGGCGATGCCGTGGGGCCGACTGCGTACAGGCGGAAGTGGGTTCGTTGTCGTCGTTATAGATGTGTGGAAGGTTCATGAAAATAAATGGCCATGCTAGTCAACTTGCCATTGATGCCTCCATTCAAGTGGTAAAAATCTGCTGCTGCACGCACCCCCTTTAATTTGTGCGCTGTGCTGTTGCACAGTGCAGCACGAACAGTTCACTATTCACTATTTATTGTTTACACTACACAAGGCCTATTCGCCCGCTCGCCCTGCTGTATGTGTACTTACGCTGGCACGTGCCGCTGCCGGACTGCACGTATCCTGGTTGTCCGCAGACGCAGCTGTAGCCCTTCTTTGCCGAGGCGTCCAGCACGCAGATGGTACCGGGAGCAGTGCACGGGTTGGTCGAGCAGGCGGTTGCTGCAGGGAACGAAGGTAGGGGCAGAGTGGCAACGTGGTATTCATCAGTCGGAGCATCGTCATTTAGGTAGGTACGTACGTGATGCCGTGAGCGATCGAGACGACAGCAACCGCAGTGAGGTCCGGCACTGGCAGTCATCAACAAATCAGAACTGACCGTGTGCATATTCCTGAACGTGACAACTTATATGCATGTGCGAGCGAGGTATTTTGCAAGTTGGTTCGTCACTCGGACTGATGCATGGGTGTCCGTCGCGCGCACGGCATACGATATACATCTATATCTTCATCAACCGGTGGTGCCATGCTGCTGCTGCCTGCCTGACAAGAGCAGCAGGTAGCACAGTGCACACGCACTGAAGCTAAAGCTACATAAGGAATCCGTGCACTCATCAACAGCTAGCAGCAAACGAAGTTGGTTGCATACCTACGTATGTGCGTAATGATTCAGCGGCCTGCGTTCTACGTACGCTGGTATGTGCTGTATGTCGGGCACTTACTGGCGGAGTAAACAGTCGGACTGGTCAACGCGAGGAGGAGCAGCGCCAGCGCCAGTGGCGCTTGCAAGGAACAGGCCATTCGATGGTCCGTCGAGGATGATGAGGCAGCTGAGTGGAGGATAGCAGGCGGCCTAGGTAGGGCGGCGGACGAACACTCTAGCTGGTGTCGTATCTAGAAGTAATATTGACTTATGTCAGGTAGCGTGCGTGGACTCGAGCGAAATGGAGCAGCTACCTCCTGACAGAGCAATGACAGCTTGCTTGGCCAGACATACACTGAGAAGAAAACGCAGGAAGCCAGGCAGCCACGGCAATCTGACAGTCAGACAACACTGGACGAGCGCTGATATGCCGATACTATCGACCCTGGGCTGAAGTGATAAATCAGGAGGTAAAGCTTTCTGTTTGGCCCCCACGGCTTAAGTACTACCGCCGCGCAGTCGAAGGTTACACTTATGGTACTTTTCGTGTGGCTGTCTTCCTTATTGCCATACAAATAGTTATTACTCGTCGTCACACATATATAATGGCGGGCGCTTGTCATAGGATTTTATTACTCATTATTTGTGCAATCCAATGCATGCATCTGTGTCCCAGCGGCAGGGGTCCCTGAAGCGACTCTTATTACTTACGGTGTATAGTTAGTAAGAATAACATGTGTCTTCTTGAACCATGCATGCGTACAAAGAGGTGGTCGCACCTGTTGTTGCACCTAAAAGAGTGGATGATAATAATCAATGATAGGATTCCCTAGGGATGGGTAAAACCTTATCATTGTAGAGTGGATGTTAGACATTGAGGGGCGATGTTTCCCAACACCATTTCTGGGTGAGGCGGATGGAAGCACTCTTACTACCGCTACTCGCTCGAGCTAGGGCACCCTTGTTTAAACGCAGTCTTAAAAGCATAGGCCCATACACAGCGCCGGATAAATTATAGCATCAAACAAGTGATGAAGCGCAGCAGCGCAATGTATGCCGGAAGAGAGGCACCGCAAGTAAGGCGCTCGGAACGCGCGCGTCAGGCCGCCATCGCGATGACCACGCGTCAGCCCGCCATCGCGACAAACCAAGGCCAAGAGGACGGCTAATAAGACGCAAAACCGAGATACATGTCAGATGTTACGTACTGCTGCCACGGCAATTCAGCAGGAGAGAGTTTCACGCACGCAAGGCACGGCACGTGGCTGGGTGCACTACTTCATTCCAGTGACCTTCCTGCCAAACTGTGACAAAGTGTGATGACGGTTGGTGTAAGTGTGATTTGTTCCAAGTATCGGTAGGCGCTGGCTGGTAGGCTGCACCAACGCACGCGCGCGGGCGCCACCTCGTCCATCGGTCGGTGTGGGCGATGTATGCGGTGGAATTACTGGCGGCGGGAACGCGGGAACACGGCTGCGTGTCATGCATGGCCGGTGTTAGTTCCCAGCTTACAAAGCCGTGTTCTGACCCTTGCGGCTAACGTACGTTAGCACCCTTCAGGGCGCTAACATAAAGGCACGGTTAGTTACGGTGGCCTAGGCAGGACCAATAAGTACGTGGATGCACATGCGGGGGACACGGCGGGGGTAGGTGCTGGCTGCGGGCGGCGTGGGAACACGGCTGCGTATTGTGTTCCTGTGCATGTGCCTGCTGCTGCTGACGCTTGGGGGTCGCTCGGTCCAACATGCATCACAGCACTCAGCCGTGTTCCCACGCCCGCAGGCAGCACCTACCCCCGTGGTCGGATCCGACCCGGCCAGCAGTAAGTGCACGGTGCTTAAAAAAACTGGGACTGAGTTTGGGGTGTGTTCTGAGGAGACGGAAGGCGGAATAATAAACACCGGAACTAACACTACTTGCATGACCACGCCCGCCGGCTGGCCTGTCATTCTTGGGAAAACGTGGCCGAGTAGCTGGTTCGCTTTATCATGTAGCTAGGGGGTCAGACTGGGGTGAATGCGCGAGGGCAGGCGAGGGCTTTGGCGCAGCCAAAGTAGTTTTCTTGGACTCTGTATGTACGGACACTGTGACGCTTCGCGATGATCAGCGAGGAAAGTGAAACGTAAGCTCGGTAGTGAGACCGCTAGACGTTCCCGACGATAATAAGATAGAAGTAAGTAAGCCGTGCGCGCTTGCCTTGAAGGTACAGCCAACTTTAATAAGACCTTTCAACTCCCTCTACGTCACAAAGACTACTACTTACCGCCCGCCGCTGGTCGGACAGTCAGACAGGGTCAGACATTCTTGTTCTTTGGATCTGCGGCCCGTCAAATCGCCCGCCATATTCGATCGGGCGGCTGCAGCAGGCATCGCTTGGGCCGTTGACGTCCATGCCGCCGGTGCCGCCCGTTCCGAGGGCGGCCTGCGCTACCTGCTCATGATGATGACATCACTAACTTGATTCTGCCGTGGCATGACCTACTCAGGTTCAGTCGCGCCGCAGATGCCCGATTACCGAAATATCATAACCTCCAATATAAGGGCGTCCAGGTAGCTAGCAGCCATGTCTCCATATTTTCATTGCAACCTTCATATTTACTTAGGCCTTACCTGAACCTATTATGGCCGGTCTGCCCGCCGGTATGCGCTTTCCCCATCCTCTTGGGCATGGTTGGCGGCTTTGATTGGGCCTGCTGCTGGCTGTTGTGCTGATATTATCTTTGGTTAGTTGCTGCTGGCCTGCCTTTTGTGTAGGGCGTTTTTACCGCGTGCGTGATTCCCGGGGAGTTCTGCCCCGATGCATCTGGATACATCCAGCAGCAGCCCGTCGGTCCGGGCTGTCCTTTTATTTGCCGCCTTTTTTCTCGCTCGGCAGCAGTAGTGGGCCTAAAGCTAGCTTGGGGTGTGGTCCCCAGCGCACCCCAGCCACCTTTGCACGTGTACAGCAACAGGTTACCGACGTTGCTTCGGGAACTCTCCTCAGAAACGGGATTAAAAAAGTGGAAAGGAAGAGTGTCCGACCGCGGCGAAAGTAAATCTGAAAGGTACGTAGCTAAGGCTCGTCCTGGAACGACTTTAACGCGCGTCTGCAGTTAGTAGTATCAGCTGCTGCTGGGCATTATTGGGGATTGCGAGCGTGTGTGCCCTAACGAGCCAATCGACGTGTCGCGGCTGGATGGCTACGTAGCTGGTACGCGCACCAGCAGCCTAGCGCGCAGGTGGTACCTCATACCTAGCCTGCGTACCCTGCCAGCAGGTAGAACGAGGCAGGTGAGAGTACAGTAGCAACGAAGGCGCCTACCTACCGTCTCAGTAGCCGAGCTACTAGTAAGGTTTAGCAGGGTTTAGATAGATGCATGCTCGCTGCTTAATGATAAGCTTCCCAGGCTGCTGCTACTGAGGATACTTACCCTAGCTTGCCTGCTGGGTTGAGGACACTCGGGGTTGAGGACACTGAAACATAGCATATTACTGTTGAGATTCTTAAGCTGTCAGCCATCCGCGCGCTCGGGATGGCTGACAGCTGAAGAATCTCATCAACAATTACTACTTACTCGCGTGCGCAGTCGTGCGCAGGTCCTGCGCGTTGCTTGGCATGCATGTTCGTTGCACTTCGCTCATTGGCACAGCAGCAGGGCATAGCAGAGACCGAGTGGCAGCTAGCAGTAGTTTCGCACCATAACTGCCATCCGCCCACCTGCTGCATCGTCACACATGTATTATGGCGGGCGTTTGGTTGTCATAGGCTAGGATTGACCCATTTGTGCAATTCGATGCATCTGTGTCCCAGTGGTTTGGGGTCCCTGAAGCGACGACTAACTTACGGTGTATATTCATTTATGATAACATGTGTCTTATTGGATTTACCATGCATACCGGTACAAAGAGATGCTCGCACCTGTTGCACACAAGCAAAAGAGTGGATGATAAGAAGAAATGTTAGGAATTAGGATAGCTAAAACGTCATTAGGATAGAGTGGTTGTTAGACATTTTTAAATGATGTTTCCCTCTGGCTGGGTGAGGTAGGCGGAAAGGAGCGGAAGTACCCTCACCTTATTACCGGCGGTTTTCGAGCGAGGGGTACCCTTTAACGCAGCCTTAAAAGCATAGGCCAATAGACAGCGCCGAATAAATTGTAGCATCAAACAGGAACCGTTATAGATGATAAAGTACAGCAGCGCAATGCCGAAAGTAAGAGAGGCGCTCGGAATGCGCGTCAGCAGGCCGCCATCGCGATGACCACGCAGTTAGCCAAATCATGAGAAAGTGTGCAGAGTGGGAACAAACGTACTCGTATCATCATTGGCTAAAATAAGATGTTACAGTAGTGTTATTGAGCCCTGGACAAGAGGTGGCCCGCCCTGCTGGGGTTTCCCTCCATCTCCCCAGCCCGTCGGTCTGGCTGGGCTGCTGGCTGGTCCCGCCGGGTTTCCGGCATCGGGCTTTCGGGTGACTGAATGAGTTGTTCTTTTTTGTCGGGGACCCCCTCTTGCTTGGACGCGGCGGGGGTTTCCTGCTTTTCCTGCTAGGCGCGGAGGTGGGGTCCCCATACGTACCGGGGCCTCACCGTAAGAGAAGTTAGCTAATAACAGACTAGTATACAAAAGACGGAGGGGAACCATGAAACTCCGGCGCGCCTGAAAAGGCGGCTGCGGGGTTGCTGCGGGCGGCCCTGCATGTTCGGTCGGTAGCTGGCCCCGCGCCCGCTGGGGTTCGGCCGCTGGTTAGGGGGGGCTCTGGTTGTGCAAGCCCCCCCGGCTGCGCGCCGTTTGTTTGGGATGTTGTCGCCCTGGCCGACCTCGTGCGATTGACCTCGGCCGCTTCACGCTCCGGGCTGTGCCTTGCCCCCCTGGGGGGCCCCGCCTGGTACCATGCTATGTGGTCGCGCGCAGTCGATGGCAGTTAGTTGCTGATTTTTGGTCCCTCCTGCGGGATTTTGCTCAACTCGATGTGCCGCGGGCCGGGTGGGGCGGTGTCGGGGCCACCCACCCGTTCCTCCTTGTGGTTGACGGTCGCCTGCGATGTGCTGGTTGATGAGGTGGTGCCTGGGCGGCGGTGCGGTGCCGGCCTCGTGCTCTTTGTGGGCCGCTTGTCTGCCGGTCTGGTGCCTTCTGGACCGGGGGCTGCTTTGTTCCTTGCGTTGCTCCCGCGTGCGAGTTGGTGCGCCTGGGTGATGCGCCTAGTTGTTTCTGTCTGCTGTGACCGTGTTGCTTGGTGGGTGTGCCTGGGGCGTCGCAGTCTGCCCGGTTTTTGTGTTTTCCACGTCCTCGTGGCTGGCCTTGGTTTGGTGGGACTGCCCGTCGTGCTGAAGTTCCCGTTGCTGGCCAGTTGCTTGAGTGGGGCGCTTTTTTGTGGGTGGGTGAAGCCTTGGGCGCGTCGCTCCGGGCTGTTTGCTGCTCTCACCGCTGTTTCTGGAGGTGGGCCTCGGGTGTCTGGGTTGTTTTGTGTGTTGAGGCCCCGCCGCCTTCGGCGCGGCGGGCTGTACCTTCTTCCCTGGCTGGGCCGTTGGGGGCGTCTGCTGGCCGCTCGCTCGCGCAGGCTTGCCATTTCCTTATCTCCGTTGCGCCTGTGGCGGCGGGGCAGGCGCGTCTTGGTCTTTGTCCGTGTGGTGTGCTGTCTGCGGTGCTTTACTTGTTTTTTTGGAATGCCCTTTGTGCTGATAATATTCCTTTTGCTGGCTGGCGCGGTGATTAGCACGTCGGTGCGGGTTCGTTGCGACCGTTCAATCGTATCGGCTCCCTGTTTGGCCTGCTCTTGGCTGTGCTGTTGTGTTTTGGCTGCTGTTTGGGCAGGGTGGCGTTTTTGTGCCTTTCGAGGCTTTCCTGTGCTCTTCAGGGCGTCTGCTGGGTCGGTCCAGCCCCGGCTGTCGTATGGCAAGGCCAGACATGGGCCTTTCCTCTTGTCCTGGGTTCGCCCGGGCTTGGTATCACTGTAATCTCCCTAATATTATCAATGAAGCGCGAGGGGCATTCCCAACAAACCAAGGCCAAGAGGACGGCTAATAAGACGCAAAACCGAGATAAATGTCAGATGTTACGTACTGCTGCCACGGCAATTCAGCAGGAGAGAGTTTCACGCACGCAAGGCACGGCACGTGGCTGGGTGCACTACTTCCAGTGACCTTCCTGCCTAACTTGACAAAGTGTGATGACGGTTGGTGCGAGTGTGATTTGTTCCTAGTTGGCGCTGGTACGCGGCACCACCGCGCGCGGGCGCCACCTCGTCCATCGGTGCGGGTGATGTATGCGGTGGAATTACTGGCGGCGGGAACGCGGGAGTGATTGGCGGGAACACGGCTGCGTGTCATGCATGGCCGGTGTTCCCAGCTTACAAAGCCGTGTTCTGACCCTTGCGGCTAACGTACGTTAGCACCCTTCACGGCGCTAACATAAATGCACGGTTAGTTACGGTGGCCTATCTAGGCAGGACCAATAAGCACGTGGATGGCCACTGTAGCGATGAGCACCGTGCACGCAAGCAGACGCGATGTGGCCATTCGACCCTCCATATCCCTAAGGTGAGTACCCTGCTGAGGGCGGGCCCGTGCAGATGCAGCAGGTGCGCGGATGGCAGTTATGGTATGTAGCGAAAGTGCTGCGTGCTGCCACTCGCTCGGTTCTGTGCCAGCGAGCGATCAAAGTGCAACATGCCAACGCGCGCCTACCTGCGCAATCGAGTAAAGAACATTATGCTATGTTTCAGTGTCCTCAACCCCGAATGTCCTCAACCCAGGCAAGGAGCAGGCAAGTTAGGGTAGTATCCTCAGTAGGTAAGTTGCAGCAGCGTAGGAAGTTTATCATTAAGTAGCGAGCATCTAAACCTTACTAGTAGCTCGGCTACTGAGACGGTAGGTAGGCGCCTTCGTTGCTACTGTACTCTCACCTGCCTCGTTCTACCTGCGGGCAGGGTACGCAGGCTAGGTATGAGGTACCACCTGCGCGCTAGGCTGCTGGTGCGCGTACCAGCTAGCCATCCAGCCGCGACACGTCGATTGGCTCGTTAGGGCACACACGCGCGCAATGCCCCAATGCCCAACAGCTCGCAGCTAACTGGAGACGCGCGTTAAAGTCGTTCCAGGACGAACCTCTACTACCTTTCAGGTCTCCTTCGGTCGGACACTCTTCCTTTCCACTTTTCTAATCCCGTTTCTGGACGAGATTGCCCAACGTGGGTACCCTGTTGCCACACACGTGTAAAGGTGGCTGGGGTGCGCCGGGGACCACACCCCAAGCTAGCTATAGGCTCACTACTGCTGCCGAGCGAGGAAAAAGGCAGGAAAATGGACAGCCCGGACCGACGGGCTGCTGCTGGATGTATCCAGATGCATCGCTCGGGACAGAACTCCCCGGCGGCCCAGGGCATCACGCACACGGTAAAAACGCCCTACACAAAAGGCCTACCAGCAACTAACCAAAGTTAATATCAGCACAACAGGCAGGCCCAATCAAAGCCGCCAACCATACATGTATGCCCAAGAGGCAGGATGGGTAAAGCGCATACCGCCGGCGGGCACGGCAGACCGGCCATAATAGTTTCAGGTAAGGCCTAAGTAAATATGAAGGTTAGAATGGCAATGAAAATAGGGAGACATGGCTGCTACTTGGACGCCCTTATATTGGAGGTTATGATATTTCGGTAATCGGGCATCTGCGGCGCGGCTGAACCTGAGTAGGTCATGCCACGGCAGATTCAAGTCAGTGATGGCATCATCATCAGGTAGCGCAGGCCGCCCTCGGAACGGGCGGCACCGGCGGCATGGACGTCAACGGCCCAAGCGACGCCTGCTGCAGCCGGATCGAATATGCCGGGCGATTTGACGGGCCCCAGATCCAAAGTGCAAGAATGTCTGACCCTGTCTGACTGTCCGACAAGCGGCGGGCGGCGGGCGATAAGTAGTTTTTGTGATCTTCTTAAAGTTGGCTGTACGTACAAGGTAAGCGCGCACAGCTTACTTACTTCTATCTTATTATCGTCGGGAACGTCTAGCGTCTCACTACCGGAGCCTGGCGTGTATTAAGGGGGCGGGGAATTGAGGGGCGGACACCGCCCCTGTATGCCCGCACCACCGGCAGGCAGAAGTAATACGTTTATTCGTCCAATTTTAGGAAGCAAGCATCATGCCCGACAAGTAAGCACCTGGCACGAGTACCTGCTGGTCGGCACTATATATCTACTGCTGGTAGCGTCCGGTAATCTAGGTAGGATCTACGACATACACCTATCTCGGTGCGACCAGCAGTACCGGTGCTTCAACAACGGCGATCTATTAATAAATAACTAACGTTAGTTAATACTTAATCCAAGAAGCATCCACAACATCGATGTTACAATGCACACAGTCATGCGGTGCCGACGTTGGTTTCAGTGATGACACATGAAACACAGGGTGAATGTGATACGTCGGTATTTGTTTCCTCCGTCTTGTTCAGTGTCAGGCGATGCGCCCGATGGTTCTACCTCTTGGTCTGGAACCCACTGTAACCGTTACAACAACGTTGGCGTCCTCCCTCGTACGCTTACTTCCTGGTTCGTTCCCTGCTAGCTGGCTGCTGGCTGGCTGGGATTCTGCTTACGTTCGACTAGCTGCTCGCTTGCACTCGGGGATGGAAGGAGGTAGGGGGTTAATACCCGGTTACACGAGGGGAGAGAGGGAGGAGGGCGGCGGGCCGCCGGAGATTGGTAACGGAGGCGTGTGACGCGGATAATTGCACATGCGTGATCAGGCATTTGCCGTGCACTTCGCACCAAACTATTATCGGGTGGCAGAACTGGGAATGCCCGTTACCGGTGTCCTCAGTCTGTAATATCAACGGTTACCTACAGTGGTCCCCCCTGACACTGAAAGAGACGCAAGAAAAAGGAACAAATCAGCCGACCGCCGAGATACGGCAAACCACCAGAACCGAACCCCGACCAAGGGCCCAGGGAACAAACAGCGGCATCAATCACCCAGG
Source organism: Yamagishiella unicocca (assembly GCA_003116995.1). NCBI lineage: Eukaryota > Viridiplantae > Chlorophyta > Chlorophyceae > Chlamydomonadales > Volvocaceae > Yamagishiella > Yamagishiella unicocca. Next base: position 530,182 of record BDSL01000047.1, read on the forward strand.
GGGAAGTATCCCAAATGGGCCCCCTATCAGCCGTTCACGAGCGAACTGCAGCCCAAGCAGCAGCAGCGCGCTCAGCCTGCGCACCCATCGGACGGATGGAGCGACTCAACAAACCACCTGCTGCAGAACGAAGCCCCGCCCCACCTGAGACCGACCTGAAAAGATCCCCACCTACCCATAACGGGCCATCACCTACCCAGACCGAATCCCGCATGCAGGATCACCGGCCAGCTGCTGGGACCCAATCCGAACCCTCACGACTGTGCGCCGCGCCAGCCAACACACGCACACTAGTTCGCCCTGAACGAGCAGCCCGCAGCACTTGCTTGCGCCTCCACGTACGGCATCCGTCTCAAAGCTGCTGTAGAAACCCTTCGATTCAGCACGCCACGTGCGTGCTGGCGTGTCATGCCCCGTGTCCGCCTCCCCGCATAGCGTGTCATGCCCCGTGTCCGCCTCCCCGCATAGCGTGTCATGCCCCGTGTCCGCCTCCCCGCATAGCGTGTCAAGCCCCGTGTCCGCCTCCCCGCATAGCGTGTCAAGCCCCGTGTCCGCCTCCCCGCATAGCGTGTCATGCTCCTAGGGTTTTAGGGTTTTAGGGTTTTAGATAATCTCTTATCCATGTCCGCCTCCCCGCATCGCTCCAGTAGCTCTGTGGCTCTGCTGCAATCCAGTCGCTGCTCGCCGTCCCCAGCAGCGTCCCTGCAACCAGCTTGCATGCATAGGCGATATGCAAGGCCCGTGACAGCACTTAACAAGCAGGGACTGGTTCGCACACGCTGCCTCCCAACATGCATACTGCGGCCCCCTACCTGCTGTTCCTTCACACCAGGACCACATACATACAGCGCGCGCGGCGCTGCTACCCAAGCAAATAATGCGAGCAAGCAACTACCTACCTCCTGGTGCACCGCTGCTGCATGATATCCCGTCACTAGTACTGCTGCTATGAGTACTGTGAGTACTGCTGCTATGAGCAGTACTGCTGCTATGTGCCACGCACCGCTGCGTGCCCGTCCCGCAGCTACGCTACTCACCTGCTTGCGTGCTTCGATCGCCTCACAGAGGGGCGCCTGGTGATCACTGGACATACGTACCCATAGGTTCAACCCACCTCCACAGCAGCAGCGGGCGGAGGTTTATTTGGGACTAGCGCCAAGCTGATTGGCGGGGGCAGCAGCCCAGCAAACTAGCTACGTATGTGTGACTGCTGCTAGCCAGTGCTAGCTTGTCACCGGCGGCGGGTTGGAGCCGACCAGCGGGGATGCGGGAATTTTTTACATGTTCGCAGCAGCGCCTGGACGTCCAACGAACAACCGAATACTTACTATTACAACCCTCGTCCGTTCCGCGATCAAGCAACCTCAAGCAACGGTTAAATTGACACTATGAATGACACTCTTCAGGCTTGTCCTCCTCTCATCCAAACGCATATTCCGCCGATTCGCGAATCCAGACCTATCCAGATACACCCCCCTAATTCAAAGCCGCACCCTTGCGCACTCCTAATCCAAGTCCATGCCGCATCACCATTATTGTAGATCGGCGATCATGCTAAGTACTTGTGCATGTGTCGTGCGGCTAATACTATGTGACCTCTTAACAATAAAGAGGCAGCCGCGGGCGAAAATTGCCATCAGCCGGCATCAGGAGAAGAGCGGCGCTTAGGAAAGGTGACACAGAAAGGCACTCGAAAGTTGCTTGGTGTACGATCGTAGAGAAAAAAGGAAGCAAGGCCCGTACAGAGACTATACGTTAATCTTAAACCCTCGTTAATCTTAAACCCCACGCAACCTCACGCAACTTGCGTTCCATGCAAAGTAAGGCGGCCCATGTGCGCTTCAACACTTCCAGGTAGGTGCGTCAACTGCCGCAACGGCATGTGCCAACGACCACGGCGCTTCGCACCAAGCATCGTGCGGGCGGCCAGTCCAGAAAAGGGATTTGCCATTTGCACAGCAACGACATGCGAATAACATGCGAACTAATGCGAACTTCCAGTACCGGCGGTATAGACCTAAACTAGCATCACTCCGAACTACACACACGACATTCTTGCAAAGCGGGGCGCCTGCCGCGAATGAACGAACGCAAACTACATTACTATCGCAAATAATATACTGCCGAGCGTTGCTTACGTATTAGTGCCTAAAGCGCTACAGACATCGAAGTAATTCAGCGGTTGCCGACATGCAGACCTGCCTCGTCCCTCCGTCCCTCACTCTCTCTGTGGGGGCAAACCAGCAGCTGGCTGAGACGCTACGGCAGCGCGCTAGAAACTAGTTAGGGGAGGATCACAGCAGCCCCGGCGGGTCCGCGCACAGGCTGGAGTCTTCGGCCAGCAGTTTGCAGTCGGTGGCTTCGTCGGCCCGCCACCTCTGGCTGCAGATGACCACACTGACAGGTTTGCCGGTGGGCGTGTGGCAGGTGGCATAACACCTGACGGTACGACAGCAGCAGAGTGATGGCGCGCGGGTAATAATGGGGGAGGGGAGAGGGCGGGAGCGAGGGGTTGGTTGTTTGTGGGCTCGGAAATGGATGGCCAGATAGCTAGACGGGGTGGGTTGCTGCGGGTCAAACCGTTGTGGCAGCAGGCACCTGGCTAATTTGGGCACCCGTACGTGCTGTTCGCTCGATCGCCAACTAGATGCGAACATACGTAAGCTCCCTTCCGGGTGTGTATGGCAGCGTGGCTCCCGCACACATGCCTGCTGCGAAGTCCCGCCGCCATTCTAGGTGTCCATCCATCCGTGGGGGGTTGCACGCACAGCACGGCAAACCGAGCGCGCTGTCCGCACCGCCTGCTTCCTTTCTTCATTTCCCGTGGACGGAGTTCCCACGGTGGTGCGGGCGTACAGGGGGGAGACCCCCTCAGTTCCCCACCCCCTTAACACACGCTAGGGCTACGCCCAGCGACACCATTATTATTCCGCGGCGTGTGCGCAGCGGGGAATTAAAACAAAAGCACACACACGCACACCGGACACGCATGCCTGATGAGGCAACACGCCGCATCACGCTCGTTGCCGCCCTACACACATCCACCACCCAGCAAGTAAGCTAGCTGTGACGAGTCAGCATGATGAGTCACTCACCAGTTGTCGTACAGGTTGCCGTCCGCGCCGCACCTCTGCTCCACAGCCACCCGGTCGCATCGAGCTTGCTTGCACCAGCCTGGGCGTGAATGAAGAGAGAGGGGCCGAGGGGGGGAGATGGCATCGCGGCGAGATAGCTACAAGTGCAGGGGGGGGGGCGGAAAACTTGCTCCGACCTATCGTGTATGTGTGTCCCTGTGCCAGTATGGCTTGCTTGTTCCAGCGTTCGGTTGCTTGGCGCAGAAGCCGCAGTTGTGGTCCCAGTCCCAGGTGCCGTATCTTACTTAAAGAGCCGAGTGGAGGTGGTTAGGGCAAATGCAAAGCCTGCGGGGACTCTTCGTCTTCCTCGCCGAGGAAGATTCCATCTCTCATCATGAGCAACAAACGGGCAAACCACAAAAATCGCGCAACCGCAAAACCAACGCCAACCGCAAAAACAATGCCAACCACAGCTCGCCCCCGTTAATCCACCAGCAGGGCTTGCTTGCAAAACAGACACATTTAACCCAACACCCACCCACCCAACCAACACCCACCAGCAATGTCGTTCGTTGGGTCTTCCTTCGGCGGTGGTGAGGGCGGAAGGGGCATGTCGGGAACGTTCGGGGGGTAGTAGGGCCATGCGGGTGGTGGCTTCGGCGGTGGAGTCGGCGGCGGGCTGCTGGGCGACGGGCTGGGCGGCGGGCTCGGCGGCGGGCTAGAGGGGAGGCTTGGGGGCGGTGTTGGAGGTAAGCTGGGTGGCGGGCTTGCCGCGAGGGTGGGCGGCGGGCTCGGGGAAAGGCTGGGCGGCTGGCTGGGCGGTGGGCTGGGGGGCAGGCTCGGGGGCGGCGTTGGAGGCAGGCTGGGTGGCGGGCTTGCCGCGAGGGTGGGCGGCGGGCTCGGGGAAAGGCTGGGCGGCTGGCTGGGCGGTGGGCTGGGGGGCAGGCTCGGGGGCGGCGTTGGAGGCAGGCTGGGTGGCGGGCTTGCCGCGAGGGTGGGCGGCGGGCTCGGGGAAAGGCTGGGCGGCTGGCTGGGCGGCGGGCTGGGGGGCAGGCTCGGGGGCGGTGTTGGAGGCAGGCTGGGTGGCGGGCTTGCCGCGAGGGTGGGCGGCGGGCTCGGGGAAAGGCTGGGCGGCTGGCTGGGCGGCGGGCTGAGGGGCAGGCTCGGGGGCGGCGTTGGAGGCAGGCTGGGTGCCGGGCTCGGGGGGAGGGTGGGCGGCGGGCTGGGCGGCTGGCTTGGGGGCTGGCTGGGCGGCAGGTCCGGAAGCTGAGTGGGCGGCAGGTCCGGAAGCTGAGTGGGCGGCAGGTCCGGAAGCTGAGTGGGCGGCAGGTCCGGAAGCTGAGTGGGCGGCAGGTCCGGAAGCTGAGTGGGCGGCGGGCTGGGGGCCAGAGGTGCCTCGGGCTCCACGGCAGCCAGGCGGCGGCGGTGCAGCACACCCAGATTGGTTTCGGAGGCGGTGCCGGTGGAGGCGCTCTGCGGGGAAGGGGGGGGCAGCAGGGCAGAGGCAGAGGCGCAGATGGGTACGCGGGGGAGGGAGGGGGCACGGAGGCGCCGCCCGTGTGTGTCCACCCGCCCGCCCGCCCGCGTGAAGGTATAAGCGCGCTGGGGCCCTCGCCCATCGGAACACGTACTGCTGGTACTGCTACGTACGGTACGAACTATTACGACACCAGTCGCGCATGGCGCAACGCTTGGTACCCTCCACCCAGATGCTCCTCCGGCGCCTATTTTCCCCTTCGGTGCCCTGGTCGGTCCCTGGTCGGTTCTCTGGTCGGTTCTCTGGTCGGTTCTCTAGTTGGTTCTCTGGTCGGTTCTCTGGTCGGTTCTCTGGTCGGTTCTCTGGTCGGTTCTCTGGTCGGTTCTCTGGTCGGGTCTTCCTCCCTACCCGCAGGTGGACTCCCTCAACCCCACCCTCATATTCGCTCTCGCACTACTCACTCTCACACTCACCCGACCCGTAGTCTCCAGTTCGAGCCCGCGGCGCTCCGTCAGAGTAAATCGCGGGGGCGTTGATCCGGTGGCCACCAGCCGCCAGCCGCACACCCTATCAACCACCCGGGGGGCCAACGGGTCGTCGTCGGCCTCGTGGGTGGCGGAGGTGGAGGTGGCGGAGGCGGAAGTGGCGGAGGTGGCGGAGGTGGCGGAGGCGGAAGTGGCGGAGGTGGCGGAGGCGGAAGTGGCGGAGGTGGCGGAGGTGGCGGAGGTGGCGGAGGTGGCGGAGGCGGAAGTGGCGGAGGTGGCGGAGGCGGAAGTGGCGGAGGTGGCGGAGGTGGCGGAGGTGGCGGAGGCGGAAGTGGCGGAGGTGGCGGAGGCGGAGGCGGAGGTGGCGGAGGCGGAGGCGGAGGCGAGGGTGGCGGCGACGGCGTCGGCTCCGCTGCTGCTCGGACGGCAGCCCCACATGACAACCGCCTCCGCCAGCGAGTGCAGTACGGCTCCCAGTGGCACGTCTGTCGGGGCCGGTAGTTGGCAGGGGTGGGGTAAAAACAGGAAAGTCGGGGAAGTCGGGAAAACTGACATTGGTATTGGTATTGGGTGGTGGCGGCGAGAAAATCCGGGGGTGGGGTGGGACACGGGGGCATGAGGGCATGGGGCCTTGGGACGCAGTGAGGCAGTTGGGCAGTTGGGCAGTTGGGCAGTAGGGCGGTAGGGCAGTGGGCAGTGGGCAGTGCGATAATTGGGCTATTGGGCAGTTGCAATCCCCCTTGTGCTTCACCGCGTAGATGCGACAATCCCCCCCCCTGCCGTAGGGCTCCGCCGCTCCCGGCGCACCCGAGGGTACGACACTCGACCGTTGGCGGTTGCTAACGGAGAAGGCTATGGGATCGTCCAGCAGCACCACGGGCCGGCCAGCTCCAGGGGCGGCGCCCACTTTGCTCAGTGTCAGTTCGCCTGGTGATCGGGGGCGGGGATGGGGCGGGGGCGGGTAACACGCGCCCTCAATCACTATACTCCAGACCAAGGTTTGAAGTGCTAATGAAAAGGCAAAGGGAGAGTGTAGAACCAGTTTCCCTTTGTCCATCCATCGCTGCAGGCCTCCAACCTGCCTACGCCGTTAGCACCTATTCCTAGTTGTGTCCACGCACACCCACCATCCGCAACTCACCCTTCCATATTCCACTCACACCACACCATACCATCCAACCACCCATGCAACCACCCAAGCAACCACCCATCCAACCACCCAACCACCCGGCCACCGTCACACCCTCACCCCATGTCGCCAGGTCCTCGTTGGCCGCCACCTGGAGGGTCTGCTCGAGCAGCGACACCCGCACGTACTCCAGTCCGCTCCAAAAGGTGTCCATCAAGCGAGCCTCCCTGGCCTCATCAACACCACCGGGGGCGGAGGCCTCCTGACCTGCAAGCTCCAGGACGCCCGCCAAGGCAAAGGAGATGTCCAGAGGAGGAGGAGGCAGCGATGACGAAGCCGCCGTGCGGCCGCCGCCGCAGCGCCTGATGCGAGTGGCGGCCAGTGCAGTGGCCCGGCCCCCGGCGGCAGGGTCCTCCTCCACGACGCCGGCGACCCTGCAGGGAGCCCCGGGGGAGTGGATGGGTGGATGGCATGGGTAGGTGGGGGATGGGGATGGGGATGGGGATGGGGATGGGGATGGGGATGGGGATGGGGAGCTGGGGGGGGTGGGTGTTTAAGCAGCATGCAGCAAGTGTGCGTGTATCACCCCAACAGCTCGACACAGGGGCATACATGTGTTTGCTTCCACTCCCCCCCCCGGCTGTCGCGGAGCTTCAGCAGTGCCTCGCACGCACCTCCCACCCCCCCAGGCAGCCAGGCAGGTACACAGCCCTCTACTTGTTGTACCCTGGGCACTACGAGGATGGATCGAGAATGGACATCCACTTCCTTTTCCCAAGTCCTTTTCTGAAAGGCGAAGTACGACACTACGCGCCATCTCGTCGCACTCCACACACACACACTCGCATGGCCCACAGGTTACTTCAGGAGCACGCCGGATTCGCCGAGCGGGCCGCGGATACCTACTACTACGTCGCCGACTACTACTACGTCTACTACTACCCCTACTACTACGCCTTTGACTACCATCCCAAGGCCCCTCAACTCCGTGCCAGTGCACCCCACCCACTCCACCCACCCCCACCAGCGCTCCCACACCGCACGAGCACGCACCACCCCCCGGTCCCCCGGGTTTTCCCCCGGTGGGCTCTATGCGCAGACCCGCTTGGGACACCCGGCGTGGTGGGGTGCTCTATGTGAGCCCGCCCGCCGGCCCCATCGCATCACAGCATCCCACAGCATCCCTTTCTCTCCTCCTCCCCCTCTGTGCCACAGCGTGCCTGCTTGCGTGCATCCCTGTACGGCTCGCTGCATTGCCTGCTTGCGCCCTTATGCCACATCTCCGCGTTTTCTTCATCACTTCTTTTCCTTACAACGCATTAATAACTACTCTACCATAGACGCGGCGCGCTCACGTGTGTCCCTGCCTTTCCATTCGCCCCGCATGTCTCTCTCGCCCTTCAACCTAACGCTAACGTTCTGCTGCTTCGCCTGGTCCTTCTTCCTCTCCTTTCCCAGGTCAGTTTCCTCGCATTTGGCATGGGCTGGGATTCCTGTGCCGGGCACTCTGTCTGTTACTGGCATTGCACGCGAAGTTGTCACCTATACCTCTGCCTTGCGCACTAGGATAGGTAAATAGGTACATAGGCTAGGTAGTTGTAGGTGCTTCGCGCCACGCCTACGCCGCAGCAGCGCGGCGTCGGTTGTTGGGGCGCAACCGTCTTTCTGGCTATCGGAGCGCTGCGCGGCCGCCGACTACATAATTGGACTTCTGGCTTCTCGTGGACCCAGTCTGGGCTTCTTTCGGTAACTATTGGCGCCCCGCACTGACTCCGGATTCCTTGGTCTCCTCGCGCTACGTCTACTTCGCGGCTCAGCTCAGCATTTATAAAACACACACCCCGCGTCGCTGCCCTTCTGTCAAATACGTTCTCTTTTTCCTTTCTGCAGCCCCAAGACACTGGCTCCACAGGTTTGCCGGTCGTCCATCCCATTGCTCCAGCATGCGCCCGCATCCTTGCTGTCCGCCGACCATGCGCCAACTATCTTGTCGTTTATTCGTGTCACCGGTCTCACACACATCCCCCCCCCCCACACACACACACACCCCACACACATACACACGAGTAACTGATTCTTTTCTATATGCCCTCCCTACCCCCCCACACACACTATTTTGCACCCCGCCCCGTGCATAAACGTTTTTGCAACCCCCTCCCCCCCCACGCACACACGTTTTTGCAACCCCACCCCCACACACCCACACACCCACCACACACCCACCCACCACACACACACACACACCACGCACTTACTCCACGTCGTCTCCTGCCTGCAGCTGGACGCACTCCACACCGCCACCTGAGGCGGAGGGCCCCGTCTGCGAGCAGCAGCCGCCTCGGACCCACACCGCCGAGCTGCCGCTGGAGCTGTCGCCGCTGCAGAGCGTCGCCGTGTATGCGGGGAGGGGGGCGCGGGGCCGCAGGAGGGGAACAGGGTATTTGATTGCCGGCGCAGGAGCGGGACAGGGTATTAGATTGGCTTCGGAGCGTTGCGAGGCTGGTGGCCGCATACCCGTCAGACGGGCGCGCGCGCGGAGTGAGCGAGTGAGCGAGCGAGTGAGCCGCAACTACTACCGGTAATAACCGAGGCAACTGCCCGAGACCTGTGTCGGTCACCAGTGCCGGTAGCGGCGGTAGCTTACCTGGCGGCCTGGAGGATGAAGCCGCCGAGGTGAGGCAGGGGGCCATGGAACTGGGCGGAGACCACACCGCGCACCAGAACCGCCTGCGGGGGGGGGGTGAAACCGTTGACACGAAACAGACAGGATAGTGGGCGCATGGTCGGCAGACAGCGAGGATGCGGGCGCATGCTGAAGCACTGGGGGGGCCCGCGCAGCAGCGGCGGGAGCCAGTGGTCGGTTGGGGGCAAAGCTGGGCCAGCAGTCCAGTCACCCTCGTCCAGCCGACGAGGCAGGCGGTGGGTCGGCTAGCTGGGTGCATAGCGGTATGCGGGCTGCTGCAGCGGTTGGCGTGTTCATCGAAAAATAGCTGGGAGGTGGATGGCGTGTGGCTCATCAGCTGGGAGGCAGGCGGCGTGGGGTCGTGGGCCCGAGGGGCGCTATCCGAGGGGCGCTACTCGAGGGGCACTATCGACTACTCACGTGGCCGCGGAAGGCGCTGGGCTCGTCGCCTCCGAGGCCTTGCAGCGTGGCGATGCGGGTGTACGACGGAGATCTCGAGCCGGGACACTGCGAGTCATCGGGGCTGGGGCGGCCCGCGTGGGCGGCCAGGAGCCAGGAGCCTGGGCGGCAGCCGGGAGGCAGCGAGGCAGCGGGGGCAGCCGCAGGAGCAGCAGCAAGAGCAGAAGCAGCAGAGGGAGCGGCTTGTTGGGAAAGGGCTAGTGAGGATGGCGGTGGCGGTGGTGAGCGAGCTGGCGCTGAGCGGCAGCCTCAGAGCCATCAGAGCAGTGTAGGAGGCAGGGTTCGTGGGCTCTGCTGGTTCGTAACTATCTAGCAGCAGCCGCACAGCACAGGTGTACGCGTGCGCCGCCGTGCTAGCTGTTACTAGCGCCAAAGTGGGTTGCACAAACCGTAAGACGACGAGGATGCTGGGGTTGCTGCCATGACGATTCCATTTGCAATCTAGTACTTAGCCCTTGTCAGCCTCTGAAGCGGCGGTTGCCTCGATGGACGGCATGCAGAAGCGCGGTAAAGCTGGTGCGACACGCAGCTAGGCGCACTCTCCGCCGCCCCGCTCACGCACGCAGACACGCACCTGCCAGCAGCGCCAGGCACAGGAGAGACGTCGCAGTGAGCGGGCTGCGCATCGTAGCCGCAGCCGGGGCACCGGCGGGCCGCGAGGGTGGTGTTGGCGGCATCAGAGACAGCCTCGGAGTATTGGATGGATACCCCCCGACTGACGTGGGACCGGCGCGCGAGGCGCAAGGAGAGGTCGGTCCCAAGGCAGGTGGGCAAGTGAGGGCGAGAGTGCGTGGGAGACGGCTGGCGGGTTTGGTGCAGAGGGTGAGAGCTACCGGCGGCAATAAGTAGTCCTGGGGTGACTGGAGGTGATCGGCTAGCTTTCCAACCGCTGGCTGCACCTGCCGCATCATAGCCTCGACGAGGCAGGCGCGACGGGCAACGTACGTCCCCAGCCCCCCCCACCACTTCGTACCATGACGGTTGACGCCGTCGCCACGAGCAATTGCGGCATCAGGTTTGAGATGGATGAAATTGGGGTCCGGAATGTCCGTCGACCCCAAAGGGAGGAACTGAGCGACCTGCTAGCCGCTTGTGCCAGCTGTTCGGCACGGCGGCAAGGGATGTCTCCGGCGCCGCTGCACGCTGCTGCGGCGCGCCGCTGAATGCCGCGGCTGTGATGCTTTGTTGGGGCAAGGTAGCCTCAACCTGCATTCGCTTCCGGGCAGCGACTGCTGGCGTTGTCCGTCAGGGATGCGCCGGCACCGAGTCGGACTCGGTTCGAGAGGCTGCCTCGAACCACCCGTGTTCATAGGTACCCTGAGTTTGTTGTCCGTCACAAAGGACCATGAGCGCATACGCAAGTGTGGCCTTGGGTGCGAAATAAGCTTCACTGCCCGACAAGTGGGAAATACCAACGGTAATTCGCTACAGGTATGCTGCAAAAGGCTGCACATTGAAGATCCTGGCCACTCCTGATCACTGGCGCTTCACTGGCTGGCCGAAATGGCCGTTCGCGGGTCACGATCGGTCTGCGATCTGTTCGACTGCCGTTCAGTTCCATAACATTGCAATGATATCTTGGAACAAGCGATGTAGGAGAAAGCGTCCAAATTGCCTTGCCGACAACGTGACAAGGACTCCGGGCATGGCGAGAAATCGTTACGATGGCAGCACCTCAAACCAGAGCAAAATATTTTACGCCATGAACAGCTGCGCATATCCTCCGGACCAGGCGAATTTGGCTACTGTGAACCGGGAGGAAGAGTGGCATAACGAAACCAGAACTCCACTGGGGTCAACCAAGAATGCGATGCATTATAGGCATGACTACTGCGAAACTGGCATGCCGGCAAATAACACTGGTAAAAGGAAAGGCCTTACGTCCTACCTAGCTGTTGGCTGGGTACCTAGATACTTGGGAACCACAAAGCTCCGTCAGAGGCGAAACGGGTAACAAACGCATATGTTAAGCTTCTTTCCGATAAATGGGATTAATGTACCACACGTGTATGAGAAAATGTGTCTGTCTGTCGACACTTGTTTCGTACGTAGGACATGTGCGAACGCAGACCGAGTGAGCTTTGAAACGTCCGTTGCTTACAAGCCAAACGTGCGGCGTGTCCAAAATGCTGGGGTACCACTTGCTGTGATTGCTTTCATCTTCGACTCCCAGTCCCTTAGTGTCTGTTAAACGATGCGCCTGATGGTTCTACCTCGGCCGGGAGCCCATCCTAACGAATACAGTACTACCACTGGGCTGACACTTGACAGTCAATCCACTCCAGCCACATGTCGCCGCAGGTACCTGGTTGGTATCCTCCATTTCCAGGATCCGGCCCCCATCATCCCCGATCTAGGACACCCGCTTTGCGTTGCGAGTTGCGCGGAGTGCGTGTCTGCGCGCTTCCGCCAGTAGTATTATGACAGCCCCAGGTGCTGCATCACACAACAGCGAGACGGCTCGCCAGCGGGAGACGCGTCCGCGTGACGATGACCAGGATACTCCAGTACAGCAGTTTCTCCCCCTCGCTTGCTAGCAATTACAAGGGTTTAAAGCTGTTGCGACACAGTACCGGCCAGGCGACGAGCCGTACTCAGCATGAGACCACCACGCCTCGAAGCCAACCCTTCGTATGGCCATTCGCTTACCCAATGAAGCTAACGACGAAAACGTTTCTGAGCAGGCGCGGCAGTCCCAAAGCTTGGTACCAATCCCGGCATTGCGCCAGGCTGCCAGGTCACTCCGGCGCCCGCTTCCCTACCAGGACCTCTGCGCACAAAGGCTGCTCGGCAAGACCAAGACGGCCAGCTAGCGCTGAGAGATGAGTCATGCATCACGCGATGCCGCCCTCCACGTCATCATTACACAGGCCCCTGCGCAACTTCCGTTCACTGTGGTGTGGGCACGAGCCCTCTCTCCCCGCTGCCGCAGCTCGCCCTCCCTCCCTCAGCTCACGGTTGCGGCTTGCGGTATGCATTGTTACCCCATCACGAGGGCGCGTTTTCGTGTATGCAACGCGGCGCAGCCGGCAGGAGTCAACCCACGTGCGGGTTCGCCCCCACGTGCTAGTCCACCCCCACTGGCCGTTACCGCAACGCTCTTAACTGCCATGCATGTGATGACGTAGTGGGAGCCCGGAACCTGCGCATGCGGCGTGAACCCTCGACTACGCGCGCTTAGCCCTCGACGCAGGTTGCGAGATAAGCACCACACTACTCCCGAGAACACGAGGACCGGCTGTGCGACCTCACAGCACACCCGCCTCGGTCAGCAGCTTCTGCAGGTTGCCGTTGGATGCCGCTGCTGCCGTGTCGTCACCGCCGCCCAGGAAGACGCCGTTGATGAAGACGCGCGGCACGCTGCGGCCGCCCGTGATGTCCAGCAGTGCGTCCTGCATCACGTCCGCGTCGCTGCGCTGGTCCAGCTGCGGGCGACCGATGCATGGCGATGGCGCGCAAGAGGGGCAGGGAGAAAGTGGCCAGGGGGAGAAGGAAAGGGGTGAGGAGGTGTGCGGCAGTGGCGGTGGTCCTGGCAGTGGTAAACAAAGAGCACGTGCACCGCCCATGCGCCAACAGGAGTGCACCATTCAGTGGGCAGGGGGGAGAGGTGGCGGTGGAGGGGGGTAACGAGGGCAGTGTGAGCAGCGTCAAGGTGGCGTGGGTGGTGCAGGCGTGCGGCCTGAATGTGTAATCCCTATGTCTGACATTTCCCTGTGTGTGGTGATGCCAGCACGGGGAAGCCCGTCTGCACACACCTCGACGACCGTGTACTGGTTGGGCTTAATGAACTGGTTCAGGGCGTTCTTGGCCTTGATGCAGTAAGGGCAGTGACTCTTGCTGTACACCATAACCTGCGAGGGGGCACGGATGAGAGGGACGACGTGGTTGGCCCACTTGGCATGGCTGCAACGGTGGCTGCCGCAACCGCCACATACACAGACTGCAAGTTGAACAAGCGAAATGTGCCTTCGCGTCCAGGCAGACAACATCATGTTGTGCACGCTCCATGTTGGCATACACGCGTCGTCCTATGTCGGCGTACGCTCGCCGTCCTAACACGCAAACAGATTGGCGATGGATCTTGTGGACAAAGCGTGCTGAGAAGGCTAGATTGAAACCCATTGCAGATTTCCCGTAATCCCAAATGACATCTTCTCCTCATAGCACACAGGCGTCACGTGTACAAGGGCGTTTGCCCATCCTGACCTTGTTCGAAGCGACTGCCGCCTGGATCTCCTGCGTAGCTTCTGCCTTGCCCATCTTCCCTCCCTGTTTTGCACCTGAGTTGCCCGTGGTGTCAGCGGCTCGAACGGCCGGTGCGTAAAGGGCAGCTGCAAGTTGCGTTGGAGACCGAACAAGCCAAAGAATTGCCAGGCAGCAGACTGATACGGCTAACAATTGCACTATCTCCTTCTTAATGATGATTTGCATCGGAAATTGGGCATGTATTTATGCCCACATCCGCATTAACGACTCAACGTTGCACGACTTCGCGAGGCCAGCCAACTAACAAAAACCATTAAGCGGTCGGATGATCATGCTCATAAACAGCATTAATTGGTGATCCTTTTAACCTCGAACAGTTGGTGCCAACTTGCTTATGAAAAGCTCAGACGTGGCCTCCAGTCCTTGCAGTATTGTGATAAACGCAATGAAAAGGACTTGTAAATATTGTGGAATTACATGTAACCTCGCGAACCACGGGACGACCTGGCTCAAGCTCCAAATCCATCCCATCGCCCTTTCCAGTGGCTCCCTGCTCCGACCGCGTGATTCCTCCTGCCCCATTTCGCCACACCAAATGTGCCGCGCACGAGGCCTTTGACCCGATTGCGTAAAGGTCCTTAGGTCAACACGGGTCAACTCAGTCACACCCCGTCACACGCCGTCTCTCCGCGAAGGCCCCACAAACGCGCGGAATCAGTGGACTGCACCCATATGCCTACTATGCATACCGTACAAACCCGGCCGCGCGGTTTGCTAGGAAGGGATTGTCACCTGGTGCCCACCAGAGCCCGTCCCTCATTCCCCAGCACATCAGTTTAAGGGAGGGGGCCAAAGGTGATTGCAAGTATGCTCCGAATGACGCCATCATTCCTCAGCCGTATTTCGGCGCCTTGTCAGCAACGCAGGCGAGGACTCGTACCATCGCCCGTTGCAAGGCAGCCCCCGGGGGGATGCCGGCCTCCCCTTCCGAGCCCTGAACCGCGTGGACCCTAGGTCGTCGCACCCGAGTGGCCAAAGCCGACAGGCGTCGCCACCATCCACCTCCCCATCTCCCGCATCTCCAGGCTGGTAGGCCGCTCCGTTGGACCCTCCCTGCCCATCCCAGTCGGTATGTACTGCGCTGGATCCTCCACGCCCCAACACAGCCCACCCCAGGAGACACGAAAGCAGCCTCGCAAGCCGCGCCATGCAAGCTGGGGACGCGACACGACATAACCTGACCTCACATGAGATGGCGCAAGACGCGCCATGCCAGCTGGGGACGCAGGCGACGGGCCCATGTACGACCTTGCCGTCAATCGAGGTGCCCCGGGACAGGGCCATCAGGTCCTCTTTTCTCCCCGCTGATCGACCCCTGACCGAAGGCCAAGGTCCAGACCATCCCCTCCCTCGCCCGGCAGTGGAGCCGATCCAGGGGACAACGAACCCACTCGTGGTGTGGACCTTCCCGCCTCCCATCCCTCCCTAGTCCCTACGTCATCCTCACCCTTCGCCACCCCCCTGGGGCGTTGCTTGCCGCGTGACCCTGCCGCTGGCCATTTGTACAGAACGACAGATACCGTCCCGCGTGGGGGTAGGGGGGCATCCGCGCCGCCGCCGCCGCTCCCTCACGCGTCCAGCAGGTACTCGTCGCTGGCCAGCATCATGCTGGCAGCTGCGTCCTCGCCCCCGACGTCCTCGCCGCCACCTCCGCCAGCGGCCTGCGAGGCGCTGCGGCCCACGACCACGCCAGCGACTGTGCCCACGCCTGTAGCCATCCCAGGGAGCGACTCCGGCAGCGCGGCGCCCGGCTCCCTTTGCTCGTGTTGTTGTAGTTGTTGCTGCTGCTGTTGTAGTTGTTGTTGCTGGTGGTCCCCGGGTGCTGCCAGGCTGTTCACCGCCGCACCCGGCAGTTGTATACCTGCGGCGGCCAGGGCCGCCTGCATCGAGGCCACTGGCGCGCTGGTCGCTGCACCCGCGCCACCGGTTGAGACGTCCTGGTCCGACAGCTGCGGCTGCGCTGCAGCCCCCCCAGCATGCCCCCCCCTGGCTGTGCTGCTGCCCCGCGGGCGGGTCCTCGTAGTCCTCCGTGGTGGCCTCCGCCTGCCCCTCGCGCTTCTGCCGCATCATGCGGTGAGCGGCCTGGCGGCGACCCTCGCTGCGCAGCGTCTCAATCAGCTCGTCCTGCAGGCAGCGGCACCACCAGCAGTACAGCATCGGCACTGACATGACCACGAGGCACCTTGCGGAGTCAGCCCAATCCATCCGCACCGCCAGCCGCTCAGCTTTTCTTCCGAATGGGCTTATCGGGGCCAACATTTTTTCTTGCGTCAGCTCCCTCACCTGATGGCGCACCAGGATAGGTCGTGTGCCATTGCGTTCCCGGACATTGCGAAAGCGTGTGATACGCTGGACAGGGATTTCCGCTGCTAGGAAGTTATGGACGTTATGGGCGCCGGCACGGGGTTGATAGCCTGGGCTCGCTTACTGCTCACGGATACTATGTCTTTCGCAGTGGTCAATGGGTACAGATCCGGCCTGGTGCAAATGAAGGCCGGGGTCCGGCAGGGATGCCCGTTAGCGCCCTTACTGTATTTGTTTGCAGCATAGGCAATGCTGTGTTGGTTGCAGCACAGCGGAGTGGGCGTCCATTTGAAGCCAAGTGCGGTGGTCACAACGGCAGTGCAGTCTGCAGATGATACGAAGGCGGTAGTAACTGTTACAGTGGGCCCCAGACCATAAGGTAGAGCCATCGGGCACATCGCCTGACACTGAAAGAGACGCAGGAAGAAGAACAAACCAGTCGACCGAGGTATGGCAAACCACCAGAAACCCCAACCAAGGGGCCAGAGAACAAACAGCGGCACCAACCACCTAGGGGAAGGTAGCCCAAAGGGCCCCCCTATTAGCAATACACCATCTAACTGGAGTTCAAACAGCCTCAGAACAACCAGCAGAGCGCCTCAACAAGTCGACCAGAAGGCCCCACCTGAAACCCAGTAAGATCCTCCAGCAACGGGCCAGCACCCAGCCCGAAGGAGGTGGACCAAAAATGGAACTCCTGCAGGAGCACCAACCAGCTGGGGCCTAATCCGACGCCTTTAAAGTAGCCGCCATGTATCGCCGCCCGGCCTCCATCGCGCTGACGGCCGCTAGCACCGCGACGTCCCAAACGCATTGCTGCACCCCCGGGGCAGCAGCTAGCACCACGACGTCCCAAACGCATTTGCTGTACCCCCGGGGCAGCAGCCCAACTTAGATAAGGTTGAAGTACTGCCCGTGGGTGTTGCAGGTGATTGTGATCCGGCCATTGCGGGGCTCAAGCTAGTGCAGTCGGCTACAGCGCTCAATCTACCGTTTACTGATGTTGGGGTGACCCCTTCAATGGCCTGGAACGTGCAGACTTAGAAAGTTACGTCGCGGTTGGGGAGGATCGCTCGGCTCCACTTGCTCCAATTGTCGGTGTTTGGGCGAGCCACGGCGGCTGCGGCGTACGGGATGCATCGGTTGACCTGGCAGCATGGAGGGCGGCCCCCTGAGCTTGTCTTCAGAGGGATTGGAGCGCGTTGAACGGCTGAAGGCGGCCGCGGTCCTTGCAGCGTCGCCGTTTAGGACCTGGTGGTTGGTAGCGCAAATGTGCAGGTTAAGCGCGTTGTTCAAACAATTGTCCTTTCAAAAGTGGCTATTTTCAACCAGGCATACAGCACGCATAGCAAGTCATAAAGAAACCATCAAGGTATGCAGAGCACCAATGCAAGTATCAGTCCTTACCATGGCCATGACTTCTTCGCAAGAAGCCTGTCCACCTTGCTTTCCAGCTTGTCCAGCCGGCTTTTGACATCCGTGTCCAGCTTGTCCAGCTTTCTTTGCATCGGCTCTAACTGCCGTTCTATCAAATATTGGTCCGCAGCTACTGCTGCAGAGCCAAAGGCGACAACCTTCGCCCAGGTCGGGAAAACATGCAGCATTTCATCCCTAATTTCTTTCAAGTTTTCTTTTGAGAGAACGGTGCAAAAGGTCCGTTTAAGCGACATTTCTAGGCCCTCGCTGCGAGCAGTCACCAATGGAGGTATACTGACTACTATTGTAGATGAAAATATTAGTAAGATTCTACTCGTATCTATACGTAACTTGAAATTCCTTGTCCTGATCCACCAGTCGGCTTCTTACTCACGGCCCCAACGGGCCTTACACGCAATTGCAAGCGCAGTTGTCGAGCCGACACCATGCGCTGTCCACCCAGCAAACTCAGATTCTGAAGGACAATAGATAGCGCTCTATCCGTACCCGAGGCCGTCGGCGCATCGCTAATAAGCCCTCCACCCCGAGGGCGGGATTGGGCCGACCCAGCTCGCACGAGCCGGCAAAAGGGAGACTCTTTAGTCGGCAATGGCCGATTCAGTCCGGGTGCAGCTACCACCACAACGATAACACCTCTAAAGAACGACGTCACAAAACACCACCACCGCCCCCCCCCAGCCCTTGGGAGGGAATGAGATGTAGGAAGGGGTGGGCGCCAAAAAGGGAAACCGGCGCCCACCCTACAGTGGGCCGCCGTGCCATGCACGGGCCCCCCTCTCCCCGTCGTCCCGGCGCAGGCGTCAGCCGCACCGCTGTCCAAGGGGCGCCCCCCTCCCACAAGGAGCGCCGCGATGAGGGAGTCGAGCGTGCCCGTGCAGCATTCCCCCACACCTATGGCCCGCACAGCGATCTTCCTTAGCCGGATTACATCATCCCTAACACCGACAAACGTGTCGCGAGTGACGACTGCGGGTAGGCATCTACCGCATCCGAACGCCAGCGCCCGTGTAACTTTATCAACACCCGACTTGCCCCAGCTTCCGCCGCCGCAATGGCTCCACCACGCCTCAAGCTGCGAGACGAGAACAGCTGCAAGCGCTCCACACAGCCCGGATAACGGGACCTCACCTCACGCAGCAACGACCGGAGCCTGGCGGTGAACGCACCCTTGCCAGGCACATTGCCCCAGTGCCCGCCTCCGAAAAGAGGCGCCTCGCTGCCGGCTCCTTGCGCCAACCGGAAACGGAGGTGGCGCCGTACAATGCGCCCAACACAGATACCACTACCCGACTCTTCCAGGAAGCACACCGTCGCCCCTTGCCCCTGCTGGCCCGTCTTGCTACGAACCACCCGCACTGCAATCCCTCCCCCGTGAAGGTCGGGCGCCCACAGTCAAACCCCACAGCTCGCTCCGTCGCAGCATCCCAAAGAACCCTAGCACCAGCCAACACGCGTCTCGCGCACCCTCCACTACACGGCTCTGCTGAGCAGCCGCTGTGGCCACCAGCCAACCGAGCAGCAGCTGCAGCATCGCTACTGTAACGGGTGCCTTAATATCTCGTACCGCCCCGGCGCCGGAACCGGCTGCTCGCAAGGCCCGCTGCGACATCATCGGTACCCGGGGATGGTTCCGTACTGTGGCCGCTGCCAGAACCCCCCGCGAACGCTGCCAGTCACACAAAACCGAAAGCGTGCCCTCAATCGTGGAGCGCGCATAACGCGTGGATGCAAAGGAAATAAACAAGCACAAGGTAACCGGGTTGATATCCCAGTCCCGGGGCCACGGCAGAGCATCATTCTCCACCAACCCCAGTTGTCTCTCACAGAAACGAACGTAACGGCGCCGATGCGACATGTAGGTCAGCGAGGAGCTGTCGGCCACCGCCGAGGCCGCCAGAGCCACCACTTCCCATGCCAATTGCAGCGCCGCAGTGCCCGCCCGGCCAGCGGTGCCAGGCCAGCGGTGGCGAGAATGCAGAGTACGCAAGCTGAACCAACCGCCAGCTTAAGCGGCCGCCACCAGCCCGAGACAGGCACGATGGAAAATCCCACCGCAGGACTCGCACCGTAGCGGCACCCGTTCCGTGGGCCGTCCGCACACGCCACATCCCGCTGGCCCTTTCTGAACACCGGGCGATGCCCCCAGGAAATGACCATGCCATGTCCGCTCCGGCCAATCCGGAACCACGATGGTTGCTCGGGTTTCGTACGGTCGCAGCTGGTACGCCTCCCAGATCTCTGCGAGCACCTCGCCCACCAGTTCCGGGGGGGGAAGGCCCACAGCACCTTGCCTGCCAGATCCGCGGCCCGTCCAATCACTGAATTTGCGGGCGAGTAGAACTGCTGGCAGCCTGGCTTCACGATCACGCACACCCTCGTCATCGCAGCGACAGTCCACCGTCGGTCGATAATTCGCGGCCGCACACAACGACAGGAAAACCCCCAGCCGCAGCTGCTGCCGCCATGCCACCTCCAGGTGCCGGCTCAGGCAATCCGCCCGCACGTTGTCGATTCCCGCAATGTGCTCCGCGCGCAGCCGTAAAAACTCGAGGCAGATGGGCCGGCCCACCGCGATGCGCGTGGCACCGCGCCTCACCGCCGCCGCCGCGGCCGCCGCCGCGGTCGCCGCTTGGGTGTTGCCACAGCGCACCATTGCCCGCCGGTCGCGTCAACGGTGACCAAAGGCCCGCAAAGCGTGCAGAATGGCCGTGAGTTCCAACCACGCCACGTGCAGTGCCCGTTGATCGGCTGCCCAAATTCCTTGCAGCTCCGCGTCTTCCCATGGCGCACCAAACTCCCGCCCGCTCGCGTCTCTGAAGATGACTGTCCCATCCGGACCGACGAATTCCCCCCAAACAAGGTCCAGCTGACTGGTCGCTGTACGTTTCACGCCGTCCCATATGCTGGTGGCGTGGGAGAGGATATCGGACCAGGCAGGTAAATCATGCACGGCGTCGGGCGACAGGAGGACCGTAGGTAAGTTGGTTACGGCGAGGTTGTCGTACAGTCCCTGCATTAAGCCAGCCCCCCAGCGGCATGCTCTGGCGATGAAGACGAGTTTCCCAACCGGACGAGTTTCCCAACCGTAGCAAATCTGAGCGTGGTACGGGCTGGGATGCGCTGCTTGGTTCCCCAATGTGGCATCCAACGCCAAATCGCCAGGATGTTTACGGAGGAGTCAAGTTGGCAATGGTCAGCAGCTTCTCAGGCTGCGGACTGTCGAGCTCAGGGTGGAGTTATCAGCTCCCGCGGGCGCCCGGCCACGCCCGGCCGAGGCGAATCCAAAGGTCGGGCCGCGCCATTCGCCCCGGCCAGGCCCGCAGTGCGGTTGGCCCGGTGCCCCGCCAAGCCTTGTGTTGCGGCCCGGAGGGCACACCGGCCACGGATGGGAATGCCCGGCGGAGTTATTAGCTCCCGCCGGGCAAACGGGCGGCAACTCGGCGGATTCCCCAACTCCGCCGGGCGCAAGCTAGGGAGGGGGGCAGGGGAACCGGCGGAGTCCCCAACTCCGCCGGGCACAAGGGAGGGGGGCAAGGGAACCGCCGGCGGAGTCCCCAACTCCGCCGGGCACAAGGGAGGGGGGCAAGGGAACCGGCGGAGTTCCCAACTCCGCCGGGCACAGGGAGGGGGTGGGGGGGGGGCAGGGGAACCGGCGGAGTCCCCAACTCCGCCGGGCACAAGGGAGGGGGGGGGCAGGGGAACCGGCGGAGTTCCCAACTCCGCCGGGCACAAGGGGGGGGGGGCAGGGGAACCGGCGGAGTCCCCAACTCCGCCGGGCACAAGGGAGGGGGGGGGCAGGGGAACCGGCGGAGTTCCCAACTCCGCCGGGCACAAGGGAGGGGGGGGGAGGGGAACCGGCGGAGTTCCCAATGTGTTTGGCACGGTGTACCCCCGGCTAAGGGTGCACCACCGAGGTGGCTTCCGCCCATCCCCAGCGGGCCCGCTGCGAGGAGTGTCCGTAGATGCGGGTAGGGCTGGTTGTGGACACCGCCGATCCCACTGGGTGGTGCACCGACGGCTGCCCCACTGGGTCCGTCCGACGTAGCTGCTCCTGCTGCTGTTGGCGGAGATTGTTGGCCGCGGCGACGAGCTGGTTGGCGGCGTCGTCCGCGGCATCGTCGCCGGCCTTGGCCATGTTTGTAAGGTCGAGGATAGCTGTCTCGAAGCGTTGCTTCTGCTGGTTGAGCATCCCCCGACGCACGGAGATCGCTCTGCGCTGAGGTGCGTACGGGTACTTGCCGGTTGCTGGTGCTGGTGGTAGGTTCGCCAACTGGTCATGCATTGGCCGCGCGAGCACATAGAGTCCAAAGCAGCGTCTTCGGTCCAGTTGGCGAGGGACAGGCTGTTCATGTCCGCGATTGCAATGACCCTGGTTCACCTGGTTGCCCCCGCGAGATTGGTGCCGGTCGGTTCTCCCATGGCTAAACAAAACTCGGCGAGTCACGATCAGTGAACCAGACACTCCCGCGCGACTGCACGCCCGCGGATCCGAAACTAGATGGCTAACCCGCCCGCACTCCGCAGACCTGAACAAACAGGTGCGCAGCGACAACTCTTCTAAGTGAGGTGACGGTGAAACAACACGGCGCCGTCGCCTCGGCCAACAACAACAACAGGGGTCTTCTTTCAGCATTTCTCTGGACTCTGGTAGCTTTCGCCGACACAGCTTCGTCGGCTCTGGTGTCTCTCGCGCATGCCGCAGCCGGTGCCAGTACGCAGCCTACGCAAGTCCTGCAAAGCTACCTGGCGTTGCATACTGAAGTGGTTTCCGTATTGCAGGCGAAGGTTGCGCCACGGCTCAGCCATTCGGGCGTGTTGCCGGTCTGCCTTTTTCTAGAGACTGCTGTTGGTGTTGACCTCAACTGGTTGATGGTATTAAGTACCATTGTTTCTTCCCGTCTCGCTATGGGCATCGGCCCGTTTCGGGTGTGGGACGTTTTCGGGATCTTGGGGGGGGAGTTATCCGATTGTGTTGCCGAGGCGTGCTGCTGTCTCTCCATTCGGGGGTCTGCTTGGGATGCATGTGGCCATGTGCAGGGGAGCCATCAGCGCAACCTCCCCCTGTGTATTGGTGCTTGCTGTTTCCTCTGGGCTCTCGGTTGTAAGGCTCTGGGTGGTTTGTCTTTCGGAACCGTCGGTTTTCTCTGCTTTCCTTGTCTTTTTCAGTGTCAGGCGATGCGCCCGATGGCTCTACCTTTTAAGGTCTGGAGCCCACTGTAACGATTACAACAACAGGCCCCCTCTTGGAGCGCCCAGGCCAACTTCCTCTTAGAACCGAATTTTAGAATAGTCGCAGCGGCGGCCGCCGGGAGCCGTTGCAGGCGATGCCGTCGGACGCCCTGCTGTGGCGCAGGGGGCAGCGCAGTCGGGCGCGGAGAGGAACCCCAGACGTGAGCAACATGGCTGGCGTCCCGCATTTCCCGCAGGTACGCATGCCGGTATGTCGTCCCCATCAACTGACAGTATTGCTGCTTGGTGCATCCGTGGGAGCGGTAGCATGTATGGGGCCGCGGTTGGGGTAACACTTGGCCGGGCAAAATGACGATCATGCATTCACAGTTGCTTACACGCGAAGTCATTGTCGCTCCCTCCCCCTGTGTCCGCCGCAGAACGGCCTGTCCGCTGCCAAGCGACCTGCGCCGGTAATCGTGGGGATGCTGGCTCCCTCTCCTGAAGCAGTGGGAGCTCTGCCGCTCTGCGACTGGGGACAGCAGCCGAACGCATCCATCGGGGAGGTCACAGGCGGCTCGGACGGTGCAGTGGCGGCGCCGGAGCCGTCGGCGTACGATGGGACGCCGCGACGGCCCCAGGTGCGCGCATCGACCTCGTCGTCAATAATTGCATGGCGACCGTTTACGGATTACAGGTTGCGCGTCGCGGTGCTGCCGGATTAAGAGGTACAATCCCGAGCTACCACTCAATTAACAACCGGGCTGTTTAGGAAGCTGCACGAATGAAAATGGCACATGCCGCGTCCGTCTCCGCTTAATTGCCGGCTCGTCCTTTCATATGGCTAACACAAACGCGACCAAGATGCATCGCTAACCAGCCCACCCCACGAAACCCGCGCTGTCGGCCTTGAACAGGACCTGAGCTGGCTCGTGGACGCCAGTCCGTACACCAGCCTAGCCGCCACTCCGGGTGTCCTGGCAGCGGTCGTCGGGTCGGGAGAATCCGACAGCTTTGGCTTCGGGAATGTCAACGAGGATGCCTGTCCAATGGACGCCTCTCCGTGCACCTCACCCAGCGTCTTTGGTTTCGGAGCCAGCAGCAGGAACCCGACCTCGCTCCTGGGACAGTCAGTCGCTGCGCTCGACGAGAGCAGGGAGGCCCCGCTGCGATTTTTCAGCTCCATGCTGGGCGCCGCCGCCGATGTGCCTGTCAAGCAGCGCATGCCGGTGGCGCACCCGATGGGACTCCCGCCGACGGGACTGGCTGCGGCGGGCCTTGGCAATGGCGGCGTCCCCGGCAGCACAATGACATCGAGGTCCATCCTTACACCAGGTAGGCGTTAAGGAACGTTATTGCGCCACCGGACGTGATCGGCTTGATGTGGGGCCTTGCGGGTGACCACTTCAGTCGGTCATGTGCGTCGCCACTACCCTGGCGCTCTTGTGTACTGATTACCGTATCTTGACAAAGGTGCTGGCTAATCGACTGGGGTCTACTGGGGCCTGTACTGGGTGCCCGCCGCCCGCGTCAGCACCCCCTTAGAGCCGGAGTGGGCTGTTCGTGCGCTGGGTGCCTTGTCGGCCTTCGTGGCGGACCTCAATGTGTGTGGTGACTCTTGAACACTCAGCTTTTCTTCCGAATGGGCTTATCGAGGCCAACATTTTTTCTTGCGTCAGCTCCCTCATCTGATGGCGCACCAGGATAGGTCATGTGCCATTGCGTTCCCGGACATTTCGAAAGCATATGATACGCTGGACAGGGATTTCCGCTGCTAGGAAGTTATGGACGTTATGGGCGCCGGCACGGGGTTGATAGCCTGGGCTCGCTTACTGCTCACGGATACTATGTCTTTCGCAGTGGTCAATGGGTACAGATCCGGCCTGGTGCAAATGAAGGCCGGGGTCCGGCAGGGATGCCCGTTAGCGCCCTTACTGTATTTGTTTGCAGCATAGGCAATGCTGTGTTGGTTGCAGCACAGCGGAGTGGGCGTCCATTTGAAGCCAAGCGCGGTGGTCACAACGGCAGTGCAGTCTGCAGATGATACGAAGGCGGTAGTAACTGTTACAGTGGGCCCCAGACCATAAGGTAGAGCCATCGGGCGCATCGCCTGACACTGAAAGAGACGCAGGAAGAAGAACAAACCAGTCGACCGAGGTATGGCAAACCACCAGAAACCCCAACCAAGGGGCCAGAGAACAAACAGCGGCACCAACCACCCAGGGGAAGGTAGCCTAAAGGGCCCCCCTATTAGCAATACACCATCTAACTGGAGTCCATACAGCCTCAGAACAACCAGCAGAGCGCCTCGACAAGTCGACCAGAAGGCCCCACCTGAAACCCAGTAAGATCCTCAACGGGCCAGCACCCAGCCCGAAAGGAGGAGGACCAAAAATGGAACTCCTGCAGGAGCACCAACCAGCTGGGGCCTAATCCGACGCCTTTAAAGCAGCCGCCATGTATCGCCGCCCGGCCTCCATCACGCTGACGGCCGCTAGCACCGCGACGTCCCAAACGCATGGCTGCACCCCCGGGGCAGCAGCTCAACTTAAGGTTGAAGTACTGCCCGTGGGTGTTGCAGGTGATTGTGATCCGGCCATTGCGGGGCTCAAGCTAGTGCAGTCGGCTACAGCGCTCAATCTACCGTTTACTGATGTTGGGGTGACCCCTTCAATGGCCTGGAACGTGCAGACTTAGAAAGTTACGTCGCGGTTGGGGAGGATCGCTCGGCTCCACTTGCTCCAATTGTCGGTGTTTGGGCGAGCCACGGCGGCTGCGGCGTACGGGATGCATCGGTTGACCTGGCAGCATGGAGGGCGGCCCCCTGAGCTTGTCTTCAGAGGGATTGGAGCGCGTTGAACGGCTGAAGGCGGCCGCGGTCCTTGCAGCGTCGCCGTTTAGGACCTGGTGGTTGGTAGCGCAAATGTGCAGGTTAAGCGCGTTGTTCAAACAATTGTCCTTTCAAAAGTGGCTATTTTCAACCAGGCATACAGCACGCATAGCAAGTCATAAAGAAACCATCACGGTATGCAGAGCACCAATGCAAGTATCAGTCCTTACCATGGCCATGACTTCTTCGCAAGAAGTCTGTCCACCTTGCTGTCCAGGCTTCGGACATCCGTGTCCAGCTTGTCCAGCCGGCTTTTGACATCCGTGTCCAGCTTGTCCAGCTTTCTTTGCAGGCTTTGGACATCCTCCTGCATCGGCTTTAACTGCCGTTCTATCAAATACTGGTCCGCAGCTACCGCTGCAGAGCCAATGGCGATAACCTTCGCCCAGGTCGGGAAAACATGCAGCATTTCATCCCTAATTTCCTTCAAGTTTTCTTTTGAGAGAACGGTGCAAAAGGTCCGTTTAAGCGACATTTCTAGGGCGAGCAGTCACCAATGGAGGTATACTGACTGTTATTGTAGATGAAAATATTAGTAAGATTCTACTCGTATCCTATACGTAACTTGCAAGTTTCCATGTAAGGCTTTGTACTACAGCGTTGTGCCCGTAATGCGTATTAATACGCAGAGAATACGCACGTATTAATACACGGAATACGCGCCAGGAAAGTCGACAACGCCGCCCGCATGTAATCCCGCGTATTGAATACGCGGAAGGCTCCGAGACCGGACTGCGCCCCTCGCCAGTTTCACACGGAGGCATGAAACTCGCTGCGCTCTCGTATTGCTCAAGTCATATCGCCTTTATTGCGACGTCACTGACCTTGCAACTGGTCGCAAACTCGCTACCATATCGACATGTCGGCGGACAGCGCAGGTGCAAAGCGCCCGGGCCTGAAGCCTATGAATACTCTGCAAGGCCACTTCTGCAGCGATGGTGCATACGATGGATACGCGGCAATGAGTTCTGACTATTGCCGCTATGCCGTACCGGATACGCGAAATCAATTAATTTATTAGCAGATTTCCCGTAATCCCAAATGACTTCTCCTCATAGCACACAGGCGTCACGTGCACAAGGGCGTTTGCCCATCCTGGCCTTGTTCGCAGCGGCTGCCGCCTGGATCTCCTGCGTAGCTTCTGCCTTGCCCATCTTCCCTCCCTGTTTTGCACCTGACTTGCCCGTGGTGCCAGCGGCTCGAACGGCCGGTGCGTTAAGGGCGGCAACAAGTTGCGTTGGAGACCGAACAAGCCAAAGAATTGCCGAGCAGCAGACTGATACGGCTAACAATTGCACGCACACAATCCCATCGCACTTTCCAATGGCTCCCTGCTCAACCGTGTGACTCCTCGTTACCCATTTCGCCACACCAAATGTGCCGCGCACGAGGCCTTTGACCCGATCGCGCAAAGGTCCATAGGTCAACACGGGTCAACTCAGTCACACCCCGTCACACGCCGTCTCTCCGCGAAGGCCCCACAAACGCGCTGAATCAGTGGACTGCACCCATATGCCTACTATGCATACCGTACAAACCCGGCCGCGCGGTTTGCTAGGAAGGGATTGTCACCTGGTGCCCACCAGAGCCCGTCCCTCATTCCCCAGCACATCAGTTTAAGGGAGGCCGTGTGTAACACCGACAAGGGGCTAAAGGTGATTGCAAGTATGCTTCGAATGACGACATCATTCCTCAGCCGTATTTCGGCGCCTTGTCAGCAACGCAGGCGAGGACTCGTACCATCACCCGTTGCAAGGCAGCCCCCGGGGGGATGCCGGCCTCCCCTTCCGAGCCCTGAACCGCGTGGACCCTAGGTCGTCGCACCCGACTGGCCAAAGCCGACAGGCGTCGCCACCATCAACCCCCCCCATCTCGAGGCTGGTAGGCCGCTCCGTTGGACCCTCCCTGCCCATCCCAGTCGGTATGTATCCTGCGCTGGATCCTCCACGCCCCAATACAGCCCACCCCAGTGGATACACGAAAGCGGCCTCGCAAGCCGCGCCATGCAAGCTGGGGACGCAGGCGACGGGCCCATGTACGACCTTGCCGTCAATCGAGGTGCCCCGGGACAGGGCCACCAGGTCCTCCTCTTTTCCCCCCGCTGACCGACCCCTGACCGAAGGCCAAGGTCCAGAGCATCCCCTCCCTCGCCCGGCAGTGGAGCCGATCCAGGGGACAACGAACCCACTCGTGGTGTGGACCTTCCCGCCTCCCATCCCTCCCTAGTCCCTACGTCATCCTCACCCTTCGCCACCCCCCTGGGGCGTTGCTTGCCGCGTGACCCTGCCGCTGGCCATATGTACAGAACGACAGATACCGTCCCGCGTGGGGGTAGGGGGGCATCCGCGCCGCCGCCGCCGCTCCCTCACGTGTCCAGCAGGTACTCGTCGCTGGCCAGCATCATGCTGGCAGCTGCGTCCTCGCCCCCGACGTCCTCGCCGCCACCTCCGCCAGCGGCCTGCGAGGCGCTGCGGCCCACGACCACGCCAGCGACTGTGCCCATGCCCGTAGCCATCCCAGGGAGCGACTCCGGCAGCGCGGCGCCCGGATCCCTTTGCTCGTGTTGTTGTAGTTGTTGCTGCTGTAGTTGTTGCTGTTGTTGCTGGTGGTCCCCGGGGGCTACCAGGCTGTTCACCGCCGCCGCCGGCAGCTGTATACCTGCGGCGGCCAGGGCCGCCTGCATCGAGGCCACTGGCGCGCTGGTCGCTGCACCCGCGCCACCGGCTGAGACGTCCTGGTCCGACAGCTGGGGCTGCGCACCCCCCAGCATGCCCCCTCCCTGGCTGTGCTGCTGCCCCGCGGGCTGGTCCTCGTAGTCCTCCGTGGTGGCCTCCGCCTGCCCCTCGCGCTTCTGCCGCATCATGCGGTGAGCGGCCTGGCGGCGACCCTCGCTGCGCAGCGTCTCAATCAGCTCGTCCTGCAGGCAGCGGCACCACCAGCAGTACAGCACCGGCACTGACATGACCACGAGGCACCTTGCGGAGCCAACCCAATCCGTCCGCACCGCCAGCCGCCGGGTGGCTGCGGTCCCTGGGGGCTGCGCCCCCTGCCTGTTCGATTGCGGCGCTGCCTATGCTACCGCACCCGTCCCTGCGGTGTTGCGTTTGGTTGGCGCGGAATGCTGCAAGCGGGTCTGGCACCGCTTCCTTCGAAGCGCCAAGCCTGGCCGCTTTCTTCGGTGGGAGCTCTGGAGGCTCAAATGCATCACGTATGCCTAACATTGCGCGTCTTCCGCTGATACCGAACTTCGTAAACAGATCGCGTGCGGCAATGAGAGATCCGTGAACAGGCGGAACGTGACGGAGGGTGCTGCGTCATTATGGGCGCCCTCACCGCTCCCCCGCCATATCGCATCTCCACGTCACCCGCACCTGGCTGATGGCCTGCAGCCAGGCGAACTCCTTCTCGTACTCGGTCGGGTCAAAGTTGGTGATGCCGCTCTTGACGCCGGCTGCGTTGTGCAGCTCGCACCATAGCATCATCTTGTCGTACGCGCGGGCGGCCTCCTCCTCGTTATCGAAGCAGCCTGGCGACGGGCACAGGCCACACACGCCAGCCCAATCAGCGAAGTGTGCTAAGGCAAATGGGGTGGCGGGCACTATCGGCGCATCTCAACACCAGTCGCAAACATGGCCCCTCCCCCTTCCGGAAGCGCAACTGGCCCGTTTCTAGTGATGTGGACTTACCAAGAGACGTAGGCTTTCCGTTCCGCCGAAACTGCGCCTCCCAGCGCTTCGTGGGGAACGTTTGATGCACACCACGGTACTTTGAGGTGTACGTGCGGCCCGATCCGTTTGCCTTGCTCTTAACGGCGCGAAGCAATTTAATGGCGTTGCCCATCTTTCCGCCACTCGCATGGTGCTGAGGCACCGCTTTCTGTGAAGGGGAACGCGGAATGCGGGCGGTCGGGCGTCACAGTGCTGTGTTTCGAGACCGAGGTCGGCAGGTCAGCCGTGGGCAGGTTAGACTGCACCCTTCCAATCCCAAATGCCATGCGCTCACCGCGCGCGGGTGACCTCGTAGCGATGCGTTTGAAGGCATGTTGGAGGGTCTGTTCCTGGTGGGCTTGTGCGAATGCCAATCTGGCACGCTCAGCCCCATGTCCTGCAGGTACTCGAGCTCTTGGATTGTACTAGAGCGGAGTCTGCAAATAGTAGGTTGAAAGTGTAGAGCGCCTTGGCGAAGACGGGCCTGCAGGACGCGTAGGATGTGACCCACACCACGATAGCGGGAAAACAGCTGGCCGACAAGGGCTTGCCTGCAACATATCGAGCTGGTCCTTCACCAATAATCCACCTCCCATTTGCGTAAGCTCCATCCTGTGAAAGCCATGGACTAACAGTGAGGCGGAAGGTTCCGCATTACAGGTGGGTCAAACAGCGACCTTACAGACTGTATCGCCGCGACGGGCCTGGCAGCCGGCCAAATGTTCTTGATTGCTCCATGACCTGTTCGCTCGTGCTGGCCTCGAGCAGAGGCCCTGTATCGGCTGGGCGCTCCATGTCAATGTCCGGCGCCTCCAAAGCAGCTTGCTGCTCCTCTTTTTCATTCCAGGATAGTGATGCCATTACCATGGTATTTACAAACGTGACATTGTGGGTAATAAGAGCTGTTGTAAGCGCCTAAACCAGCGTCTTCCCTAATACTGCGGTTCAATAAGGCTTTGCTTGTAACGTTGTCTCATTAGATGACAACGCGAAGCATACTTGAAGTAATGCCATTTGGGCTGGACATGAAACGCACACCATGACCCGCGGTACTGCAGTACCCATCTGACGCTATCTGTAGCTGATCACCCTCAAAATTCGTGCTCTGCCTAGAGACGCTAATGCTTCCTGTCCTGACTCCGGGAGGGAGCTGATCAGCTGCCCAGTCATATGTCGTCAAGAATCTCGTACAGGCAGTTGGCCCCCAGAATCCTGAACTCTGCACACAGACGCGCCTCACATGCCAGTATGCTCCCGATCGCGCAGCATGGGCCACGATGACATGCTGGAGATGCGCAGCGCGTCAAAGCTGTCCTGAATTACCCTCCCCGCCCGCCCCATGCCGCCAGCTCCTCCAAACACCACGACGCCCTGACCCCCCACGCCACTTCCAGGTGCGGCCCCACCGCCGCTAGATGACCCGCCGGTGAACGGGTCCGTGGCGGGTGTGTTGGGCGAGGTGCATTGAACGGGGACAGGAAACTCAGCCGGAAGGTCGTGGTCTATGCAGTTATCAGCTTCGCCCGGAGCTCCTGACCCGAAAGATCCAGATGCACCGGCAGGATCCTGGCTGCCTGCCCGAGTGCCGAAGCCTCCGGGAGCTGCGTTGCTTATCGGCGTTGCCTCAGCCGCCGGCACAGCGCTAACCAAACCGCCGCTGAGGCCACTTAACGCCACGCCCGGCGTCGGGTAGACCGGGCCGCCGTGCTGCAGCGGTGTGGCCCCAGGCGCAGTTGGGTCCCAGGAGAAGCGCAGCTTGGCGTGTGGGAACAAGACAGGCGTAGCGCCCGCAGCGTCGGCACCGTTAGCCTTGGGACGGTTGTTCGCTGCGGCGTGCACGGGCGCTGCAAACTGAAACTGCGGGGACGGGGTTGAAGAGGGCCAGGCGGCAGGTGTTGGTACACGCATGCCACGGACATCGGCCCCCGGGGTGTACTCCGGTTAACACGGTGAGAGAGCACAATACATTGCAATCAATGTATCGTGGTGTGGGACCGACCGAAGTGATCACCCGCAAGGCCCCACGTTAAGCCGATCACGTCTGGTGGCGCAATAACGTTCCTTAACGCCTACCATGGGTGGTCCTGGTGTAAGGATGGACCTCGACGTCATTGTGCTGCCGGGCACGCCGCCATTGCCAAGGCCCGCCGCGGCCAGTCCCGTCGGCGGGAGTCCCATCGGGTGCGCCACCGGCACGCGCTGCTTGACAGGCACATCGGCGGCGGCGCCCAGCATGGGGCTGAAAAATCGCAGCGGGGCCTCCCTGCTCTCGTCGAGCGCAGCGACTGACTGTCCCAGGAGCGAGGCCGGGTTCCTGCTGCTGGCTCCGAAACCAAAGACGCTGGGTGAGGTGCACGGAGAGGCCTCCATTGGACAGGCATCCTCGTTGACATTCCCGAAGCCAAAGCTGTCGGATTCTCCCGACCCGACGACCGCTGCCAGGACACCCGGAGTGGCGGCTAGGCTGGTGTACGGACTGGCGTCCACGAGCCAGCTCAGGTCCTGTTCAAGGCCGACAGCGCGGGTTTCGTGGGGTGGGCTGGTTAGCGATGCATCTTGGTCGCGTTTGTGTTAGCCATATGAAAGGACGAGCCGGCAATTAGGCGGAGACGGACGCGGCATGTGCCATTTTCTTTCGTGCAGCTTCCTAAACAGCCCGTTTGGTAATTGGATGGTAGCTCGGGATTGTACCTCTTAATCCGGCAGCACCGCGATGCGCAACCTGTAACCCGTAAACGGTCGCCTTGCAATTATTGATGACGAGGTCGATGCGCGCACCTGGGGGCGTCGCGGCGTCCCATCGTACGCCGACGGCTCCGGCGCCGCCGCTGCACCGTCCGAGCCGCCTGTGACCTCCCCGATGGACGCGTTCGGCTGCTGTCCCCAGTTGCAGAGCGGCGGAGCTCCCACTGCTTCAGGCGAAGAAGCCAGCATCCCCACGATTACCGGCGCAGGTCGCTTGGCAGCGGACAGGCCGTTCTGCGGCGGACACAGGGGGAGGGAGCGACAATGACTTCGCGTGTAAGCAACTGTGAATGCATGATCGTCATTTTGCCCGGCCAAGTGTTACCCCACCCGCGGCCCCATACATGCTACCGCTCCCACGGATGCACCAAGCAGCAATACAGTCAGTTGATGGGGACGACATATCAGCATGCGTACCTGCGGGAAATGCGGGACGCCAGCCATGTTGCGTACGTCTGGGCTGCCGCTGGCTGCACCTGGAGGTGTTAAACCAGCAAGTCGGTCGCCTGCAGACCGGTCGCCGGCCCCTACTGTGGACTTGGAGCCAGCAGCCCTAGGGTCTGCTACTACTCCCGCCGCCGCCGCCGCACCACCGCCAGCTGGAGAGGCGGGATGCTTACCAGTCGCCGGCAAGGGCTTGGCTCGCTGAGGCTGCGGAGCTGGGCACGCAGTGGCGGCGGGTGCCCGGCGCACGGCCTTCAAATCAAGGGTGGGGTTTGGTGCGGCTGCCTTGCGCACTGGCGCACGTGCTGGCGGGGGCGGAGATGCTTGCTGGGCGATCCGTTGGGGTTGGGGTTTCGCGACGGGGTCGACTCCAGAGGAAGGCGCCTCAGCTGCGGCAGGAGCGGGGCCATTGTCAGTGGGAGCTGCCTCCTGGACCTGAGACCCCGGGCGACCGAGCAACGCCTCATACTGCCTGCGCCGCTGCGCGCGCTCTTGCTCGGCCTCCTGTCGGGTGCCGCGAGCCGTCAGTTGCAGCCGCTCGGCTGCCCCAGCGGCCGGGCCGCGGGGGACCTGACGCTGGGCGTTCCTC
This sequence comes from Yamagishiella unicocca, assembly GCA_003116995.1. Classification (NCBI taxonomy): domain Eukaryota; kingdom Viridiplantae; phylum Chlorophyta; class Chlorophyceae; order Chlamydomonadales; family Volvocaceae; genus Yamagishiella; species Yamagishiella unicocca. Next base: position 563,040 of record BDSL01000047.1, read on the forward strand.
TCCGCACCCGACTGCGCTGCCCCCTGCGCCACAGCAGGGCGTCCGACGGTATCGCCTGCAACTGCTCCACGCACGGGTGCCGCTTTCGCCTTGTGCGCAGCAGCAGCAACGGTGGCGGTGCGGTCGGGCTTGCCAGGGCCTCCTGCGGCAGCAGCCCCTTTTGCGGGTGCGCCGGCGGCCGCCGCTGCAACGGGCTTGTGGACAGCGCCTGGGCGAGCGGAGGCGCAGGGACGCAGGGCTGCAGTCCCTTTCGCCGCCGCAGCAGCGTGCGCCCCAGCAGCAGGCCTAGCGGTTAGGGGGCGTGTGTTGTCCCCAGCGATGATGGCTGCAGCCGTGCTGCCACCCATTGCAGATGCATGCTTTGCTCTGGTCTTGCCGTCATTTGGCTGCTGGTTACCCACGGCGGCCGCTGCTGCTACCCTCCGCCCCGGCGTCAACTCCTGCGTTCGCGCCGGATGCCCAGGCTCTTCGCCTGACGGCAGCTTAGTGCATGCCGCCGCCATCGCCTTCGGGGCCGCTAGCTTGCTGCTGCTGACCGGCTGCTTCTGCTGCGCCGGGGCCGCGGTGGGGGTATGTGCAGAGGTCTGCGCGGCGGCCGGCTCGGGCGCCCTGGAAGGGGGTGCGGGCGTGATTGACATCGGATCGGCGGCGGGCGACATGCTGGCCAGCGGCGGCGCTGACGGCCTCCTCGCCGAGAACGAGCCGCCGAACACTACGGGGCTGCGTGCGGACACCGGCTGCTGCCGCAACGGCATCATGTCCGCTGCCACAGCGGCACTGGGCGTGCGCAGGTGCGGTGTCGCAACAGGCGACTTGCAGGCAGCGAGAGCGTCGAAATTGAGCTTGGGCACGGCAGGAACTTGCGCGGACGACGGAAGGGCGGCGACCGCTGCTGAGGTTTTCCTGGCTGACCCGACCGGTGTAGCCTGCGGCGCCGTCAGATCAGCCATCGCGCCGCCCAGGCTCGACCTAGGGCGGCGGCCTTGTGTTGCTGACAAGGGCCTAAGGCCCTTTGCTAGTATTGGGCTGCGCATGGCGGGGCTGCTGACTGGCCGTGCAGCTGCTTTGGAGGTGCTGCCCGGGGTGGTGGTTGCGCGAGGTGCAGCGGGCGCCTGCACTGCAGCCGGCGGAGGACACGCCGCAGGGGCTGCGTGTTTGTGCTCTTGCCGCGGACGCTTTGACGGTGACGACGTGGGAGCAGCGGGCCGCTTTGAAGGCGGCAGCTGGTCGGGGCTGTTGGAGGCAGGTGGCGGAAGGGGCTCAGGTGCGGCCGCCTGCGCTCGACCGTACCTGCCAGCTGCTACACCGCTGCCACTCGCTCCACCAGCGCCACCCTTCCGGGTCAGGATCATCCGGGTGCCTGCCGCCGGAGCTTCGAGCCCAGAATCAGACTCATTCTGAGCTGCTGCAAGCTCCACGGCGGCAGACTTGCCCGCAGCTTGCTTGGCTGCCTCACCCTTTGGCGCGTGGCTGGGGCCTGCAGCCGTATGCTTGGTCATGTGCGTCGCCACTACCCTGGTAGCTGCTGCTAACACCTTGGCTGCTGCTGCGCCGCCTTGCAGCGCCGATGGCTTGGAGCCAGCTGCCGCCTTCGCAGCTCCGCCACCTCCTGCAGAATTCCGCCTGTTGACTGGCGCCTCGCCGCCCGTGCTAGCACGCCCGACAACGTCCGCGGCACCCGCCTTCCGTGCCTTTGCCTGCGGGTCTGCAGCTTTGCCGCCAACCGCAGCAACGGGCGCGGCAGTGGCTGCCTTCTGTCGTGCTGATGTCCGCTTCGCGTGCTGCTGTGGAACTGGCTGAGGATCAGTTGTGTTGCCTGCGGCAGTGTTGCCTGCCGGCAGAGCAGCACCTGCGGCCGCGGCACGGCCCGAACTGCCTAAGGCGCGGCCCGCGACCGGCGGGACCTTCAAGGCCGAAAATGGCGTGATTGGGGGAGATGTCGCCAAGACGGGCCGCACGCGCTTGATGAAAAATGGCGTTCCGGAGCCGTTCCCCGCCGCGCCCTGGTCACCCTTGGCGACAACCACCGCTGCAGTTTTGGTTGCGCCTGCACTTGGTGGCGGGTTTGCTCCGGCAGCGCTCGCGCGCCGGACCGGGATTGCAGTTGCTTTAGCGCGCGGTGTTGCCTGCTGCTGGGCATCTGTGCCCACGATGCTGTGGCGTCGCGGCCGCTGCGACGATTGCTGCCCAGGCGTAGTGGCAGCACTGGCCTTGGCGGCCCTCTGTTGTGTTGGCTTCGCAGCGCTCAGTGGTCTTAAAGCCGACGCTGGCGCATCGCGCCATTCTGGCCGCTGTCGCGGAGCTGATGCAGCTGATCCTGGCACCCTGCGGCTTGCTGCGTTGCTGGCGGGGGTGGCACACGCCGGAACGGCCGGCGACGCGCATGTGGCGGCGTGCACGGCACTCTCACGTCTGACGGCTGCGGACCGGGGACCCGATGTACGCGCTGGCGTACCAGCCCCATGCGCTGTCTTCTTCCTCAAACATGTGGCAACTGTGTTGGAGTTGCCGCATGTCTCTCCGCTGCCCTCCAGCAACATCATATGCGCTGCCGGCACAAGCGCTTCGATGGTTGCGGCTTCTGATAATGTCGGTGACAGGATGACTTCTGCCACCTCGTTAGCGTCCATATCCAAACTCAGTGAGTCGCCCAAAAGTGGTCCAAGAAACGACGACACATCCGCAACATTTGTCGGCAACGATTCCAGGCTTGCCGAGATAGGGTCAGCGGCCGTACCGAGCGGCATCAAAGTAGTTGCGTTGACATAAACGTCACTGTGCACGATGCCTTCTGCGTCGAAGTCCAGTGAAACGCTGTGTTCGCTCACCAGGTCTAGCTGCTCTACAACGTTTCCAGAGAAAGTGTCGGCCAGGGGGGCTTCAGCGCGTGGGCGCTGGGGCATCTCCCCGCCAGAGCTGGCACCTAAAGGTCCCAAGACGTTTTCTTCAGGCGCCGCCTTAAAAGACAGTCGATTGGCCGTGGCCACTTGGGTTCCCGAACCAAGCGAGCTTGGCCTGCTGCCGGCAGTTCGCGCACCACCACCCGCATTTCCACCAGTAAATATTAACATTGTTCCTTGAGCCCTGCGTGACTGCGCGCCGGAATTGCCGTCGGATTTAGCGGACCGTAAGGCTGTGCCCATCGGCGTGTAGAATGCATCACTGTCCGTCGCTTGCGAGCTGTCATACGTCTTATTACTGAAGGGTGTGAAGAAATGACCTTGCGTCTGATTAGCTGCGGAAGGTGTTAGAGCTTGCAAGTGGCCCTTGAGGTCCGCAAGCTGAGCAAGGGAGCAGCTGACGGAGGTGCCCACGGCAGGATTGTGAAAGCTCTTAAAGCGTTCTTGGTCATCATGAACCTGCTCTACATCGCGCCCAGTAGGGCTGAAGCACTGTAAAGGCAGGTCGTTGGCGGACATTGTTTCCTGACTGGCAGTCTGCTTAGCACATTTGGCTGCTTGTCGTTAACCCTAACCTGTGACACGAAATCTAGTTCACGTTTGTTTGGATGCAACTCAGGAAGTCATGGACGGCGGAGCGTCGGCAGGTGTGGAACTCCATTTGAATTGCCATGATTCTGGATCTCGGGACATCCACAGTTACAGTTGGTTGTTGTCAAGTCAACATACGCCTTCCCGTTACAGGGCATCACGCACCGGCATAACACGACAATCAGATTTCAATATGCAGATACGCGGCAGTAACTACGCTGACCAAGTCTTTTTAGCGTTTTACGTTTTCTAGCCATCAACAACATGAATACATATTCACGCCCAGCCCTCCAATTATACAGACAAACTTGCTCGCACCCTTCAATCCCCAACAACCTTACAGCGGAAAGCGCACCCTCTGTGAAGGAGACTGCATAGGATCATAGCTTGTTGTACACACGTCCCATGCTCTGTGACCCCCGGAGTCCTGCGGTCGGTCCTGCACGTTCTCCATCGGCGTCGCGCGATGCATGAGTGAAATCACACGCGAGACTTGTTTTAAAAAAGTCGCCAAATATATACATGAACCTGTTGGCCATAAGAAGGAATCAAGGCCCGGGTTAGGTTTTCAATGGAGCAACATTTGTATCTTGAACCTGACAGAAGAGAGTCCGATGGGTAAATGGTCAAATCGCGTGGGACGCCAGGCGCACATGGCGAAAGGCCGATGCGCTATGGCCAATTAAAAGGGGGGCCTTGTTCAGCGCAGGGAAATACCATGGACGTTGGACACGGAGCAAAGCCCTCCCCAACAAATATCCTCGGTTCCGTCGCCAAGGTTATCGCCATTGGCTCTGCAGCAGCAGCTGCAGACCAATATTTGATAAAAAGGCAGTTAAAGCCGATCCAGGAGAACGTCCAAAGCCTGCAAAGCAAGCTGAACAAGCTGGACACGGACGTCCGAAGCCTGAACAGCAAGGTGGACAGGCTGGACAAGCTGGATCGGCTTTAACTGCCTTTCTATCGAATATTGGTCTGCAGCTACTGCTGCAGAGCCAATGGCGATAACCTTCGCCCAGGTCGGGAAAACATGCAGCATTTCATCCCTAATTTCTTTCAAGTTTTCTTTTGAAAGAGTGGTGCAAAAGGTCCGTTTAACCGACATTTCTAGGCCCTCGCTGCGAGCAGTCACCACCCTCGCCTCCACTTACCAGATTCCAACGAACATCCCAGGAACTGCATCCAGAGCTGTCCGCGTGGCTTGCGCCACCAGCTTCAGCACTTCGGTGTCGCACACGCACGCATGCGCCGCATCTACCTGCGCCATCAGGTTCAGAACAAGGGAGGGACAACATCGCTTGATCCAGCTGCGCGAATACCCGCGAGGAGCGCGCCCCATGGTAGCAGGCTCAGGGTTTAGGTGCCCCTAACCAGGCCCCTATCCGGAACATCAGGGTCAACCGACTCCATTGCCCCCCGTATACTGTCGTGCTGTGTGACACGTTTGCAGGGTTGGCATAAACTCTACTATGCCTGACATGCCTGCGTAGTTCACTGCGAGGTTTTGGACGTAGTTTCGAGCCGCGCTACAATCGCGGCGGCTTACAGACCAACATCAGCCCCACCGTTGTGCAACATGGTCATCCAGTTCCTCCCGACCAATGCAAGATCCAACACCGAGGAGGGCCGTTACCTGATCGCCAGGCAAGTTGATGCGGCCCTGGGACGTATGGTACACCGGCCAGCAGCGCCTGCCCCACAGCGCCCTCAACGTACCCTCGACGCACCCCTCCCGCGCACCCACCTTAACATAATCATAGATGCCAAGGTTAACGCACGTGGACGGGCACGTGATAGACGATGGCCAACCGTTTTCCATCATGATCGCCAAGATGAGGTCATTGCCCGCCGCCGCCAGCTCCCCTGACGTGACGGACCAGTTGGCGTAACCGGACTTCCAGCTGCTGTACACTGGCGCCATGGCCTGCTGGTTGGCAAGCACATTCTGGACCCCGTGGTAGCTGACCCATGTTAGGATAGCCATTACTGAGAGGCCCATTAACAACACCACGATCCAGACCATGATGAGCCACCAGAGGAAGTGGATCACGGCGTTGATAATGCGGTATACCCGGAGCTGCTTCGCGTTGGGCCCTATACGCGCAGCAGGGGGCGTGGAAATTGAAGCAAGGGACCGGGGGATGCCGTGGGATTTGGAGGTGGGAGTAGAAGTTGTCACCGTCGTACGCACCTGACAAGTCGTTCTCCACAGCAAGGAGCTTGTGGCATAAACCCAGCCCAAACAGCGCACACGCGAAGATCATGTAGGCTGAAGACGTCCCCTTTACCGCCTCCTCACCACGTCCAAAGTTTGGGGCCGTGACAGATGGCCCCAAAACTTCCAATGAGTACTCTATCTGGTTAAGGATAACCATCGTAAAGTGTACCCTGCGGCAATGGCCCCACGCACAAGTGTATGAGTCAGCGCAACCCATAACCATTCGAGTAACACAAAGAAGGGGGCACATGACGCGTGCAGGCATGCCATTGATCCTCAGGGGTTGTCCACCGTGTCCCTCCGTCTCCAAATGCTGGCAGCTTCAGGACCCATTGAAAGCTCACCATACCGCAACTCCAATAATCATGCATAGCATGCATGTCATAGGTATTATAGGCACATAGTGCAGCAGGGGCCGCGCTGCCATTTTCCTCGCCGCTGTTAGCTCCAAACTATGAAGTAACTGCCGGGATTGCTCGTTCGTCGCTCAAATCATCCTACAGTTCAATATATTAGTTTGCATATGGATTGTGCTCATGGTCAGGCTAGCCAAACTGTATACCGGTATCCCCAAAAGCTGAATTGAGGCAATTGATATTTTAGCAGGCACATACCTTCAGGAGCCATTATCCTGGATTACATAGGATTCTTCGTCACTGTAGGCTAGTGCAAGAAACGGGATGGCAACTTGGCCCAAATTCCAGCGACGTGCCGTACAGTAGCCTTGCCGTATCGAATAATGGCGGGAGGTGTCAACAAGGCAAATATGTCGATTAAGCCCATCATTCACCATTGACGTAATACATGCACTTCTAGACACACGTCGGAGCACCTTTACGGTTCATACAGCTTGACAATGAGCGGCTTTGACGGTATGTAACGTGCATAGCCCCACCTGCGTAGTGAAGAACCGGACTGAAGGCGGGTTGCTTCACTCGGTGCTGCAGGCGGCCGGGTCTACTACAGCTACCAGGGACAGGAGGCTCCTCGCGAGCCGCTTGAAGATGGGGCAGGCGTCCCCGACAAGGACGTGGTCGACCACTTCAAGCAATTTATACAATCTTACCAGATTGGCACTACAAAAGATGTTTCAGAGCGACGACTTTACGCGTGAGTGTCGGTTTTTAGCGGGGGGGGGGGGAGGGGCAACGTCTCGTCAGGCGAGACGCCAGGTCGGCTTAAGACCTCACGGTTGCCCAAACTACTTCTCGGAAGCTTGAAAGTTTGAAATTTATTGTATTGTGACGAGGCTTATGATGATAGCGTACTCCGGTTGCGGGGCACGGGCCCCATATGTGCGCTGCCAAATATTGCCGACTAAAAGTCACAAGGGCACAACGGCGACAAATATTGAACAACTGACTCAACTTCAGACCTTTTATATAGGACCTGTGCATGTCCCGCAAGTGGGGCAACCATAGTCGCCTCTGCAGCAAACGCGCGTTCTCCCCCGTTTAAACCCCCAACCGCACCTAACGCCACCCATCCGGAAACACAGCGACGACCTGTATGAACATCGCACACATTTACACGTGGACCTGAAGGACGTACGTGCTGCTTCGCACCGACTGGCCGATGAGCTGGAGGAGCGGCCCTCGGAGGTTCTGCCGCTGGTAAGCGCGTCTGCAGCCCTCTGCTTCCGACGGGAGGAACAGAACACGGATACAATTCCTCGGGGGGTTGGGGGTTTAGAAACGTGACTCGCAGCAGAGGCCCCACAGGGAAGGTGGAAGTGCGGCAAGTGGCCCGGGGCAGCTGAAGTCCGTGTGCCTGGCACAGGGAGCTCAGCTAGTGGATCTCCCAACTTGCGCTAACCTCAGGGGAGTGCCATCCCCAACTAATTTTCCGCATCTCGCACAGCTGTCACTGTTTCTACTAGTCTCAGCATGTGGAAAGCCCCTTCCACAAAACACCACTTATCCACTTTGCTGCCTATGCTTCGGAAAAGGTAGAGGGAACGGATTGGGCCACCAGTCTCGTTGTACGGTTGGCGAACGGCTAACAATTTGGGATACCGGTTTAATCGACGCTGCTAGCATATGCACATGCTTCGTGACGTTTTGGTCGCCTCCATCCTCTCTGGCTGATGTCCCCCACAGTTCGAGGAAGCCGCGTACCAGGTGCTGCAGGAGACGGTGGCGGCGGATGAGGAGGGCAAGCCCGCTGAGTTGCAGGATGTGCAGGTGGGGTGCGGCGAGGAAACACGTGCACGTGCGGGGGGAGACCGAGAAGATGCGGTTACAGGACGTGGGAAGTGTAGCTGGCGCATAGGCGTCGGATACTTGGTCGCGTGCGCATGCTGGAGCACTTGGATGGACCGCCGAGAAACCTGTGGAGGTGACCCGGCGGCGGCTGGTTAAGGGAAAAAGGAACAAACTAATGCGGAGGGTGTGTGTGGCTAGCAGACCCGATTACACGACTTTAGGACACGGAGAAGGCAGGAAGTAGCCGGCGGGGGAGGGGGCACATCAGGGGGTGAGGAGTACGGAGGGTGTGAGCCTGGGGTGCATCGAGGTCGGCACTGGCGCGTGGGCAGGTGGCGCAGGGGGGGGAGGAGGGGGGGGCACGCAGAGGAACGAGTCGGAACATGCCCGGGTAGCGCACCTACACTGGAAGTTGTTTGCAGCTGGGACTGCAGGAATTACTCTCCGGGTTGGTAGCTAGCTGATCGGATGCATCGAGGCCGAAGCCCTGGGGGGGAGGATGTGGATTCGAACCGCCACCGCCGCGACACCCCTTGCCTCTCCCCATCGCCCGCAACGCCAGGCATGTCCAGCCATGTCATGTCCAGGCATGTCATGTCCAGGCATGTCCAGGCATTTCACCTTGCCCTTGCTGCCCGTGTCGCCCCGGCGGCAGGTCCTGCTGTACAGCTCCATCCCTCTGGCTCAGAGCCAGACCATGTCCATTCGCGACCTGGAGTCCTCCCGCGTCTCCAAGCTGGTGCTGCTGACGGGCATCATCACGGCTGCGTCCAAGCCCAGGGTGAGTGGGGAGTGAGGACGGAGGGATGGATCTGTCGTTGACCCACCAGCGCCCCGCGAGAGGACCGGGGGGTCACGGAAAGAAACCGGTTACTCGAAATGGGGACAGGCGTAGCTGCAGGACCAGGGGTGTGTGGGCGAGGACACCCGGTGATACGACGTAGGAAAACACGACGTATTAACGAAGGGGCGGATTTGCGCCTGTGATATTGAAGGGACGGGGATTTGCGCCTGTGATATTGACATTGGTGTTGTGGTTTTGGTTTTGTAGGCTTGTCCGAGTAGGGGGAGGTGGGCTCACAATCGTCCCTGCTCTTTCCAGATGTGTCCCCTCCGTCAATCTGCCCCCTTCCTGTGCCTGCCCCCCCTCCACCCCCCCCGCAGCACAAGGCCACCTACCTGACCATCCAGTGCAAGACCTGCCGCGGCACCAAGCGCGTCTCCTGCCGTCCCGGCCTGGGCGGCACCTTCATGCCCACCTACTGCGACCTGGCGGACCGCCGGGCGCCGGGGGCTGCGGCCACGGAGGGCTGCGGCCCCAACCCCTTCGTCATCCTGCCCGAGGGCTCCAGCTTCGTGGACCAGCAGACGCTCAAGCTGCAGGCAGGGCCGGGTGGGCAGGAGGGGGCACCACCGGGTGGGCGGGAGGGGGCACCACCGGGTGGGCAGGAGGGGGCCACCACCGGGTGGGCAGGAGGGGGCCACCACCGGGTGGGCAGGAGGGGGCACCACCGGGTGGGCGGGAGGGGCCACCGCCGGGTGGGCAGGAGGGGGCCACCACCGGGTGGGCAGGAGGGGGCACCACCGGGTGGGCAGGAGGGGGCCACCACCGGGTGGGCAGGAGGGGGCCACCACCGGGTGGGCAGGAGGGGGCACCACCGGGTGGGCGGGAGGGGCCACCACCGGGTGGGCAGGAGGGGGCACCACCGGGTGGGCGGGAGGGGCCACCGCCGGGTGGGCAGGAGGGGGCCACCACCGGGTGGGCAGGAGGGGGCCACCACCGGGTGGGCGGGAGGGGGCACCACCGGGTGGGCGGGAGGGGCCACCGCCGGGTGGGCAGGAGGGGGCCACCACCGGGTGGGCAGGAGGGGGCCACCACCGGGTGGGCGGGAGGGGGCCACCACCGGGTGGGCAGGAGGGGGCCACCACCGGGTGGGCAGGAGGGGGCACCACCGGGTGGGCGGGAGGGGCCACCACCGGGTGGGCAGGAGGGGGCACCACCGGGTGGGCGGGAGGGGCCACCGCCGGGTGGGCAGGAGGGGGCCACCACCGGGTGGGCAGGAGGGGGCACCACCGGGTGGGCGGGAGGGGCCACCGCCGGGTGGGCGGGAGGGGCCACCGCCGGGTGGGCAGGAGGGGGCCACCACCGGGATGCACCCGCCTCACCGCAACCCCTGTCGCCCGCCGTCTACTTCGTCTTCCGCGTTCCGTGTCGCCGCCATTCCGTCAATTCGTTTTCCTTTCCCTTCCGCAGCCCCCAAAAACCGGCTCCACAGGTTTGCCCGTCGTCCGTCCCAATGCTCCAGCATGCGCCCACATCCTCGCTGTCAGCCAGCCATGCGCCCACTATCCTGTCGTTTTCGTGTCGTCCGTTTTCACGCCCCCCCCCTCACCCTACAAGGCTATGCACCAACTACATTACCCCAGTCGAGTTACCGGTTCTTTACCTGTAACCCCCACCACCCTATTCTTCCGCCCCTTCAGGAGAAGCCCGAGGACGTACCCACCGGCGAGCTGCCCCGCACTGTGATGGTCGTTGCTGACCGGCAGTGCTGCAACACCGTCACACCGGGTACCCGCGTCACCATCGCCGGCATCTACAGCACCTTCAAGGTGGGGGGCAGGGGGCGGGGGAAGTAGTGCGAACACGCGTGCTCCGAAACACAAACGGCGGTGTGGGGTAGGGGGCCGGCACAGTGTGCGGCCTGTGTGGAGGTTGTCCAGGAGAGGTCGCTGATCGGTGATCGGTCTCTCGTGGAGGGGGTTGTTCTTGCTCCTGATCCTGATCAAGGTCAAGATCCTGATCCTCGCGGGCGATCTGCAACTGATCTGCAACTGTTCTCGAGTGGCCGCAGAAGACCTGAAGCCAGTTACCTCCCAACCCTCCTGGTTAACCCAACCCGTCTGCCCAGTCATACACCCGGTATTTCCCGCCCGCCCCCCCCCCCGAGTAACCGGTTATTTTCTGTACCCCCCCCCCCTCAAATGGACTCCTCCACCCGCACCCCAGGGCAAGGCGATGGACAAGGGCTCGGCCTCTCTGCAGCAGCCGTACATCCGCGTGGTGTCCATCATGCAGGAGGCGGGGGACGCGCACAGCCGCTTCAAATTCACGTGAGGCGCCACTGGCTGGCTGGCAGGGAGCAGGGGGCGGGCCGCGGGGAGGGAGGGGGGTGGCGAGAAGACCCGGTTACACGACATGGGAAGCTGCAAGGAAAACCCGCGTACGAAGACAGGGGGGTAGCTCGTGGGCCCTATGTGCGGGGGCAGCCGGTGAGGCCAGCACCACCTCAGTCCACCAACCACCTAGTGGCCATCAGGGCCTTTCTCTTGGAGGCGAACGCCAGCACACACACACACACCCCGCACCCCCCCACACCCCCCCCACACACACACCACACACACCACACACACACACCACCGCACCGCACCGCACCCCTAGCTTCCGCTGCTCCTTCCAGTTGCTTGCCGTCTGTCTACTGGTGCCACAATGAGCCCAACGAAACCCCAAACGGTGTCGTGCGTCTCCGCCGTCTGACGCCCTCGCCGACCATCCACCCCTCGAAACCGTCTGTTCTAACCGGTTTTTCTCGCGTACACGGGGTCTTCCTTGCAGATCCCCCCCCAAAAAAAAACAATCACCACTCTCTCTTGTTCGCTGCCCCCCCCCCTCGTGCCTCACCGCGGGGTTGCAGCAAGGAGGAGATCCAGCAGTTCGAGCAGTTCGCCAAGCAGGACGGACTGCACGACGAGATCTTTTCTCGCATCGCCCCCAACATCTACGGCTCGGCCGACATCAAGCGAGCCATCGCCTGCCTGCTCTTTGGCGGCGCCCGCAAGGTGCGACTGCTGGCGCCCTTGCCTTCTTGCCTGCCTAATCGGTTTCCTAACCGGTTTCCTAATCGGTTTCCTAACCGGTTTCCTAACCGGTTTCGTAATAGGTAGCGCCGACACACCTGCTGCCCTTGCCTGCTTAAAACTCCATCCTTAGCTCCCTTTCACCTCTCCCCTACTAATACTACCCCCGTCCCTCCCCATTCCCGCACCCAACAATCCCACCCACCCAACAATCCCTCCCCCCTCTCATCTCCGCCATCATCCACTGCCGCCCCCTCCCCCCCTCATCTCCGCCATCATCCACCGCCACCCGCTCCCCCCATCTGTATGCCCCCTCTCCCCCCCCAGTCGCTCCCCGACGGCACCAACCGGCGTGGTGACATCAACGTGCTGCTGCTGGGTGACCCCTCCACCGCCAAGTCGCAGTTCCTCAAGTACGTGTCCCGGGTGGCACCCATTGCGGTGTACACCAGCGGCAAGGGATCCTCGGCGGCGGGTCTCACGGCGTCGGTCGTGCAGGTGGGCGGAGGGGGGATACAATAAGAGGCCCGATAACGCGACTGGGGAAATGTAGCGTGTGCATAGCCACGGGGAGGGAGGGGGGCCTGCGGTGGGGGGAGTTTCGATGGGGGGTTACAGTGGGAGGGGTTTGCGAGGAGCAGTGGATGCGTGGCGGCGGGGGGGTTTAGGGTTTTGGGAGTGACACGAGAGGCGCGGCCTTCAGGGGCGGAGCTCTGTGGGCTGTGAGGGGCGGAGGGTTGATGCGCTCCCCGCAGAATCTGTTCCCGAGAGGTCCCGGAGAGGTTTGGTTGGTCAAACGCGCATTCCCTCCGTTACAACCTCCCCCCCTACCCGCTACACTGCCATCTCGAGCAACTGGGACTTATTTGTGTCACCCCCCTTCCCTCCCCCCCCCCTCCCCGCCGCCAGGACGCCAACACGCGGGAGTTCTACCTGGAGGGAGGCGCCATGGTGCTGGCTGACAACGGGGTGGTGTGTATCGATGAGTTCGACAAGATGAGGCCTGAGGACCGGGTGGCGATTCACGAGGTGCGGTGGGGCGGGGTGGGTTTCGAGGAAGACCCGTGGATGCGAGAGGCAAAAAGAGGGGGTGGGGTGGGGGGTTAGCCGACAAAGAGGGCGGTCAGGCGCTCATGCCGGCGGCGCGGGTGGGGTTGTGGGGGCCGAGAGCAGTGCAGCTTGGTCACGATACCTCTCCGGGTCGGGTTGCGGATGCCGGACGTCCTCCGGTGGCTCCTCGGCACGCGCAATGAGGGGCAAGCAGGTGCCTCATTAAGCAACCAGGGGCCTTTCCTCTGGCAGTGGACCCTGGGTGACGGAGCGGATGTGTCGCTTGCCGGCATCCTATCTTGGCTTCGGAGCATGCAGCGTTTGGTTGGTTGGTTGGTTGGTTGGTTTCCCTTACCGAGGAGCGGCCGAGATAATCACCGACACTATGTAGCTGAGCCCTCCCCTCACCGCGCCCCTTCATTCACTCCCCCCCGTCTCAAAACGTCTGTCCTAAACTGTTTTTCCTCGCATCCACGGGTCTTCCTCGAAACCTCACTCCCACCTGCTTCCCCTCTCCCCCCCTACAGGCCATGGAGCAGCAGACCATCTCCATCGCCAAGGCCGGCATCACCACCATGCTGCGCAGTCGCACGTCCGTGCTGGCGGCAGCCAACCCGCCGTCCGGCAGGTGGGGGAGAGATCACGGAGGGAGGGGGGGGCACGGAGGGGGTCAATGGGCGCCGCGACGCAACGACTGGGGCGGCCAATGTGTGTGCGATCATCATCAGCGTCATCAGCGTCATCATGCGTTACTCATGCGTTACTCGTGCGCACCTGGGGGCGGAGAAGGAGGAAGTTGGGAGCTGCCAGCGCCTCAAACCACCACCCGCGTTTTCCTTTTCCGGTACCCACCTAGTCAAACCTCTCCTCTCCGGCGCTAACCTCCGCCTGCTGTCAGGTACGACGACCTCAAGACCGCCCAGGAGAACATCGACCTGCAGTCCACCATTCTGTCCCGCTTCGACCTCATCTTCATCGTCAAGGACGTACGGGAGTACGACCTGGCCATCGCGCGTCACGTGCTGGACAACCACCGGCTGGGTGGCGAGATGAAGGCGCGCCGGCGGGGGGCCAGCGGGGCGGGAGCCGCGGACACGAGCAGCCCGGAGGCGGAGGTGCGGAGGGGGGGCGTGTAGGGGGGGGGGAACACGGTTGGTGACAGACGTTCGAAAATGGATGCGCGGGTGGGTGTGCCTTGTTTACGTATGGGTGAGTGGGTCCAGTTTAGGTATGGATGGGTGGGCGGGCGGGTGGACGTGTTGTTGTGGGCTGAACCGCGGATAGTATGCGGAAGGTGCCAGGAGGTGTGGCACGGCCCGTCCCTCCCCACCCTCCCGCGGCATCGACGTCGACGTGGACGCGAGTATCTCATCCTCTCCGCCGCTCGGTCCTCCGCAGGACGTGGAGTTCCTGAAGCGCTACATCCACTACTGCCGCTCCCAGTGCTCGCCGCGGCTGAACGAGGACGCGGCCAAGCGGCTGGCGGCGTTCTACGTGGAGATCCGCAACGAGGTGCGGCGTGGATTCGGGAGTGGCATTAAAAACCGTTGACACGACAAGGAGGGGATAGTTGGCGCATGGTCGGCGGACACCTGGTTTGCGAGCGCATGCTGGAGCACTGGGACGGACCACCGACAAACCTGTGGAGGCGTCCCGTTGTGGCTGTGGAAGGGAAGAAAGAAAACGAATAAACAAAATTGCAGCAACCTCGACCCCCCGCGACTTTTCCTCACCTCCCCCCCCCCGCGAATCCACGGATACTCCCCCCATGGGTTTTCCTTGCCCCTCCCCTCCCCCCCCCCGCAGGCCCGCGCCCAGGCCGACGCCACTGACAGCGACTCCCCTCCCGTGCCCATCACCGTGCGCCAGCTGGAGGCGGTGGTCCGCATCTCCGAGTCGCTGGCCAAGATGTCGCTGCAGGCGAGGCCGGGGAGGGAAGGAAGGAGGGAGGGAGGGAGGGGAGTACAGGGAGGGGAGCTAGGCAGCGAGGCGGCAAGGGCCGGGCACCATCCCCACCTTACAGGGGCCCTTCCCTGGCTGCCGCCGATCGTTTCTCTTGTGGCTATTGCTACTCCCATCGCTTGTTGCACCACCCACAAGTAACACGGGATCTTGATGTGGATCTTGATCCTCTCTCAGACGGTGGCCACCCTGGAGCACGTCAACATGTCCATCGAGCTCTTCACCAAGTCCACGATGGACGCAGTGAAGAGCGGCCTCACGCAGACGGAGCTGGGAGGAGAGCAGCAGGTGGGGGGCAGCAAAACCGTTTACACGACAGGGACAGGATAGTTGGCGCATGGTCGTCGGAGGGGGGCAGCAGGTGGGGGGGAGGGGGGGTGCAAAAAGAACGGGTTACTCGACGTGGGAAGCGTCGTTTGTGTGGGGAGCGTAGGGCGGCTAAGGCTGCGGGCAGGGGAGGGGAGGACAGGGAGGGGGGCGGGCTTGAGTGTGGCAACGAGGGCGAGAGTGCACAGCGGCGCTGTTTGCGAAGTGGTGGTGGTGGTGTGTTACGGGTTCCGGAGCCGTTACGTGCTGTGCAGGAAGGGTGTGCCGCCGAGCGAGGCGGCGGTCGCGGCGGCAGGGGGAATAACGACACACACACTCCCTGGAGCCCCCTTGGCACCTGTAACCACCCCAGCACCCGAAAACCGGGTCGGGTACAGTGTGCAATACTCCTACACGCGCCACGCTACTTCCCTGACACAGCTCCCCAGCAACTACCCGTACCGACCCGATCAAATTGCTCCCCCCAACCAAGGCTGCCAGCAGACTCTCGAAACCCCATATACACACTTCCACGTCTCGACCCTACCCTTAACCCCCGTTTGTCGGCCGTGGATTTGCGGATTCTCTTCTAAACTTCCCCTCCCCCCTTGCTTCCCATGTCGAGTGACCTGTTCTTTTCTGTAACCCCTCCCCCCTTGCTTCCCATGTCGGCTGACCGGTTCTTTTCTGTACCCCCTCCCCCCTTGCTCAAACCCCCCTTGCTTCCCGCCCTCAGCTCGGCCACGTCCGGCGGCTGGAGGAGCGGGTCAAGCGGCGGCTGCACATCGGAGCGTACATGACCACCCGCCGCCTGCTGGATGAGATGGTGGCGCTGGGAGAGCCGGAGAGCCTTGTGCTGCGGGTGCTGCTGACCATGGCGGCGGCGGGGGACGTCAACCTCACGCGCGAGCGCACCATGGTGCACCGCCTGAGGTAGAGCTGAGGAGCGGCAGCATGAGGTTTTGGAGCTTGGGGAGGTGGGGTCGGAGGCGGGTGGAGAGACCCAGGTGAAGGCGGCTACTAGGGGACGTTGGGGGGGGGGGGGTTCTTGTTAAGACGGTTTGGTTTCAGGGTGTGTATCATCAGGGGCCAGGAGGAGGTGGTGTTGGCGTCGTGACCCGACCGCACGAGGTGAGCGGCGCCGTGTGGGTGTGTATGTATGGTGGTGGTGGTGGTGGTGGTGGTGGTGGTGGAGCCCCACCGGCACCCGGGTCGACGCGCTCGTTGCTGGTGGCTAGCAGGACGAAGGCGGTCGTCGGGTCAGGGAGGGTTTTAAAGGGAGGGTCAGGGAGGGCGGTCGTCGGGTCAGGGAGGGCGGTCGTCGGGTCAGGGAGGGTGAGGACAGGCGCACGAGGCGGTGGTGTCTGCGAGCGAGGTGCTCGGGGTGCGTGGCGGCAGGTGACGGTTGGATGGGCAGATTAGACACGATTGGTTGTTGAGTGGGCGTCACGAGGGGGCTGCGGGGGGGTGGGCTGGGCAGGCGCCAGCGCCAATGCATCCAGTGGTTTTGGGTGGGCAGGCCTTAGCAAGGTGGTAGATAGGCACACGACGTGCCGTGTTTTGGGGTAATCAAACCCAGAGCTGCTGGCCAGCTGACATTTCGCGCTAGCCTAGTGATGTTAACTGCTAGGACTCGGTCGGGAACTGTGCGCCATCCGCGCCGCCGGGTGTGTGTATGTGTGTGTTTTTGCGCGTCCCGCGCGTATGTGTTGGCGGCGCACTCGCCGCACCGCCCCAACTGACTTTGGCTTCCCCAGGGTGCTAGGAGGGCGCCACTACACCACCTGCCCGTGGGGCGGAACCCCACACTCCGCTGCATCGGCCCCTGCAGCAGCGGGCGCGGAGATGACAGGGGGGTTGCAAAGTGTACTGATGGACGGACTGGCGGGCGGGCATACCGGTATTTGGGTGAGTGGAACAAGGAACGTAATGTCTCATCTCTTCGAGCGCTTGTAACAACCGGATACGGCAAGGCAGCCCACCCCCGATACGGCTGGGGAGGAGTGTTGGTTGGCACCGCGCTGTGGCGGACATTGTCGTCTTACAGCCGGAGCATGAACACCACCCCCAATATTCCAGCGAATCAGGCTTCAGGGATCCGACTTCCGACCGACTTCGCGCCGACGCTCATGCGCATGCGCACCCTGCACTGCTACAGCCGGCAGCTCGCGACCATCACCGCCGTCGCATCGGAGGAGGTGTAGCCCGCAGCATGGACGTCAGCGGCGACAAGGGACGCGGAGGGCGCTGCAGCCGGAACGAGTACTGCCGCTGGGCACATGTAACGTACCAATAGCGTCGACGAGCCTGTACAGGAGTGCGTCACCGCCGTGTTGTACGGGGGCATGCACCTGCTGCATGCGCTGTCAGGAGTTGGGCGCGCTGTGTCCTACGACTATCGCCCGCCACTCGATGCTGGTAGCGTGGATACGGCGACGGGGACAGAGCAGGGGGACCTGCCCAGGCGGCGCGCTATGTTGTGCGAGCTGGCGGCGGCGCTACGCGACAGCTGCATTGTAGAGCACTTGGCGAAGGCTTGGCTGACGCTGCAGTGCAAGCCTTCAGAGTCGCGGCCTTTGCGGGAACAGGCGGATGACGGTTGGGTGATAAACCTCCTAATCGGCCTCACCGACTTGAATCAGATCATCAGCTATTACTGCTGCAGAGAGGAGGGCATGGAGGCAGAAGCCGCTGCCCTGCAAGGCCTTTCTTCCGGCCGCTGCCTGCAGTGCCTGGTGCTGGAGATGGGGGCGGCGACGTTGCACCATGGCGACTTGCGTGGAGATAGCGGCAACTGTGCGCCATCCCGCCGCCAGCTGGTTCGCCTGGCTGCAATTGGGCCATGGTGACTTGCATGGGAGCCCTACCCCTGGCGGTGACGTGGCCTGGGGCAGAGATGAAGGGCGTGGTGGAGGAGGAGCATTGGAGGCTGGTGGCTTCTACTGCCCGGGTGCTGCAGGCAGCGGGCTTGACACGCGGGCACCTGCACCTGTTCGCCCAACGAGCACGCTGGCGTGGCTTCCTAGGCTTCTCCTGTAAGCTACAATATGACAATGACGCCCTGGCATGCGTCCCTCGGGGGGGCCTAATCAAGTGCCCAACACACAGCCTCTAGGCAACCTACCGTAACGCATCCAAAGTCCGCCGCGACCCACATGCCGCGGATTACTCCGCACTGCCAGCACAAGCACACGGCCATCGCGTCTGTCCGCAGTGCTGCCATTTGCACTGCAAGAGCACAAGCATTAGGTCGCTCCTGTTCCTTGTTACGGTCAGTTAGTTGACTGTCGTATAGCATTCCCGCGGCAAAGTGCACAGCTCATTCATGATCCAGGCACATCAACATCCACGCTGGTCTAGAAAGTGACCGTCTTATTATAAAGCACGCATATTGAGGCCATGCTCCTGTGTTCCTGTCTAGCATCGCCCGTTTGGACATAAGTTATGGAGGCGGTTAACGTTCAAGCGTGTGCTGTAACTCCATTTCCAGTTCGTGGCGTCCTAGTAACTGCGAAATTGCGTCGGGACCTCTGTCGGCAGCTGGCTGGTCAAGCATGGTGAACCTTACGCCATACCATCTGAGCATCGTCAAACACTTGTACAATGCAGCTGCAAGGCTTCGTTGTCTACCGGTATCGGGGACCGGCTTGCCCGACGCGTCAGGCCAACCCGATCCTCCACCGACCGTTACGCAAGTGGCTGACGACGTCAATTACATCTATCGAATCATGGTAACACTCGATGTCCAAGGTGACAACGATGTCGGTGCGGCGCAGCAATTCGTCAGGAGCATCTGCCGAGCCCTGCAGCGCGTATTGGCTGTCTCAGTGCGGAAGCCGGCAACACTCTCAGCCAATGGCTTCATCAGCCAAGAAGACCTGACGTATAGCGTGATCACGCGCCATGCTTTGGAGCTAAGCTACTTGCTGATGACTGGGAAATTGTGTACGTCGATCGACGTCACGCGCAGCGCCGTTGTTATCGATTTCGCGCTGACGCTCATGCGCATGCACACCCTCCACTGCTACAGCCGGCAGCTCGCGGCTATCACCGCCGTCGCATCGGTGGGGGTGTGGCCCGCAGCATGGACGTCAGCGGCGACGAGGGACGCGGAGGGCGCTGCAGCCGGAACGCGTGCTGCAGCTGAGCACACGCATCATGCCGATAGCCTCAGCGAGCCTGTACGGGAGTACATCGCCGCGGTGTTGTCCGGGGGCGTGCGCCTGCTGCATGCGCTGTCAGGAGTTGGGCGCGTTGTGCCCTACAACTATGGCCCGCTACCCGATGCTGGTAGCGTGGATACGGCGACGGGGACAGAGCCGGTGGACCTGCCCATGCGGCGCGCTATGTTGTGCGAGCTGGCGGCGGCGCTACGCGACAGCTGCCTTGTAGAGCACTTGGCGAAGGCTTGGCTAACCCTGCAGTGCAAGCCCTCAGAGTCGCGGCCCTTGCCGCAAGAGGCGGATGAGGGTTGGAGGCCAAACCTCCTAATCGGCCTCAGCAAGTTGCATCAGATCAGCCTTTACTGCTGCAGAGAGGAGAGCATGGAGGCAGAAGCCGCTGCCCTGCAAGGGATTCTTTCCGGCCGCTGCGTGCAGTGCCTGGTGCTGGCGATGGGGGTGGCGACGTTGCGCGCCGCTGATGGCGGCCCCGTGTACGGCATGCCTCAGAAGCTGCTGTGCTGCCTGCCGGTACCAGACCATGCGGAACTATGGCACGATGAAGGTGCCAGGTGTTACGTCTTTGGCCATGTCTTCGACGGCGTTCTCCAAGTGCTGCATGTAGCATCAAAGAGCACAACGTGTTCACCACCGCTGGGGCGCCGCTCTGCGATTGCACTGCTGCTGCGGATAGGCCGCTGCGCCATGTCATCGATGCTGACGTGGACACGGCTCCGGGACGCAGAAGGGCAACTGGCGTCGCTATCTCCACCACCCGCCGATAGCGGCGACGGCGCCATCCAGCCGCCAGCTGGGCCGCCTGGTTGTAGTTTGGCCATGGCGACTTGCGTGAAAGCCCTATACCTGGTGGTGAGGTGGCCTGGGGCAGCGATGACGGTCCCAGCGGAGGAGGAGTATTGGAGGCTGGTGGCTGGCACTGCCCGGGAGCTGCAGCAGGTAGCGGGCTTGGAACGCGGGGACCTGCACCTGTTCGCCAAACTGCTGCAGCCGCCACCCGGGTTCGAGCCCGATTTGCACCTAGGCGGTAAGTGAGGGGTTGAGACAGGTATTCATATGCGTGTGGCTTTAGTGCATGCAGTTCGAGTGTCCGCATGCTGGCCGTTGACCCATTTGCGGGGGAGGCGGCATTGGGGTGCGATCTGGAGGCGTGGTGGATGGGTGAATACAGGGTTGTGCCGGGCCAGGGCGCTTGGGGAGAGAACCCCTACCCCGCCGCGCAGCTCGTGGATCGCCGGTCGCCGCTTGCTTGGGGTGCACCGAGGGACGAGGGATTACGTGTCCATTTAGTTTGCTCGCTGCACGTGCAGCTCGTCCACACGCCAACAAACAACGTGGCCACTGTACCCACAATCGAGTCTTGAGCAAATCTGACTCGCAAGCCCAGCTTTTCGAATCTGCTTTTACGTTGAAGCAGCAAGCTGTGCGCGCGGCGGCGTTCACTTGTTGTCCCGACTCGTTTCATCATTCGCACATACCACCCGTTCCCGCAGGCCCCTTGCCGCCATCACCTCCGCCCTGGACGGCGATGGCGCTCAGGGGGGGCCTGCTGCCCTGCCTGGAGCGCCTGCTGCGGCGGGCGGGTGAGGCACCTCGCGGCCCAGCAGCAGTTGTCGTGGATGCCCTGTTCAGAAGCACGCGGCAACATCCATGGCCCTTTCTGTGGCCCCTGCTCGCCTATGGCGAGCCACGCCAGGCGGCGGCGCTGATGGCCACCCTCGGCAAGCTTCTGCGTCGCCTGACGCCGCAGCTGCCCGTCGAGTGTTCAGTGAACAGTCATATGTGGAACAGCCCGGCAGCTGATGCAGAGGCGCTAGGCATCAACGACCTGGCAGTGTCGCTTTTACGTGCCTCGTCTGAGGTGCTGAGCTACGGTTTTCTTTGGATGTCGAATACAGCCTCAACCGGGCAATCGCACGAGGAAGACAGTCGCGACTCGCCGGCAGCAGCGGCCGCTCAGCAACTCGGCTCGGTCTTGATGTACGGCGCCTACGATTGGCTACCGACACTGTCAAAGGTGCTGATGGTGTGGCTGAGGTTTGGTGAGCAGCACCACTGGCCTGCAGACGGAATCGACATTGCGGTCCTCATATGTCAGGCGTGTCTGATGGTGTTGCTCCATAACGAACCTGTGGCGGCGGCGGTGGCCAACAGCACGCCCGCCGACGTGGCATCGGCGGCGGTGAGCGATTTTACACGGATGTTGGTGCACGAGGTGGGCGTGGTGGCGCAGCTGGGAGCGGCCCTGGGCGCCGCGAGGGAGCTGCACGGCAGCGGCTGCTGGGATGCCATGCACTTAATTAGAATCGTCGAGTGCTGCACTTCTGTGGCCGAGTTGTTTCGACCAGAGGTTCAGATGGCAGTCTTGCAATCCGCCATCACCAGAGAAGCGGCAGGCACTGAGGGCGGAAGAGGCGGCAGCAGCGCCGGTGGCAACGTCAGCGGCAGCGGTCGGCCTGCTCCTGGCGGGCACGGGTCGCAAACACGCCGTGGCGGCCGCGGCCGTGGTGGCAGTAGCACTGCCGCTGCTGGCAGCGTTCCTGTCGCTGATGACGGTTCAGCAGCACCGGCCGCAGCAGGCAGCAGTGCCGGACGCGGCGAGGCCAACGTGTACGGCTGGCTTCCGCACAACTTCCGTTACTTGCAGCAGGTACTGCAGCGTGAGGAGGACTGCACAATGGCGGCTTCATGCGCGGGTGAAATGGCAGAACTGCTGGAGCAGTGGGCCTCAGGCGTGACTCACTTGACTGTGCATAAGTGCTTTCTATATGACTTCTGCTTTGACGTGTCGTTGCTGGTGTCGGCTCGCGGTCTGCTGCGCACCTGCACCCACCGCGGCTGCAGCAACCTGGCCGGAGACAGCGAGGCGGAGCTGCGGCTGCGGGCGTGTGACGGCTGCGGCGCGGCGTGGTACTGCTGCCGGGAGTGCCAGCTGGCGCACTGGCGGGCGGGGCACAGGGAGCAGTGCGGTGGGCGTCGGAGGCGGGAGGCTGACCGCTGAGGAGCCAGTGGGGGTCATGTTCGCCAGAGACGTCACAGCTGGGCGAGAGGCGCTTCCCCAGGCACAGCACCTGGCCGCCCAACCGCCGGCACCCCGCCGTCGAGCTCAGCCACCGAGGAGGAGGAGGTCGATGACGACAGTAGTGAGGGCTGAAAAGAGCGGTGGCGAGGCATTTTGCGCATTCCGCTTCGCTGTCCGGGATGCCAGTATGCGTGGGGGCGTCTAAGGCATGAACGTGCTAGGTGTTGGTTGTAGGGATTAGCGCTGTAGGCCAGCAGTAGTGTCGGGGAGGTGCATGTGCATGTGCGTGTCGTCCTTGCAACCGATGTGGGTCTGCGGGCTGGCAGCGATGCTGCAGCCCCTACAGCGGCCGGCTTGCTGGACACTTGGGACACGCTAGCAAGATGCTAGGACGTGGTGGGGGCCCTCCGCCTGGTAGCTGGTGTGGTGGTGGTGGGTGCGGGAGGCGATGTTGCAGGGGACGTGACGGCGACCAGGTAGTGCTGCAAGGGCTGCTAGACTAGAATGGGTTCGATTGCGTGGTTGCAATGTGTACATAACGCCGGTGTGGCATTCCGAATGTGAGGGATATGTTCCCACCTAATGACCTGACTTATCGTAACAAATATAGTGAGTGAAGAGAATGCAGTTTATCATCGCGACGCCTCTCTAGCTCCCAAGCCTGGGATTTCGCTGTGGGCTGTGCCAAGTCGCCGTCGATTGCATTCTAATTGCTACCGGTCGGTGTCTCTGTGTGCGGTCTGCTGCCAGGACGGTTGGACTTGTTTTCTCGGTGATGGTGTAGTTCGTGGCGCGCAGCGACCCCCGGTGCAACATGGGTACCGGCAGCATAGTCGGCCACTAGGGCAATTTTTAACGGGCGGGTGTTCGTTGGTTTGGGATTTGATGTGAGGAGGCGACTGGGATCTGAGTGCCGGTCGTAGCAGGCTGGAGCCAGGGGCACGCTGGCGTGGCTTCCTAGGCTTCTCCTGTAAGCTACGATACGACAACGACGCCCTGTGAAGGGGCCTTATCAAGTGCCCAACACACAGCCTCTAGGCAACCTACCGTAACCCAAAGTTCGCCGCGACCCACATGCCGCGGATTACTCCGCACTGCCAGCACAAGCACACGGCCATTAGAACTGCAAGTGCACAAACATTAGGTCGCTCCTATCAGCTCCTATTCCTTGTCACAGTCGGTTAGTTGTCTGTCGTACAGCATTCCCGCAACAAAGTGCGCAGCTCATTCATGATCCTGCACGCTGCCCTCCCCGCAGCGATACGACAGCGACGTTCCCAGAGGTCCCCCTTTCCCCCACGGCCGTGGCCGTGGCCCTGCTGGAGTTTCGGGTTACCCTGGCACGCGTCTGGCGCCTTCGCATTCAAATAAAGTGCCCAACACACGGCCTCTAGGCGACTTACCGTAATGCACCCAAATTTCACTCCCACCCACATGCCACGGTGTAACCTTTGCTGCCATCATAACCACGCGGCCATCTCGTCTGACCGCAGGGCAACCGCTCAGAACTGCAGGTGCACAAGCATTAGGTCGCTCCTGTTCCTTGTTACAATTGGCGATTTCGCTGTCGTATAGCTGTCCCTCAGCATAACGTTCAACTGACTCCAGGCAATTGAACATCCACACTATTCTACAATGTGACCATCATATCCTAAGCCAGGCATGCTCAGGCCATGCTCCTGAGTTCCATGGGGCATGGGCTGGCTGCCGGATTTGATGGTCGCTGGCATACCGGTATCGCCCGGTTGGACATAAATTATGGAGTCTAGAGCTCTCTTCGCGTTCAAGCGTGTGGTTTCACTCCTGTTACAGTTCGTGTCGTCCTAGTAATTGTTAAACTGCGCCGGAACCTCTGTCGGCAGCTGGCTGGTCAAGCATGGTGTGCGTTACGCCACACCATCTAGATATCGTTACAGAGTTGTACCATGCAGCTACACGGCTTCGTTATGTATCGGGGACCGGCCTGCCCGACGCGTCAGGCCAACCCGATCCTCCGCCGACCGCTACGCAAGTGGCTGACGACGTCAAATACATCTATCGAATCATGGTACCGCTCGATGTCCAAGGTGACAACGATGTCGGTGTGGCGCAGCAATTCGTCAGAAGCATCTGCCGAGCCCTGCAGCGTGTACTGGCTGTCTCAGTGCGGAAGCCGGTAACACTTTCAGCCAATGGCTTCATCAGCCAAGAAGACCTGACATATAGCGTGATCACGCGCCATGCTTTGGACCTAAGCTATTCGCTGATGGCTGGGGAATTGAGTACGTCGATCGACGTCAAGGGCAGCGCCGTCGTTATCGACTTCGCGCTGACGCTCATGCGCATGCACACCCTCCACTGCTACAGCCGGCAGCTCGCGGCTATAACCGCCGTCGCATCGGAGGAGGTGTGGCCCGCAGCATGGACGTCAGCGGCGACAAGGGACGCGGAGGGCGCTGCAGCCGGAGCGCGTACTGCAGCTGAGCACACGCATCATACCGATAGCCTCAGCGAGCCTGTACGGGAGTACATCGCCGCGGTGTTGTCCGGGGGCGTGCACCTGCTGCTTGCGCTGTCAGGAGTTGGGCGCACTGTGTCAGACAACTATGGCACGCTTGCCGATGCTGGTAGCGTGGATACGGCTACGGGGACAGAGCAGGGGGACCTGCCCATGCGGCGCGCTATGTTGTGCGAGCTGGCGGCGGCGCTACGCGACAGCTGCATTGTAGAGCACTTGGCGAAGGCTTGGCTAACCCTGCAGTGCAAGCCCTCAGAGTCGCGGCCTTTGCGGGAACAGGCGGATGGCGGTTGGATGACATGCCTCCGAATCGGCCTCAGCAATTTGCATCAGGCCAGCCTCTGCTGCAGGGATGAGGGCATGGAGCCAGAAGCCGCTGCCCTGCAAGGAATTCTTTCCGGCAGCTGCGTGCAGTGCCTGGTGCTGGCGATGGGGGTGGCGACGTTGCGCGCCGCTGATGGCGGCCCCGTGTACGGCATGCCTCAGAAGCTGCTGTGCTGCCTGCCGGTACCAGACCATGCGGAACAATGGCACGATGAAGGTGCCAGGTGTTACGTCTTTGGCCATGCCTTGAGAGGCGTTATCCAAGTGCTGGTTGCAGCATCAAATTGCACAACGCGTTCGCCACCGCTGGGGCGCCTTGCACTGCTGCTGCGGATAGGCCGCTGCGCCATGGCATCGATGCTGGCGTGGAGACGGCTCCGGGACGCAGAGGCGCAACAGGCGTCGCTCTGTCCACCACCCACCGCAATTGCCGGCGGGGATAGCGGCGACGGCGCCATCCAGCCGCCAGCTGGGTCGCCTGGCCGCAATTGGGCCATGGTGACTTGCGTAGAAGCCCTATACGTGGCGGTGACGTGGCCTGGGGCAGGGATGACGGTCTTTGCGGAGGAGGAGTATTGGAGGCTGGTGGCTGGCACTGCCCGGGAGCTGCATGCAGCGGGCTTTGACCGCGGTGACCTGCACCTGTTCGCCAAACTGCTGCATCCGCCACCCGGGTTCGAGCCCGGTTTGCAGCTAGTCGGTAAGTGAGGGGTTGAGACAGGTATTCATATGCGTGTGGCTTTAGTGCATGCAGTTCGAGTGTCCGCATGCTGGCCGTTGACCCATTTGGGAGGGAGGCGGCATTGGGGTGCGCTCTGGAGGCGTGGTGGATGGGTGGATACAGGGTTGTGCCGGACCAGGGCGCTTGGGGAGAGAACCCCTACCCGCCGCACAGCTCGTCGATCGCCGGTCGCCGCTGGCTTGGGGTGCGCTGAGGGACGAGGGATTACGTATCCATTCGGTTGGCTCGCTGCACGTGCAGCTCGTCCTCCCACACGCCAACAAACAATGCGGCCACTGTACCCACAATCGAGTCTTCCGGCAAATCTGACTCGCAAGCCCAGCCTTCCGAATCTGCTTTAACGTTGAAGCAGCAAGCTGTGCGCGCGGCGGCGTTCACTTGTGGTCACGACTCGTTTCATCGTTCGCACATACCACCCGTTCCCGCAGGCCCCTTGCCGCCATCACCTCCGCCCTGGACGGCGATGGCGCTCAGCGGGGGCCTGCTGCCCTGCCTGGAGCGCCTGCTGCGGCGGGCGGGTGAGGCACCTCGCGGCCCAGAAGCAGTTGTCGTGGATGCCCTGTTCAGAAGCACGCACCAGGGTGTAGGCTGTTATCTGTTGTCCCTGCTCGCCTATGGCGAGCCACGTCAGGCGGCGGCGCTGATGGCCACCCTCGGCAAGCTTCTGCGGCGCCTGACGCCGCAGCTGCTCGTCGAGTGTTCAGCCAGCAGTCCAATGCGGAACAGCCCGGCAGTTGATGCAGAGGCGCTAGGCATCAACGACCTGGCAGTGTCGCTTTCACGCTCCTTGTCTGAGGTGCTGGGCTACGGTGTCCTTTGGATAATGATTACATCCTCAGCCGGGCAATCGCACGAGGGCGACAGTCGCGACTCGCCTGCAGCAGCGGCCGCTCAGCAACTCGGCTCGGTCTTGATGTACGGCGCCTACGATTGGCTGCCGACACTGTCAAAGGTGCTGATGGCGCGGCTGAGGTTTGTTGAGCAGCACCGCTGGCCTGCAGACGGAGTTGACATTGCGGTCCTCATATGTCAGGCGTGTCTGACGTTGTTGCTTCGTAACGACCCTCTGGCGGCGGCGGTGGCCAACAGCACGCCCGCCGACGTGGCATCGGCGGCAGTGAGCGATTTTACACGGATGTTGGTGCACGAGGTGGGCGTGGTGGCGCAGCTGGGAGCGGCACTGGGCGCCGCGCGGGAGCTGCATGGCAGCGGCTGCTGGGACGCCAGGCACCTAGTTAAGATCGTCGAGTGCTGCAGGTCTGTGGTCGAGTTGTTCCGACCAGAGGTTCAGTTGGCAGCCCGGCTGGCATATGCTATCCGCCACCACCAGAGAAGCGGCAGGCACTGAGGGCGGAAGAGGCGCAGCTGGCAGCAGCGCCGGTGGCAGCGTCAGCGTCAGCGGTCGGCCTGCTCCTGGCGGGCGCGGGTCGCAACCACGCCGTGGCGGCCGCAGTCGTGGTGGCAGTGGCACTGCCGCTGCTGGCAGCGTTCCAGTCGCTGATGACGGTTCAGCAGCAGCCGCCACAGCAGGCAGCAGTGCCGGACGCGGCGAGGCCAACATGTACGGCTGGCTTCCGCACAACTTCCGTTACTTGCAGCAGGTACTGCAGCGTGAGGAGGACTGCACAATGGCGGCTTCATGCGCGGGTGAAATGGCAGAGCTGCTGGAGCAGTGGGCCGCAGGCCTGACTCACTTGGCTGTGCGTAAGTGCGTTCGACATGACTTCTGCTTTGACGTGTCGTTGCTGGTGTCGGCTCGCGGTCTGCTGCGCACCTGCACCCACCGCGGCTGCACCAACCTGGCCGGAGACAGCGAGGCGGAGCTGCGGCTGCGGGCGTGTGACGGCTGCGGCGCGGCGTGGTACTGCTGCCGGGAGTGCCAGCTGGCGCACTGGCGGGCGGGGCACAGGGAGCAGTGCGGCGGGCGTCGGAGGCGGGGAGGATGACCGCTGAGGAGCCAGTGGGGGTCATGTTCGCCAGAGACGTCACAGCTGGGCGAGAGGCGCTTCCCCAGGCACAGCACCTAGTCGCCCAACCGCCGGCACCCCGCCGTCGAGCTCAGCCACCGAGGTCGATGACGACAGTAGTGAGGGCTGAAAAGAGCGGTGGCGAGGCGTTTTGCGCATTCCGCTTCGCTGTCCGGGATGCCAGTATGCGTGGGGGCGTCTAAGGCATGAACGTGCTAGGTATTGGTTGTAGGGATTAGCGCTGTAGGCCAGCAGTAGTGTCGGGGAGGTGCATGTGCATGTGCGTGTCGTCCTTGCAACCGATGTGGGTCTGCGGGCTGGCAGCGATGCTGCAGCCCCTACAGCGGCCGGCTTGCTGGACACTTGGGACACGCTAGCAAGATGCTAGGACGTGGTGGGGGCCCTCCGCCTGGTAGCTGGTGTGGTGGTGGTGGGTGCGGGAGGCGATGTTGCAGGGGACGTGACGGCGACCAGGTAGTGCTGCAAGGGCTGCTAGGCTAGAATGGGTTCGATTGCGTGGTTGCAATGTGTACATAACGCCGGTGTGGCATTTCGAATGTGAGGGATATGTTCCCACCTGATGTTGACTTCACTGGGAACTGCAACGCAAGGCGATTGGCATCTTGTGCTGACAATGTGCTGTAACGCCAGGGGCACGTAAGGCCCGGGCTATTGCCAGGGGCACGCTGGCGTGACTTCCTAGGCTTCTCCTGTAAGCTACAACACGACAACGACGCCCTGACACGCTTCCCTCGAAGGGACCTAATAAAGTGCCCAACACACAGCCCCTAGGCAACCTACCGTAACGCATCCAAAGTTCACCACGACCCACATGCCGCGGATTGCTCCGCACTGCCAGCACAAGCACACGGCCATCGCGTCTATCCACAGCGCTGCCATTTGCACTGCAAGTGCACAAGCATTAGGTCGCGACTGGTCCTTGTCACAGTCGGTTAGGTTAGTTGTCTGTCGTACACATTCCCGCAGCAAAGTGCGCAGCTCGTTCATGATCCAGGCACATTAACATCCACGCTGGTCTAGAAACTGACCGTTTTATTGCAAGGCACGCATATTGAGGCCTTGCTCCTGTGTTCCTGTCAATAACTGGCCAATCGCCCGTTTGGGCATAGGTTATGGAAGCGGTTAACGACCAAACGTGTGCTATAACTCTTTTAAAGTTCGTGGCGTCCGAGTAACTGCGAAATTGCGTCGGAACCTCCGTCGGCAGCTGGCTGGTCAAGCATGGTGAACCTTACACCATACCATCTGAGTATCGTTAAAGAGTTGTACAATGCAGCTGAACGGCTTCGTTATGTACCGGTATCGGGGACCGGCTTGCCCGACGCCGGCCAACCCGATCCTCCGCCGACCGCTATGCAAGTGGCTGACGACGTCGAATACATATATCGAATCATGATAGTACTCGATGTCCAAGGTGACAACCAGGTCGGTGTGGCGCCGCAATTCGTCAGGAGCATCTGCCGAGCCCTGCAGCGCGTATTGGCTGTCTCAGTGCGGAAGCCGGCAACACTCTCAGCCAATGGCTTCATTAGCCAAGAAGACCTGACGTATGGCGTGATCACGCGCCATGCTATGGAGCTCAGCTATTTGCTGATGACTGGGGAATTGTGTACGTCGATCGACATCACGTGCAGCGCCGTCGTAAACGACTTCGCGCTGACGCTCATGCGCATGCACACCCTCCACTGCTGCAGCCGGCAGCTCGCGGCTATCACCGCCGTCGCATCGGAGGAGGTGTGGCCCGCAGCATGGACGTCAGCGGCGACAAGGGACGCGGAGGGCGCTGCGGCCGGAACGCGTACTGCAGCTGAGCACACGCATCATACCGATAGCCTCAGCGAGCCTGTACGGGAGTACATCGCCGCGGTGTTGTGCGGGGGCGTGCGCCTGCTGCTTGCGCTGTCAGCAGTTGGGCGCGCTGTGTCCTACGACTATCGCCCGCCACTCGATGCTGGTAGCGTGGATACGGCGACGGGGACAGAGCAGGTGGACATGCCCAGGCGGCGCGCTATGTTGTGCGAGCTGGCGGCGGCGCTAAGCGACAGCTGCTTATCAGAGCACTTGGTGAAGGCTTGGCTGACGCTGCAGAGCAAGCTCTCAGAGTCGCGGCCCTCTCCGCAAGAGGCGGATGAGGGCTGGTTGCGCAGCCTCCTACTTGGCGTCCTCAATTTGCATCAGATCAGCCTTTACTGCTGCAAAGAGGAGGGCATGGAGGCAGAAGTCGCTGTCCTGCAAGGCGTTCTTTCCGGCCGCTGCGTGCAGTGCCTGGTGCTGGCGATGGGGGTGGCGACGTTGCGCGCCGCTGATGGCGGCCCCGTGTACGGCATGCCTCAGAAGCTGCTGTGCTGCCTGCCGGTACCAGACCATACGGAACTATGCCACGATGAAGGTTCCAGGTGTTACGTCTTTGGCCATGTCTTTCACGGCGTTATCCAAGTGTTGTATGTAGCATCAAACAGCACGACGTGTTCACCACCGCTGGGGCGCCGCTCTGCGCTTGCACTGCTGCTGCGGATATACCGCTTCGCCATGGCATCGATGCTGACGTGGAGACGGCTCCGGGACGCAGAGGCGCAACAGGCGTCGCTCTGTCCACCACCCACCGCAAGTGCCGGCGGGGATAGCAGCGACGGCGCCATCCAGCCGCCAGCTGGGTCGCCTGGCCGCAATTGGGCCGTGATGACTTGCGTAGAAGCCCTATACGTGGCTGTGACGTGGCCTGGGGCAGCGATGACGGTCCTCGCGGAGGAGGAGTATTGGAGGCTGGTGGCTGGCACTGCCCGGGAGCTGCAGGCAGCGGGCTTGAACCGCGGGGACCTGCACCTGTTCGCCAGACTGCTGCAGCCGCCACCCGGGTTCGAGCCCGGTTTGCAGCTAGTCGGTAAGTGAGGGGTTGAGACAGGTATTCATATGCGTGTGGCTTTAGTGCATGCAGTTCGAGTGTCCGCATGCTGGCCGTTGACCCATTAGCGGGGGAGGCGGCATTGGGGTGCGCTCTGGAGGCGTGGTGGATGGGTGGATACAGGGTTGTGCCGGGCCAGGGCGCTTGGGGAGAGAACCCCTACCCCGCCGCACAGCTCGTGGATCGCCGGTCGCCGCTTGCTTGGGATGCACTGAGGGACGAGGGATTACGTATCCATTTGGTTGGCTCGCTGCACGTGCAGCTCGTCCTCCCACACGCCAACAAACAAGGCGGCCACTGTACCCACAATCGAGTCTTGAGCAAATCTGACTCGCAAGCGCAGCCTTCCGAATCTGCTTTTACGTTGAAGCAGCAAGCTGTGCGCGCGGCGGCATTCACTTGTTGTCCCGACTCGTTCCATCGTTCGCACGTTCCCGCAGGCCCCTTGCCGCCATCACCTCCGCCCTGGACGGCGGTGGCGCTCAGCGGGGGCCTGCTGCCCTGCCTGGAGCGCCTGCTGCGGCGGGCGGGTGAGGCGCCTCGCGGCCCAGCAGCAGTTGTCGTGGATGCCCTGTTCAGAAGCACGCGGCAACATCCATGGCCCTTTCTGTGGTCCCTGCTCGCCTATGGCGAGCCACGCCAGGCGGCGGCGCTGATGGCCACCCTCGGCAAGCTTCTGCGTCGCCTGACGCCGCAGCTGCTCGTCGAGTGTTCAGTGAACAGTCATAGGTGGAACAGCCCGGCAGCTGACACAGGGGCGCTAGGCATCTTCGACCTGGCAGTGTCGCTTTCACGCGCCTTGTCTGAGGTGCTGAGCTACGGTGTTCTTTGGATGGTGAACACATCCTCGACCGGGCAATCGCACGAGGGCGACAGTCGCGACTCGCCGGCAGCAGCAGCCGCTCAGCAACTCGGCTCGGTCTTGATGTACGGCGCCTACGATTGGCTGCCGACACTGTCATTGATGCTGCTGGTGCGGCTGAGGTTTCTTAAGCAGTACCTCTGGCCTGCAGATGGAGTCGACATTGCGGTTCTCAGGTGGCAGGCGAGTCTGACGTTGTTGCTATGTGACGAACCTGTGGCGGCGGCGGTGGCCAGCGGCACGCCCGCCGACGTGGCGGCGGCGGTGGTGAGCGATGTAAAACGGCTGCTGCTGGATGTGGGCGTGGTTAGGCAGCTGGGAGCGGCCCTGGGCGCCGCGAGGGAGCTGCATGGCAGCGGCTGCTGGGACGCCATGCACCTAGCGAAGATCGTCGAGTGCTGCGTTTCTGTGGCCGAGTTGTTCCGACCAGAGGTCCAGATGGCAGTCATGCAATCCGCCCTTACCCGAGAAGCGGCAGGCGCTGAGGGCGGAAGTGGCGCAGCTGGCAGCAGCACGGGTCGCAACATCAGCGGCAGCGGTCGGCCTGCTCCTGGCGGGCGCGGTTCGCAAACACGCCGCGGCGGCCGCGGCCGTCGTGGCAGTAGCACTGCCGCTGCTGGCAGCGGTCCTGTCGCTGATGACGGTTCAGCAGCACCGGCCGCAGCAGGCAGCAGCGCCGGACGTGGAGAGGCCAACGTGTACGGCTGGCTTCCGCACAACTTCCGTTACTTGCAGGAAGCACTGCAGCGTGAGGAGGACTGCACAATCGCGGCTTCATGCGCGGGTGAAATGGCAGGGCTGCTGGAGCAGTGGGCCGCAGGCCTGACTGACTCGGCTGCACGGAAGTGCGTTCGACATGACTTCTGCTTTGACGTGTCGTTGCTGGTGTCGGCTCGCGGTCTGCTGCGCACCTGCACCCACCGCGGCTGCACCAACCTGGCCGGAGACAGCGAGGCGGAGCTGCGGCTGCGGGCGTGTGACGGCTGCGGCGCGGCGTGGTACTGCTGCCGGGAGTGCCAGCTGGCGCACTGGCGGGCGGGGCACAGGGAGCAGTGCGGCGGGCGTCGGAGGCGGGAGGCGGACCGCTGAGGAGCCATTGGGGGTCATGTTCGCCAGAGACGTCACAGCTGGGCGAGAGGCGCTTCCCCAGGCACAGCACCTGGCCGCCCAACCGCCGGCACCCCGCCGTCGAGCTCAGCCACCGAGGAGGAGGAGGTCGATGACGACAGTAGTGAGGGCTGAAAAGAGCGGTGGCGAGGCGTTTTGCGCATTCCGCTTCGCTGTCCGGGATGCCAGTATGCGTGGGGGCGTCTAAGGCATGAACGTGCTAGGTATTGGTTGTAGGGATTAGCGCTGTAGGCCAGCAGTAGTGTCGGGGAGGTGCATGTGCATGTGCGTGTCGTCCTTGCAGCCGATGTGGGTCTGCGGGCTGGCAGCGATGCTGCAGCCCCTACAGCGGCCGGCTTGCTGGACACTTGGGACACGCTAGCAAGATGCTAGGACGTGGTGGGGGCCCTCCGCCTGGTAGCTGGTGTGGTGGTGGTGGGTGCGGGAGGCGATGTTGCAGGGGACGTGACGGCGACCAGGTAGTGCTGCAAGGGCTGCTAGGACTAGAATGGGTTCGATTGCGTGGTTGCAATGTGTACATAACGCCGGTGTGGGATTTCGAATGTGAGGGATATGTTCCCACCTAATGACCTGACTTATCGTGACAAATATAGTGAGTGAAGAGAATGCAGTTTATCATCGCGACGATGCTGTCGTAATTGCGTGGAGGCAGATTGCCCCTGATGTGGGTGCCGTACGCGTACGGCAGGAAGCGGTCTGGTTGATAATCGGACCATCTTTGCTTCGGGCTTGTTAACTGCCGTTTGTGCTTTCCAAGTACAAAGGGGCGCTGTCCCTCTGCCCGGACGGTGGCCTCTCTAGCTCCCAAGCCTGGGATTTCGCTGTAGGCTGTGCCAAGTCGCCGTCGGCTGCGTTCTAATTGCTAGCGGTCGGTGTCTCTGTGTGCGGTCTGCTGCCAGGACGGTTGGACTTGTTTAGTTCGTGTAGTTCGTGGCGCGCAGCGACCCCCGGTGCAACATGGGTACTGGCAGCACAGTCGGCCACTAGGGCAATTTTATAACGGGCGGGTGCTCGGTGGTTTGGGATTTGACTTGAGGAGGCGACTGGGATCTGAGTGCCGGTCGTAGCAGGCTAGAGCCAGGGGCACGCTGGCTTGGCTTTCTAGGCTTCTCCTGTAAGCTACGATACGACAACGACGCCCTGTGAAGGGGGCTTACCGGTATCAAGTGCCCAACACACAGCCTCTAGGCGACCTACCGTAACCCAAAGTTCGCCGCGACCCACATGCCGCGGATTACTCCGCACTGCCAACACAACCAGACGGGCCATTAGAACTGCAAGTGCACAAACATTAGGTCGGGGTCGCTCTTATCAGCTCCTATTCCTTGTCACGGTCGGTTAGTTGTCTGTCGTACAGCATTCCCGCAGCAAAGTGCGCAGCGCATTCATCCACCCACACCATCCACCAACACCGACGCTGGTCTAGGAAGTGACCGTCCCATTATAAGGCACGCATGTTCAGGCCATGCTCCTGTGTTCCTGTCACGGGCTGGCATATCGCCCGGTTGGACACAAGTTGTGGAGGCTAGAGCTCCTAAAGCGTTCGTGCGTGTGGTTTCACTCCGTCGTGACAGTTCGTGGCGTCCTAGTACTGGTTGAACTGCGCCGGAACCTCTGTCGGCAGCTGGCTGGTCGAGCATGGTTATCCTTTCGGAATACCAATTAAGGACCGTTAGACAGTCGTACAATGCAGCTGCACAGCTTCGTTCTGGATCGGGGGCCGGCTCGCCCGCCCTGTCAGGCCAGGTCAGGCCAACCCGATCCTCCGTCGACCGCTACACAAGTGACTGACGACGTCGAATACATTTGTCGAATCATGGTCCGCTCGATGTCCAAGGCGATAACGATGCCGCTGTGGCGCCGCAACTCGTCAGGCGCATCTGCCGAGCCCTGCAGCGCGTGTTGGCTGCCTCAGTGCGGTAGCCGGCGATCCTCTCAGCCAACGGCTTCGTCAGCCAAGAAGACCACACGTACATCTTAGTCACTCGCTATGCTGTGCAAGCTGAGCTGTTTGCTGACGGCCGGGGAATCGAGGACGTCGGTCGCCACAGGGAGAAGCGTGTCACACACATTCGAGCTTTGTAATACACCGCCAGCCTCAAACCGCAGCCGGCACCGAGCTCCACAGCATGTCGTACACGGGCCCTGACCGGACCCTCGCGGGAAACAACACCCCTCCCCTCGTGGTACTTCATGTGTCTTAGGGTTTTGCACTCGGGGCAACCCGCCGTCGTGTACCCCCCCCACCCCGATCGCAGCTGATGCACTGGCGTGAAACCACCGCGGGAAATTGTTGGTTGGTAAGTCAGTTGGTCCGGGTCAGCCCGTCGAGCGGGGGCCCCCGTACGGGGAGGACGAAGAGCCTCCGCGAGACGGAAGGAGCCCCGTGAAGAGGACGCCCCTGACAGGCCTGTGCGATACACGACCGGATGGAGATACACGACCGGATGGAGATACACGACCGGATGGTGGCTGGTGGGGTTGCGTCACCAGTGTTCAGTCTCCGCCCCCCGCCCCCTTCCCAGCGTCCCCCGCTCTCCGCGCCCGCACAATTTCCTTGCTCTTTCGCGCGCGTCTCCTTCGTCCTTACCCGATGCATCGCATACCAGCCTCACGCACGCGCCCATCCCCCAGCATCCGGCCGCCCAATCCCAGCTTATGTGCCTGCGTCCTTTACCGTTCAAGTTCACAAAAGGATCCGGGGACTAGGAATACCGGTATAGGACAGCACACGCACGTCCACATACGGTCGTCTCTTCTCAGCCATGCAGCCGCCAGCAGCAGCAGCAGCCGGCAGCCGCCACACCGGTGCTAGGGGGAGCAGCAAAAGAGGCAGCCATCACATCGTTGACCCAGCCAGCCTACACCGGCCCACAGCATATAGCTCGCATCGTCTGTCCGCCCCAATATTACCACCCACACCGGTACGTCCGCCCAACTAGTTGACAGCCATGTGTGAAGCCGCCGCCCGCCCGTCCGGCCCCCAGGTCCCCAGCCGGGAGATGCGCATCAGCTACCGGCCCCTTTCAGGGCCCGTCAGCGCTCTTACTCCTCCTCGTCGCCTTATTGCCTTATCACCTTCCTGCCTCGCCCCCCATGCTCCCTGCGCAGCCACATGCTCGCTGCGCCGGACATGTTTAAAAACCCCTCATTTGTACGAGATTTAGCACATGATAAGAACTACGACAACAACAACAGCAGCAGCAGCAGCGGCGCCACAAGCGGCTGCGCGGCGCGCCTGCAGCCGACTCCGCCCATCGTCCGCCCGTCTCAGACCGCCCCGCGCCGCTTCCCGCAGACCGTCTCTCCAGCACTAACAAGAAACGGACTAATGAACCTACAGGCTAACCAACGAACGGAACGGAGCAGGGGGCGCTATCAAGTACATCACCACCATCATCACCACCACCACCACGAGCCCGGGTATGTACTGAGGCACACCTTCCGGTAGCGACGTGACGCCGCCGTCAGTCAGATGGTGGGGGCCCTACGGCCCAGTGAAGTGCCCCTACCATGCCGCCAGGGGCTTTCCTCACAAATCCTACTACGCCGCCACCTCATGCTCGACGCCGCCACCGCTGCTGCGAACTTTATCAACGGCGTCAGCCGCGACTCCGTCGCCGCCGCTGTCGCTGTCGCCGTCCCCGGCCCCCGTCCCCGGCTCCGCAGCGTCGGCCTCCGCGACCGCCTCCGCCTCCCCGCCGTCCTCCTCCCCGCCGTCCTCCCGCTGCGCCTCCTGGCCGCCACCGCCGTCATCCCCCGCGGCCTTCCTCCCCTTGCTGCCGCCGCCGCTGTCGCTGCTACTACTGCTACTGAGGCTAATGCTGCTGCTACTGCTGGCCTGCCGAGAAGGCGCCCTGGCCCGGCCGTCCTTCCCGCCAGACTCCGCGTCATCGCCACCGACGACCACTTCCGCCTCCTGCGCTGCTCCGCCGTACGCGCCATCGCCGCCGTACGCGCCATCGCCGCCGTACGTGCCAGCGTCGCCGTACGCGCCAGCGTCGCCGTCGCCGTCATCGCCCGCTTCCCCGCCTCGTGCCTCTGCTTGCATTCGCTCAGGCGCCTGCTCGGCCGCCGCATCCTGCTCGCCTTCGTTCCCCGCTGCACTGCCGCTGCCGTCCTCAACCTCGCCCTCAGCCCCAGCCCCAGCCCCAGCCTCGTCCTGCGTCGCCCCCTCGCCCTCAGCCCCCTCGCCCTCAGCCCCCTCGCCCTCAGCCCCCTCGTCCTCAGCCCCCTCGCCCTCAGCCGCCTCGTCCGCAGTCGGCTCCACGCCCTCGGCCTCAGTGCCCCCGTCTCCGCCCTTGGCCTTCTTGATGCGAACCACCTCGATCGCGTTCTTGCGCTGCCCCGTGTTCCGCACCGCCAGCACCTCCATGCTCTCCTCCGAAGCCAGGTTCCCGTTGCTGCCGCCGTTGCCGCCGGCAGCCAACTGAGCCAGCAGCGACGACACAGCGCCAGCAGGCGCGGGCGACTGGGACGCCGCCTCGCCATCCGCACCCTCCGCCGCCGCCGCCGCCGCCGGCGGCGACTCGCCTTCTACCTCTCCTGCAGCGCTGGTCCGCTCGGGCGTCCGCGCCGCCGGCGCGGCCGCCGCCGGCGGCGGCGGCGGCCGCGGCTGCGCCGCGGCGCCGTACGGCGCCTTGCCGCCCCCCCCCCCTCCTCCTCCTCCTCCTCGCTGCATGATCGCCACCGTGCTGACCATGTCAGAGGGGCTGGGGGCGCCGGGTACGGGCTTGGGTGCTGGTTCCGGAGCGCACTCCCGCGCCATCTGGTCCGCCTGCATGGACCGCTGCCACTCCGCGTCGTGGCAGCGCAGCGGCCGAGCCAGGTGCTCCGAGGGCGGCCCGGGCACGGGGGGGGTGCCGCTGGTGGCGGGGCGGGGAGCCGTGATCTTCTTGTAGTGGTCCTGCGGGGACACCGGCAGCAGCAGCGCCAGCAGCAGCGCCAGCAGCAGCGCCAGCAGCAGCGCCAGCAGCAGTGTCGGGGGGGGGTATGAGATGATCCGCGAATCCACGGTCGACAAAGCGAGGGCGGTGAGGAAGAAGGCAGCGCGTCGGGGGGGGGGGATTTGTGTTGCCATACCAGATGCTAGGTACTAGGTACTAGGGTTGCTGGCACGACAATGTGGACACTGGGTGCGGTCGACAATGTGGACACTGGGTGCGGTCGACGCGTACATCAGGTACCAGCGGCAGGACCGGTGACCCGGGAGGAAAAAGGGACGAGACCACACCCTCCCTCACTCCCTCACTCCAGGCACTCCGTCACCTACCGCCCCCACCCCACCCCGACCCCAACCCCGCCCCCGCCTCCAGTTCCCCCTGCCCGCACCTCCTGCATGCGCTGCACCCAGTCGGGCTGGTGGCACTTGATGCGCGTCGTGAGGTGCTCCGAAGCCCCGAACACCTTGGGAGCCGCCGCCGGCGGCGCGGCGCCGCCGCCCTTGCCGGCGTCGTTCCCGCTGCCACCGTTGTTGTTATCGGCGTCGCTGCCGCTTCCTCCTCCTCCTCCTCCTCCGCCGCCCTGGGGCTCGCCCCCCGCCGGCCACGACTTGTGCACCGCCGGCAGAGCCCCATGTCCGCTGCCGGCGCTGCCGTTCGGCCTCCGGCGCGTCATGGTCAGCAGCGGGTTGTTCCCCGCCGTCGCCAGCGCCTGCGCGTAGGGCGCCCCGGGTGCGTTCGGCCGCACCTGGCCTATCCCCATCGGCAGCATCTTGAGCGCCGGCGACGAAATGGGTCGCTGGCTGTGCGGCCCGGGGCTGCTCCGCCTGCCAACGTCATGGTGCTGCACCCCGCCGTAGATCTTGGTCAGCTTGCTCGTGGTGGAGAACGAGTACCGGCCGCCGCCAAAGTCGAGTGAGTCGGTGGTGTAGGGGTGGGTCGCAGCAGAGGCGTCCTCGACGGCGCTGCCGCGCCGTGCCGGCGGCGGCGGCGGCACCGCCGTCAGCATCGTCGGCTTGCCGCTGCCCAGCGGCCAAGAAGGGTCGTACATGGCCGAGGCGGCGGCGACGGCGGCGGTGGCTGCCGCCACCGCCGCCGCTGCGGTGCCCGAGGAGGGCGCTCGCGGCGGACTGGTGGCGCACCGCGGGCCCTTGGACTGCACCGGCACCGGGCCGTGCCGGGTCACCGGCGCACGAACGATCGTGGGCGGCGGCGCCAGGCTGGGCGGGGAGGGCAGGCTGGAGCGGGCGGAGGGGCCGGAGTGGTTGGGGTCCAGCAGGGAGGCGCTGCTGCCGCCGGCGCCGGCGCCGTCGCCGCGGCGGCCGGCGACCCGCGGCGGCGGCGGGCCGTATCTGGGCACGCTGGGCATGCGGTCGGCCTCGTGGGTCATGGAGGGGTGCACGGACAGCGCCTGCATGCGGGCCTGTAGCTCGTCCGAGATGCGGTTGCCGTGAATCTGGGGGGGGGGTCGTAGTCGTGGTAGTTGGATTGATGGGGGGGGAAGGAGGGGGGGGAGGAGGGGAGGGCGCGGAGGAGGGCCCCGACCGGGCAAAGGGACCCGGATGGGGGGAGGGAGGGACCCGGCTCGTCTTCGCAACAAATCAAAATATATTCAACCGCCATTGGGTCAACGAAACGACCTGTCGTGCCGCCCTAGTCGCTACTGCACCGAGGGGGTGACGTGGCATGGCACCCCACGCCACAGACAGGGGCTCCACACCTTTCGATCGCCGCCACGATATTTCCCATACCCCTCTCTCCGTCACTTCCCCCCTCTACTCCCCCCCTCCTGTCCGAGTGCATTTTCAACCACTCGTCTGTACGCCACCCCTGCCCCGGCTGCTGTTCACCGGGGCACACAACCTCCCTTCCGCAAAGTCAACGCCCGCACTGCACACACTCGCGTGCTCCACCCGTTTTGACCCGGTCCGGCAGCCGCATCAGTCTTGTTTGCATACGGCGCTCGTTGCTGCCCGGTCCCGCTCCTGCTGCTCCCGTACCAACCTGCATGTTCAGCTTGTTCTCGGCCGCTGTGCCCACCGAGTTCCGGTTGCGCGCTAGCAACGCCCCAGCCAGCACCTCCACGCCGTAGCCGGTAAGCGAGTTGTAGCTGAGGTCAAGCTTGCAGAGCATCGGCAGCTGCGGTAGGGCGTCCGCCAGCATCTGCGCGGCGGGGGGGGGGGGCGTGGACGCGGGGGAAGGGGCGTGGACAAAAGGTGTGGGAGGACCATCGGGCGGAAACGAGGGGCTCTGACGCACACAGTGGCCAGCGCTGCACCGCGATGCTGCTCGTGGGCAGGGTGACCCGGTGACGCGGATACACGGGACATGGCAGCGACATGTGCCTGGGCTAATGCCGCTGCGCAGCGCATGCAAGTCGGCTGCTCGTTTTTACGTTGCGAGCGCTTTCCACGGGGAGTTCACAAGGTGAGTCCCACGGCCACCGGTACCCACATATGGCCCAGCTCCAATTTGCCACCATAACGCACATATTCTCAAGACATGTACAGCAGATAGCCTATAATTACATGGATGCTGAAATTTAGCTGGCTCTGGCTGCTTGCGATGAAGCACAGCGGCAGCTAGATTAGCGCTCTTGAGGATTTCAAAAGGGATATTTAGGAGTATTCTACCTGTTACGCTAACCTCTAGCAGACAGTAATGAACTTGATGTATATGCCACGTGTCTGGGAAAGAGTTAGGGAAACGAGGACTAATGCATAATGCCGACCCGCCGGCCTAAGGGCTGCAAAGTGTATTTCCCCATTGTAACCGCGGAGGTGTAGACAAGCATCGTCGGGTGTGCGCCTCATATGGTCGTCCAAGGTCTTGTATCGCCGCGTTGTTCTCCTATCTGTCCCGTCCATGGGCTCCGCCGCGCCAAGGAATATCGGTTTCTCCCATCCAGAAGGCTTACCCATTCTTTGGTAGCTTCAACAGTAATCGCCGATTGCCGTTGTCCTTGCCTTCGCGCCTACACTGTCCGTTGGCCTTCTATCGCCGTCTATACAGCTAACTCTGCGTCTTGTATGGCTTACAACCCTACGCGTCCCTTCAGCGCCTACGATTCCAAGCTTTTAATTTTAACGCTTCCTGTTCGGGTCACCGAAGGTATCCTATAAGGAATTTCGAGTTCCCATTGCCTCCGTACGCAACCTCCCTCGGGAGCAGCGAGCAGCAGTGCGCCACTTCAGGGACCAGGGTCTATGTCGTGATATCAGAATATGAAGAGACCCCGCCCCTCAAGTTTCTCCCCACTTTTTATGCATACGACTATATTAGTAATGCATAAAAAACGCGGTAACGACGCAGCTCCTGCGCACCTGCCACCTGGAACAGCTGCTCAAATCGCACCCACCTGCCCACTCACGAACCCGCTTCCCCCCCGGCCCATCATTCAGCATCCCCACCCCCACTAGCAGCCTCCCCTGCCTCTACCCACTCTTTCCCCCCCCACCATCATTCAGCATCCCCACCCCCACTAGCAGCCTCCCCTGCCTCTACCCACTCTTTCCCCCCCCCCACCCCACTCCCCCATCCCATGCTCACGCCCGTGTAACCCCTTCTACCCCTCCCCCTTCTCCTGCCCACTCAATTCCATACACCCCCCCCCGCCCCCCCCCCCTACCCCTCCTCCCACCTCAGAACCTCTGTTCAAACCGTTTTTTCTTTCGTACACGGGTTTTCCTTGCAACCCCACCCCCACTCACCCGCGCAGCGTTGTCCGTCAGCCCCACTCCCGACAGCGACAGCTCCACCAGGCCCCGGTGCGCCATCAGCGCCTCGCCCAGCGCGCGGCTGCCGATGGGCCCCACGCCCTCTGGCGGGTCGCCGCCGCCCAGCCGCAGCACCGCCAGCGAAGTGTTGTGCAGCAGCGCCCTCGCGACCTTGCGCGCCACCACGCCGTCCAGCGGGCACCCCACCAGGCTCAGCGCGCGCAGGTTGGGGCAAGCCGTCGGCGCCGTCGGCGTGCCGGCGTTCGACGACGACGACGACACCGGCGGCACCGACGCAAGGCCCAGCAGGAAATCCGCCACTGCGAACATGGCGCCGGCGTCGCAGGCGTAGTTGAGCGAGACGTACGACAGCGCCGGCAGCGCCGCCAGGTCGGAGAAGAGCCCGGACGTGGCGTCCGTGGCGGCGGCGGCGGCGGTGGCGGCGCCGCCGCCGCCGTCGGAGCTGCCGATGGCGGTGCTGGCGGCGCTGGGGTTGCTGCTGAGGGAGTTGAAGTCCAGGACGATCTGCTCCAGGGAAGGCAGGTGCCGGACCAGCTCGGCGAGGTAGCCCACGTTGTGCGTGCTGATGCCGGCGTCGGTTAGGTCCAGGGAGCGCAGGCCGGGTTGGAAGGGCTGGTGCCGCTGCCGGGAGTCCGCCAGCAGTGAGTCCTGCAGCGCTGCATGGTCCACGTAGCCGTCGCTGGTACGCTCGCGGGCCATCTCCGACACGTTGACCCGCCGGGCCGCTCCGCCGCCGCCGTTGGCGCCCATCCAGTGGCTCTGCTGCTTCTGCACGCCGTACGACCCTGGCGCGGCGGGGCTGGGGGCGGCGGCGGCGCCGCCGCCGCCGTCGCCGCCCGTTGACGGGTACAGCAGCCGCAGCAGAGCGCGCGCGTCGCGCGCGGCCGCCGCGGCGGCGCCGAGCGGCCCGCCCTGCGCCGCCGCCGCCGCCGCCGCCGCCACGGCGGCGGCGGCGCCCGTGCCGGCCGCCGGCGGCGGCGCCTGCGGCTGCACGATGCCCCTCAGGCCCAGGTGCCGGACCCCGGCCGATAGGCATAGCGCCGCACCCAGCGCCGCCCCCGCCTCCTGCGCCAGGGTGTTGCGCCCCAGCGACAGGCTCTCCAGCCCCACCA
The DNA here is from genome assembly GCA_003116995.1 of Yamagishiella unicocca. Lineage (NCBI taxonomy): Eukaryota > Viridiplantae > Chlorophyta > Chlorophyceae > Chlamydomonadales > Volvocaceae > Yamagishiella > Yamagishiella unicocca. Next base: position 605,561 of record BDSL01000047.1, read on the forward strand.
CCTCCGCGCAGCTCCGCAGGTGCGAGGCCGCCGCGTCCAGCGACCGGAACGCAGCCTGCGCCTCCGGCGTCGACAGCGGCAGCTGCAGCGGGTTGTTGGGCCCCCCCGCGGAGGCCGTGGCGGCCGCCTCCGCCTGCAGCGCCCCCCACATGCGCCGCAGCGCCTCCAGCACAGGCTGTACGACAGGGTGTACGAGCAGGCAGCCCAGCCCCGTCAGCTTGACGGGCCCGCCGGCGTTGAGCGCAGCTGCCTTCCTCGCCGCCAGCGAATGCGGCGACACGAAGGGCCCGGTGGTTCCGGCGCCTGACGGCAGCATCAACCGCCGTACCTCCGCCGCCACCGCCGCCGGCTCCAGGGAGAGCCAGGTGCGAAGGAGCCCCGCCAGCGTCGTCGCCGCCGCCGTCTCGGCCTCGGCTCCGAAGACCGCCCGCGGCCGCGGTCGCTGCGCCACGGCGGCGGGCAGCTCGCCCTGCGGCTGCGTCCACACGCCCCGCATGCCGCCCGTGACGTCATCATTCAGCACCTGGCATAAGGCCCCCTGGATGGCGTCCACCACCCACGGCGCCACGTCCATCATGCCCGCCAGCAGCCCCATCTCCTTGCCTCCGAAACCACACTCGTCCAGGATCAGGTGGCGCAGCGACGGCATGTTGACCGGCAGCAGCGCCCCCAGCAGGGACACCCCCTCAGGGCCCAGCTTGTTGCCGGTGAGGTCCAGGACGGCCAGGCGGGCCAGGGGCTGCGGACCTGCGGTGGCGACCCACGGGACGGCGCTGTCAGCGTGGGCACGGCGATGTCGAGCCGGGGGGTTGTGCTTGGTTAGCCCCCTTCCACTCCCTCCCTCCCTGCCTCCCTCCCTCCCTCCCTGCCTCCCTCCCTGCCTGCCTCCCTCCCTCCCTGCCTCCCTCCCTCCCTCCCTGCCTGCCTTCCTCTCTGCCCATGTGTCCGAAACCTATAAAACGCCGGCTAGTTCCTGCCCTCCGTTTCCTATGTCGTGTAACCGGGTCTCCTCGCCATCCCCGCTTCTGGGCAGGTTTTACTTTTCAGTGCCGACCCATGGGTCCTCTCATCGCGGCCGCCCTCCTATATCTTTGGCAAGCCGCGCCTCCCCTCCGTCTACTCGCCGGCTATCGCTTCTTGGACCACCATCCTCATCGCCGTTGGTTTGTCGGCCATGGATTCTCGGATATTTACAATTCTATCCCCCCCTTCTGCGAGTCAGTTTTCGCGGCCGTCAAGTTCGCGGCCGTCAACCCATGTCCAACAGCCTGCGCGCGCGTCCAGGCTGTGCACCAGCTACATTTCCCATGTCGAGTTACCGGTTCTTTCCTGTAACCCCCCCTTCGCGGACTCTCCTTGAACCCCCCTCCTGCAGCGGCGCCCGACCTCCTCACCTGTCGCCCTGGCGTTCATGAGGCTGTGCACCAGTGTCCGCAAGCCCCCGCCGCTCAGCCCACACCAGCACAGCCGCAGCTCCTCCAGGTTGGACGAGTGCAGCAGCGCCGCCGCCAGCGACCCCGCGTTCCCGCCGCCGGCCCCGCCGCCGTGGTTGCTCGCCTCCGGGGAGAGCGTCGGCCGCCGGGGCGCCGTACTCACACGCAGGTTCGCCCCACTGAGGTTCATGACCCGCGGGCCACCGCCGTACCCCGGCTGCCGCGACGCCGCCGCCAGCGCCGCCAGCACCTCCGAGTCAACCGAGTTGCCGGACAGATCCAGCTCGTCGGCTGTCGTACCGCCGCCGCCGCCGCTGCCGCCGCCGGCGCCCGTCCGTTGACCCACCAGCACCGGCATCAGCGACGCCAGCGACGCCTCGTCGAGCTGAGTGCCCGTAAGGCCTACATGGGTCAGGCCGCCGCCGGCGCGGAGCGTTACAGCCAGCGCCTCGGCCGTGGCGGCGCCCAGGCCGAGATTGCCGCTGAGGTCCAGGGAGGTCAGACTGCCCGGGTAGTCGCGCAGTACGGCAACGATCGCCGCCGCGCCCTTGTCCGTTAGTTGGTTGCGGTCTAGGCCTAGGGTACGCAGCCCCGCTGGCGGCGGCGGCGGCGGCGGCGTGCCGCCGTTACCGTCGCCGCCGTTGCGAGCCGGCGACGGCGAGCGGCCGCGGCCGCCGGCGGCGGCCGCGGCCGCCCGCCGCATGACAGTGGCGAAGTCCGCGGTGATGGCGTCCTCGATACCGTTGCCTCCCAGCAGCAGCGCCGTGATGGAGGGGCACGACGACACCGCCGCCAGCACCTCCACCGCCGCCGCCGTACCCAGGGCGCAGTCGCTCAGGTCCACTCGTGTCAGCATCAGCAGCGTCATGGACGTGCCGTACAACGTCGGCGGCGGCGCGCCGCCGCCGCTATCCTGCGGGTGCTGCTCGCGCCGCCGCGCCGCCGCCGCCGCCGCCGCGCCTCCCACGTCGCGGATCATGCACGCCACGGCGACGCCGCCCCGCGGACCCACCACCACCGGCCCCTGGCCTGCCAGCTCCAGGGATGTCGACGGCGGCAGGGCGCCGCGGCGCGGGCGCGGTCTGCCCTCCCGGTCGAACTCGCGCGCCTCCTCCTGCGCCAGCAGCGGCACCAGCAGCGGCACCAGCTCCTCCGGGGCGGAGCGCAGCCAGTCGGGCATGGTGCACAGCATCGGCCACGACTCCAGCACCTGCAGGGAGGCGCATGAAAACCGTTTACGCGACAGGGACAGGACAGTTGGCGCATGGTCGTCGGACACCGATTTGGAGGGGAGGGGAGGGAGGGGCGCGGAGAGTAGAGAATACAGAGCCGAACTGGTTGTTGATGTTGTAAGGCGGCATGTCAGCGCCCTCCAGTTGTGTCACCTATCCCCGGACCAAACCCGGGCGTGCCGACTTCCAAGCTGCTGCTGCTGCTGCTCCGGCCGTACACCCGCCAGCCCGATCCCGGCCCAGCCGCCCACCTGGCTCGCTCGCTCGACCGCGGCCTCCTGCCAGTTGTACGGCTTGGCTGACAGGCGCCCCCGGAGCAGCGCTGCCTCCAGGGCGGCCATGGAGCGGATGTTGCCATCCATCAGGGAGGCGGCGCGCCTGAGGTGAGGTTTCGGAGCAGCCGCGGCAGCCAAAAGGCCCGCCCCCAGACAGCAGGTTACCGTACAGCGTGGCATGGACAACTGACACGGAAGCAAGGCTGTGTGGAGCCCTGGACTGGGCTGGGCTGGGCAGGCAGCCTGTTTACGCTGGCAGCCTGGCGTACGGTTTATTACTTTATTTAGAGGTAAGGTGCAACTTCACGACCACAGACCTCCCGAGTCCCGATATCATCCGGAGGGTGATGTCGGACCCCCTGCGCAAGGAGCCCCGGCTCCCCGGGAACGACCCCTCCCCGCATGTACGAGGACGCAGCAGCAGCAGCAGGAGCAGCGGAAGCAGCAGCAGGAGCAGCGGAAGCAGCAGCAGCAGGAGCGGAAGCAGCAGCAGCAGGAGCGGCAGCAGCAGCAGCAGCAGCGGCAGCAGCAGCGGACACTCACTTTGACAGCCCAGCCACCCGCAGCACCTCCCGCAGCCGCCTCTCCTCGCTCTCCGCCTCCGCGGCGCTCGGGCCGCCGCCGCCCTCCGCGGCCCCGGCCGCTATCGAGTCCACCAGCCGCAGAAGCTCACGCTGGTATCCCGCGAAGCCGTCTGAACGGGCGCAGGAGCAGGCGGGGCGCGCAGGGGGGGTTACGGTGGTGGGTCGGCTGGGATTGGTGGGATTGGTGGGTTTGGTGGGTCGGCTGGGATTGGTGGGTCGGCTGGGATTGGTGGGTTTGGTGGGTCGGCTGGGATTGGTGGGTTTGGTGGGTCGGCTGGGATTGGTGGGTTTGGTGGGTCGGCTGGGATTGGTGGGTCGGCTGGGATTGGTGGGTTTGGTGGGTCGGCTGGGATTGGTGGGTTTGGTGGGTCGGCTGGGATTGGTGGGTTTGATGGGTCGGCTGGGATTGGTGGGTTTGGTGGGTCGGCTGGGATTGGTGGGTTTGATGGGATTCGCGCGCGGGTGTGTGTCCGGGTCCGGGTCCGGGGTAAGGGTAGGGGAGCTCCGGGGCGCGGGGCAGGGGTTGAGAGCAAACCCACGGGTCGGCACATGAAAGTAAGCCCGATTAGGAAACGTTTCGGGCTGGGGGGAGCGTCAGAGCCGAGCCCCGCACAGGAGATGCCGCAGTAGTGCTAGGCGACAAGATGACGACGGCTCGGGCGCAGACTGAAACGAAAACTCCCCTATTGACATCATCCTCGTCAAGCTACCCCTTCTACGCGACTGTGGGTCCCGCCCACACCCGCACCCGTGGGCCCCGCTCCCGCCCCGGCCCCGCCCCCACCTCCGCCCTTGAACACCAGCACCCCGGGCGCGCGAGCCACCGCCGACAGCTCCTCTGGGCTCCAGGCCGGGGGCCCGTCCACGTCCGTCGTGAGGTCGCGCATCTTCGCAAGCGCCGGCAACGGGTTCTGGCCGCAGTACGACGCGTGTACGACAGCCACCAGCGGCTTGTCGTGCTGCAGGGCTAGCTTCACCTGGGAGGTGGTTGGGAGGGTGTGAGGAAAACCGCGTTAGGACGGTTCGGCCGGTTGCGGTTGGGGTTGTTGGTGGGTCGAGCGGGGCGGCGGGGTCGTGGGCGTCGGATAGACTATTGAGGCGACACTATTGAGGTCGGGGGTGAGGGAGGAGGAAGCGTGATGTGGGTTTTGGCGGGTTTTGCCCCAGGCGGGTTTTGCCCCGGGCGGGTTTTGACCCAGGCGGGTTTTGGCAGCCAGGCGGGAGTAGGGGCGACTGGGAGCCTGGGGCACAGCTGTGTCGGATGATGCGGAGGCGCTACCAGCTGTGCCGGATGATGCGGGGGCGCTACCAGCTGAAGGCGTTCGATACTCCGGTTGCAGTTGGCCGCTCGTTTTACGGACTGTTGAGGTGTTGGAGCTCGTACGGGGCGACGCACACGTGTGACAAGGCACCCGCGGTCCCAACAGCTGCACGCCTGCCCCTTCGCCACCCAGGTTCAAGCCTTTGCTCCGACACGTCAACTTAGGCGATCCAACCGCCCAGCCCACCCCAGCCCCGCGGGTTTCCCTCGAACCCCAGCCCCGCCCAGCCCACCAGCCCGGGACTCGGCGGGGCCCGGCCGCAGCCTAGCGGCCCCCACCGCCCTCCCAGGTCACGTCAGTCAAGTTCCGACCCCACCTCTTTCAGCGCCCTGTTCCCGTGCGGCTTATTCGCGAGGCCGTGATAGAAACCCGGCGTTACGAGCATGATGACGCAGCTGCTCTCCTTGATCAGAGCATCCACGTCGTTCAGCTTTGTGTGATGCCGCGCATCGTGCAGCACGGGACGCCCCATGGCGTCCAGCTCCGCAGCCAGCTCCACAGCCCAGTCACTGCCCTCCGGCCATTTGCATGAAACGAATGGCGGCCTCCGGGGCGCCTCCGATGGCTCCTTTTGCGGCTGGGTTTCCTCCGTCGTTAGAGGTATCAGTTCCAGCGGTTGCTCGGGAGTCTCATCCGACGGGGCTTCCGCTGCGGTAGGTGGGTCGTCGCGGTATGTAAATGACGGGCTGCTCCCGCCCGAATTGTCTTCCTCCGCCATAATTATGTGCAGAGTTTAATTTGCGCCGTAATATGAGGGTCCAACTGTGTTCTCCGCCTTGCGGCGTTAACTGAGGGGCATTGACGCAAGGTGAAGCAATGAAATCCAGGTCAACTTGTCAACAATATGCATAGGCATGGATAGTGTATTGTTTCCGGATATTACGCCTTGAACGCGGCAACGAGCGGTGTAGACAACGATGGAACATATATGCCGTACAAACAGCGTGAACATCGCCAAAACACCAAACATCTGAGGTAACCTGTGCTGTTGTGCACACTTCGGTATCAAACGTAACAGCTACATGCGCACGTTTTCAATAGCGCTCACGGACGCGCAATGGCCAGTATGCTAACGTGGAAGTCGCCTTGCCACCCACATCTCTTTTTGCCGCCGCTTGCTAGTAAATGCGGCGCTTGCACGTACGAAGGTTTTATAAACAGCACGCGCAAGCCTGATCAGGGCTGCCAAGAGCACGCTCCGGAAACTCATGGCTAGGTTGCCCTTGAGCCAGCTAGGAGTTACATCTACATCAGCTAGGCACTGGCGCACGCGTATGACCCTCTCCACCACTCCCGAACCCCCCACCGCAGCGAACCATCACATGAACCCGTACACCACATCACCCTTAGAGGACAACACAAATTGAGCCAGGCCAGGCCTTCACTTCTTCCACCACCCACCCGCCATTGGCTGCGATCCTCTACTGGTGTCCCTTCCGACCCCCTAAGCCACCAGCCGGCTGCCTTGCCCGCCCCTCAGCCGCCTGCCGCCTTCGCCCCAGCCCGCCTCGAATCTTATGCCCATCACGGTACCGCAACACGACACCGCACCGCTTATCGTCGACTGTTAGGGGCGCAGGGGAGACACCTGGAGACACGGAGAAATATCCTCAAGGGGAGACACGGAGGGACATCGCTTGGGACGCGGCGGCGCATCACCTGGGTCGGGGGCTGCACCACCACAGACCTCTCGCTACCCTGTTCGGCGAGCTTGCTGGTCTCAACGGCTGCGCTAAAGCGACGGCACCTGGTTTCGGAGGCGCCGACTCAGCTAACACCCAGCCCAGCGACGCGAGCGATCGCGGCGGGGGGCTGTACCTGGGTTGCAAGCGGACACAGCGGTGGTATGGTGTACGGCGGGTAGCGCCTCTTTTATCCTGCCGGCGACTGCACCAAAATTTCCCTGATCGTCTTTTCGCTTGTCAGTGCCGGCCCGCCGGTTTCCTCTCATACCTAGCTGCTGACGGAACCGTGCCCCGTCCAAGCAAGCGGCTGTGGGGCCTCACGGCTACCCGATCCACATTACACGATGCCATCAGCGCTGCCTCCCCCTTCCACCCGCGCTGCCTCGCCCTCCCAGGCCCGCCAGCCCATGATGCAGCAGCAGGCCAGCAGAGGGCAAGAATAGGACGGCACCCGCTTTGCTTTGCGTCGAAGCCATCCCGCGACAGAAAGCACTCGCGCTGCTCTGCCAAACACTGCGGAATCGTCCAATAACGCAAAAGGAAAACGGAAAACGGAAAACGTGGCATATCGTGTACAGCGTCCTGCGACCGACGCTTCTTCCGTAGCGCCGGGGACATGCCTTTGCAGCGGGCATCAAAGCACCGCTGGCCTGATACATACATCTTGGTTGTGCGTACTGCAACACGGTACGGTACGCCACGGCAGCCCGCGGGACGAGCACGCACGACAACCTGCCGCGAGACGAGATGTACGGCCGGCCGTCTGCACCGATCGCCAAGACCAGGCCCCTAACCCTAAAACCCTAAAACCCGAATACAAGATGAAACCGGACCGATATATGCACCACTGCCGGCACCAGCCGCACCAGCCCTATCCCTGTGGACCTCCCCCCGTCCCCAACTTGACACGGACCCTGCCCAGCATTCACATGCCCCTACCTGTGGACCCTGACAACGACCTAACTGCCCAACGACCTAACCGTCCAAGGACCCACCGCCAACGACCTCGCGCGCTTCTCTGCTCCGACTGGCTGCTCTACTGTCCCTTTGCGGCCTTCCGAGCCTTCGACCCCAGGTTAATGCCCCGCCGCTTCTTGGCGCCCCCGCCCTTCGCCTTGCCCCCGCCCCCGGCCCCGCCACCACCCTTCGCTCTGCCCTTGCCCCCGCCCCCGCCGCCGCCGCCACCACCGGCACCGCCCTTGCCCTTGCCCTTGCCCTTCGCCGCCGCGCCCGCACCCCCACCCCCACCCGCGCCCCCGCCCGCTGCGCCCGCAGTAGCCGCTGCCGCCGCGGCCGCCGCCGCCCCTCCCCCTCCTAGCGCCGCCATCCGGATCCGCAGGGCCTCCAGCGCATTGGGCGCTGCCGCGTCGCGGCCGAACGCCTGTGGAATGACCACCATTCCCCTGTGGTGCTTCTTCTTCAGCTGGTTCCGACTCACCAACAGCCGGGGGTCCAAGCCCCGCCTCCCGCCGGGTCCCTTGCCGCCGCCGGCGCCCTTGCCGGCAGCCCCCCCCGCCGGCAGCACTTGCTGCTGCTGCTTTCGCGTGGCCTTGAGCTTCTTTGCCTTCTGGCGCTGCTTGCCCGCCTCCACTCCCGCTGCCGCCGCCTGGTGACTGTGGTGCAGCTGGGAGGCCATCGCAACGGCCGCAGGCACAGCCGCAGCTGCGGCAGCGGGCCCTGCGCCGCCTGCTGCCGCCCCCGCGGGCGGGTTGGGCGCCTCCTTGACGCGGGTGGCCACTGCGGCCGCCAGACCCCCCGTGAAGAACCTTAGGTCAGGGGGCAGGGGGAGAAAAGGGGGGTTACATAAAAGAACCCGTAACTCGACTTGGGAACTGGAGTGGGTGGATAGCTTTCGGACACCTGGACGCGCGCGCAGGCTGCTGGACTTGGGTTGACGGCCGCGAAAAGGGGAATAAGGGGCGGGGGCCCGGGTTGGCTATGGGTGGGCTGCAGCCGGGATTCAGGTGTGCCGGGGGAGGGGGGTAGTGGGGCGAGGAGCAGGGGGGGGAAGGGGAAAGCGCGACCGAACCCCCCGTGTGTGCTTTTTGCTTCCATATGAGGTACCGACCAGCCCCTCCTCACGTCCTCCCCAATATCCCTCGGATCTGATCTGCCCTCACCCTACTCAACCCCGCAAACTCTGGACCGCAAACCCTGGACCGCAAACCCTGGACCGCAAACCCTGGACCGCAAACCCTCTCCCGGCCACCGTTTCTGTAACACCCCCCGCCCCGGCCACCGCCCGCTGGGTTCGCTGGTGAGTTTTTGCTGGCAAACTCTGGACCGCAAACCCTGGACAGCAAACCCTGGACCGCAAACCCTGGACCGCAAACCCTCTCCCGGCCACCGTTTCTGTAACACCCCCCCCCCCCGGCCACCGCCCGCTGGGTTCGCTGGTGAGTTTTTGCTCTCCGTTTCCAAAGTCGTGCACCCGGGTCTTCTCGGCCCCCGCCTTCCGCCCCTCCCGGGCCCCCCTGCCCCCCCTGCCCCCCCTGCCCCCCTGCCCCCCCTGCCCCCCTCCGCCCCGCCCCTGCCCCACCTGCGGTTCATCTTGGGCACCAGCGGCTCCGCCAGCAGCGCCGCTAGCTGCTGCCGCAGCGCCGCCGCCTGGACACTCGGCCGAGACTGGCGGCCGTTGCGCAGCCGCCCGCCGCCCCCCTCGTCCGAGTCGCTGTCCCTGTCGTCCTCACTCACGTCCAGGTCGAGTGCCTGGGGCCGCAGGGGGGAGGGGGACGTGACGTCGACTAGCCGTTAGTTCACCCATAAAAATCCTTCATCCCTCATGGGGCTGTAGTACTTGCGGACGTAGTTAATGGTTGATGCTTGGCCACGTGGTCGACGACGTGTATGTATGTACGTGGGGTGTGTGCGTGTGTGTAGCGTGACACCGTGCCCACTAGGTGTGCGTACGCGTGTGCGGGGGGGGGGGTAAAAGAAATCCGCGGATCCACTGCCTTCAAACTAAGGGCGATGACGAGGGGGGTCCTACCAACTTTGCCGGGCTGGGTGATCCCGAGGAGATAGCTGCGGGCCTCCCCACACGTCTGCCTCCATTTGCTCCCCCGTCCCCCCCGTTCACGTGCCTCACTTCTCCTCATGCGCACCGCATCCAGACAGTTCGCAAGCCAGCCATGAGTGTCGCAGGTAACGGGTATCCTCCCTAACCCCAGACTCCCCCCCGACAATAGGCCCCCCCGCCCCCTCTCTTTTACTCCTACATCGTGTCCACGGCTTTCCTCGGGCCCCACCCCCCTCAACGGCACGGCGGCGGCGGTTCAAGACACGGGACGGTAACGGACGCTCGCTGCTGACATATGACGCCTCCACAATAACGGTCGGTATCCGGGCTGGGGGGGAGGCGGGCTGCACCGCATCTCGCACCACAGCATCCCATTCCGCCCACCCGTTTCTCCGTTTCTCCGTCTTACGTGTTGCACGTTTCCGCACTTTTTCTTGTTTGTTTTTCTTTTCCTTTCAGCAGCAGATGACGGGCCGCCCCCACAGGTCTATCGGTAGTCAATCCCAGTGACCCAGCACGCGCCCACGAACTAGGTGCCCAAAGACAAAGCGCCAGCTATCCTATCCATGTCTCCCCCCTTGGATCATTTTTTCACCCCCCCGCACGGCGGCGCGGTTCAAGACACGGGACGGTCCAGGACGTTCGCTGCTGGCATCTCACGCCGCTACGGGTAACAACGGTCGGTATCCGGGCAGGGCGCCGGGCTGCACCACCAATCGCCTCGCCACGCCCAATGCACGTCACCGCGCTTTTACTTCTTCTTTTTCTATTTCTTTTCTTTTACACAGCTCCGACAGGCCGCCTCCACAGGTTTGCCGGTGGTCAGTTCCCGTGCTCCAGCATGCGCCCACAAAATTGGTGTCCGACGTTTATGCGCCAACTATCCTGTCCCGTTGCGTAAAACGGTTTTTGTACACCCCCCCCGGGTCTCCCCAACCCCCGCAACACACCGCCCGCTCCCACCTTGGCTTGCGATCGGCGCCACGAGTCCTCCGCCTTCTCCTTCCGCTCCTTCCGCTCAATGTCGTCCAGCCGGATGGCCAGCCGTACACGAGCTCGCGCCTGGGGGGTGTACGGCACACACGGGGGCCAGGACCCGGATGGGCGCACGGTGCGGGACGGTGCGGACCCCCCTGCGCGGCGTCCGGTCGATCACCTGTCCGCCCCCCCCCACCCCCACGGGTCTTCCTTGAAGCCCCGCCGGCTCTAACCCTGCTACCCCTGTCCCCATAAAACCACCACCACCACTGCGGGAAAAAAGGAAGAGAACCGTCCGCAGTTTTACGGTAGTCAAACACAAAAGGTTCTCCGGCAGGCAAGAACTCGAACGCGTTTTCCCGACGAGCCTCCGACCGTTCCGCCTCCTCCCCCTCCTATGTGGTTGGCACGGATTTCCCTGTCCTGCCGTGTCCCTCCCTGCCGTGTCCCTCCCTGCCGTGTCCCTCCCTGCCGTGTCCCTCCCTGCCGTGTCCCTCCCTGCCGTGACCCTCCTGCCCACACGGCCATACCACGATTCCGCTCTCGCGCCCTGCCATCTCCTACCCCCACCCCACCCCCATCCACGGGTCTCCCTCGAAACCCCCCCCACACACCTGCGGCATGAGCGACTGGTCGATGGGGAAGGCGGGCGGCGTGTCGCGACCCAGCGCCCGGGCCAGACCGGTGAAGCGGGGGGCCTCCCGCGGGGCCACCAGCGCTATGGCGATGCCGGCTCCCTCGGCGCCACGAGCAGTGCGGCCGCACCTGGGGGGGGCCAGGAGGTGGGGGGAGGGGGGGGGGAGGTGTGTGTGTGTGTGAGAGAAGGAGAAGGGGAGGGGGAGACAGCCGGGCGGGATGGTATCGAGATGAAAGGCTGGGAGAGGGCGAGGGGCTGGTGTTGCTGGTGTGCTGGTCGAAGAGGGGAGGGGGCACCACCCTAGGGCTCACCTCCCGCCTAGGTGTCGTCTCCTCCGCGCCATTTGCTTTCCTCCCACCTAACCCCCCTCCCTGCCCTCCTCCCTCCCTCCCTCTTTCCAAACCTTCAAACCTCCCTCCCTCCCTCTCCTCCTCCCTCGTCCAAGCCCACCCACCCCCACCGTATGTCCCAAACGGATTTTCCGTCGTACAGAGGTTTTCCTCGCAACCCCCCCCCACCGGACCGCGATGGCCGCTCTCCCATAGCGCCCCAACTCCCACAGTTTTCCTGCTAGCGCCCAAAACCGATTCTGCGAAAACTTTACGTGCGTCGCGTGGGGTCCTCGCTCCCTTGCGTCTCGCTGTAGCCGATATAGCTTAGCCGCCAAAGGTCATGTTACGACCTTCGGTTTTCGTATCCCCAACCCAGTTCTCCAGCATGCATCTCAAAACTTCTGTTTCAAACGGTTTTTTCGGACATCCACGGGTTTCCCTCGAACCCACCAGGCCGCCGAGTAGCCCTTCCCTCCCAAACAACCAAAAACCCCTTATTGCGCCACCTGCATTGGTTTCCTCCCTTTTGTCGGTTTCCACTCTCTCCTCCCATCCGCACTCCTCCACCCCCCTACTCCACCCCACTCTCCTCCAACCCCCCTCCTCCAACCCCTCCTCTAAACCCCCCCTCCAACCCCTCCTCCAACCCCTCCCCCATCCCCTCCTCCACCCCCTCCTCCACCCCCGCCTCCACCCCCTCCTCCAACCCACCTGTGGATGTATGTGTCCGCTGATGCCGGCAGCTGGTAGTGGATGACGGTGGTGACCCCCGTGACGTCGAGACCGCGAGCCGCAACGTCGGAGGCCACCAGCACAGCCTGGTCGTTGGTGCGGAAGCGGTCGAGAGCCTGGGGGCGGGCGCGGGGGGGGGGGCGGGGGCGGAGGAAGGGGCTTGTGAGGACAGCCAGTGGACTAGGAAGCCGATTAGGGTACCGTTTGGAACATACCATTTGGGCGGGGTGGGGCGGGGGTGGGGGTGGGGGCGGAGGGGAAGTTGCAAGAAAACCCGTGTACACGAAAGGAAAACCGGCGGAGGGGAAGTGGTTCTAGCATGGTGGTGGTCGGTGCTACGTGGTCATCGTTGGTCATGATGGGATCGGGGCGTCGTGGGTGGGTTGCGAGCGGTGCTGGAGAGCCACATGGAGCGACCCGGATTCACTGCTTAGATGCGCCGAAACTAGGAGTGATAACGCGTTGCCCCACAAACAAAGCATCCACCAAAACTGCCCCCCCCTCGCCCCCCCTCGAGAAGCTAGTATTCCTCTCTTTTTATCCCTTTCCATCCCACTGGCTTTCCACCCCGGCCCCCACCTCCTCCCCCCACCCGAGTTTGGCCTCATCGGTATTTATATCGGTTTCCTAATCCGTTTCCTAAATCGGTTTCCTAATCCGTTTCCTAAATCGATTTCCTATACGATTTCACTGCTCGGAGCTGACCCACGGGCTCCCCCTCCGCCCCCCACCTTGAGCCGCTGCCGCTGCTGCTGCTGCGCGTGCAGTGCCAGCACCGGCAGCCCCAGCGTCTTCAGCAGCGCGGCCACCCGCCGGATGGCGGACACGGCGTTGGCGAACACGAGTGTACGGCCGGGGTGGCGGGCGAGCAGGTAGTACAGCAGCTCATCCCGCTCGTCATCCAGACAGGTCACCTGGGCAGTTGGGGGGATACAATAAAAGAACCGGTAAAGCGACTTGGGAAATGTAGTGAGTGCATAGCCTTCGGACATCTGGACGCGCGTGCATGCAGTTGGGGGGGTGGGGGGGGTTGGGTGGGGGAACGGTGGAGGGTTTCTTACTTTGGTGTGTTAGAATTGTGAACTTCTTACCCGTGAGGAGTCATAACCAAGCCCGGGTATGCATGTACAACAAAACGTGTTTTGGCTCTACCCAATCTTTGTGATGTCCAGACCGTATCGGCTGCACGCCTGTGGGCCCAGTTGAGGCGCCACCGCGGAGGATGACACCTCCCCCCCTCCACAACCCCCCTGGACCTGGCCCCCTACACCTAGCATCCGGCCAGGACGACCATCCCAAAGACCTGCGTTCCCGGCAGCAGCTGCGCCCTAAACCCCCCTCCGGTTTTGGTCCACGGATCTCCCTCCACCCTTCTCCCACCACATTTCCCCCCCTGCCCCCCTCTCCCCCTCCCGCCCCTCCCGCCCCCAGTGCTCCAGCATCCGCACACCAAATCGGTGTCCGACGACCATGCGCCAACTATCCTGTCCCTGCGGTGTAAACAGTTTGTATGCCACGCACAGCATCTATAAAACACACACACACACCACCCCGGGCCCCTCCCGGCCCCCTCCCCCCGTCCACCCCCCCGCTCACCGCCGCCTCTGCCACCCTGTCCGCCAGGCGCCGCTGCGGCGTCAGGTCCACCACCCGCGGCGCCGGCGCCGTACGGAACGGCACCCGATCCATCAGCGACTCCAGGGTGGCGGCGCCGCCACCCGCGCCGCCGCCGCCGCGCCGGAAGCGCTTCTTGAGGAACAGCGGCAACGTGAGGGTCGCTGAGAACACAAACGTCTGCATCAGGTGCGCCTTCTTGCCGCGCCCCTTGCCGCCGCCGCCCTCCTCCTCCCCCTCCTGCTCCAGCTGCCCGTCCTGCTGCTGCTCCTCCTCCTCCACCGCTCCCTCCTCCTCGCCCTCCGCCTCCTCCTCTTCTGCTTCCTCTTCTGCTTCCTCTTCTGCTTCCTCTTCTGCTTCCTCCTCGCCCTCCTCCGCCTCCTCGCGCTGCTGCCGCCGCTCCCCCCTCTTGGCCGCCTCCTTGTCCGCCCGCAGCTCTGCGAACTCCGGGTCCTCGGTGGTCTGCTTGGCGGTGCCGGGGAGCAGCTCCAAGATGCTGGTCAGCTCCTGCGCCGGAACCAGCAGCGGCAGCAGCAGCAGCGGGATCAGGGGCAGCAGCGGGATCAGGGGCAGTAACGGAGTCAGGGGCAGTAACGGATTATGGGGCTGTAGCGGGATCAGGGGCAGAAGGGGCAGTAGCAGCGGCAGCAGCGGGATCAGGGGCAGTAGCGGCAGTAGCAGCGGCGGCGACATCAGCGGCACTATCAACGGCGGTACCGCAACGGCAGTAGCTGCAGGTGGGGTGGGGAGGGGCCACGTGCCCCATGGCCCGCGCGGGACAGTCTCCTCGTCCAATCTGCTACAACGACCAGCCCCGGGGCGCCGTACACCAGGCTCCGCCCCTCCCCATACCCACTCGAAGCCCGCGCCCCCAGCCGCCCGGGTGTGTACGGCTACGCCCCGGCGCCACAAAACGCCCCCCCGACTACATATGTATATTGACTGCAATGCTGTTCATATACTCAATCGAAAAATACTCCCCTTCCCCGCCCTGCCCCACCTTGTAGTGTCCCTGCGCCACCATTCGGTCCGCCTCGTCCAGAACCAGGAAGGACAGACGCGACAGGTCAGCCAGGTGGGCGGCGGCGAGCGGGCCGTTGCGGTCGGTGGAGGGGGGCCTGGGGGAGGTGGGGGTGTGGGGGTGTGTTTGGGGAGGGGGAGGTAGTGCGGCGGCGGTGCTTGAGGCAGTCGGGCGGGAAATGAGCGCAGCCAGGCAGCAGGGAAGAGAAGGACACACTGATGGCACGACTGGGTCGGCTGCCCTGGGGGGGTGCCCACAACCCCGCGGGCCCAACCCACTAACCCCCTCCGCCACCCACTAACCCCCTCCGCCACCCACTAACCCCCTCCGCCACCCACTAACCCCCTCCGCCACCCACTAACCCCCTCCGCCACCCACTAACCCCCTCCGCCACCCACTAACCCCCTCCGCCAGCCACTAACCCCCTCCGCCACCCACTAACCACCTCCGCCACCCACTAACCCCCTCCGCCAGCCACTAACCCCCTCCGCCACCCACTAACCCCCTCCGCCACCCACTAACCCCCTCCGCCACCCACTAACCCCCTCCGCCACCCACTAACCCCCTCCGCCACCCACTAACCCCATACCCTCCCCTCCCCCTCGCATGCCCTCCGTCGCCTATGCCGTGTAACCCTGCCCCCCCTGTCATCCCTCCCCTGCCCCCCCACCTGCACATGAGGTCCCACAGCCGCCCCGGTGTGGCCACCAGCACCGCCGGCCTGGCTGCCAGCATGCGCGCCTGCTTCACGTCGCTGATGCCCCCCACGATAGCCGCGACCCGCACACCGCAGTGCCGCCCGATGGCCTGCAGGTGGCTGCACACCTGGGGGAGGAAGAGGAGCCCCGTTGGTTGGGGTGGTTGGTTGGGGTGTTTGGGGAGGAGAGGAGAAGGAATGGGAAGGGTGAGGGCGGGAGGTGAGGGGGAGAGGTGAGGGGGGCAGAGGAGGGGCGAAAGAATTTGGGGATGTGAATCGCGGGGTGGAGGGGTTGCGGGCGGGTTCGGGGCTAGTTTGTACTCCGGCTCACATGTCGTGCGCCGGGCCTTCTCGCCACCCCCCCTCTTCCTCCGTCGTTGCGTGCAAGGGCTTCCTCGCCCCTCCCGCCTCCCCCCTTCACCACTCCCCCCTTCACCTCTCCCCTTCACCTCTTCCCCCTTCGCCTCTCCCACCTTCGCCTCCCCCCTCCACCGCCCCCCCACACCTCTCCCCCCCCCAACGCCCTTGGTTTGTCGGCCGTGGACTCGCGGATTATCTTTTACCCCCCCCTTCAACCCCCCCTTCACCCCCCTTCACCCCCCCTTCACCTCCCCCCCGTTCCCACCTGCATCGCCAGCTCGCGGGTGGGTGTGAGGATGAGGGCGCGTAGCGGCCCCCGCTCGGGCTTCAGCCAGGACTGCCCCTGCTGCTGCCGCTGCTGCTGCTGCCGGGACGCCGCCCTACTTCCCGGGTGCTGCTGCTGCTGCTGCTTCTTCTGCTTCCGCTGCTCCTTCATGCTGCCCCGGCGGCCCTTCTGCCACCGGCCGCGCTTCCGGCCACCACCAGCGGCGGCGCCAGCCGCAACCACCTCCGCCTCCGCCGCCTCCTCGTCACCATCCTCCTCCTCCTCCTCCTCGCTTTCCGCCTCCTCCGCCGCCTCCACCCCCTCCCGCCCCTCCTCCGCTTCCTCGCTTCCCGACGCGACGTCCTCCTCCTCCTCCGCCTCCTCCGCCTCCTCCCCCTCCTCCCCGCCGCGCTCCGCCACCGCGGCCGCCCGCTCCGAAGCCAGCACGTGCAGTATGGGCAGCCCGAACGCCAGCGTCTTGCCCGAGCCCGTCTGCGCGGCGCCGATGATGTCCGTGCGCGCGCGTATGGCCGGGTGGAGGCACTCGCGCTGGATGGGGGTGGGCGTGGTGAAGCCCAGGGCCGCAAGGCCCGCCAGGACGCCCTGCTGCAACTCAAACTCCGCCCAGCTGCTCATGTCGGGGGCCTCCTCCTCCTCCTGCTCCTGCTCCTCCGCTCCGTCTGACTCTACCTCGACCTCCTCCTCCGACAAGCCCTCCTCGTCGGCATCCGTGTCGTCGTCGTCGTCATCGTCGTCGTCGTCGTCATTGTCCTGAGGCTGCCGGCGCTCCTGGCGCGCCGGCTGGGCAGCGGCAGCGGCAGCGGCAGCCTCGGCGGCGGCGGCCGCGGCGGCGGCCCTCCTAGCCTTGGTGGCTTGAGCCTTGGCCGCGTTGCGCTCCGCCCGTGCCGCTGTCTTAGCTGCGAGCGCGTCCCTGGCGGCGGCGTCGGTGACGGCGTCGGTGGCGGTGACGGCGGCGTCGGCGGCGGCGTCGGCGGTGGCGACGGCAGCGGCGGCGGTGGTGACGGTTGCGGCAGCAGCTTCCTGCTTCCGCCGCTTGGATGGCTTTGCGGTATCAGCGGCGGCAGCGGCGGCGGCGGGTGCTTGGTCGTCGACGGCGGCGTCGACGTCATCGCTGGCGTCCGCTCCGGAACCAGAGCCTCCGCCGCCGTCACCCCGCTGCATCCGGCGCTCCTTCCTCCGGGCCTTCTTAGCCTTCAGCCGCTCCCGCTGCTTGAGCTTCCGATCCGCAGCTGCCGCCGCGGCGGCGGCGGCCGCCGCAGCCGCCGCCACCGGATCTACCTCCGCCGCCTCGTCATCCCCATCGCCGCCGCCGCCAGCGGCCTTGTCCTTCTTGGCCTTCTTCCGCTTCTTGTCCTCAGGAGCCGCGCCAGCATGGCCATCCCCGTCGTCATCACCGCCGCCGCTGACGTCACCATCACCGTCGGCGTCGCCGTCGCCGTCACCGTCGTCGCCGTCGGGCTGCTCCCGCATCATGTACTCGTCCAGTACGGCAGCATCGTCCAAGATCTCCAGTCCGGCGAAACCGCCCTCCTCAGCTCCCAGCAGGAAGTCGTCGCCCACCTCCACCTCCTGCCAGCCGGGGAGGCTGTCCCAGAAGGCCGCCCCGCGCTTACGCCTCTTGGACGCAGGGGCGTCAGCAGCTGCGGCAGCGGCAGCAGAAGTTGTGCCCTTGCCGAGGGACTTGGGCCGTCTCGACGCTGCGCCCACGGCCGCTACTGCCTTCTTGCCGTTGCCGCTGCCGGCTGTGCCGCGAGGCTGCTGCGTCGCGCCCTTGCCCGCCTTGACCGCGGGCGCCTTCCGCTGCGCTTTCGCGGCGCTTGGATCGGCTGCAGCGTCGTCATTCTGAACGGAAACCCCAGCGGGCTTTGCGCGCTTGGGCTTCTTTGCTGCCGGACCAGCGCCGCCGGCAGCCGGCGCCTTTCCCGGCATGCCGACAACCCGCAGAACTTGCTTTCAGATTTGGAGCAATTTAAACACAACAACCAGAATAATTGATGCTTTACAGTCTTATGAGGTGCAGAATTGTCGCGCCGGCTGGCAAAGTGGTTTATCAGGACGCGATGAAGCAAAAGGTAAGGATCGGCACTGTTTCGGCCGAAATAAGTACCGAATTAGTTTGCAGATACCTACCTGCGGCCTGCCTTCGTGAAGAATGCTGTACAAGTCGCTAATGCATCGTAACCAACATGCCCAAACGTTCGATGCACTTGTGCCGTTTGCACCTGTATGTTCATAACGATGACAGGTTTGGCTTATGCTTTCTGACTTCTGGACGCTCAGTCCAGCATAGCCGAGTTCGGTAGCGGGCGAAATGTCGCGTGGCCTGTTGGCGGCAGTGACAGGCCTGCCTGCGGGGCTTTTGCTAGAAGCACTTCTACCTTCCTGCACGGTAGGTAAAACCATTGAACCGTGGCGATGGCGCCGACTCGATTCTGCGCCATCACAACCGCCTGCGCAGCGCTCATTACGCACTTTCCGTGGTCCAGGCGCTCGGCTTTCACTCGAGGCGTTCGAATCGTATTACCGCGATCCCAGATGCAAACCGTCAGGCCTCGTCGGCGAGGACCGCGAGGACACGAGCTCGTGCCCTCGATGCCTACGCCGACCGGCTGCCGGACCGCCTGCACCCGGACGACCTGCACTACCTCATGAAGCACCTTGAAGGCGTGCCTCCGCCGACACAAGCAGCAGGTGATAGCGGCGAACCCGCACACGAGCGTCCCGCAGCTCATGCCGTCGGGCTACTTATCGTGGCGGTCTGGATCGTTGCGCCGCTATTTGTGTACTTGCGCGAACTCTTCCTCTCACCCCTGAGGGATTACGTTTCGCGGGTCCGCTCGCTGACGGCTGTGTTGGCGCCGCAGGCACCGCACGGCATGGCGCACCTGCCGGCGACGCTGGTGCCGATGCCGACGCCGACGCCGCCCCTGCAGCAGGCGCCGTCGGCAGCCGCAAGGCTCCGGTACAGCAGGGACGCCAGCACCATGGTGGCCGCAGCAGTGGCCGCACGGCCGGCAACAGCAGTAGCAGCGCGACCACCAGCAGCGCCAGCGCCGGGACCGGCAGTAGCAGCAGGCCCGAGTACGACCACCTTCACAACATCATCTTCGAGCGGCCGCGCCAGCAGCACCCTCATCCGCACTCGCACGCTCGTATGGAGTTCCACCCTGCTCAGGAACCCAGCTCCGGCTCCGAAACCAACGCCTCCCGCCGCAGCCGGCAGCAGCAGCAGCACGCGCCCGGGCAGCAGCAGCAGCAGCAGCAGCAGCCGCTGCCACGGGGGGCAGGTTCAGGGCCGGGAGGAGGTGGGTCCTACCAACCGCGTCAGCGCCGCAGGAGAGGCGCCTGGTCGGCTGATGACGACGACGATGCAGGGGACGAGGACGAGGAGGCGGAGGGGTGGAAGGGCCGAGCCCGGGGCCAGGGCCGGCACCGGCGGCGACGCCGGCGCAGCCAGGCAGATGGAGAGGGGGAGGAGGGCGAGGAGGACGCGCGCGCTTACCCGCACCAGCACCGGCACGCCGGCCAAAACCAACAGCAGCAACAATACTATCAAGATGACCGCTACCATTACCACCACCACCAACAGCAACAGCAACAGCAACAACAGCAACAGCAACAGCAACAGCAACAGCAACAGCAACAGCAACAGCAACAGCAACAGCAACAGCAAGAACAAAAGCAGCAACAGCAACAACAACAGCAGCAACAACAGCAGAAGCAGCAGAAGCAGCAGCAACAACAGAAGCAACAACAGCAGCAGCAGCAGCAGCAGCAGCGACGTGGGCGCCGCGGCATTGAGTGGTTCTCTCGGAGGTGGCCCCGCCACTTCGTCAGCTACGAGGAGTACGCGGAGTTCGCTTCTCAGGAGGGCGAGGGGGAGGCGGGCGGCGCCGGCAGGCGGGGGCGCCGTGGAGGGGCCAAACACTACAACTCGGCATTTGAGCAGGAGCGGTAAGAGCTGCGCGAGGAAGGGGGGCAGAAAGGAAACCCGTGGTCCGAACACATGAAGAGAGAAGAGGGAGGCGGTAGCGTGGGCTCGGATGGGGCTGTTGCGTGGTGGCGGGGTCGGCTGTGTGTATGCGGATGGCAGGGGAGCTGGGGGGGAGGGGTGAAGTGGGGTGCGCTGGCTGCCTGGGTTGCCGCGCACGGCATGGGCAGTGTCCCGGACGCGAAGCACTCCGCACGTGTGCTGTTCATTGGTGCCCGCAAGCAGCCGCTCGACGCACTCGCGGGTGATGGTTCCGGAGCCCAGGCGCCCAGGACTACCCACGAACCTCATCCAATGGGAGCCGTGCACTTCGAATCGTGTACCAAGGAATGTACGCTTTCGGTGCCCACCCACGGGCCTCCTGCCATACCCCGGAACCATCACCCGAATGGTTATCTCCTTTCCGTCGGTCCACCCAAGCCGCGCGTCCCCGCTGGTTGCTAGTCCCTTCATCTGAGGCTCCCGGGCCATCCTCTCGTGGTGTGCGGTGCACCGCAGGGATTGGTACTCACAGTTCTGGAGCGACGGCGACGCCGCCGCCGGCGCCGATCCCAACACCGCCGGCGCTGAGTCCGCCGAGCGCTTCACCGCCGGCTGGTGGCACCGCTTCCAGGCCCGAGCCGGCGGCGCCAGCGGCGCAGGGCGCCAGCAGCGCGCCTCCAACCACCACCATCACCAGCACTGGCAGCAGCAGCACCAGCAGCACCACCAGCAGCACCAGCAGCTCCACCCTCCCGAGCTCCGAGCGCACATGGTGGTGTTGGGTCTGGACACAGAGTCCGCGCTGGACGCCGCGGCGGTCAAGGCGGCCTTCCGTGCTAGGGCCAAAGCGACGCACCCCGACCTGCACCACACGGGCGGCTCGGCGGGCAAGGCGGCGGCGGCGGAGCGCTTCAAGGCGGTGCAGCAGGCGTACCAGGAGCTGACGTGGGCGGTGGCAAAGGCGTAGAGCCGCAGCGGAGGATTGCAAGGAAAAACCGGGGACGGAAGAAAAACTGTTTAGGACAGGCATTTAAGATGCATGCTGGGGAAGGGATGGAAGGGGCGTAGGTGGGGGAAGCGTGGGCGTAGGTAGGGGGAGCGCGGGCGCTGGTGGGGGCTGGGCGTGTGTCATGTCCGGTACGAATCCCGGCATCTTCAAATCGCCACCACGCGGTGTTGGCTGCATTGGCCATGGCTGGGGCCCAGCAGCCACGCAGTGTGTCATAGCTGCCGCCGTGCTCGCCTTAATTAGTATCCAAATTGTGGGTGTGAGGAGCATTTCCGGTTTGTTTGATGCGAAGGGGACGGTACCGACGTCTGCGATGCCGCGTCGGGCCCAGGAACGCCCTCATGGTACTATGGACATGTCGAACTGCTGGACTTGATGTGACCTTGTGGCCATGGGTGTGGGACACGACGGAGGAGCCCTACGGAACCACCGCGGGATGTGCCGGTGGCCTGAGGAATTGTCTGCGTTAGACAAGTGTAGCCAAATCGCAGCAAATTCTGCGGGCCCGTTCGGGGGCCCAACTCCCATGTTGTGAGAAGAAAGGAGCGCGAGAGTCGCGGACAAGGCGGAATTCTTGCAGCCGTTGCCCAAGAGAACGCTGAAAAAGACACAAAATATACGTTGGGCTTAGCACCTCTTCAAATGCATGACCCGCTCTGTACTAGACCACTTGTCTTTCCTAAGCCTCCTGTACGGTAACAAGGGCAGGGGCTTCAAACGATGTCTTATTCATCTTATTCAGAGGATCGTGCCCTTTTAGATGACACTTTCAATGGGCAGTTAGGGCTTGGCCTCTGCCACTTACACCTGGCGCCATGGCATTTCGGCAAATGCAGATGCCCAGACCTCCATTACCTGCCACAGTGGCAAGCCGGCCGGCTACAATGCCTGTAATCCACATCCTCTCTACTTCTGACTTATAACATAGTCATTCGAACCAATACAGATTTACGTCTGCCGGCCTGGGTGCTGCGATTATTGTAAGCGGGGTGTAGCGGAGCTTGGGGCCAGTTTCCAAACTGTTCCTATGTTCCTTTGCGACGTCGAATAATGTCAATCTTACCGCTATCTCGCTGCTGCGCCGCTCTTTTCAGGCGACGTGCTCGGAAGAACGCAAACAGGTTGCCAGGCAGCTCCCGCTGCAGGTGAATCTTACAGAATAATCATGGACTCATACGATCTACTCTGGGAAAGATGACTCGCAAGTCCTTCGCGAGTCCCAGTTGCAAGTTGGCTTCCTGTTGGCCATCCTGCTGTCAGCGCGCCGCATCATCACCGTAGACTGGGCAAACGCTCTAGACGTTCCTACAACAATGGGTGCTAAAACAATGGGTGAGCAGATGGTTTGTGGCTCGTGCATCGGGAGGGAGTGACTTCTGTCACGGACTGGCAACAGAAGTTGCGCGAGCGCGCTCCACGCTGGTGCTCTTCTTTATTTGACGCGCAGGATGTTAAACAATTAATGATGTACGCTGGTTGCAGGTGGCGAAGCTTCATTCGGATGCTGGTGCTGCGGCGGTGGCGAGACACGCAATTGCTGCTGCCGCAGATGTCCGCAAGTCAAGGCTCCCGTCCAAGGTGGCATTGTACGTCGGGTCTTAAAGCAGAACGGTCTAATGGTATCCCTCTCCGTTAAAGCTCGCGGTTGGGATCGGTGGGCTGGGAAAGCAGGCGGCGGGTTGCCATGTGGGGGCTCGAATGGCATGTGTTTGAGGCATATGTCGAGCTGCTGACTGGAGCTCAACGGCATCGCCATCACCAAGCAGGCACGGCGTATAGCAACTGGACTTTCGCCTGCAGCCAAGGCGATTCGCCCAGGAGACTGAGCTTGGACAAGAGCCTCTTGGCAGGTGGGTTCCTCGCGAGTCCACGTGATTGGTAGGGTTTGATCTTCGTAATCGCCTCTTCCGTGGATATCCTGTATACGTGAACATGACTAGAACAGGACTTGCGCGGGCGCGTTCCGTGCTAATGCTCTCCGTTTTTTTCTATCGCGATCTTAACCAAGTAATTCTCCCCGCAGGTTGCAGTTGTCGGAGCTTCATTCGGATGCTGGTGATGCGGCAGTGACGAGACACACCGCTGCTGCCGCTGCGGGTGGCCGCAAGTCAAGGCTCCCGTCCAAGGCGGTATTGTACGTCAGGTTTCTAAAGCCGAACGGCGTAATGGTACGGCTTTCGATAAAGTTCGCGGTTGGGATTGGCGGGCTGGGCGGGCGCCGGGTTGCCATGCGGGGGGGGCTTAAATGGCATGTGTTTTGGGCATATGTCTGTGGGCTGGGTCTCAGGTCCTGCGAAGGTAGGCGGGAGCGTCTTTCGAGCTGCTGACGACCGGAGCTCAACGGCATCGCCATCACCAAGCAGGTACGGCATCTAGCAACTAACTGGCTTTTCACCTGCAGTTCATACGGCGATTCGCCCAGGAGACTAAGCTTGGACAAGACCCTCGTGGCAGGTGGGTTCCTCGCGAGGTCCACGTGATTTGTAGGGTTTGATTTTCGTAATAATCGCTTCTTTCGTGGATATACTGGATATGTGAACAGGGCTTGCGCGGGCGCGTTCCGTGCTAATTCCGTGCTAATCATGACTATCGCGATCATAACCAAGTAATTTTCCCCGCAGGTTGCAGTTGTCGGAGCTTCATTCGGATGCTGGCGATGCGGCGGCGACGAGACACACTGCTGCTGCCGCTGCGGGTGGCCGCAAGTCAAGGCTCCCGTCCAAGGTGGTATTGTACGTCAGGTTTCTAAAGCCGAACGGCGTAATGGTGCGGCTTTCGAGAAAGTTCGCGTTTGTGATTGGCGGGCTGGGCGGGCGCCGGGTTGCCATGCGGCGGGGGCTTAAATGGCATGTGTTTTGGGCATATGTCTGTGGGCTGGGTCTCAGGTCCTGCGAAGGTAGGCGGGAGCGTCTTTCGAGCTGCTGACGACCGGAGCTCAACGGCATCGCCATTACCAAGCAGGTACGGCATCTAACAACTGGCGTTTCACCTGCAGTTAATTCGGCGATTCGCCCAGGAGACTAAGCTTGGACAAGACCCTCGTGGCAGGTGGGTTCCTCGCGAGGTCCACGTGATTTGTAGGGTTTGATTTTCGTAATAATCGCTTCTTTCGTGGATATACTGGATATGTGAACAGGGCTTGCGCGGGCGCGTTCCGTGCTAATTCCTAATTCCGTGCTGATCATGACTATCGCGATCTTAACCAAGTAATTCTCCCCGCAGGTTGCAGTTGTCGGAGCTTCATTCGGATGCTGGTGATGCGGCAGTGACGAGACACACCGCTGCTGCCGCTGCGGGTGGCCGCAAGTCAAGGCTCCCGTCCAAGGCGGTATTGTACGTCAGGTTTCTAAAGCCGAACGGCGTAATGGTACGGCTTTCGATAAAGTTCGCGGTTGGGATTGGCGGGCTGGGCGGGCGCCGGGTTGCCATGCGGGGGGGCTTAAATGGCATGTGTTTTGGGCATATGTCTGTGGGCTGGGTCTCAGGTCCTGCGAAGGTAGGCGGGAGCGTCTTTCGAGCTGCTGACGACCGGAGCTCAACGGCATCGCCATCACCAAGCAGGTACGGCATCTAGCAACTAACTGGCTTTTCACCTGCAGTTCATACGGCGATTCGCCCAGGAGACTAAGCTTGGACAAGACCCTCGTGGCAGGTGGGTTCCTCGCGAGGTCCACGTGATTTGTAGGGTTTGATTTTCGTAATAATCGCTTCTTTCGTGGATATACTGGATATGTGAACAGGGCTTGCGCGGGCGCGTTCCGTGCTAATTCCGTGCTAATCATGACTATCGCGATCATAACCAAGTAATTTTCCCCGCAGGTTGCAGTTGTCGGAGCTTCATTCGGATGCTGGCGATGCGGCGGCGACGAGACACACTGCTGCTGCCGCTGCGGGTGGCCGCAAGTCAAGGCTCCCGTCCAAGGTGGTATTGTACGTCAGGTTTCTAAAGCCGAACGGCGTAATGGTGCGGCTTTCGAGAAAGTTCGCGTTTGTGATTGGCGGGCTGGGCGGGCGCCGGGTTGCCATGCGGCGGGGGCTTAAATGGCATGTGTTTTGGGCATATGTCTGTGGGCTGGGTCTCAGGTCCTGCGAAGGTAGGCGGGAGCGTCTTTCGAGCTGCTGACGACCGGAGCTCAACGGCATCGCCATTACCAAGCAGGTACGGCATCTAACAACTGGCGTTTCACCTGCAGTTAATTCGGCGATTCGCCCAGGAGACTAAGCTTGGACAAGACCCTCGTGGCAGGTGGGTTCCTCGCGAGGTCCACGTGATTTGTAGGGTTTGATTTTCGTAATAATCGCTTCTTTCGTGGATATACTGGATATGTGAACAGGGCTTGCGCGGGCGCGTTCCGTGCTAATTCCTAATTCCGTGCTGATCATGACTATCGCGATCTTAACCAAGTAATTCTCCCCGCAGGTTGCAGTTGTCGGAGCTTCATTCGGATGCTGGTGATGCGGCAGTGACGAGACACACCGCTGCTGCCGCTGCGGGTGGCCGCAAGTCAAGGCTCCCGTCCAAGGCGGTATTGTACGTCAGGTTTCTAAAGCCGAACGGCGTAATGGTACGGCTTTCGATAAAGTTCGCGGTTGGGATTGGCGGGCTGGGCGGGCGCCGGGTTGCCATGCGGGGGGGGGCTTAAATGGCATGTGTTTTGGGCATATGTCTGTGGGCTGGGTCTCAGGTCCTGCGAAGGTAGGCGGGAGCGTCTTTCGAGCTGCTGACGACCGGAGCTCAACGGCATCGCCATCACCAAGCAGGTACGGCATCTAGCAACTAACTGGCTTTTCACCTGCAGTTCATACGGCGATTCGCCCAGGAGACTAAGCTTGGACAAGACCCTCGTGGCAGGTGGGTTCCTCGCGAGGTCCACGTGATTTGTAGGGTTTGATTTTCGTAATAATCGCTTCTTTCGTGGATATACTGGATATGTGAACAGGGCTTGCGCGGGCGCGTTCCGTGCTAATTCCTAATTCCGTGCTGATCATGACTATCGCGATCTTAACCAAGTAATTCTCCCCGCAGGTTGCAGTTGTCGGAGCTTCATTCGGATGCTGGTGATGCGGCAGTGACGAGACACACCGCTGCTGCCGCTGCGGGTGGCCGCAAGTCAAGGCTCCCGTCCAAGGCGGTATTGTACGTCAGGTTTCTAAAGCCGAACGGCGTAATGGTACGGCTTTCGATAAAGTTCGCGGTTGGGATTGGCGGGCTGGGCGGGCGCCGGGTTGCCATGCGGGGGGGGCTTAAATGGCATGTGTTTTGGGCATATGTCTGTGGGCTGGGTCTCAGGTCCTGCGAAGGTAGGCGGGAGCGTCTTTCGAGCTGCTGACGACCGGAGCTCAACGGCATCGCCATCACCAAGCAGGTACGGCATCTAGCAACTAACTGGCTTTTCACCTGCAGTTCATACGGCGATTCGCCCAGGAGACTAAGCTTGGACAAGACCCTCGTGGCAGGTGGGTTCCTCGCGAGGTCCACGTGATTTGTAGGGTTTGATTTTCGTAATAATCGCTTCTTTCGTGGATATACTGGATATGTGAACAGGGCTTGCGCGGGCGCGTTCCGTGCTAATTCCGTGCTAATCATGACTATCGTGATCATAACCAAGTAATTTTCCCCGCAGGTTGCAGTTGTCGGAGCTTCATTCGGATGCTGGCGATGCGGCGGCGACGAGACACACCGCTGCTGCCGCTGCGGGTGGCCGCAAGTCAAGGCTCCCGTCCAAGGTGGTATTGTACGTCAGGTTTCTAAAGCCGAACGGCGTAATGGTGCGGCTTTCGAGAAAGTTCGCGTTTGTGATTGGCGGGCTGGGCGGGCGCCGGGTTGCCATGCGGCGGGGGCTTAAATGGCATGTGTTTTGGGCATATGTCTGTGGGCTGGGTCTCAGGTCCTGCGAAGGTAGGCGGGAGCGTCTTTCGAGCTGCTGACGACCGGAGCTCAACGGCATCGCCATTACCAAGCAGGTACGGCATCTAACAACTGGCGTTTCACCTGCAGTTAATTCGGCGATTCGCCCAGGAGACTAAGCTTGGACAAGACCCTCGTGGCAGGTGGGTTCCTCGCGAGGTCCACGTGATTTGTAGGGTTTGATTTTCGTAATAATCGCTTCTTTCGTGGATATACTGGATATGTGAACAGGGCTTGCGCGGGCGCGTTCCGTGCTAATTCCTAATTCCGTGCTGATCATGACTATCGCGATCTTAACCAAGTAATTCTCCCCGCAGGTTGCAGTTGTCGGAGCTTCATTCGGATGCTGGTGATGCGGCAGTGACGAGACACACCGCTGCTGCCGCTGCGGGTGGCCGCAAGTCAAGGCTCCCGTCCAAGGCGGTATTGTACGTCAGGTTTCTAAAGCCGAACGGCGTAATGGTACGGCTTTCGATAAAGTTCGCGGTTGGGATTGGCGGGCTGGGCGGGCGCCGGCGGGTTGCCATGCGGGGGGGGGCTTAAATGGCATGTGTTTTGGGCATATGTCTGTGGGCTGGGTCTCAGGTCCTGCGAAGGTAGGCGGGAGCGTCTTTCGAGCTGCTGACGACCGGAGCTCAACGGCATCGCCATCACCAAGCAGGTACGGCATCTAGCAACTAACTGGCTTTTCACCTGCAGTTCATACGGCGATTCGCCCAGGAGACTAAGCTTGGACAAGACCCTCGTGGCAGGTGGGTTCCTCGCGAGGTCCACGTGATTTGTAGGGTTTGATTTTCGTAATAATCGCTTCTTTCGTGGATATACTGGATATGTGAACAGGGCTTGCGCGGGCGCGTTCCGTGCTAATTCCTAATTCCGTGCTGATCATGACTATCGCGATCTTAACCAAGTAATTCTCCCCGCAGGTTGCAGTTGTCGGAGCTTCATTCGGATGCTGGTGATGCGGCAGTGACGAGACACACCGCTGCTGCCGCTGCGGGTGGCCGCAAGTCAAGGCTCCCGTCCAAGGCGGTATTGTACGTCAGGTTTCTAAAGCCGAACGGCGTAATGGTACGGCTTTCGATAAAGTTCGCGGTTGGGATTGGCGGGCTGGGCGGGCGCCGGGTTGCCATGCGGGGGGGGGCTTAAATGGCATGTGTTTTGGGCATATGTCTGTGGGCTGGGTCTCAGGTCCTGCGAAGGTAGGCGGGAGCGTCTTTCGAGCTGCTGACGACCGGAGCTCAACGGCATCGCCATCACCAAGCAGGTACGGCATCTAGCAACTAACTGGCTTTTCACCTGCAGTTCATACGGCGATTCGCCCAGGAGACTAAGCTTGGACAAGACCCTCGTGGCAGGTGGGTTCCTCGCGAGGTCCACGTGATTTGTAGGGTTTGATTTTCGTAATAATCGCTTCTTTCGTGGATATACTGGATATGTGAACAGGGCTTGCGCGGGCGCGTTCCGTGCTAATTCCGTGCTAATCATGACTATCGTGATCATAACCAAGTAATTTTCCCCGCAGGTTGCAGTTGTCGGAGCTTCATTCGGATGCTGGCGATGCGGCGGCGACGAGACACACCGCTGCTGCCGCTGCGGGTGGCCGCAAGTCAAGGCTCCCGTCCAAGGTGGTATTGTACGTCAGGTTTCTAAAGCCGAACGGCGTAATGGTGCGGCTTTCGAGAAAGTTCGCGTTTGTGATTGGCGGGCTGGGCGGGCGCCGGGTTGCCATGCGGCGGGGGCTTAAATGGCATGTGTTTTGGGCATATGTCTGTGGGCTGGGTCTCAGGTCCTGCGAAGGTAGGCGGGAGCGTCTTTCGAGCTGCTGACGACCGGAGCTCAACGGCATCGCCATTACCAAGCAGGTACGGCATCTAACAACTGGCGTTTCACCTGCAGTTAATTCGGCGATTCGCCCAGGAGACTAAGCTTGGACAAGACCCTCGTGGCAGGTGGGTTCCTCGCGAGGTCCACGTGATTTGTAGGGTTTGATTTTCGTAATAATCGCTTCTTTCGTGGATATACTGGATATGTGAACAGGGCTTGCGCGGGCGCGTTCCGTGCTAATTCCTAATTCCGTGCTGATCATGACTATCGCGATCTTAACCAAGTAATTCTCCCCGCAGGTTGCAGTTGTCGGAGCTTCATTCGGATGCTGGTGATGCGGCAGTGACGAGACACACCGCTGCTGCCGCTGCGGGTGGCCGCAAGTCAAGGCTCCCGTCCAAGGCGGTATTGTACGTCAGGTTTCTAAAGCCGAACGGCGTAATGGTACGGCTTTCGATAAAGTTCGCGGTTGGGATTGGCGGGCTGGGCGGGCGCCGGGTTGCCATGCGGGGGGGGGCTTAAATGGCATGTGTTTTGGGCATATGTCTGTGGGCTGGGTCTCAGGTCCTGCGAAGGTAGGCGGGAGCGTCTTTCGAGCTGCTGACGACCGGAGCTCAACGGCATCGCCATCACCAAGCAGGTACGGCATCTAGCAACTAACTGGCTTTTCACCTGCAGTTCATACGGCGATTCGCCCAGGAGACTAAGCTTGGACAAGACCCTCGTGGCAGGTGGGTTCCTCGCGAGGTCCACGTGATTTGTAGGGTTTGATTTTCGTAATAATCGCTTCTTTCGTGGATATACTGGATATGTGAACAGGGCTTGCGCGGGCGCGTTCCGTGCTAATTCCGTGCTGATCATGACTATCGCGATCATAACCAAGTAATTTTCCCCGCAGGTTGCAGTTGTCGGAGCTTCATTCGGATGCTGGCGATGCGGCGGCGACGAGACACACCGCTGCTGCCGCTGCGGGTGGCCGCAAGTCAAGGCTCCCGTCCAAGGTGGTATTGTACGTCAGGTTTCTAAAGCCGAACGGCGTAATGGTGCGGCTTTCGAGAAAGTTCGCGTTTGTGATTGGCGGGCTGGGCGGGCGCCGGGTTGCCATGCGGGGGGGGGCTTAAATGGCATGTGTTTTTGGGCATACCCGGTATGTCTGTGGGCTGGGTCTCAGGTCCTGCGAAGGTAGGCGGGAGCGTCTTTCGAGCTGCTGACGACCGGAGCTCAACGGCATCGCCATCACCAAGCAGGTACGGCATCTAACAACTAACTGGCTTTTCACCTGCAGTTAATTCGGCGATTCGCCCAGGAGACTAAGCTTGGACAAGACCCTCGTGGCAGGTGGGTTCCTCGCGAGGTCCACGTGATTTGTAGGGTTTGATTTTCGTAATAATCGCTTCTTTCGTGGATATACTGGATATGTGAGCAGGGCTTGCGCGGGCGCGTTCCGTGCTAATTCCGTGCTAATCGCGGCGATATGATTTGTGAACAGGGCTTGCGCGGGCGCGTTCCGTGCTAATTACGTGCTAATCATGACTATTGCGATATTAACCAAGTAATTTTCCCCGCAGGTTGCAGGTGTCGGAGCTTCATTCGGATGCTCCTCGCGAGGTCCCAGGGCTTTGTTGGCGTAATCGCCCCTCCCTCGAGCTAGCGTGGATTTCCGGGAATGTGGAATACCCTGAGCCCGCTCAACCCCGGACGCCAAGCTTCCTACAACGTCGCGCCAGACAGCCCGCCCTGCATTGATGATCGAGGCCTCCGTATGGACTGAGCTCCGCGAGACGGTCCGCGAGGGTGCATCGCGGTGATGACGTGGCAGTACCCTGGTTCGCTGCCGCGTGCCGGTGGCCGCACCAGATGAGACGGCTTTACGCACAGCTAGCAGCTCTGCCACCACCGGCTCCCTGCCACGCACCACCATTTGCTGCTCGGTCGCTCTGCCTGGCGTGAGGTGCCTTCTTCTGCGGCAATACGCACCAGACGTCACGCTTACTTGCCAGCCAGCCTCCGCCATCGCCATCGCCTCGTGGCCGGCCTCGGTCAATGATGACGTACGGCAGATTCCGCCCCGGGCTCCATCCAGTACTGGCCGCTTCATCCTTCATCCGCCGACTGAGCAACACGTGACGTGTCGCTGGATTCGCCTTCATTCGTTCGCCATCCTCCATCGTTGCGCCTACGCAAGCGTCTGTCCTTCACACCTTGCACGTCATTACGTGGGAGCTCAAGGTACGACATGTACGCGTGATCTGTCATGTACGGCACCAGCCACATCGACTCGCCGTTATGGTTCATCCTGCATTACCTCTTGCGTGCTCCTGCTTACGGGTTCATTGCGCACTGGCGTCTCCTAGGCCGTAGAGTTGTCCGCTCACCACACACCTTGTGTGGCCTCGCTGCTCCTTGCCAACGCAGGCAGGTGGTCAAGTTACGGGCGTCCACGCTGCATCTATCTTCCGCCTGGGAACAACACGGCGGTGCATTTCACGTGACGGCGCCTGGTGTTGAGGTGATGAGAGAGGTGAGGCACGGGGGCCTTGAAGGGGCCTTGAAGGGGCCTGTTGCAAACGTGTGCATGTGCACGCGGACTCGCGGTTGTTGGGGATCGATCGGGTGGGGCAAGGTATCTGCCGCACCGCCCAGCCAGCCCCGCAGCGTTCAGCCAGCCGTACAATTGCAGCCAGCCTTCACCAGCCGCCAGCAGCTCGTTCAATCTTTCCAGCCTTCGGTGCAGCAGGTGCCTTGCCCCGCCCGTCGTCCCGGCATACCCTCGCTCGGTCCAATGCCATCCATGCCGTCGCCATGTACCCTGCCTCGTATGGGCTGGTTACCGCCTCGTAGCTCATTTGCCTTACTCCCAGATCATCCGCCACTGTCGGTAACTGCTGCCACACGCCCCCCCCCCCTACTGCCCTACGTCGTCCCTCGTCGCCCGAGACCGCCCGCCCCACATCGCGCGAGCCCTATCCTACATACGGCTGCTCCCCGGACTGATGAGAGCATGAGACGATCGACGCCTGCAATGGCTGGAGCGGACGACTTCGCCGGCCCACTACTTCCTACCTGGCCTGGGAATTCATCTTACTTGGGGAGTGAACCATGTATGACCATAACTATTGGCTCGCCGGTGACCCTGCATCTGCCATACAGGCGTACGCCGCCAGGTACGTGTCGTACCTGGGGGCTGCTGGATGTGTGCCGGAGCTGCAGAGTAGGCTGGCTGAGTGGCTGACTATTGAGGGCACCTTTGCCCAACTGGTCCCCGCCGCAGGCTCGGGGATTGCTCCTGGCGATGCGGCAGTGACGAGACATGCACGCCGCCGCTGCTGCTAATGCTGGTGGCCAAGGCTTGCGTCCCCGTCATCGTCGTACGTTAGATCTTGGGAGCTCGACGGCCTAATAAATAACTGGTACGTCCGTTCCAATGGAGGGAGTAGGCAGGCGCGGGGCCGTTACATGGTTGGCTTAAATGGAACGCTCGTCCTGCGGCACGTGTGGGTTTGGCTTTGGGTTTGGTTTGTTGGCCTTTGACGGAAGGTAAGCAGGAGTCGATTAGGGTTTTGTTACCGTACTTTCATCACTCGCGGAGATGTGAACTGGACTCAGTCCTTCATGTTGCTTGATGCTCCCTCTCGCTTCGCTTTCGTTCCTGATGACTAACACGACCTTTGCCCAACTGGTCCCCGCCGCAGGCTCGGGGATTGCTCCTGGCGATGCGGCAGTGACGAGACATGCACGCCGCCGCTGCTGCTAATGCTGGTGGCCAAGGCTTGCGTCCCCGTCATCGTCGTACGTTAGATCTTGCTTGGGAGCTCGACGGCCTAATAAATAACTGGTACGTGCGTTCCAATGGAGGGAGTAGGCAGGCGCGGGGCCGTTACATGGTTGGCTTAAATGGAACGCTCGTCCTGCGGCACGTGTGGGTTTGGCTTTGGGTTTGGTTTGTTGGCCTTTGACAAAAGGTAAGCAGGAGTCGATTAGGGTTTTGTTACCGTACTTTCATCACTCGCGGAGATGTGAACTGGACTCAGTCCTTCATGTTGCTTGATGCTCCCTCTCGCTCGCTTCGCTTTCGTTCCTGAGGACTAACACGACCCTTGCCCAACTGGTCCCCGCCGCAGGCTCGGGGATTGCTCCTGGCGATGCGGCAGTGACGAGACATGCACGCCGCCGCTGCTGCTAATGCTGGTGGCCAAGGCTTGCGTCCCCGTCATCGTCGTACGTTAGATCTTGCTTGGGAGCTCGACGTACGGCCTAATAAATAACTGGTACGTGCGTTCCAATGGAGGGAGTAGGCAGGCGCGGGGCCGTTACATGGTTGGCTTAAATGGAACGCTCGTCCTGCGGCACGTGTGGGTTTGGCTTTGGGTTTGGTTCGTTGGCCTTTGACGGAAGGTAAGCAGGAGTCGATTAGGGTTTTGTTACCGTACTTTCATCACTCGCGGAGATGTGAACTGGACTCAGTCCTTCATGTTGCTTGATGCTCCCTCTCGCTTCGCTTTCGTTCCTGATGACTAACACGACCTTTGCCCAACTGGTCCCCGCCGCAGGCTCGGGGATTGCTCCTGGCGATGCGGCAGTGACGAGACATGCACGCCGCCGCTGCTGCTAATGCTGGTGGCCAAGGCTTGCGTCCCCGTCATCGTCGTACGTTAGATCTTGCTTGGGAGCTCGACGTACGGCCTAATAAATAACTGGTACGTGCGTTCCAATGGAGGGAGTAGGCAGGCGCGGGGCCGTTACATGGTTGGCTTAAATGGAACGCTCGTCCTGCGGCACGTGTGGGTTTGGCTTTGGGTTTGGTTCGTTGGCCTTTGACAAAAGGTAAGCAGGAGTCGATTAGGGTTTTGTTACCGTACTTTCATCACTCGCGGAGATGTGAACTGGACTCAGTCCTTCATGTTGCTTGATGCTCCCTCTCGCTTCGCTTTCGTTCCTGATGACTAACACGACCCTTGCCCAACTGGTCCCCGCCGCAGGCTCGGGGATTGCTCCTGGCGATGCGGCAGTGACGAGACATGCACGCCGCCGCTCGCTGCTGCTAATGCTGGTGGCCAAGGCTTGCGTCCCCGTCATCGTCGTACGTTAGATCTTGCTTGGGAGCTCGACGTACGGCCTAATAAATAACTGGTACGTGCGTTCCAATGGAGGGAGTAGGCAGGCGCGGGGCCGTTACATGGTTGGCTTAAATGGAACGCTCGTCCTGCGGCACGT
Source organism: Yamagishiella unicocca (assembly GCA_003116995.1). Lineage (NCBI taxonomy): Eukaryota > Viridiplantae > Chlorophyta > Chlorophyceae > Chlamydomonadales > Volvocaceae > Yamagishiella > Yamagishiella unicocca. Next base: position 639,699 of record BDSL01000047.1, read on the forward strand.
GTGGGTTTGGCTTTGGGTTTGGTTCGTTGGCCTTTGACGGAAGGTAAGCAGAAGTCGATTAGGGTTTTGTTACCGTACTTTCATCACTCGCGGAGATGTGAACTGGACTCAGTCCTTCATGTTGCTTGATGCTCCCTCTCGCTTCGCTTTCGTTCCTGATGACTAACACGACCCTTGCCCAACTGGTCCCCGCCGCAGGCTCGGGGATTGCTCCTGGCAATGCGGCAGTGACGAGACATGCACGCCGCCGCTCGATGCTGCTAATGCTGGTGGCCAAGGCTTGCGTCCCCGTCATCGTCGTACGTTAGATCTTGCTTGGGAGCTCGACGTACGGCCTAATAAATAACTGGTACGTGCGTTCCAATGGAGGGAGTAGGCAGGCGCGGGGCCGTTACATGGTTGGCTTAAATGGAACGCTCGTCCTGCGGCACGTGTGGGTTTGGCTTTGGGTTTGGTTCGTTGGCCTTTGACGGAAGGTAAGCAGAAGTCGATTAGGGTTTTGTTACCGTACTTTCATCACTCGCGGAGATGTGAACTGGACTCAGTCCTTCATGTTGCTTGATGCTCCTCTCGCTTCGCTTTCGTTCCTGATGACTAACACGACCCTTGCCCAACTGGTCCCCGCCGCAGGCTCGGGGATTGCTCCTGGCGATGCGGCAGTGACGAGACATGCACGCCGCCGCTGCTGCTCATGCTGGTGGCCAAGGCTTGCGTCCCCGTCATCGTCGTACGTTAGATCTTGCTTGGGAGCTCGACGTACGGCCTAATAAATAACTGGTACGTGCGTTCCAATGGAGGGAGTAGGCAGGCGCGGGGCCGTTACATGGTTGGCTTAAATGGAACGCTCGTCCTGCGGCACGTGTGGGTTTGGCTTTGGGTTTGGTTCGTTGGCCTTTGACAAAAGGTAAGCAGGAGTCGATTAGGGTTTTGTTACCGTACTTTCATCACTCGCGGAGATGTGAACTGGACTCAGTCCTTCATGTTGCTTGATGCTCCCTCTCGCTTCGCTTTCGTTCCTGATGACTAACACGACCTTTGCCCAACTGGTCCCCGCCGCAGGCTCGGGGATTGCTCCTGGCGATGCGGCAGTGACGAGACATGCACGCCGCCGCTGCTGCTCATGCTGGTGGCCAAGGCTTGCGTCCCCGTCATCGTCGTACGTTAGATCTTGGGAGCTCGACGGCCTAATAAATAATTGGTACGTGCGTTCCAATGGAGGGAGTAGGCAGGCGCGGGGCCGTTACATGGTTGGCTTAAATGGAACGCTCGTCCTGCGGCACGTGTGGGTTTGGCTTTGGGTTTGGTTCGTTGGCCTTTGACGGAAGGTAAGCAGGAGTCGATTAGGGTTTTGTTACCGTACTTTCATCACTCGCGGAGATGTGAACTGGACTCAGTCCTTCATGTTGCTTGATGCTCCCTCTCGCTTCGCTTTCGTTCCTGATGACTAACACGACCTTTGCCCAACTGGTCCCCGCCGCAGGCTCGGGGATTGCTCCTGGCGATGCGGCAGTGACGAGACATGCACGCCGCCGCTGCTGCTCATGCTGGTGGCCAAGGCTTGCGTCCCCGTCATCGTCGTACGTTAGATCTTGCTTGGGAGCTCGACGTACGGCCTAATAAATAACTGGTACGTGCGTTCCAATGGAGGGAGTAGGCAGGCGCGGGGCCGTTACATGGTTGGCTTAAATGGAACGCTCGTCCTGCGGCACGTGTGGGTTTGGCTTTGGGTTTGGTTCGTTGGCCTTTGACAAAAGGTAAGCAGGAGTCGATTAGGGTTTTGTTACCGTACTTTCATCACTCGCGGAGATGTGAACTGGACTCAGTCCTTCATGTTGCTTGATGCTCCCTCTCGCTTCGCTTTCGTTCCTGATGACTAACACGACCTTTGCCCAACTGGTCCCCGCCGCAGGCTCGGGGATTGCTCCTGGCGATGCGGCAGTGACGAGACATGCACGCCGCCGCTGCTGCTCATGCTGGTGGCCAAGGCTTGCGTCCCCGTCATCGGCGTACGTTAGATCTTGGGAGCTCGACGGCCTAATAAATAACTGGTACGTGCGTTCCAATGGAGGGAGTAGGCAGGCGCGGGGCCGTTACATGGTTGGCTTAAATGGAACGCTCGTCCTGCGGCACGTGTGGGTTTGGCTTTGGGTTTGGTTCGTTGGCCTTTGACGGAAGGTAAGCAGGAGTCGATTAGGGTTTTGTTACCGTACTTTCATCACTCGCGGAGATGTGAACTGGACTCAGTCCTTCATGTTGCTTGATGCTCCCTCTCGCTTCGCTTTCGTTCCTGATGACTAACACGACCTTTGCCCAACTGGTCCCCGCCGCAGGCTCGGGGATTGCTCCTGGCGATGCGGCAGTGACGAGACATGCACGCCGCCGCTGCTGCTCATGCTGGTGGCCAAGGCTTGCGTCCCTGTCATCGTCGTACGTTATATCTTGGGAGCTCGACGGCCTAATAAATAACTGGTACGTGCGTTCCAATGGAGGGAGTAGGCAGGCGCGGGGCCGTTACATGGTTGCTTGGCTTAAATGGAACGCTCGTCCTGCGGCACGTGTGGGTTTGGCTTTGGGTTTGGTTCGTTGGCCTTTGACAAAAGGTAAGCAGGAGTCGATTAGGGTTTTGTTACCGTACTTTCATCACTCGCGGAGATGTGAACTGGACTCAGTCCTTCATGTTGCTTGATGCTCCCTCTCGCTTCGCTTTCGTTCCTGATGACTAACACGACCTTTGCCCAACTGGTCCCCGCCGCAGGCTCGGGGATTGCTCCTGGCGATGCGGCAGTGACGAGACATGCACGCCGCCGCTGCTGCTCATGCTGGTGGCCAAGGCTTGCGTCCCCGTCATCGTCGTACGTTATATCTTGGGAGCTCGACGGCCTAATAAATAACTGGTACGTGCGTTCCAATGGAGGGAGTAGGCAGGCGCGGGGCCGTTACATGGTTGGCTTAAATGGAACGCTCGTCCTGCGGCACGTGTGGGTTTGGCTTTGGGTTTGGTTCGTTGGCCTTTGACAAAAGGTAAGCAGGAGTCGATTAGGGTTTTGTTACCGTACTTTCATCACTCGCGGAGATGTGAACTGGACTCAGTCCTTCATGTTGCTTGATGCTCCCTCTCGCTTCGCTTTCGTTCCTGATGACTAACACGACCTTTGCCCAACTGGTCCCCGCCGCAGGCTCGGGGATTGCTCCTGGCGATGCGGCAGTGACGAGACATGCACGCCGCCGCTGCTGCTCATGCTGGTGGCCAAGGCTTGCGTCCCCGTCATCGTCGTACGTTAGATCTTGGGAGCTCGACGGCCTAATAAATAACTGGTACGTGCGTTCCAATGGAGGGAGTAGGCAGGCGCACCGCCGTTACATGGTTGGCTTAAATGGAACGCTCGTCCTGCGGCACGTGTGGGTTTGGCTTTGGGTTTGGTTCGTTGGCCTTTGACAAAAGGTAAGCAGGAGTCGATTAGGGTTTTGTTACCGTACTTTCATCACTCGCGGAGATGTGAACTGGACTCAGTCCTTCATGTTGCTTGATGCTCCCTCTCGCTTCGCTTTCGTTCCTGATGACTAACACGACCTTTGCCCAACTGGTCCCCGCCGCAGGCTCGGGGATTGCTCCTGGCGATGCGGCAGTGACGAGACATGCACGCCGCCGCTGCTGCTAATGCTGGTGGCCAAGGCTTGCGTCCCCGTCATCGTCGTACGTTAGATCTTGCTTGGGAGCTCGACGTACGGCCTAATAAATAACTGGTACGTGCGTTCCAATGGAGGGAGTAGGCATCAGGCGCGGGGCCGTTACATGGTTGGCTTAAATGGAACGCTCGTCCTGCGGCACGTGTGGGTTTGGCTTTGGGTTTGGTTCGTTGGCCTTTGACGGAAGGTAAGCAGGAGTCGATTAGGGTTTTGTTACCGTACTTTCATCACTCGCGGAGATGTGAACTGGACTCAGTCCTTCATGTTGCTTGATGCTCCCTCTCGCTTCGCTTTCGTTCCTGATGACTAACACGACCTTTGCCCAACTGGTCCCCGCCGCAGGCTCGGGGATTGCTCCTGGCGATGCGGCAGTGACGAGACATGCACGCCGCCGCTGCTGCTAATGCTGGTGGCCAAGGCTTGCGTCCCCGTCATCGTCGTACGTTAGATCTTGCTTGGGAGCTCGACGTACGGCCTAATAAATAACTGGTACGTGCGTTCCAATGGAGGGAGTAGGCAGCAGGCGCCGCGCCGTTACATGGTTGGCTTAAATGGAACGCTCGTCCTGCGGCACGTGTGGGTTTGGCTTTGGGTTTGGTTCGTTGGCCTTTGACGGAAGGTAAGCAGGAGTCGATTAGGGTTTTGTTACCGTACTTTCATCACTCGCGGAGATGTGAACTGGACTCAGTCCTTCATGTTGCTTGATGCTCCCTCTCGCTTCGCTTTCGTTCCTGATGACTAACACGACCTTTGCCCAACTGGTCCCCGCCGCAGGCTCGGGGATTGCTCCTGGCGATGCGGCAGTGACGAGACATGCACGCCGCCGCTGCTGCTAATGCTGGTGGCCAAGGCTTGCGTCCCCGTCATCGTCGTACGTTAGATCTTGCTTGGGAGCTCGACGTACGGCCTAATAAATAACTGGTACGTGCGTTCCAATGGAGTGAGTAGGCAGGCGCGGGGCCGTTACATGGTTGGCTTAAATGGAACGCTCGTCCTGCGGCACGTGTGGGTTTGGCTTTGGGTTTGGTTTGTTGGCCTTTGACGGAAGGTAAGCAGGAGTCGATTAGGGTTTTGTTACCGTACTTTCATCACTCGCGGAGATGTGAACTGGACTCAGTCCTTCATGTTGCTTGATGCTCCCTCTCGCTTCGCTTTCGTTCCTGATGACTAACACGACCTTTGCCCAACTGGTCCCCGCCGCAGGCTCGGGGATTGCTCCTGGCGATGCGGCAGTGACGAGACATGCACGCCGCCGCTGCTGCTAATGCTGGTGGCCAAGGCTTGCGTCCCCGTCATCGTCGTACGTTAGATCTTGCTTGGGAGCTCGACGTACGGCCTAATAAATAACTGGTACGTGCGTTCCAATGGAGGGAGTAGGCAGCAGGCGCGGGGCCGTTACATGGTTGGCTTAAATGGAACGCTCGTCCTGCGGCACGTGTGGGTTTGGCTTTGGGTTTGGTTCGTTGGCCTTTGACGGAAGGTAAGCAGGAGTCGATTAGGGTTTTGTTACCGTACTTTCATCACTCGCGGAGATGTGAACTGGACTCAGTCCTTCATGTTGCTTGATGCTCCCTCTCGCTTCGCTTTCGTTCCTGATGACTAACACGACCTTTGCCCAACTGGTCCCCGCCGCAGGCTCGGGGATTGCTCCTGGCGATGCGGCAGTGACGAGACATGCACGCCGCCGCTGCTGCTGCTAATGCTGGTGGCCAAGGCTTGCGTCCCCGTCATCGTCGTACGTTAGATCTTGGGAGCTCGACGGCCTAATAAATAACTGGTACGTGCGTTCCAATGGAGGGAGTAGGCAGGCGCCGCGCCGTTACATGGTTGGCTTAAATGGAACGCTCGTCCTGCGGCACGTGTGGGTTTGGCTTTGGGTTTGGTTCGTTGGCCTTTGACGGAAGGTAAGCAGGAGTCGATTAGGGTTTTGTTACCGTACTTTCATCACTCGCGGAGATGTGAACTGGACTCAGTCCTTCATGTTGCTTGATGCTCCCTCTCGCTTCGCTTTCGTCCTGATGACTAACACGACCCTTGCCCAACTGGTCCCCGCCGCAGGCTCGGGGATTGCTCCTGGCGATGCGGCAGTGACGAGACATGCACGCCGCCGCTCGATGCTGCTAATGCTGGTGGCCAAGGCTTGCGTCCCCGTCATCGTCGTACGTTAGATCTTGCTTGGGAGCTCGACGTACGGCCTAATAAATAACTGGTACGTGCGTTCCAATGGAGGGAGTAGGCAGGCGCGGGGCCGTTACATGGTTGGCTTAAATGGAACGCTCGTCCTGCGGCACGTGTGGGTTTGGCTTTGGGTTTGGTTCGTTGGCCTTTGACGGAAGGTAAGCAGGAGTCGATTAGGGTTTTGTTACCGTACTTTCATCACTCGCGGAGATGTGAACTGGACTCAGTCCTTCATGTTGCTTGATGCTCCCTCTCGCTTCGCTTTCGTTCCTGATGACTAACACGACCTTTGCCCAACTGGTCCCCGCCGCAGGCTCGGGGATTGCTCCTGGCGATGCGGCAGTGACGAGACATGCACGCCGCCGCTGCTGCTGCTCATGCTGGTGGCCAAGGCTTGCGTCCCCGTCATCGTCGTACGTTAGATCTTGCTTGGGAGCTCGACGTACGGCCTAATAAATAACTGGTACGTGCGTTCCAATGGAGTGAGTAGGCAGGCGCGGGGCCGTTACATGGTTGGCTTAAATGGAACGCTCGTCCTGCGGCACGTGTGGGTTTGGCTTTGGGTTTGGTTCGTTGGCCTTTGACAAAAGGTAAGCAGGAGTCGATTAGGGTTTTGTTACCGTACTTTCATCACTCGCGGAGATGTGAACTGGACTCAGTCCTTCATGTTGCTTGATGCTCCCTCTCGCTTCGCTTTCGTTCCTGATGACTAACACGACCCTTGCCCAACTGGTCCCCGCCGCAGGCTCGGGGATTGCTCCTGGCGATGCGGCAGTGACGAGACATGCACGCCGCCGCTGCTGCTAATGCTGGTGGCCAAGGCTTGCGTCCCCGTCATCGTCGTACGTTAGATCTTGCTTGGGAGCTCGACGGCCTAATAAATAACTGGTACGTGCGTTCCAATGGAGGGAGTAGGCAGGCGCGGGGCCGTTACATGGTTGGCTTAAATGGAACGCTCGTCCTGCGGCACGTGTGGGTTTGGCTTTGGGTTTGGTTCGTTGGCCTTTGACGGAAGGTAAGCAGGAGTCGATTAGGGTTTTGTTACCGTACTTTCATCACTCGCGGAGATGTGAACTGGACTCAGTCCTTCATGTTGCTTGATGCTCCCTCTCGCTTCGCTTTCGTTCCTGATGACTAACACGACCCTTGCCCAACTGGTCCGCGCCGCAGGCTCGGGGATTGCTCCTGGCGATGCGGCAGTGACGAGACATGCACGCCGCCGCTGCTGCTAATGCTGGTGGCCAAGGCTTGCGTCCCCGTCATCGTCGTACGTTAGATCTTGCTTGGGAGCTCGACGTACGGCCTAATAAATAACTGGTACGTGCGTTCCAAGGCGGCGGCTCCTGAGGGTTGAGTCGGTGGGGCTGTTTGGAGCGGCGGCCCTGATCGGCCGTGACGACGGCACTCGGACGCAGAGGCGTGTGAAGCAGCTGCTGCCACCTGCTGCCACCTAAAGATGATCAGATGTGGACCTCCGCCCGTTCCGCCCGTCGAGGGACCTGCTGTGCGAGTCGTGTGGATCACCACAGGGCGAGGGGCGCATGCTGCTCTGCGCCGGCTGTGACACAGGCCGGCACTGGACACCATTCCGCACTTTGAGCAGGGCGCGGGCAAAGGCAACGGCATGGGTGCTCCGCCGAGGGAAGGGGTGTTGGACTACCCGGGGCGGCCGCGGTACTTCATGGTGCGCTGGCCTTCGGGGATGAGTCGGAGGAGCTAACCATGTCCAGGGCACATCGCATGCTCGTGTGAATGGGGCATATGAGGGGTGTGTTTCGGCGTCGGGCCAGGGGACCGGTAGGCGCCTTGCGTGCGATGGGGTGCGGTGGGTAGGGGGAGTGGTTTCGGTGCGGGGCTGCGGGTCAGGGTCGGCGTTGTCGATCCCGCGACCAGTGTTGATCACCGTGCGGCTGGACACAGCTCGGAGCAGCGCCCGGAGCGACGGGTGATGTGGCACGTGGCGAGCTGAGGCGTTTGCGCTTGCTCGGTCAGGATCTGCCGGACTGCAGTGGGCAGCCAGTCCTAACACACGTGCTTGGACCGTGAGCTCGTGCGTGCGTATATCGACCAGTGCGTGATTAAATGCGCCTCCCTCCCTTGGTTGTGGATGGGAATTGTGAACTGAGTGGATAAGTTTGGCCTTCGAACCCTTCGCCAGCACGTGCAGTCTTGGTCCCGCGGCATTGCGGCTTAGTCATTACGATTGTCGTTTGGGTTGCATCGGGTCTCTTTGAGAGGGAAAATGGTAGCACTGCGCTGGCAGCTGTGCGGTAGCTGTCGATCCGTTCGTTCTGGACCCAGGGACTCAAGGTAGGCAGCCCGGACAGCTCGATGCCGTCGTCAGCTGCATCCGGAAGTGAGGATGCGACGCATGGTCCTACCGGCAGCTCCAAGCAAATTGTGAAATCGGGGTGGGGGGGCGACGGCTTAATGCCGTCGTTAGCTAGGGTCACCTCCAAATGGGAAATCAGGATGCGACGGCTTAACGCCGTGGTCAGGTGCCAATGGGAAACATATTAGCATGTGGCGGCGATAAAAAGATTGGTCCGTGAGGGGGACATTGAGCGCTTAGTGGCGTTCACGTAGTAGCAGGTCGTGGATCCATGAGGGGGCACTGCAGTCTGCCAGTCAGTCAGCCAGTCAGCCTGCCAGCAGCCAAACAGCCATCCCTGACTTTGGAATTGGAATGCGCTAAGAAGAGGGTCGTATTTCGCAACCTGATTACCCAATGTAGGCCGGCGCTGTGGCAGCCATGGATAGTTGGGGAGTCGCCGACGCTGCATCTGCAGTCACCTCTGTTGCCATCGCCAGAGCCGCCCTATCACGTGCAGCACCGTGTTTCCCCTCGCCTGCAAGGTGAGATGGCCTGCTCGTTGAGCCCACAGATCGCCCACAGACCACCGCGGCCCCTCCCTGCGTAGTGGGTGCCGACTGCAGCGCCACTGCGATACCGGAGCACGCAGCCCCGATCAGCCCACGATGCGGCGGAGCCACGGCCGCTGTCCCGGCGCGGTCCTGACCCTGCCGCTGTCCGGGCGCGATGAGCGCACAAGGGACCGTCCTGGGTGTGCAGTGGACTGTTGTACCGGCGCGATGAGCGCCGTACAAGGGATGGCCTTACTTGTTGGATTCACATCTCACGGACCGATTCACGCGACAGCTGCAGCCTGCAGGATGTCCTACGTTTCGAACCACATAGCCCACACTCAATTGGGCCTCTCAACGCTGTCAAAAGCCGTAGTAGATTCAGTCCGCCACGTGCTGCCCCGTGTCAGCGTGCCTCACCTCATAGCTCCAGTACCTGTGACTCCGCAATCCATTCACTGCTCGCCGCCCCCAGCGTCCGGGCGACCCGCTTGCACAGGCTAGGGAATGTGCGAGTAAGGCCCATGGCAGCATTCGACAGTGACTGGCTCGCACCCACTGCCTCCCAGAGTGCTGTAGACCCCCTGTTTCTTCCTAACAGGACCACAGCTCAGCGCAGCTACCCAGAGCCAGGCACTGAACTGGATATGCTTGCCTAAGTTGGCGCCTGTTGGCTGTACGTCGGGTCGAGCACAAAGAACGGGTAGCCCTAAATACCTAAGGCTGCCGGCGCCACGGCCACAAGCACAGGCGCAGCGGTGCAGCGGCGCAGCGTGGTGCAGCACCTTGTACGTCCAAAGCCTGTCCAACCAGAGCCCGTCTCACGTTCCGCATGGCGGAGAGCACCATTCATTCGCCCACATCCAGCTTGCACGTTCCCTTACTAAGGTTTTGCTGACTGGGCCCTCACAGCCAGGAGCTTTGGAAGAGGCCTTGCGGCAGGTACCTCCGTGGCTTAAGGTACCGTGCAAGCCGCAAGTGGGCGATTGAATGGTGCTCTCCGCCACGCGGAACGTGAAACGGGCTCTGGTTGGGCAGGCTTTGGACGTACACGATGAAGTAGCTGCACCATGCTGCACCGCTACACCTGTGCTTGTGGCCGTGGCCCCGCAGCCTTAGGTAATTACGGCTGCCCGTCGGCCGCACGCGGCCCGACATCCGACGCCGCCTCCAACTTAGGCAAGAATACATATTTCAGTGGACGTTAAGTTATGTCCATAAATGCTTATAGCGTGCGTGTTCACGCACGAAAGGAGGGTGGGGGAGGTAAGCTGAGGGAGATGGCTCTAGCTCCCGTAACGCGAAGGCGTTTTTGTCCCTGACAAGGGAAACGGCCCCGGGAACAGTGTCGGTCAAATGAGTTCAGAACCCTGCAAGTAAGGAGCTACCAGGCCGTCACCGCGGTTCAGCGTTGGCTACTTGGCCCCGTAATGCGGCCCAAAAGCCCGAGCCTGCCAACGTCGAAGCACTGCAGATCTACAATATAACTATAACCTTGTGTCATATATGATAAGCTAACGCTGTAAATGTGTACCGCTTTTCACCTATTGGTGGTAAGCTGGTAGGCGTTAAGACGTACCGGTACATCGACTGGCGACCGAGGAAGAGGGACCTTACTGTTAATAGCCGTTTGGGGATCCACTACACGTCAACAGTTGAATTTGTGACGTAAATGCTGGTCACGCTGCCCGGTGGCTGCGAGGCACACGGCATGTCCTTTCGACGCAAGATTCTTAGTAGCTAACTGGTAGGTCGACGATCTTCTTAGCTCAGTCCGCCTTCATAGAGTACTATTGACTTATGCTGTAGATTAAGGAGGTCTGGTCCGGCCATAAAATGGTGGCCGCTAGCGGCGGTGAGGAGGTCCTAGCGCTTTACACTTTGTCGCCAACAAAGTTGGAGAGGACGCGTACGATGTCGAGGCTTCGCTTGCCCGTTGGCATGCCGGATATTTCTTTGCCACGCGGCTCGGGAGGCGTGGCAAAGCAGGCGACGCCCGCGTCTGCGAGGGGCAGGGTGAGCCTTCGTAGTGTGCCCGCTGACTGGTGAAGCCGCTGGCTTTCAGCTGTATCAACAAACCACACATATAGAAATTCAACCATTTATTCTTGTGCGCCTTCGAACTGCATCCCAACCTCGACGCGCTGCATGCGAGCGCAGACGCGCTTGCCATTGCCGACTTCCCCAACCCCTTCGTTTACCTTCGGGCACATCCTCACTAAGCTACAATATAGTTGTCGTTATTCCCTAGTGCACCCATACCAGTAGCCATGGCTCCGCTCCAGCGGCTCCAATGCCCACCAAATGTGTGCCAAGCGCGCCTCAACCACACCACCACGGCGCCGCATCCACGGCACTCTCCCCCACACACGGTCCCAACAAGACACACACGCTGCGCACCCCCCCCCCCCCATTCGCGGACTATCTGTTACCCCTCTCCCCCTTCGGCCTTCCCCCGTCGGCCTCATCCCGCCGCCCTCCTCGCCCTCCCACCCACCCTACCTACCTGCCGCCAGCAGGCGGGTGCCGGTGCGCACCTGGACGCAGCTGGCCACGGCGGCGGCGGCTCCGACGGCGGCGGTGCTTCGGCTTCGGCCCCTCCCCCCTCCGGCCTCCGCTCTCCCAAGCAGTTCCCGGGTGCGCTGCCGGGTCACTCTCCCCCCGCCTGGCGCAAACCCGGCCATCCTCCCCCCACCGCACCGTACGGCACCGCGGCAGACGACCAGCAGCTGAGCCTCTCGGGGGCCGCTGGCGGCGGGAGCGACCCGCTGCCGTACAGCACGCGACCCAAGTCGTCGAGCGTGGGCTCCAGCTCATCTGTCTCCGGCGGCGGCGGCCTGTCACCGCACCCGCACCCCCCCGGGGGGGTGTCCATCATCAACCATGTATTAGACGCCCAAGCCTACCCGGTCCAGGCCGGATACCAAGGCGCCAGGTGGGGGGGTGCGAGGAAGACCCGGGGGTGCGAGGAAAACCGTTTAGGAAGGATGTTTCGAGATGCATGCTGGTGGGTGGGGTGGGTGGGTGGGTGGGTGGGTATTGCTCCAGGGAGGTGGTCTGGGTCGAGGTACCGGGGCGACGATGCCGGTGGGGGAGCGGTGGAGTGGATTCGGTGCAGCAGTTGGGCCGGGGGGTGTTGTGGTGAGCATTTGGCACGGTGGTGGTGGCGGGGGTGCTGCTCACACCCGCAGCCAGCAGGGGTATGTGTGTGGGTGGGTGGAGGGAGGGAGCTGCGCTGTGCGGGGGCCGGGGTATGGCAAGTTGTGCCAGTGTATGTGTACGGGCAGGGCAGGGTAGCGGCGCTGCTGCGGCGGCGTCGGCGGCTAGTAGCGTGCGGGCAGTGCGGGCATCTCGCGCGAGGAGCAGCAGGGCGGCGAGGGTACGGACGAGGGGGTAACCGGGGTTTTGCGGCTGCATCCCTGCCCCAATCCCCCCCTTCCCGCCCCGTCCACCTCCTTCAATGCCCATGCCTTATTTCGCCAAGCGCTCCACCCCCTTGAAGCACACCCGTCCTTCCCCCTACCCGCCAATCTCCCCCCCTTCCCCCAATCCCCCCCTCGCTCCTTACTTCCTATGTGCCGACCGACCTATGTGTTTTCTCTCACTCCCCCCCGCCCGGTTTTTATCCAACCCCCGCCCTGCCCTTTACCCTTCCTCGCAGGCAGCAAACCTCTCGGTGCAGCTTCCGCACCGCCCGCACGGTGCAGCAGCCCCTGGGCTTCCCCCCCCGCACCCCCCCGCCTGCCGCACCGCAGCACAACAGCGCCACCTCCGGCAGCCCCCCCCTCCCCCCGCACCTCCAGCCCGGGAGCCACCGGCACACCGTGCACGCCGCCGCCCCCCCCCCTGGACTGGCCGTCACGGGCCAGGGCCGCCGGCAGGCGCTCATGCACCGCCCGCCGCCGCACCAGCATCGGCACCCCCCGACGGAGGCGTGGCAGGAGTCGCCGCCGGAGCTGCCCGCGACGGAGCGTGAGGGCGGCCAGCCGGCACCGGTCGAGGCGAGCAACAGCGAAGGTGGCGTTCCCCTGCCGCGTCTACCGAACCCTTCTGCGCGGAGGAACAGCGGAGACACCGCCGGCGGCGGCGGCGGCGGCCCGCAGACTCCTCCGCCTCGTGGTAGCACCCCCAAGCTGCAGCAGACCGGCGGCTGTACGCCGGAGCCGCTGGCTCCGGGACCTGCCGCCGGCTCCCCGGGCTTCAGCGGCACCTACGTGTTCCGTCACACGGGCCGCAGTGCGCTGCTGGCTGCCGCCGAGGTAGGACTCATCAGCATCAACTCCCTGCCGATGCCGCCGGAGGAGCTGATGGCCGCCGCAGACGCCGACGCCGGTTCCGAGGGGACCAGCAGGCACTACCAGCCGCACGGGCCGGCGGCGGACGACTCGGCGCCCGGCAGCCTGGCGTGGCGGCTGGTGGGCCGCTACTGCCGGAGGCGCGTGCTGTCGGGGGCCTTCTGCGGCTGGCATGTGAGTGTGGTCCGGGAGGAGGGCGGGGGCGGAGGGGGGCATGGGGGGGAGGTGGGGGGGGAGTGGGGTCTGAGGAAACCTATGAAAACGACAGCAGGACAAGTATGTAGAACACTAGCTATCGGACGGGGGGGGGGTTTCAAGGGTAGCCGCGGGGATCAAGCGCGTGATGGCAGTCCAGCACGACACAGGATGCGCTCCGGGGAGTGGGGGTAGAAGGGCGCAGCGGGGGAGTTCGTGTCCGGTCCTCCTGCGGCGGGGTGGCGGGCACCTCACGGAGGCGAGTCGCGGGTCATGACGGGTGCACCGGAACCGGTCTCCAGGAAGGCGAGTCGTGGTGTTGCTGGGGGCCGGGGGGCACAACTTGGGGGGGGGCCGACAACTCGTCTCGATGCCCCCCGCAGTCGCCGTGCCGCCGCCTTGAAGCCGCTCCCGCGTAAAATCGCCCATGCAAGCATCCGCCCTCTTCTCCATCCGTCCCTCCATCCATCGCTTATCCGTCCGTGTATACCCTTCTTCGACGCCATTTTTCCACCCATGCATGCATCCAACCCTCCGTCCCTCCGTGTGTGTGTCATCAGGCCATGGTGGGGGACCTGCGCGCACGCCGCGGCGCCGCCGAGCGGGTGCGGCGGCAGGGCGAGATCAACCTCATGGCGCTGGCCTTCACCTCCTGGTGGGCGCGGATCTGGCGGCGCCGACAGCATCGCACCATACTGAGGCGCGCGGGGAGGCGGCGGCTGCGGGCCTACTTCGCCGCCTGGCGCGAGCAGAGCGCCGCGCAGGCGGACGGCTACCGGCTGTGGCTGCTGGAGCAGGTGCAGGTCGTGTGTCCGGCCGCCCTGGGCGAGGAGGGCGTCGGGATGATTGAGGTGCTGCAGCAGCGGCACGAGGCCTTCCTGGCGCGGGAGGAGGCGCGGCTGAAGGAGGAGGAGGAGGTGGACGGGGGGGGTGAGGCGCGGCTGAAGGAGGAGGAGGTGGTGGAGGGGTGGGGGGAGGGGCGGCGTACGGGCGGCGAGGGCGAGGGCGAGGGCGAGGTGGCTGCGGGCTTGGAAGAGGCGGTGGGTGGTGATGACCTTTGGGCCGCGGTTGCGAAGAAGGTCGCCGGGGCGCCAAGGGGTGGGGATGCTGAGGCCGGTCCGGAGGGCGGAGAGCAGGCGGTGGCGGAGGAGGGGGAGGACGAGCTTGACCGGCGAGAGCGGGAGGGGGAGGCGGAGGCAGCTGTCGAGCAGCCTCACGAGCCGGGTGCAGGGGGGCAGCACGAGGAGGAGGAGGAAGAGGAGGAGGAGTGGGCGACCGCCGCGAGTCGCAGCGGGAGCGGCGAGGGGCAGGAGGAGGTCGAGTTGGGTGCGCCGCCGGGGGCTGGGGAGGAGGAGGACGGCAGCGCCGGGGCCGCCACGGGGGCCGCTGCGGGGTGGGAAGCTGACGCGCAGCAGACGGGAGTTGCAGCGGAAGAGGCGGCGGCGGAAGAGCCCCTGTCGGCTGAAGCGGAGGAGGCGCAGGGTGCAGATGCGCGGGCGGAGGTGGCGGCGGAGAGCGGCGCGGAAGCAGAGCCCGGGGCGGAGGCGGCCTCAGGGACTCAGCCAGAGCCGGCTCCAGGTGACGATGAGGCACAAGCGCAGGAGTTCAAGGCTCCTGATGTTGATGCAGGGGCGGAGGCGGAGGCCGAAGACGAGGCGGAGGCGGGGACGGAAGCGGCGGCGGGCGCCGGGGCTGGGGCGGAGGAAGCGGAAGGGTCGCCAACGGAAGCGAGCGACGGAGCGGATGCGCAGGCGGATGTTGAGGCCGTGGCGGAGGCGGCGGAGGGGGTGGTGGCGGAGGCAGAGGCGGAGGCTGCGGAGGGGGCGGTGCCGGATGCGGACGAGGAGGTGGTGGAGGCGCAGGCGGAGGCGGCGGTGGAGATCCCGGCCGGGTCGGGTGCGAGGGAGGGCGGAGGGAAGGGTGATGCGGCGCCACCGGAGGAGGGGGCGGCCACAGCGGAGGAGGTCGCGGAGGAGACAGCGGAGGAGACAGCGGAGGAGGTGGTCACCGGCGAGGCTATGGACAGGGGCGAGGCGAGCGTGGGCCACTGGCACGGCCGCCCGGCGGTGGACGAGCCAGTGTTGTACGGCGAGACGGTGTACGAGGAGGAGGGCGATGAGGCATCGAGTGGGTCTCTGGAGTTTGCTAGTGCGACCAATGCATAGGAGCGGGGCTGGCGCTTCCTCGCCCCTTCCCCCCCGACCGGTTTCCTCTCGTATCTCCCCCGTGGGGGGTCGGGGCGGGCAAGCGGGCGGAGGCGAGGCTGTCTAGGTAAGGAGTTGGGTGTGGGCATGGACGAACTGACGGGCGAACTGAGCACAGCCCAGAGGGTGACTGCTGGCGGGCTGGTGAGGCGGCAAGGCGGCAAGGCGGCAAGTGGAGGGAAGGTGGAAAGGGGGCCAGGCGGATGGGGGGGCACTGGCCGCAAGCCGACCTGCCTCAAGCGGCGCCGAGGTGGCTGCGGGTGTACTTCATGTTGCAGTGGCGCAGTCGGTACGCGGTGTTGCGCCCTGCATTTAGCGGTGACAAGGATCATGTGTGGACGAGGTCGATGAAGAATTGCGGGGTAGGGCGGACTGCCCCTCCCCCCCTTGTGCAGGGCAGGAGCAAAGGTGTGGACGCTTCACGATGTATTTACGGCGCGGACTTAGATAGGCAAAGGCTGATGATAATAATAATAAATAATAATGAATAATTATAATGCCGTTCAGTTCCGTTCGGTCGCGGACTCCTGAGGAGCGCTCCGCTCGTTGCATGTGGTTGCACTCTGAAGCGTTAGGACGTTTTCGCTGTAAGTGTGGGGGGAACATCCTTTGTTCTGTTGCGCGTGTTTGGCAGTCTTGCGAGGTTTGTTGATTCGAGGTTCGTCAAGGTGTGACGGGGGGGGGGCGCAAGGTAGACGCAGGCGAGCGCAGCCCGCAGCGGCAGTGTGCCGCTATAAGGCGGCAGCAGCAGCAGCGGCAGCGCAGCGGCAGCTTGGCCCGTCTGATGAGGCATCATGATCTCATGAAGTGTTCGGCCACACCTCTGCTCACAACCACTGCCGTAATCCTCCAATCCTGCGCTGCAAGTTGCCGCCTTCGACATGGCTAGGACGCTACTATTATTCAACGCTCTTGTTATGCCCATGATTATATGAAAATTGTCCTGGGCTGTTAAGGGGCCAGGGAATTGATTGAGTGGCATAAGATGCCCCACCGTTATGCACGTCGCAGGCATCGTTCTCATCATAAGATGCCCCACCGTTCATGCACGTCGCAGGCATGGTTCTCAGCACAGTAGGGCCTTTTGTGTTTCACAAGGTGTTGTGTGCAGCTGTGGGTCACGGAGTTGTGCTGGTGTTGGGGCAATGGGCTGGAGGCTTGTGTGCAGCCTCTGAGCCCATGGTGCTAATGTGTATCCGCAGCCGTTATGGCATGAAGCGCAGCAGCTGATGACACCCGTTGTAACTTCCTTCTTTCCATCAACGAATTGAAAAATTTGGCAGGTTGCGCCCTGTATACACATGTTATTTGAGTGCGTAGCTGCGACGCCGATTATGATTCGGTCGATTAGCCTAGCCTCCTAGCTTGGAGAGGAAACTAACCAGGCGCCGTGCAGTAGTAGCTCGAGGTGTCCTTGTCGGGCGTAAAATCTGCTCCAAGCATAAGACGGTCGTACGGACCCGAATTAGTAACTCGCTTTTTATTGGCACGACCATGCAGCAACACGGTATTTATCTAGCAGGCTTCGTAAACGCCTTCTGCAGACTGCGTCACATTGGCATGATCTACAGGAATCAAGGCCCAGGATTTTGTCATTGTACAGTGCACGCGTGCGAACAAAAAGTAGAACGCCGGCAACACCAACGCAGTTACCATTTCACGAGGAGCAGCAAATGTGGTCACATGCATTCCTTAGCACCTCGTTAGCCCCAGGAAGGAAGCGTGGTAGAAATGTGAAACGAAGTTGCGCCACACCGCCACACGTGAAGATCAACAGGAAAGCGTAGGCAGCGACCTTACACGGCTTCCAGATGGTTATGTGAGTATCGTCATCATCACGCAGCTCGCAACTGTCATCAATCGTCAAGCCGTCAAGCCCCAACAAGAATTCTTGCCAAATGAGCGCAAACGATTTTGACCTACCAGGTACATGCCAGAAATTCCAACCCCGTCTCGTAAACACATGCCGGCCAGTTTCACTTCGGGTCCTTGAGCCATTGCGCCTGATGGCCATCGGGACCCATGCGCAGCACCTGAACTACAGGCCCCAATGACAGTACGCGACACAGGAAACATCGTTCGAAAGCAGCAGGGGAAACAGTACCCCTCCCCGACTTCTACAGCGATTCGTGCTAGGAACGCACGTCCCTCAAGAAGAGCTCTGCATCCGAGGCCGACCCAAGGAGCCAGTAAAGTCAGTCTAGACCTCAAGAACCAGATGGCAGCTGGCGTAACCATGACGAAAACGCTGGACCCAAAACAAGGCGCGTAGCTTTTGCCTAAATTACCTCCGGATGGCGTTAGCTGTACAGCGGGCCTCTTGATGTAACCCATCCCTCGTTCACACCCCCGGTTCCCATATCAGCGCTGCCAGAGCGCCACAGCTCTAACGGCCTGACATCACTCACTTCCTACATGATGGATGCACCTATTTGGACTAGTGCTAGATGAGCCCGCGTGGTTGGCTTGGTGACGAGCAGCCGTGAGAGATCAGCCATCAGCTGCCCGCAATGACCGAGGCGTATGCTTCCGAGCCAAACGTAGAGGTCACATGAGGGAATCAGGTGCCGTAGCCTGACGACCCGAACCTGATCTCTCGCAACCCGCCGGTACCACGGGCTGCAGTGTCACCCTCCTATCGCAGCTGGGTAGCGGAGAAGGCAGGCGACCTTATCCGTAACGAGTGCGAACACGTTTCCGGACAATGAGCCCACGAAGTAACGTCGACAGCCATTGAATATGCCAACGGGCCCTGCTATGGTCAGGTGCCAGCAGGCAACCAGCAACCTCGTCAACCAGCAGCTCTCCAGTATCCCCGAGACCAGCGGTTCGGTCCAGGCAGCTATACGGCGCAGTTCAGTATTGCGCATCTAGCCTCCGCTGAAGAACCCAAGCGCCGCTCAAAAGTCGAACCTGAGGAGAGGGGAACCACGAGTTAGCGTGACAAGCCCAAGGACGGCGGTGTAGACGGCGTAGGGTAATATTAGAGGAAACTAGCTCGCCACCTTTGAATGCGTGCCTTGCATGTAACTGGGGGCACAAACGGTAAGGAGAAAACTACTGTGTGCGTCCCCACGTATATTCCGCGGATGCATACCTTCCATAGTTGGGGTCCTGCTGCTCCTCGCCCTCTCCAGCAACAGCCTCCGGCCTGGGTGCGGCGGGCGGCCGCGGCACCGTCCCGCTCTGCTGGTGCTTCAGAATGGTCCAGTCAAACACGTAGTCCCACTGGTAGCCTGCAACAATACGGTCCATACACAAGATTTGTTAACATGTGCCTACATCAGCGCACAACAATTACGCATTCCCGATACTCAAACCCTACCCCTTCAATACACAAAGGAAAAAGAGTGTACAAACCAAGGGCCCAGCCATACGCTTGATGCTCCCTACCTTCGCGCGCGAACAGGTCCCGGAACATCTTCCGCAGGTACGAATAGTCCGGCTTGTCGTCGAAGCGCAGCGAGCGGCAGTACTGGAAGTACGTCACGAACTCCATGGGATATCCCTTGCACAGTACCTACGCAGACCAATGTCGTGTTTTATTACCACGGAAGCAAAAATTTTAACTGTCTCCAACAAGGGAAGATTTAAAACTCTCACCTCGATAGGCGTGGACATCTTCTTTTCGCTGATCTTCTCATACTTTTGCCGCTTAGTCGTGGCTTTGAGACCCTGCCACGGCAGCGAGCCTCGCAGGAAGTACATCATCACATACCCCAGCGACTCCATGTCGTCGCGGCGGCTCTGCTCAATGCCCAAGTGCGTGTTGATGCTGGCGTAGCGGGCCGTGCCAGTCAGGTTCTTGTTCTCCCGGTATGGAATGTGGATATGTGTTTTAGGATCCCGGTACTTCTTCGCCAGACCGAAGTCGATAATGTGCACCTGGTTGGCCTTCTTGCCCAGGCCCATTAGGAAGTTGTCGGGCTTAATGTCGCGGTGAATAAAGCTGCGCGAGTGCACAAACTCTACGCGTGATAGCTGCAAGGATAGCACGAAATTAGGTAAGAACAACATGCGCAGGAATTGCCATAAGAGCAGTTGTGTCTCACCAGCTGGTCTGCGAGCATGAGCACCGTCTTTAAGCTGAACTTTCTGTTGCAAAAGTTGAAGAGGTCCTCGAGGCTGGGGCCAAGAAGGTCGATGACCATCACGTTGTAGTCTCCCTCGACGCCATACCACCTCACGTTGGGGATACCGACTGCGCACGACCAATTGAGCTGAGGCCGCGGCCCGTTCGAAGCAGCTGAAAGTCGGCAAGAATGTCACCTACCTCCGCCCTGCAGAATCTTGTACAGCTTAGACTCGTAGAGCAGCTGAGCATGCCGCGTCTTGACCGACTCCTGCGAGCGTGGCCACACGGTGAGAGAGTCCGCTGGAGCGCCGCTTCAAACGCCAGCAAACCCACCAGCTTGATGGCGACCTCCTCCCCGGTCTGAATGTTAGTGCCTAAGTAGATGTCACCGAAGCTGCCGCCGCCAATCTTGCGGCCAAGCCGGTAGCTGTTCAAAGGGGGCCATTAGAGAAACGGAGTTGCATCTGGTCTCAAGGAATTCATATCGGTTGGAAACGATAGCCCATGACTCTTGCTAACTCAGAACAATACCGGTGCGAGGAGGGCGCATGTATCACGGCACGCGGCACTGCAGTTTGACGCATTTCCTTGAGGTCCGGTCCATGAGGCCCGAGGCCCGCTCAAAGCCCGAGAAACTTCCGTCGGTAGACCACATATCACTGCCTACCGGCCAGCAATGCGAATATCAAGCGCCATGTTGCCAGAGGTTGTCTCTCAACGTTAGCCTTCCAAGGCTTCCTTTGTCGGCGCGCTCCTCTCTTCCAAGCAGCTTAGCCTCCCCAAGAGGAGCTTCTGCACGCGTATTCAGCGTGCGCCTACTAGAAAGCTTCCATAAAAACTGTTCCGGTCGAAAACTGAGACCCTTAGGGGAAGGCTGGGGCCGGGCAGACGTTAACCGCGGCCCGATGAAAATCGACTACAAAAATTGTGTAATTCTGTAAAGATTACGAAGGCTACCTATTAGTATCGACTTAGCACAAGGTAGTAATGTGAGGACCGCAGTGTTGAGGCTCTTCACCAAATGGGCCTCCCAGCTCCGTACATTTCAGTTCTGCTGGGGACCCCCCCACACACTTTACCCAAAATCGTATTGTAAATGGTACTAGAACTGACGTGTTGGCCTTCAGTGCTTATTTGCTGCTTGCCGAACACTGCCGTGCAAATACTTTAAGCCCTGCCAAGATGCCGAAAGTAGACCGTAACGCGCGGCAACAGCCGCTGAAGGAAGTGGGGCCGGTGGCCATGGAAGCGGATGAGTCCGGTGCGGGTCCTCTGCCTGAGAAGCCCAAGTTCGCGCCGCTGCCTACCGGCGACACGCAGCCTGGCGGCGACGCAAAAGTTGAGTTCCGGCGTGTACCGGTGCCACAGCACCGCATGACACCTCTAAAGACGGCTTGGATGGAGCTTTACAAGCCCGTCACCGAGAACCTGAAGTTGGACATGCGGATGAACCTTAAGACAAAGAAGGTGTGCACCCGATGGCGATTGCTATATATTGCAATGCGTTGGGCGAATGCCGACTGGCTTGGGGAAAATTGAACGCGCAGGTTGAAATCAAGACAACACCCCAGACGACTGCATCGGACGCGCTGCAGAAGGCTGCTGACTTTGTACATGCGTATCTGCTTGGTGAGCGGGAACCCGGGATGGTGCTGCGCATCCCGCTTCCGGGCGGCCACCAGCTGCGCTAGCCTACGGCTGTCGCCCAGGGGTCCACCATGTCCGTAACTGTGTTGACACCGTGCAATACATGTGCTCATAACGGGAGATGTAGTCATAACTCAAAGCAGGCTGTATCCATGTTGGAGAATATTGTCCCTTACCCGAGACACATCCATCGGACAGCCACGAGGGGTTTGACGGATGGTCCGAAAGGCTTTTCGAAGGACCTCACGGAGAGCCCTCGCTCCTCCGCTCGAAACCCTCTGGTGAAACTCCCATCAGGCTTCGAGATTCGCGACGCCATAGCCCTGCTGAGGTTGGACGATTTGTATGTCGAGTGCTTTGAGATCAAGGACGTGAAGGTGAGCCACCATAAGGCCCCGGAGCTACACCGGCCAGGCCACGCAGGCCGGGCATAGCCTCGGGAAGCGAGGTCGACTGCCTTAGTACAATAGTGCGGCCGAGGACACAGGGGTTGATCGCCATCCTGGTTTCCAGGGCGCCTTGAAGGCCGGAGCTGAACTGATACGCTCCCCATCAGGCTTCCCCCTAAGGCTGTTTTCGCACGGAGACACACATATGCACACGGTACAGTGCCGCTATCGCCCCTCCGCCTCCCTACACCGGACCACTGTCCGGTCAGCCCGTTTTCTGTGAAGTTTCGCTCCACACATATACACACACACACACATACGCATGCTGGATCCGCTGCACTCGGCGCCAAGCACCCTCCCTCCCCCCTCCTCCACTCCCTGCCGCCGTGCTGCAGACGTTGCGTGGCGAGCACCTGTCGCGATGCATCGGCCGCATAGCCGGCAAGGTGGGTGGAGGGTTTGGTTGAGGGGGCACCCGCGTCTGAGAGGAGGGTCGGCCCACTAACGCACTGAACGGCGGGTGCGAAAGAGGAGGGGCTAGTATCGCTGTTACGCACCAGGCAGGGGAAGCATGAGTCCAGGGAAGGCCACGGCGACAGGCACTGGAAGCATGGCGCGATCTTCGGGAGCCGTGAGCCGCGGCGAGCCAAGCATGGCGGACGCACGGTGGTTGGGCCAGGGTGTTGCACACGAAACACAGTTGAGGGCTGGGGGGAGGTTGGTTGGTCGGGGGGCTAGGGCCAAGCGTTAAGGCCGGGCTGCGCGTCTGGGGGCACGTGACCCGAGGATTGTCGCTAGGTGTTTTCCGGTAAAGACGTGTTTCTGGCTTGGTGTTTCACACCTCCAAAGCCCGAAATGAAATGGAATGGAATGGAATGGCCGATGGGGAGTGAAGGGGGACATGGGTTTCGTTGGCACTTGGCAACCGTGAAGGCTTCAGGTTTCGGAGGAAGGGCAGGCACACCGGAGCGACCCAGGGGTGTGGGGGTGGCATAAAGACCGGTTACACAACATGGATAGGATAGGGGTGGAGGGGAAGAGGAAGGCTGTGTGCCGCCTGGGGGGGTGCGGGCCGATGAGGAAGTTCGCCGTACAGTCGGCACGCGCCTGGGTGTGGCAGGGGGAGGGGAAGGCCGCGGGCGGGGGGGATTCGGGGCAGGGCCGAGGTCGCGTGCGGCACCAAGGCCGCCGGAAGGTGTTGCGTTGGGAGCGAGTGGGGCCAGGGGTGACTCACGTGGGGGCTCCTGACCCGGCTGCGGCGGTGGGACCCCTGCCTCGCTGTGGGCGGTGCTGGGGGGGCAGGAAGCCCGTAGGTCGGCACTTCGGCACTTGAGGGATGCGCGGTGCTGGGTCGCGCATGCTTGGCCCATTCGAGCCCGCGTGCGAAGTAGCTGCGGGCGGGTGGTGCTGCGGGCAGCAGGGGGTGCGGGTGGCGAGCGCGCCTCCGCGGGTGGGGCGTGGTGGCCCATAGCGCTGCGGCCGGGTGGCGGCTGGCGGGTGTACCAAAAAACACGTGCATGGCGACGCTGAAACCCTAGTCCTCTGCCCACGCCCTCCAACCCGCTTCCCACCGCTATCGCGACATGTGTTGCCCCCAACCGCCTTCCGCCCGCCAACAACAACAACGACACTGACAAAATGGTCGCCACAGCAGCAGCAGCTCCGGTCGCTGACACCATCGGGGCGCCCGCCCCTCCCTGGCCCCCGCAGGACGGCAAGACGAAGTTCACGATTGAGAACTCGACCCGCACTCGCGTCGTGCTGGCGGACACCCGCATCCACATCCTGGGGTCCTTCCAGAACATTCGCGTGGCTCGCGACGCGCTGTGCGCCCTCATCCTGGGCTCCCCCGCCTCCAAGGTCTACTCCAAACTGCGGTCGTCGTGCTCCCGCCTGAACGACAGCTGAGGAGGCGGCGGCGCCGCTGGGCGGTAGGCAGGAGCGCCTCCAGGGAGGGGGCTTCCCGCGGGCTGGCCGGCACCCGAGGGGGAAGGGGGAGGGGTTTAGTTTGGTGAGGGACGTGCGGGTTGCTTTGGCGGGGTTCGGTTGCGCTGCTGCATGGGTGCGGTGGGTGCCGGGTGTTGCCGATCGGTGCACACGGCTGGAGAGCGTTTGTGATGCTGAATTGCCCCGGGGTGGGGGGTAAAAAGAGAATCCGCGATTCCACCACCCGGGGTGTTGGGGGCCATGCGGACCCGGAAGGGGGGTCATGATGTCGGGGTAGGTACAAATGTGTGTGTTTTAAGTATGTGTGTGTGTGCGCTTGACGGAGCTGCAGGCTGCAGGACTGGGGAGTGATGGTGACGTACGTGTTGGACGAGGGCGGGGGGAGCGGGAGAGAGGGACTGCTGCCCAGGGCGTCACTTCTTAGGCAGGTCGCCGCCAGTCTGCAGAAGGCTGTGGGATGATGCGGAGCGCCGGCTGGTGCGCCGTCCAGGGAGGGGCTGGGTCCCAGCTGCTGTGGTGGAGGGGGCTGCTGGCCTTGGGAGCGGCGTGTTAGCTGTTGTCTTGTTCGTGGTGTTGACGTGCGTAGCTAGGAGGGCGAGGAGGACTAGTCCGGAACCGAGTAGGGAGCTGTGGTAGTGGTACGAAGGCCGTTGTGCGCAAGCGGTTCCGGGGCGGGGGTAGAGGGGGCAAGAGTTACAATGACGAGGGTGCTGACCTGATTGCCGTACCGCGCCTCAGCGAGCAAGACGTGGGGCCGGGGGTGCTCCCGGGCGGCTGGAGGTTCCGAAGCCGGGCTGTGTTTGGTGTGCGCAGCCAGGCGGAGGGCCACGATGTCGCCGTGTGAGAGTTCGCCGTGAGATGTGACGGCCACGATGGCTCCATGTGAGGGCCTTTTGGTGCCCGACGTCACGGCGCCGTACGGGAAACGGCGCGATAGATGACGCATGGGCAGGCACATGACGCGACCTCTTGTACCAGTAGCTGACCAGCGCAGGAGCAGTTTGTTCGATAGTAAAAGCCTTTCTCTTCCTTTGAATAAGAAGAGGAAAGAAGCCGACTGGGCTTCGCATTTTTTGTGGGCGGTGTAACAGCCCCTTTTAGCAGAGCATCGACCTCGTTTCTCGCCTTCCAAGCAGCAGCTAACACCAAGTGACCAGTAGACATGAAGCAGGCGCTGGCTCGTGCGCTCGCGGCGGCGGAGAACAGCGGCCAGGTGCGGCTTCCAGGAAACTTCGGTGCCGGCATTGCGTGTCGGAGTCCCGGCGCCGCTGCCCCGCTGGCCTCACCGACTGCCCCGTTGCTGGATTAATATGGATGTAAAAACGAAGTCCACGGTGCTGCACTTTTGTCAAAATACATTTTGCTGCGGCGCGCACAACTCGCGCCTCCTTGCGCAGCGGCGGCAGCACCTTGCACGACCCGCGGGTCGGCGCTGTTGTCACCGGCTGGGCCCCACTCAGCGCCGCGCCGCATCGCGCGCGGCAGGTTATGTATATGGCCGCTGCCCATGCTTAGTTGTTTTTCTCAAAGGCGGCGGAGCGGAGGGAACCTCAGGAGCCTGGACGCCCAGGGTTCCGAACCCCTCTGGTTCTGGGTTCCGAACCCCCCTCATCTCCTGCTTCAATCCTTGTGGGATCGCACCACTTCCAGCTCCTGACTCAAAAAGACCACAATTGCTAAGCCCATATGCTTGCGTTCACACCCCATTCCCACATCCGTCCAGCCGATCACCCACCCCACTCTTCAACACGCCCTTCCTCACCCCACACCACCCCACTCCGTTTCCTATGTCGTGTCATCTTTTCGCCACCCCCCCCCACCCACCCCTTGCCCCTCTTCCGCTCCCCCCTCCCCCGGTCGCAAACCCCTTTCCCCGCCGCGCCGGGGGCCACCCATAAGGCCCTCCTCGCCGCCGCTGCGCGGCGCCCGCTGTCCCACCGCGTGGGCGACCTGCCCCGCAGCCGCAGCGTGCAGCAGGAGCAGCTGGCGGAGGGCAGCGACAGCGAGTCCGCCGCAGCCACCGGCCGCCCCGCCGCCCGACCCGCCAGGTCCCCAGACGCGCCGCCCGACCCCGCCACTCGGCGCGGCGGGCGGGAGACGATGCCTGACGAGCGGGTGGCTGATGAGGCTGCGCGGCTGACCATCCGACATGGGTCTGGCAAGTCGGCGGAGGCTATCCTGGCGGGGTGAGCGTGAGGGAAGGGGAGCGGACCCGTGGGTCGGATTTGAAAAGCGGGAGGGGACGGGAGGGGAGAGGTGGCGAAAGATCCGGAATGGGAGGAGAAAGTAAGGGGAAAGTAATGAGGTGACAGCCCGGGGGGGGGAGGGTGGCGAAAAGTCCCGGATGGGAGGGGAGGGGAGGGGAGGGTCAAGGCCCAGGTGGGGCTGGGGAGAGGAGGGAGGGAGTTGGGCGTCGATGCCAGGGCGAGGTGAGCGCGGCATGGAATGTGAGGGTGAGAGGGGTGTTGGGGTGAGAGGGGTGTTGGGAGGGGGGGCTTACGTTGCTCGGACCTGTGTTGGTCCACTGCTCCTCCCTTGTCCACTGCGCTCCCCCCCATGCAACCGCAAGCGCGTACTCGCCCCTCCGAAGTCGTTCCACTGGCCTTCCACACGGCCCCCACACGGCCCCCACACGGCCCCCACTCGGCCCCCACTCGGCCCCAGCCGCGTCTCAGCCCCAATGCCGCCACCTTGCCCGGCCCCCCGTCACCAGCTGCACTTCCCACTTTGAGTAACCGGTTCTTTTCTGTGACCCCCCAGTCCCGAGGCGGCTGAGGCGGCCCACAGCAACACCGCTGTCAAGTTTGTGTACCAGCAGCAGCCTAGCCCCGACGTCCGGGACACGGAGGGGGGGAACACCAGCGACAGAGCAGCGGAGCAGGTGGGTGCGGGCGCGGGTGGGGGTGGTGGGGGTGGTGGGGGTGGTGGGGGTGGTGGGGGTGGTGGGAGGGTGGTGTGGCGAGACTGCGCTGTGCTTCTGCTGCTGCCGTTGCTGTCGCCACCAGCTGCCACCAACTGCGGTCCGCTGCCCCTCCCCCCCTGGAGTAGCAACAGCTACACTTTCCATGTCGAGTAACCGGTTCTTTTCTGTAACCCCCCTGGAGTACATACGCCCTTGGCAGTCAAACCCTGAGCCACAACCCACTTCCCTACCCGCCATCACCCGGCCAGATTCACACCTCCTAACCGAAACCGAATCTGCTCGGCCCCCCCGCCTTAACTGCTCTTTCTCCACCCCAAACCCCCAACCCCCCCGCTCACCACCCAGTCCCGCCAGTCTCCCGGCGGACCACCCACAGCCCCATCTCTTACTCCCAATCAGCGGCACCGACATTTTGGACACCGACCTCCCCCCCTGCTCCACGGGTCTTCCTCGAACCCCCGCTCCCCCCCCGCCCCCAGGTTGCCAGGCAGTACCGTGAGACCGAGGGCAGCGGCACGGAGGCCTCCAGGGGGGGCCCCACGGACGACATTCCCGAGCTGGGCGGCATGGCGGGTGAGGACCGCTCCAGGGGGGGGAGCGCCTGCGCGAGGAAAACGGTTGATACGACGTAGTAGAGCGAGGAGGGGGCGGGCCGTCAGCTGAGGCCGCTGTCTTACCTACTTGGTCGGGGAAACGCCGCTTAGACTGCCGCCACTGCTGCCGCCACCGTCTGGACCAGTTAAGAGGTGAGCGGATATCCCTACACCTCTGCGTCACCTGAGGGGATGTTTGTGGGAACCAAAGGGAAACAAACAAACAAACAAACAAAAAAACATCAAAACACAACCCCAAGTCTGGTTCAACATCAGACGCCATCCAGTTACGACACAAGCCGCATGCATGGCAGCGCACCTCTCGAACCCCTCTTCCGTCGACGCGCATCCAGCGGTTTCCCTCCCCTCGGCTGCCCCAATGATTCCGCGTTTCCGCCCCTCCCTGGAGCAGGCGTCTTCCGGCCTCACCACGAGATGGGCGCCGACTACGGCCTCCGCACCCCCCGCAAGCCGGGCAGCAGGGACGCGCCAGAGGAGGCGGGCGGCGGCCGCCGTACGGAGGCGGAGATGGTTCGTGCGGCGGGCGGCGGCGGCGGCAGCGGCGGCGGCGGCGGTGAGGCCTCGAGTGCCGACGGGGCTCATGGTGGTGGCGGCGGCGGTGGCCGGCGCTGGTCTAACGGTCTGGCGGGCAACGGCATTCAGGAGACGGTCAAGGCGGGAGTGGGGCGGCTGCAGGTGGGTGCGGCCGGGAGCTGGCGGTGGGGCGGTGGGGGGGGGGAGAGGTGGAGGGGGACTTGGCAGAGTAGGCTCCAGGGGGGGAGAACTGCGAAGGGCGGGGGCGGAGGATGAGGTCAGGCGCGAGGGGGGATGGGTTGCAAGGAAAACCCGGGCACGAGTAAACACGTGGTGGGGCGGGCCCGCGGAAAGGCGTACACCTCATGCGATGGTGGCGGTGGTGGCTGAGGTGGCTGCTGGTGGGGTTCAGAGGGGGCGGTGGGGGGGTCCGTCTGAGCCCCCCGGCCGCATTCAGGGGCCCGAGGCGGCCGCCAGCCTCTCCCCCCTTCCCCCTGCCGACCCATGGGTTTCCGCGCACACCACCTGCCTCCCGTAACCTCCCCGCCTTGCCCCGCTCCTCCGTCCCACTCGCCTCCGTCTCGCAGCTCCAACCTCCCCTCACACCGCACCTTCCCCCCACGGAACGAAACGGGTCTTCTTGCACCCGCCCGCGGAACCACTCGCCGCCTAGCTTCTGCCCTCCCGTCTCCTGTGTCGTGAAAGCCAGCCTACCCCCCGCCCCGCAGGAGGCCTACCAGCAGATGTTCGGAAAGGCACCACGGGGGGGCGGCAACGGCCGGCAGCGCAGCCGGAGTGAGGAGGGAGCTGCGCCGGGGGGGAGTGGCGACGGGGGGGGTGTCGGGGGGGTGGGGGGTAAGGGCGCCCGTCGCCGGGACGGCTGGGACAGCCCCTAGGCGGTGCGCCCCGCCTTCCCTCCCTGGACTTGAGCTGCCAGCACCGCCCTCTCGGTGCCGCCGGGGAAGGGCCATGAGTCGGCGGTCGGATTGAGGGCGGACCGGCACGAGCGGGTACGGCTCGAGAGGTCGCTTGCTACTTTGCTTGGGTGTAGTGCGCTGCTGAGTGTGGCGGGGAGGGGGCAGCAAGCAGGGCCGGTTACACGACATAGGAAGTTAGGGACGGAATGCCTGTCGGGGGGCGGTCGTGTGTGTGTTGCGGGTGGGGTTGCAGAGAAGTATCGGTTACTTTGTTGCGGGTCCGAAGAAGACCCGTGGATGCCCGAAAAAAACCGTTTAAAACAGACGTTTGGAGATGCATGCTAGAGAACCGGGTTTGGGATACTAAAGCCGAAGGTCGTAGCGGCTAAGCTAAATCGGTTACACTGTTGCGGGTGGGGCACCGAGATGAAACCCGTAGGTGGGCACTGAACATTAAGACCGGTACGAGCACACGGTGCTCCTCCGGGGGCTTCAAGGAAGACTCTCCGGGGGCAGGGGGGATGTGCGGGGGGCCCGAGTAGACGGGGGCGGTTGCTGCTGGCGCTGCTGGCGCGGATTTCGACGTGGACCCCACGCCTTGCTCTACAACTCTGATCAGGAACTGCGCGGACGGAAGACTGCTCGGGGGCCATGAGGAAATGGGTTTGGGTTTGTGGCTCGTCGTGGCTCAAATGCTTTGTGTAGCTGCTGTTAGCTTCCTGGATGAGTGACGCGATGGGCCGGGTGGCGTCCTGAGTCAAGGTAGGGGGCAGGGGTCGGCGCGGCGAGGGAGGAGAAGGCCGGGTCTGCGGTCCCTGTCGCGTCCATCCCCCCATCCGGCCGTCCCTACGGGTACCCTTGTACTACCCCCCTTCATACCCCCCCCCCGGGGAGCACTAGCCAGCTGCACTCCCCCAATGCGTGTTTTTACTGGTGCTACACACGGACCGGGGATTAGCGGTTGTCGGTTAGCGACGCGAGTCTCCCACGTGTGTTTTGGACGGCGGTCGGGGGCTCGCGCTGAATGGGACTGCCCCCAGGTGCGAGTGTGGTGCCCCGGAGGGGTGAGAGGGCCGGGGCCGCATATCCCCGAGATGGCGGTGGAGTGTACGGAGTGAGATGCGGCTGCTGTGTTTCGGGGCTGGTGGGTGTGAGCGGGGTTTCGGAGCTAGTAGGTTGCGGGGTTTCGGAGCTGGTGGGTGTGCGGGGTTACGGAGCTAACGGATTGCGGGGTTCGGAGCTGGTGTGTGCGGCAGTGCGGCTGGGCCGGCGGTGCTCCGGCGCCGACGCCGGGGATGCGCGCCTGCCTGGATCCCTGACCCGTGGGTCAGCTGGCGCTGGGGTTGATGCAACGTGCGCAGCCAGTGACGCACTCGCCGGGTGGGTCCCTCGCGGTCGTTACACGTGGGTGCGGGTGTACCGCGAAGTGTACCGCGGGCGGCACTGCATCACCCATGTCCGGCACAGGCAGGCACTCGTGTCGTGTTATCGCTGGCGGGTTACCTCGCTGCCCCCCAGCACGGCTCTGCGGCAGTCAGGCAGGCAGGGCAGCTGCCACCAGCCGGGGCTCGGGCCGCCGTAACGCGCCAAGAGCCAGCCCACGGCTCCGGCCGACAGCCGCTCATGCAGATGTTCGTACAGGTGATGTCCGTACACATGTTCGTACGCGTGTCTGTTCAAAGACCGCAGCGCCCATAGCGCATACACACGCGAGAGGCGGACACCTCGGATGCCTCACCCCGCCGCCTCATCCCTCCCTCGGCCCCGCAAAAAGTACGCTCCGAAACCATCTGTGAGTAGGTGGCCGAGCGCCGCTCGCTGACAGCTCCGTCCGCACGTCCAATCCCCACTCCATTCCTCCCGCCACAAGACGTTACGAATCCGTACACTCACGCACGTGCACTCAAGCCACGTAGGGCCCTCTTGCGCTAGGGCCCTCTCGCTCGTCCGACCGCCCTGTCTAGTGCGGCTCCCGCCCCGCCCGGCCACGACTTGGTGAAGGTAGTGCGGGCCTTACGTCACGGCTTGCTTCGCTTCTTCACAACAGCTCGTCACGGACAGGAGGACACCGTCGACTGCAACACCAGCTGCGCATAATCCCATACCAGCGCTGGACTTCCTTTTGCTCCTACTGCTACTGCTGTTGTCCTCCTCCCCCTCCCACTTCCTCCCTCCCCCTCCCGCGTCAGCCCCCCCCACCCCTCCCTTCCAGGGTGCCGCAGCCGAGACCCGTCCACAGGTCTCCGGCCGTCAAACAAACTCCTCCGGCATGCGAACTCAACCGCTTGTCCCCGACTACCCGCCGCTTCTTGCCTCGCCTCCTCCTCCTATGTGTTTTGCCAGGGTTTCCTCTCCCCTCCCCCCCCTCCCCCCCCTCCCTCCCTTCTGCCCCCCTTCCTCACGCCGCCTCGCACCCCCCTCACGCCGGCCACCCTAGCCCACCAGCATGCGCGCGCGTCCCGGTGTCCGAAGGCTATCCACCCACTGCAATTCCCCAGTCGAGTTACCGGTTCATTCACGTGACCCGCCCCCCTCACGCCGCCCTCATGACGTGGTGCAGCACCGGCGTCTGCGCCGCCTGGTGCAGCGGCACTCCGTCCACAAGCACACTGCTGCGGCAGCCAGGGTCGCAGCCAACAAGCAGCAGCGGGAAGCGGTAAGTGCGAGAGCCGGCGGCGGCGGCGGCGGCGGCGGCCGCCTCCGGCGCAGCGGCCGGGGGCGGCACCGACGCCGCCTCCTCGCGAGCGGCGCCAGGCCCAGTGGAGCCGGTTGAGGGAGCTGGCGCCGGTGGTGGCGGGGTTGGCCGCGGGGGCGGGGGCGGTGGCGGGGGCCAGCTGACCTCCACCCTCCTCATCTCCGGGTGTACGACAGCCAGCAGCTGCGTCATGTCGAAGGCGTCGTGGTGGATGTGGGTGAGGGCGAGCACGAAGCAGCAGCCGCCAGTGTCCACACACACAAGGTAGCTGGGGGGCGGAGGGGGGGGGGCGGGGGGGGAGGGGGAAGGGGAGGGGGTTTCGAGGATTACCCGTGGGTGCGAGAGGGAGAGGGGGAGGAGGGTGGTCACAGAAAAGGACGGGGTGAAGGAGGGTAGGCAGGGGGGTTGGGCAGGAGGGGGGGTAGGAAGGGTACAGGGACGCGGGAGGAGGCTGAAGCTGCGACGTGACGCTGGTAGAGAGCAGGGCGGCCTGGTACGAGTCCGCCAGGCACATCGTAGTAGATGACTAATCAATGTACGGCGATACGTCTGGCCCGGTATCCCCCCCGGCCCCCCCAGCATGCGGCTGCTGGAGCAGTGGGACCCCTTGGTGGGCTCCTGGCAGGTGATGTGTGAGGGGCTGCTGAGGGGTGGCCCGTCGGCCCCGCTGAGCAGACCCACCCAGACTGCCACTTCCGCCCTGCGCTGTCCTGGATCTTCCAGGTCGAGTCCGAGGGTTGGTGGCCTCCGTCACCGCCCCCGTTGGCTTCAGACGTATAGAGCCAGGACAGCACGTGGTGGAGGGGCAGCTCGGGTATGTCTTCCCCCCCTCTCCTCCCCCCCCTCTCCTCCCCCCTCTCTCCTTCCCCTTCTCCTCCCCCTCTCCTCCCCCTCCTCTCCTTCCCCCCCCCTTCCTCTCCTTCCCCCCCTACTTCCCGACCATCACCCCCATGCCCCCCCTCGTACACGGGTTTTCTTGCAACTCCCCCTCCTCCCACTCACAGTGTGCCTGACGCGTTCAGCGGGGGCGATACGAACACCAGCGGGCGGCACAGCACCGCGAGACCCCGGTTGGAGCCGGGCTGCAGACCCTTGGGGGAGAGGCGGGGTTGCGGCGGGGGGGGGGGGCGGGGCAGGGTCGAGAGGAAACTCGTTGGTCGGCAGTTAAGAGGTAAGTGAAAAAAGACGATGGCGGGTGGTAGGAAGCGGCCGAGAGCGCGTTCAAGGAGGGGATCTTGCTCGCGACATGCTCCGACTCTTGGAGCAAGGGGGGGTCCTCCAGGCACGATGAAACGAAACACACTTGCACACGGGGGGGTTACAATAAAAGGACCAGTAACTCGACTGGGGAAATGTAGTGGGTGCATAGCCTTCGGACACCGGGACGCGCGCGCATGCTGCGGGACGCATGCACACGGGAGGGGGGGGGGCAAGGAAAACCCGTGGAAGAAAGGAAAACCCCGTGGGCGGGAGGCCGGGGGGGGGAGAGCCCGTTTTCAGGCGGGGGGAGACGGAGGAAACCAAGAAGCAGGCGAATGGTTTGAGACACGCGTCTGGGTTTGCGCCCCCTGGGGGTGGGGCGGTGGCTTCGGGCGGTGGTCTAACCGTGAGGCCTGATCAGTCCGGATGCAGGGTACCGGTACCGTGCGGTGTGCCGACACATGGGGTCGCGAGGCCACCCGGCCAACCTCAGGCACCGGAGATGCCGGGGATCACAAACACATCAGGAGGCCATCGCGCCCCAGGTAGGCGGAGTCATACCCCCACAAGTCCCCCCCCCCCCGCAACTCCCCCTTCCCAGCCCCGCCTCACCGCCCTCCCCCCCCCCCGCGCCGCATCCACGGGTCTCCCTCGAAACCCCCCCGCCGCCCTCAGAAAGCCCCCGCCTACAGCACCGGAGACGCCCACAGCACACGTGCGTCTACAGCGCGGTCTCTGGACAGTGCCTGAGGCGTCGATGTAGGTGCGGGTGTGCCCCTACATGCCTAAAACCCTAAATACCCTCGCATCGAGTGCGCGTTTAGGGGGAGTATCGGCCGGGATACTGCCACATGGTCGCTGAGAGGTCTTGTGGCGGGCCACAGCACCCACCACCGCCACCCGCCCCAGATATCCGCACCAGATACCCCACCACCACCATCCGCCCCAGATAGGTATCCGAGTTCACTCAATCCCCTTCCCACCCTTCACTTCCCCCTTGCAACCGCGGGTTTCTTCGCTACACTTCGCCCCCCCTGGACCACCGGTCTCCCCTCATGCCCCCCCCTGGACCCCCCCGCCCGCTCTCACCCGCAGCGACTGCAGCGAGAGGCGCTCGTGGTGGGTCCGGGGGAGCACCTCGGAGCCCTCCAGGGGGGGGAGGGGAGCGGGGGGGGGAGGAAACCCGTGAATTGGGGGGCCGGGGAACGGAGGCAGGGCATGGGAAGCCCTGCAGCGGGGGGGGGGACCGGTGACACGAAAACGACAGGATAGTGGGGGAGGGGGGGAGGGGGGGGGGAGCGGGGGGTATGGGAGGAAACCCGTAATTTGGGGGGCCCGGGGAACGGAGGCAGGGCATAGGAAGCTGAGGGTAGGAACCAGCCGGCGAATGCCGGCGAGGCGGGGGGGCAACTGGGGGTATCACGGGGGGTCACGGGCGCCTGTGTTTCAGCGCCAGCTATGCGCAACCCGCCGCGGCTGGTTTGGACCCGGGGCCACCCCGGAGGGGTATGAGCGGGCACCCCGAGGGGTATGGGGGGCCACCCCGAGGGGGGTATGTTGTACGGGGGCGTAAGGTTCCGGAGCGTATCTTGCGCCACGTGTCATCCGTCACGTGTCATCCCTTGCGAAAGCTCTAAGCGCCCAGCGCAGCTGCGGCCTTCTCCGCCAGGCCGCCTTCCGGGCTGGCCTCTATCGGTGGCGGAGACCCGCCCTGCCGGCCCCACCCGCTGCACCGCACCCCCCTCCCACCCCTTCGTCAGCCGTGGATTTGCGCGGAATTATTGTATACCCCCACCTCACCCCGCACTCGCCCCCCTGCGGGTCAATCCCAGCCACGGGGCGGCGCTTAGCTCTCCCCCACACCCGCTTCTAGGTCCACCTCTCTCCGTAACTCTCTTCTACCATGTGTTTTCAACCAACCCCCCCGCCCCCTCGCCTCGCCCTGCCCGCCCACCCTTTCCTCCCTTCCTACCCGCTCCCCACCCGTGCCCCCCCCCCCGCCAAACACGCGCCTCCACACTACTCATGCCCCCGGTTTGTCGGCCGTGGATTCGCGGATTCTCTTATCAAGCCCCCCCCGCCGCCGCCTCCACCCACCCACCCACCCGCCCACGCACCCTGGCCGCGTCTCCCGCCAGCAGCGCCGTCACCGCCGCCCAGTGCTGGTCCCTTACGCCCCCCCTCGCCGCCACCAGCCCCGTCAGCTTCCCCAGCAGCACCACCAGGGACTCCATCTGGGCCAGCGCGGGCAGACCCGGGTCCAGGGAGGACGCGCGGTGGTAGTCCTGGGCGCCAGGGGGGGAGAAGGGGGGGGGAGGGGGGAGGGGGAGGGGCGGCCGAGAGGACGAGGACGGGTGCGACAAGGTGAGTGGGTGGGTGGGTGGGTGGGTGGTCATGTGATCTGAAAGCGGGCTGGGTCGGCACTGACAAGGCTGGTGGTGAGACGGGGGATGTGATGCGAGTTCATGCGCCACACACACCCGGGCTCTGACCGGCTGAGCCAGGCGGCAGGGGACGCGGCGGCTGTCAGCCGCTGAGACCCTCCCCCGCTGGGCCCTCGACCACCAGGCCTCGCAGCAGCGCACCCGCAGCCCTGGGAACAGGCGTGCCGTCCCCCCCCGGGGTGTCTTCCCCCCCGCCCCCCGGGGTGTCCCTCCCCCCGGGGTGTTTCCCCCCCGCCTTCCGGGGTGTCCCTTTCTCTGTCTCCTGTGCCGTGTGCACGAGCTCCCTCGCTGGCCCCCCCACCCCCCTTCGCTCACCCCCCCACGGGATGGTCTTCCGTCAATTCGTTTTCTTTTTCCCTTCCGCAGCCCCAAGAAACCGGCTCCACAGGTTTGCCGGTCGTCCGTCCCAATGCTCCAGCATGCGCCCACATCCTCGCTGTCCGCCGACCATGCGCCAACTATCCTGTCGTTTATTCGTGTCACCGGTTTTCACGCCACCCCCCCACGGGATGATCAAAGGGGGGTGGGGGGGGGCAGCGATTTGTTTTATCACAAAACCCCCACGGGATTTCCTTACATCACCCCCCCTCCCGCCCCCACCTCCCGCCCCCACCTCCCGCCCCCACCTCCCGCCCCCATCTCCCGCCCCCACCTCCCGCCCCCACCTCCCGCCCCCACCTCCCGCCCCCACCTCCCGCCCCCACCTGCAGCGCCGCCGCGAAGTCCTGCGTGAAGGCGTGCAGCGCCGCCCGGTTGTAGTACAGGTCGGGCAGGTCGGCGCAGCCGCACCGCTCAGCCTTGGGGGGGGTATGAGGGGGGAGGGAGGTGGGGGGTGTGAGGAAAACCCGTGTGGGGGGGTTGGGGTTGTGGGGAGGAGCGAAGTGGGGTGGAGGTGGGTGAGGGGCGCCTAGGAGTGTTGAGGGGGGCCGGGCGGCCGGCCGAGGGGTCGGCTGCTTGAATCGGCTCAGCAGGCAAGGCCAGGGGCGAAGGGACGGTGGGAAGGGACGACCACTATGTGTGTGGGGGGGTTCGTTTGTGTGCCGGTGGGAGTAGCGGCGGTATCATGGTGCAGGGAGCCCTGAGGCCGGGAGGGGAGATCCGCCGCAGTTGCAGGGGGCACGAAGCACGCAGCCTCCCCCTCCCTCCCCCTCCCGCCGCCTCCCTCCCCCTCCCTCCCCCTCCCGCCCCCTCCCTCCCCCTCCCTCCCCCTCCCGCCCCCTCCCTCCCCCTCCCTCCCCCTCCCGCCCCCTCCCGCCGTCGCGTCCGTATGTGCGGCCGGCCACCCTAGCCCAGCAGCATGCGCGCGCGTCCCGGTGTCCGAAGGCTATGCACCCACTACATTTCCCCAGCCGACTTACCGGTTCTTTTATGTAACCCCCCTCCCGCCCCCTCCCGCCGGAAGCCCTCGTCCGCACCTCCCGCCGCCCTGCCCCTCCCGTCTACGTGCAGCTACCGCCCCCTCCACGTCACATCGTACGACATCCTCAACCACCCACCCGCCGTCCGCCCACGACAACCCACCCGCCGAGCGGAGGGCAGCCCGCACCGCTGCCCCCTGCCCCGTCACGACCCTCCCCATACCGCGCCACAAAACACCCCCCACCCCCCCACACACACACGACTTACACGAGGTCGCCATAAGCCCCAGCTGACACACAGCATATCGCCAAGCATAAGCCCCGCCCCACCTGCGCAAAGGCCGCCAGCACCCGGTGCAGCTCACCCCGCCCCCGCCCCCGCGCGCCGCCGGGCCCTCCCGCCGCCGCCGCCGCCACCCCCGGTGCTCCCGGTGGGTGGTGGTCTCCTCGGAAGTAGTCCGCCATCTGGGCCATCGCCAGGACGTCTGCGAAGGGATTGGTTGAAAGTTGACGGTTGGGAAGTTGGCCGTTGGGGGACGGACCGTTGGGAAGGTAACGATGGGGCGCGAACGCGGCGGCCCTTGGCAACTGGCACTGAGAAACCTCCAGCAGCTCACCGGCCCCACCACCGCCACCGCCTACTCGGCGCGACTAACAGCGACGTCTCCCCTCACCCTGCCCTGCACCCCTGCCCCCGCACCTATACCCAGCATACAGCCCCCTTCCCCCCCCCACCGGTTTTCACGGTCACGGTTCGAAACGGTGTTTTTGGCATCCACGTGTCGTCCTCGAAACCCACCGGTTTTCACGCCACCCCCGCACACACACATAGGCCCACGGGTTTCCTCGACCACCACAGCTCTTCTCGCCACCCTCCCCCCCACTCACATCACCGGCCCCCCACTCACACCGTAGATTTCCCGGACAGTCCAGCCCAGCTTTCAAGCTTTCCTGCATGCGCACTCAACCGCGAGTCCCAAAACCTGTCCGCCGGCTACTTGATTTCTGCCCTCCGTCTCCTATGTCGTGCAACCGGGTCTTCTCAGTCCGCCCCCACTCACACCGGTCCTTTTCTGTAACCCCCACTCACACCAGCTGTAGCCGTTCTCCAGGTCCATCTCCAGGGCACGGCGGGCATGAGCCAGGCTGGCGGTCAGGGCGGTGGGGAGGGACCCAGCGCCGCCGCCAGCAGCGCCAGCAGCGGCTGCCGCGGCGGCGCCACCGCTGCTGCCGCTCCTCCCCGGGCTCACCGTCGCCTGCTGTTGCGACGGCTGCTTGGGCTGCAGGAGGGACGCGCCCGCCGCCCCGCCCTGCTGTCGTACCAGCAGTGACATCATCTGGTGCGCCGCCACACTGGGGCTGTGACGCAGGCCGGAGGTGAGGCAGCAGCCAGCCATGAACTGCAGGGGGGGGCAGGAGGGGGGGCGGCTGGAGGTCAGGCAGCAGCGGGAGGGGTGGCAGCAGGGGCGGCAGCACCAGCAGGGGCAGCAGGAGGGGCAGCAGGAGGTCAGGCAGCAGCAGCAGTGCCAGCCCAGCCCGAGGCGAGAGTGAGGAAGACGGGGGACCACAATGGAGGGGAAGGAGGCGGGAGGGGCGCGGAGGGTTGGCGTGGGGGAAGCGGTTGGACGGCCCGGGGACAACCGGGGGGGCCCGCACGTGGACCAGCAGCTGTCCGGCTGCCGTACCGTGTCGTACCCCACTGACCCGCAACAAGATAACGGTCCTTGGACCCCTTTTCGCAACAACCGCAACGTGCACTGCGACTAGTGCCTCGTTGTACGACATAAGATTGTGGCCATCGTCGCAGCGACCCCCCCCTGCACTACGCCATAGGGCCCGGAAGGCCAGCGCACCTGCCTCGGTGGGTCCCGGCACCGCCCCGCCCCCAGCCGCTCCGCCCCCCCCACACTCGGTCAGTAGTGCCCACCGACTTGCAAC
This sequence comes from Yamagishiella unicocca, assembly GCA_003116995.1. Taxonomy (NCBI): domain Eukaryota; kingdom Viridiplantae; phylum Chlorophyta; class Chlorophyceae; order Chlamydomonadales; family Volvocaceae; genus Yamagishiella; species Yamagishiella unicocca. Next base: position 677,783 of record BDSL01000047.1, read on the forward strand.
GTCAAGTCACCTTTGTCGAACCACCGGTTTCCTGAACCCTCCCCCCTGCCTACCAGGTCCCCCCCTGCCTACCAGGTCCCCCCCTGCCTACCAGGTCCCCCCCCTGCCTACCAGGTCCCCCCCTGCCTACCAGGTCCCCCCGCTCCCAGTAGCTGTGCGCCAGGCAGTTCCACGCGGTGGGGTTGAGCGGCCGCAGCTTCACCTGGGACCAGCCGGGTGGGGGGGGGAGGGGCGGAAGGGGGGGAGATAAAAGGAGGGGAAAGGGGGGCGGACGGGAGGGGGAAACAACGTGCAACAGTGGCGGCGGGATAGGCGGACAGCACAGGAATATGGACGGTGGATGTATGGGTGTTACGGCAGCAGCTGTAGCGGCCGCAGTAGCTGCAGGGCTGCAGGTCGACGCCCCCTCTCGCTGTCCCAACCCTCCCAACGTATTCCCGCTCCCACCGCCGCCGCCGCGGCTCCGGAACCCCACCTCCCTCCCCATCGGCCTCACCGCCGCCTGCAGCCCGCCGACCGCCGCGTCCGATGTGCCCCCCCGCATGAAGGCCGCCAGCGCCGCCGCCAGCAGCGCCGCCCCCCTCAGCGGCTGGTGCGAGGTGGCGGCGTGAGGCTCGTCGGCCAGCAGCCCCAGCATCCTAGGAGGCGGGGGGGGAGTAGCGAGGATACCCGGTTACATGACTGCTTTCACGACTGGTTACACGACTGGTTACACCACATAGGATAAATAGGGCGGTAGGGGGAGAGCGACGCAGGAGCGTGTGTGTATATGTGTGTTTTGGGGGATGGCATACTGACCCGGCGGTTACGCGGGAGTCTGGTGCGGGGGTTTCTTGGCGCGCTAACCGTCGGTGCAGCAGCAATATGAATATGGGAGAAGATGGAGAGGGGCTTCAGCGATACCAGGGGGGAGGGAGCGATACCAGGGGGGAGAGAGCTGGAGGCCGTGCCCTAGGAAACCGGGCCTGGCCTTATCCCACTCGTCCCCAAACCTTCCTCCCCCTCCGACGATTATGCGCCAACTATCCTGTCCCGTTGCGTAAAACGGTTTTTATACACACCCCTCCCCCCCCCTGGAACCGAGTCGAGTTACCGGTTTTTAACTTGTAACCCCCTGGAACCGGTTTTTATGGCCCCCCCTGGAGAACCCAATAACCCACCTGGCGCTGCACTCGTCTGCCCTCCGCAGGAGCACCTCCATCTCCACCCCCTCGCCCCCGCAGTCCAGCTGCTGGCCCCCCCGGGTAGGACCTCCGGCCAGCTGGGTCGGCTGCCGCTCAGCGCCCAGCGAGGAGGTGTCGCCGCTGCCGGCGCCGCCAGCAGCAGGGCCCGCTGCGCCGCCAGGCAGTGTGGGCTCGGCCGCACTACCGGGGCCCTCAGGCGCCACCTGGCGCACCGCCGCCGCTGCCGCCGCTGGAGGAGGATGAGGAGGAGGGGGAGGACCGGGTCGTACGCTGCCGTACATCCTCTTTGCGTCGGCCAGCTTGGACAGGCGGTCCACGAGGGCCTCCAGCTGCTGCCGGAGCTCCTAGGGGGCGGGGGGGGGGGGGGATGAGGGGAGAGCCCGGGTGTCGGCACTGAAAAATAGCACCGGGCGGGGGGGGGGTGGCGGAGTACGACAAGAAGGGCGCAGCGCAGTGAGAATCGCCGTACGCTGACGAGCGAGGGCGTTGGGCTGGAGCCCGAGAGGGGGGGGGTCAGCAATGCCGTCTGGCAGCGTTAGTCATCCATGGGGTGTCGACACTAGATATGTACGAGGGAAACACAGGTCGTGCAAGTCGTACAGCTCGGCACTGCAGCGCCGTCCTCAAGGGGTCGGGCGCTGCCAGGACCGCGGGCGGCCCCGACGGGTAGGCCACCCGCTAGGAGGCCACACTGCGGCAAACCACTGCAGTGGTCGGGTTGGGTTGGAGCCGAGCAGCGTCATGTGCGGGTGCGGGTGGCGACCAGCGTCATGTGCGGGTGGCGACCAGCGTCATGTGCGGGTGCGGGTGGCGACCAGCGTCATGTGCGGGTGGCGAGCAACGTCGGGTGCGGGTGACGTGTTCGCCGCGGCCTCATCGCGATGACAGCACAGGGTGCGGAGTGGCACTGCGTCCCGGCTCGACGATTTTTGTGCCACCCCACCACTGATGTCCGCCACCAGCCGAGCCCCATCCCACCAACGAACAGCCACCTGCGCCACCCACCTCCATCAGCGTCCTTGCTGCGGAGCTGGGCATTGGCGTGGCCGCGCGAGCTGCAGGAGCCTAGCCGCTGCTGCTGCAGCGGCTGATGTGTGCGTCGGCAGGCCGGTGAGGCGCTAGCATTAGCAGCAGCGGCGTGCAGAATGTCGCATCGATCTCCGGATGAGGCCGATATTAGAGACGTGCTCTTGTCGGAGCCACTGGCCGAGCGTCGGCAGCAAAATACTGCGCGACAGCGCTGAAGACCGCGTGTGTTGAGTACACGTGTAATTAGCACACGAAGGTCTCTGGCTGGTGTTTATCACCTAGTAGAACGTCACGGGAAATGCGAAAAGTCGTTGAAGTGCTTCTCGAGAGTCGAGACCAGCAGTTGCATCCTCATGTATGACCTGACATAAAATAATGACACAGACGCGTTCTACTCGATACTCGATGTATGGTGGTGCATTTGGTCCTCGTTTCACGCTCGGCAGTTTTCTGCAACCGCTGTACCAAAGCCTGAACGGCAACAGGACAAGGAAAGAGGACAACATCATGATACCGGTACATGGAACGATAATAATCGGCATTAGCATACCGGTATTGATAGCTGAAGTTCGTTGCCTCAGCATGCATACCATACGAAGCGCGGCAGCCGCCAGTCTGCATTTTCCACTCACCCGTCGCGACTTTTGGACAGTCCGATTATATATCGTATCGCACCGCCCCTCGGCGGCCTGAGGGCACTGCCCCTAAGCGGGCGCCCGGCTATTCACACGCTCATTCCAAAAGTCCTGATGGTCCCTTGCTCCTTGGTTTTAGTAGAGCATGTTAGCAGTTAGCGCCTGCCGGTGTAATGAGCATGGGCATTGAAACCCCTGGCTCCTTTATGACCCGAACGCATTTTAATTGGGTGGCACATCTCAGCCGCCGAGGCGGCGGCTGCGTCTCCCCCGGGCCCCACCCCGTCCACCACCAGCTCCGCCAACTCCCCCGCTCCCGGCACCAACTCCGGCCCCCCGCGATCGCCTCCAGGCTTGCCTACCCTACTCGCCTGGTACCTGCTGTCATCCGTTGAGGCCATTGAGGGGGAGGGCTGGCGTGTGCCTGCGGGCGGGGGCCGCTGGGGCGAGGGGACGCCACGACACTCAGCCAGCAGGTGATTTCTCACCTGGCTGAGTGAGGGGCCATGGAGCGGCTCCCATGCTACCATCGGGCTTTTGGATTGCGGGGGGTCCTGAAGTTCGTCAACAGCCAGGGGGGTGAGGCTCTGTGAGCGAGGCAGCGGCAAGGAACTGACCCCTGACGCGATGAAAGATGACGCATCGACATCGGCCATGCAGGGTCCGAATCCGCCGTCGCCATTATGTTCCCGCAGGCGGTGTGGCCTGGGCATGAAGGACTGGTGATCAGAGGCGCAATGGCCACGGTCGATGCGTTGCTTAGGACTGGGGACGTCTGGGGACATATTGCACTGGTTAGAGACGAAATAGAGAATAAATGGTTGCGCCGACAGCATTGTGCACTGCTGACATTCTGGTGGCACTCTGGTGGCATTCTGGTGGCGTCCATCTATGTGTGTTCCACTGCCCGTGGCTTGGATGTGTGCACACTGTGAGGCAGAGGCTGACAAGTAAGGCAGCAGACAACTATACCGGTATATTACGTGGAACCGGGGTGAAGATCGATGAGCCATACGTGGCGGGGGGTTCGTTTAGGATCAATGCGTTACTGATGGAGCGATGACAGCAGCAGGTGAGACCTGCCTCCTGCCGAACACGTGGCGGCAGTGAGGTTGCGAGCATAAGGGAGGTTGCCCAAGTGCGCGAGCATGCCGGTGGAGACGCAGCTGAATGTGGCGGGCGGGTGCGTTGCTCGATTGCTCCAGATTGCTTGCTTGCCGTCATGAAACCCCCCTCCCCCCGACACAAGCATAACCTGTGTAGTAAGGACGGCAACCCGCTACGTTTAAAAGTGCAAAAGCGAATATAAGGCATGGCATGTGTATGTACCGCGCACGACTGTCGTTCACTTGGCCCGGGCCCCGCCTGGCCCCGCTGACTGCCCCCGACTCCCCCCAGACTGGGATACGCCAGAACATGTGTCCAATTACTTGTAGACATAACTGTCAATGCTACATCCTGTCTTCCCCAACATTCCTTGGCTATCCGGGCTTCTGTCGTGCTCCGAAACTCTCCGACCGAGACTCTCCGATAGTCCCCCTCAACCACGACCGCCCAGCACGTGTCGTCTCAATCTATACCTTCAAAAACACGCAATGAGCCACGCTTTCGAATAAAGGGATGAGCGCCTGCCCAGCGGGGTTTGACCACAAGAATTTAAAGTGTACGAAAAGCGCTTGAGAGATTTGCAGAATACAAAACGGATATGAAATTGCGGCTACATTTTGATCGTGAGCGACCACTCAGTTTAGCTGCACCTAATCATCCGGAAACCCTGGCTGGCCCCCGTACTGGACAATGTACCGGGGGACAAAACAGACACGCTAACGTAATCGACGACATCTATATAATCTAGCAACAGTGTTGCAGGCAAAGTAATGCTTTCAAAGCTTCCAGTTGGTAGCTTAAATGAGAAGATCATCTCTCTGACGGAAAGCCCTCGCGAAATCCTTGGCAGCTGTCGCGGCCGGAGCTACATGCTTCCCGCCGTGGGATAACAATCAAAACTTACCCCACATATTCGTTTCAATATTGATACAAGGATGGACGCTGCCGCAAGCCCCATGCGTAACAAACCGACGGCACCGGCAGGGCCGGCCACTGGCGACACAATCCTGATGGTGGTCTTGAAAGAGGGCATCCGACGAGCTCTTCGGGCACTCCTCCAGGTCGTCGCAAGTGCTCGTCAGCTGGTGCGGTTGCTGGCGCGCCATCAGGGTGTCCTGCTAGACCCGTTGCTTCGCGTATCCGGCGCGCTCGGGCACGCTGTGCAGTTGTTGCTATCCAGCAAGCCAGCCCGTCTGTTAATGGCGGCAGCGGCGTCAATTGTCTGCATATCTCTTCAGTGTCATCGCAGCTCGGGAGCAAACGTGCAGATGTCCTCCTCGCTGTCCCTGCTGTTCGGCATGATCAAGTAAGCATCTGAAAGCGCTTGAATTTCGGTGTCGGGGCTCAGGAGAATGCGGCAGCCTTGTTTGTGTGCCAGATAGAACCCTAAATGGAGCACTCTCAACTGGACCACGTTGTGGGCACCACCCAACTTCCATCCAGCGGGGTTATTAGTACGCACGTTTTGCAATCCATATTTGCTGGCTATGCCAGTGTTGGCCCTAGTCTGTCGCGACTCTTCGCATCCTATTGGCGCGCACAGGTTGCAAGGCTCCATGGCAGTCCAACTGGGGCCTGTAACATCCGAACAGTCCGGGCGGTCCAACAACGACGAGTTCCGCATCAATTGCCCTCAGGTGCGTCCCGTCCGTTGCCATGCCGCCTACTGCCGCTCGCAATGTCGCCGTATGCGTGGCCAAATCATAGCAGCAATCATCCTAAAACCATACTGCATTGGAGACGAACGCTTCCCTGCGGCGCGCCTTTCCTAGCGCCGAATGCGCCTGCCCAAAAATGTACCGCACATCCGTCCGGCGTGGCACAACGACCGCTTCCTTTCTACCCGTGGTTGACCTTCCCGCCTGCGCCATTCCACCAGGGCGTGAAGGAGCACATCGTGCGCTTCCTGGAGGTCCAAGCCACCCGCGACCCCACCGCCATGCCCGCTTGGCAGATCAGCCCCCAGAAGAACCCCGCAGCGGACTCCAACACCTTTGCCTTCGCCTTCACCGCGTCGCCGCCGCCACGACCTGCTTCACCCGCCGTACAGCCTGCTGACTCCCATCCCACCGACGGCAAGGACAGCGCCATCAGCGCCTGCTGCGGCGCTTCTCTGCCCGCGCAACCGCCCTCTCCTCCGCGGCCCCCTACGAGCGGACTGACCGCTGCGGCGCTGCTGGCCGCCCACCTGATCTCCGCCCCCCCCGCCAGCGTGCTGCCGCTGGTGGACGCGCTGCTCCCCTCGACGCCCCCGCTGGGCGCCTCCCCCCCCGCGAACTCGCCGTGCCTGGGCGGCAGCGAGGAGGGCGACCGCGACGACTACACCGGCGATGCCAAGCACGGTACGGCAGGGCGGGATCGACGACTAGCAACCTCGCCGTGGTGCATTTGTTGTTTTTTGGCCGCGATTACATCATCTCGGCGGCTCGGTTCCGGCGGCTTGGGAAGCACGTGGGTCCACGACCTGTCGGGGGTCCCGCACCTCCTCCCTGACGGATGTCCCTCTTCCCCACCTGGACGCCCTCGCTCGCCTACTCCTCCTGCCCCTCGTTCCGCCTGTTGCCCGCCTGCCTACCTGCCTGCCCCCCTCCAGCAGGCTCCAACAAGCTGCCGGCGCTCAAGCTGACAGTGGCTAGCAGCAGCAGCAGCGCCGCTGGACCTGGCGCGTCAGCGCAGGTGGGTGGTTAGCTGCTTAGCCGCGGAGGGGGCCGGGCTCGCAGGGGGAGAGCAGGCCTCACGCGGACCCACGGGAGCTAGTGCTGCGGCAGTGGCAGCGAGCACGGTACGGCGTCGCGCCGCTTGCCCTCTCGGGTCCGTGCGAGCACACGGACGCTGTCCCTGCTTTGCTCACCCTGCCAGTCTGTCACTCGGTTACCACTCGCGTTGCCCCGCTGGGAGCTAACCCGCCTTCCTCCCTCGCTCCCGTCCGCAGGCCGCCGCCGGCCCGGCGGGTCCCGCCGCCCCCTCCGCCACCCAACCCCCGCGCGGCCCAGCCCTCCAGCCCACGGCCGTCGCCCCCCTACCGGCGCCCACTGCCGACACGCTGAACAGCCCCGCCTTCCTCGCCACCCTGGGCCCCACCGTGGAGGACTCCCCCCTGGACTCGTCCGAGTACATGTCCCTCATGGCCTATGCGTCGTCGTACAAGCCGTCGGTCGCCATGGATTCGCCCAGGGCTGCCGCCGCCGCCGCCGCCGCGGCCCGGTCGACCCAGCGCCGCGCTTCGGAGTCCGCGGGGGGCTGCCCGCCGTCGGCCGCTGCGCGGGCCACCAAGGGCAGCGGCGGCGCCTCCTCTCGGCCGGTGATGAAGAGCCCGGACAGCATTCTGGGGCTCCGCGGCATGGGGCTGGAGGGCTGGACGGAGGGCTGCCGCACCTGGGAGCGGCTGCACATCGAGTGAGGAGCAAGAGCAGGGAGGAGGACGGAGTGGCTGCACATCCGGGAGCGGAGTAAGAGGACAGAGCGGCGTGGTTGTGCTGGATGTGTGAGAATGGCTAAGGACGCGATGATAATGGATGATGGCGGCGAGGTGGTCCCATTCAGGAGGGTCTTGCTGCGACGCGGAGAGGGTGAATAAATGCTGGTGGTGGCCGAGTAAGGTGGCAGTGCGGGTCGCACCGGGCGAGGTGTGTGGGGGGTTGTCCGTTGACGCCCGCTGTCACAGGACGCGCCAGGGCCCCAATCAATGTAATGTACACGGCGTCGCAGCTGCAACGCAGCCGCAGCCGCCTATAGCTAGGCGAATAATTCCTTTTTTAGCTCCTTTAGGTATTTTGCTCTCGAGCTCCGTCGTTGCTTGCGGGGTCGGCTCATTAGGCAGTCGGACGGGTGCGACGCGACCGCAAGGACTCGCAGGTGCGGTCGTGCATCGGAGGAGTGCCTCATGAGTGACTCGATGTGACACATCTCCCCGCCGAGCGCACAGACACGTTGCCGGCTGCAGCTGAGGTTGTCGTGGAGGCTGCCACGAGCGGTCCACGAGGCGGCACTGCCAGCCGTCGCGCAGGGAGGGGTGCCGTATTTGTCTGGAGCTTTTGGAAATGGACAAGTTACATGAGTACATGATCAAACGGAGTGGTGCTTGGTGAAGGGAGCATTGGCGTCCCTGCTCAAGCGGTTAGATGCAAATGAGCTGTGTGTTTGTGTGTTATTTTTTGGGGGTGTTGGCAGATACAGCCGGGCGTATTTGCACGTCGATGATAGGATCAGTCGTACGGCTCTGTTACGAGCCGCTGTTGGGTTGAGCAGTGCCTCTCGCCGCAATCGCGTTAGGCTGATCGAGGTGGTGAGGCAGGGGCTGGAGGCGCGGGTGCGCCGTTGCCTGGCGCCGCTGGATGCAAACGAATTAGCTCCGGCCTGTTGGGGCCCGTCGCGGCTGTTGGCGGGACGTACACGTTGCCACTGCGGGTGACATGCATGGTGGATGTCATCATGTCAACAGGGCGCGGTGGGTAGGTGGCTGGCTGGCTCCGCCGGGCGAGACCCTGCCGCCCGTCACTTTTGTACGGCATTGCGACATGCGCTGACTAGTTAAGTCAGCGATGGTGATGCGCCTGGTTCAGTGACGCATACGACGTGAAGGAACGAGCATATATATGAGGCAGCGCAAGCAACCTCCTGACCGGCGGGCAGAACCAGTTAGTCGACCGACGCGGGGGCACGCGTACTTCAAAAAACCCAATAGCCAAAGGAAAGCTTGGAGGGCCGTACTATGTGCAACATGCCGCGCCGCAAGAAGCGTACACCTCTGCTAGCAAACAAGTTTTTTTACGATGCCCCTCCTGCATTAGGATCATTGTGCGCTGTATTCTCGTTTGTAAAAGTCACTTTGAAGCTCTTCCTTAATATGGCTAAAGGGGTTGGACCGACACGACTTAACGACAAGTTAAGTCGTGAAGATAATAGAGCTCTTGCCATAGCACATGCGCGAACCAAGGCCGCTACTCTTTGAAAGCCGCGACGCTTAGGCATGCGTATAATGGAAGGGCAATCTAGCGCAGGGGTTTGACCAGAGCCTGCGGAGATAGAATGACAACCATCGACCGCATCCCTTTGACCAGCCTGATCAACGCCATTTCTTCTCGAACATTGATCGGGGACTGAGATCCGGATGGACGCCAGTGACGGGGATTCCCACTTCTGCTACTCGGGAATGGTTTGGTGCAGAGTGCACGGCGGGGCTGTGCTAGTGCGTGAACACGTGCGAGCATGATGGGCATGTTGGCCCTAGGTGACCTGTACGGATACAGAGGCGGCAGTCCGTCTTGCTGCCGCTTACCCATTGCAGATGAACGCCACTAAGCGGCGCTTAGTAAGCGCTCAATGTCCCCCTCACGGACCAAGTTTTTTTATCGCCTCCACATGCTAATTTGTCTCCCATCGGTACCTGACCAAGGCGTTAAGCCGTCGCATCCTGATTTCCCATTTGGAGGTGACGACGGCATTAAGCCGTCGGCCCCCCCCCCGATTTCACAATTGGAGCTGCATGCGCCGCATCCTCACTTCCGGATGGAGCTGACGACGGTATCGAGCTGTCCGGGCTGCCTACCTTGAGTTCCTGAGTCCAGAACGAACGGATCGACAGCTACTGCACAGCTGCCAGCACAGCGATACCATCTTCCCTCTCAAAGAGACCCGATGCAACGACAATCGTAATGACTAAGCCGCAATGCCGCGGGACCAAAACTGCACCTGCCGGCGAAGGGTTCGAAGGCCAAACTTATCCACCCAGTTTACAACTCCCATCCACAACCAAGGGAGGGAGGCCCGAATCGCATTTAATCACGCACTGGTCGATATACGCACGCACGAGCTCACGGTCCAAGCACGTGTGTTAGGACTGGCTGCCCACTGCAGTCCGGCAGATCCTGACCGAGCAAGCGCAAACGCCTCAGCTCGCCACGTGCCACATCACCCGTCGCTCCGGGCGCTGCTCCGAGCTGTGTCCAGCCGCACGGTGATCAACACTGGTCGCGGGATCAACAACGCCGACCCTGCCCCGCAGCCCCCGCACCGAAACCACTCCCCCTACCCACCGCACCCCATCGCACGCAAGGCGCCTACCGGTCCACTGGCCCGACGCCGAAACACACCCCTCACATGCCCCATTCACACGAGCATGCGATGTGCCCTGGACACGGTTAGCTCCTCCGACTCATCCCCGAAGGCCAGCGCACCATGAAGTACCGCGGCCGCCCCGGGTAGTCCAACACCCCTTCCCTCGGCGGAGCACCCGTGCCGTTGCCTTTGCCCGCGCCCTGCTCAAAGTGCGGAATGGATGCCCATCCATCCTAGTGCTGCCGCATCCGTCCGCATCACGCTGCCGAGTCACCGCCCGTGGGAACAGCAGCTTGTTCGCAACCTCACGTTCTGCCACAAGGCTCTTTGATTCCCACAGACCCAACTCCCCCTCCGGCTTCGCGACCGATTTCTGGGGCAAGGACAGCGGTATCGATCATTGCAAATTAGGGATTATGAGTTTTAGATTGCAGCAATATCCGCGTAACTTCTTTCGGTGTCGAACCGTCTTTGAGCCGCGGGCACTTGTTTGGTAACAGGATACAACAACTACAACTACTCGATTAAGTTCAGGATGGTATCTTCTATGTCGACTTTAATATATGTGCAGGGAGACGGAAAGAAAGTAGCATTTACTGGTTTGGCGGGGAACACGGCACGTAGCACGGCCGCGGTTGCGTCACCCTGGGGCACCACGTTTAGTGACGTACAGGGGGAAAATTGAAATCCAAGCCCAGGCCGCATCTTCTTCATGCCTTCGCAAACAATGTTATTATTTTGAGCCACATCGAGCTTGCTGTGAGGAGAAGTCAGTGGGAAAGACGGACCTGCATTTCACGCTGAAATTTGCCAATTTCCAGAACGCAGAGGCTTTACACTATTAAGCAAGTAAATTGAAGGCATTATGTGTGAACATTGTATCGTAATGAGAGCAATCAGCGCTTTGCACAGCAATCACATTGCGAACCGTGCAAGTATGCAAGCATACCCACAACGCAGGTAAAGAACAATATTACCATCACCCAATTAGATCGATAACCTTCACTTGACATCATCGATGTATCCACGCCTCTGCTGATACGGAAGCAGAAGTTGCGTCGGACATGGGTAACTTGGCCCCGCCGGCAGCGGTGCATGCATGCAGTGTGGCCGGCACATGCACAGCTGGTAGACAGCTCAGGCAGCCCCGGCGTTTGAGGGTAGGTAGGCGGTGCACGCAGGGGGCTCAGGTGACACGCACAGGAAGCCTGTAACCGTTCCGGCGGCGGCAGCACACGCGGACGGATAGAGGCCGTACGTGTACATGGGGCAGAAGGCGGCGCAAACAGTGCGCGCAGAAATAATGTTTGCTGCCGCGGGCGGACATCACCTGCTAAAAGCCCTGAATGAACGTACGCATGCATTGCACGTACGGTATTGTTCTGGTATGCATGGCGGCAGTATCTATCTCCCGGCTGCAGCTGGCATCTGTCGCAGCGGGCATCGCATCTGCCGGGGCCGGCATCTGCTGTCACAGCGGGGATCTGCCGGGGCTGGCATCTGCAACGTACGCAGCAACTGCTGGCACCTGCCAGGCGGGGCTGGCATCTGCCGGGGTGTGTGGATGCATGTATGCATGCGCACGCAGCTGCACGCAGCTGTCCTAGCCTTCCTACCTACCTGCTTTTCTGCAGCACAGGCAGCAGCTGTTGCTTGGTGCTGCGTGTTGGGGGCGCAAGCAGCGGCAGGGCGGCAATAGCTAGGCACGGGAAAGGTATAGCTAGCTAGGCACGGATATAAAGGTAGTAATGTCTTTGACTATGTACGTATATACGGCAGTGGACTAGCTTCTTGCTTGGCTGGATGGGCCGGTGGCGCTGTTGGAGCCTGCAATATAGGACAGCAGCAGCAGGTTGGGGTGGTTACTGTACAGTATGTACGTTCTGTGTGCAACGTTGTAGATAGGCCGAACGGCAGTTGTCCGATTTCCTAGGATTGGGCTGCGGTGGCCCTCAGGGTTGGCTTGCTTGCTTGCTTGGCTGGAACCCTGCCGCCGGCGGATTGCACCCCACCTGGCGGAGCAGCATTCCGACTGCTGAGGAGCGTATCGATTCTCGCCGCGCGCTTTGGAGGTCGGGGTTATTACTGGTTGTATGTGCTGTGTGCAACGTTGTAAGCCAAATGGCCGTTGTCATGTTTCCTAGGGTTGGGCCGCGGTGGATGGCCTTCAGGGCCCGCTTGGAGCCCCGTCGGATTGCATCCCACCTGGCGGCGGAGCAGCATTCTGACTGAGAAGCATATCGATTCTCGCCGCGCGCTTTGGAGGTTAAGTTCCTTTCTGTATGTATGTGCTGTTTGCAAAGTTGTAGGCCGAACGGCCGTTGTCAGGTTTCCTGGGGTTGGGCTGCGGTGGCCTTCAGGGGTGGCTTGGAGCCCCGCCGGATTGCACACCACGCACCTGGCGGAACAGCATTCCGACTGATAAGCGTATCGATTCTCGCCGCGCGCTTGGGATGTTGGGTTTCTTTCTGTATGTAGTGCCGTGTGTCAAGTTGTAGGCCGAACGGCCGTTGTCAGATTTCCTGGGGTTGGGCTGTGGTGGCCCTCAGGGCCTGGCTTGGAGCCCCGCCGGATTGCACGCAGCCCGCCTGGCGGAGCGACGTGCGGACTCAATATCGTATCGATCCTCGGGGCACGCTTTGGAGTTTGGGTTTACCACTGCATGTACGCGCGCCCTGTACCAAGTTGCATGTCGGACGGCCGCCGTTGCCTTTCATGGTTGGGGCTGCGGCGCCCCTCAGGGTCTGGCTTGCACTCCGCCTGGCGGAGGGACGTGCGGACTTGACAGTGTACCTACCCTTGCTGCGCGCTTTGGAGGCCGGGAGGTGCCGCATTACCTCCGGTAGCACAGAGGGTTCGATGCAACGCTATACATGCGGAACTGGCGTTGTTTGCCAAGCAACTGCTCTGTATATCTGACTTAAGCTGCGAATGTTATGTCCGATATGAGTGGGTGCCCACGGGCGTGTGGCTTTCCTTGCGTACGGGCTGTGCTGAAACTGTGTCGAAACATTGCAGATCTTTCACGGCCTACAACGCTAGCAGTAATAGCATTGTACGAAATAAATATAATACTGCCTATCGATATCCACAGGTCGTGCGTTGCGTCAAACGCGACTCGCGTTGCCAGCAAAGTTGGCACCTGGGCTCCCTTTTCATTGTCCGGCCCTTGGATTGCGGTACTATCCGTCAGTTCATAACCAATCAATATTATCATATGCCGATTTGTGAACTTCTGCAAGCGGCGCGGCAACCAGCGTGAAATGCAGGTCCGTCTTTCCCACTGACTTCTCCTTACAGCAAGTTCGATGTGGCCCTAAATAATAACATTGTTTGCAAAGAAATGAAGAAGATGCGGCCTGGGCTTGGATTTCAATTTCCCCCCCCTGTACGTCACTAAACGCGGTGCCCCATCGTGACTGAACATTTTGCAGTGCATTCAGCATTCTCTAATGCCACTTGGACATCTGCCGCATACTTTATTAGTTAGATACGCGAGAACTATCACACTTCAAGGCCATAAATATCGCTTTGCCTGCCCGAAGACGTTCGAGAGCGTTTGCCGCCGATCTCAATTCATCTTCCACATTGTAGTCCGGCAACATGCCGTCAAAACAAATAAAGAACGAGCATTACAAGTGCGTGTTGTTGGCAGAAGCCGTTGTTGCTAAGCGTGAGCGTCTTGGCGCTTACGGTCGGCGCGCCCGCGTGACAGAGGGAGAGCGCCCGGAAGAAGGACGTCCGCACCGCGAACATAGAGGCAGCTAAAGCTGTGGCTGATGCTGTACGAACAAGCCTTGGGCCCCGTGTATGGACAAGATGTGAGCTAGGGCGCGTGGGTTGGGCTCAGCATGCGAAGCAGAGCTGCGTCGCGGCAACCGGTGCATGCTCGCCTGCGCCGGTGTCCTCACCTCACGGCGAAGTCACCATCATCAACGACGGCGCCACTGTCCTTCAAAAGATGACTGTGACGCAGCCGGCGGCCAAGATGCTTGTGGAGCTGTCGAAATCGCAGGTGCGCCCCCGGCAGCACTGCAGCCCACAATCAACGCTGGCGGCTTCTAGTACCTGTGTTGTTTGCAATCCTAACTGTCGCTCGGGCTGCCCCGCATTGCAGAACGTCGTGGCGGGCGACGGCACGACGTCAGTGGCGGTCATCTGCGGTGCCCTTCATAAAAGGTGTCAGGACCTGCTGGAAAAGGGAATGCACCCCACCATCATCTCGGACGCCTTCAGCAAAGCCGCGGGGAAAGCCTGCGAGGTGCGGGTGTCAGCGGACCATGGGGGCGGTAGGGTGTTTAGCTTGGGCAGGCGGTGGGGAGCGTGCCGGTTGCAGCTGCCACAGCAGCCAGTCGGAACGTGGGATATTCCGCTGACGTTACCGGCAGGCAGAGACGATGTCGGGAGATGCCGCATGGGTGCAGCTGCTTCACTCCAGCCGAAGCCTGGTCCCGATGTCCTGGAGGGAGGGAGTATCCCGTCCCCACGAAGGGCAGGCTGGCGGGGAGGGTGCGGGATGAGCACGTGGGTATATGGGCAAGTGGGTGTAAGTCGCAGCTATGGGCAAGTGGGTTTCAGACGCTGTCGGTCTCGTTTCATACGCCGCGGAATGCACTGACTACAGCCTCCGCTCACCGGACGAGAGGCATTATCGGAAACCATGGGCAGTGAGGTTGTGCAGTACCCACGACGCGACGGCCACCGATGGCGGGACTCCCCCATGCGGAAATGGCTCGATACGCTGGCGGTTTTCAGACCACTGCGATTAGGGACGGGTATCCAGCGTCGTGCAGTGGGCAGCGGGGCGGGTTGGCATGAGGGGTGTGCACCTGCGGCGCTTGTGTTGGAAGTGGAGGAGGGGCCGTCGCAGGGCCGCAAAGATTGCGCAGAGGCCAGGGGTCGAATTCGGGTGCGTAAGAAGGGGTGAAGGTGCTGAGGAGGAGGGCCGGAAGGCGCGCGACGGCGCAGCAAAGGCGTGGGACGCTGCGGAACGGAGGGATCTGGGACGGAGGGGTCGGGGACGGAGGGGTCACGGCGCGCCTGATGTGGTGAATTGGGACATTACAAGGCAAGGCTGAGGGCAGGGAGTCAAGGAGTGAATGATCTGGTGCTGCGGACACGCTGCTGGTCTGGCTATGCGATGTGCGGCGGAGGGGCCGCGTGGCACGAAACGGCATGGCGGGGGCCAGGGCGGGGCAAGGTTCGCCGGGTAGGACCGTGTGCGGCTGTGTGGTGTGAGTTCGAGTTGGTGCGGAACGCTCACCTGCTGCGCGGTGACGTGCATGCGGCCTGAGGGCTTGTGCTCCCGGTACACGGCCCCGGTGTCTTTCCGTTGCAGCCAACGAGCCCTTTCCCTCTCCCTGCCGCGCCTCAACTCTTAATCCCCCCTCCATGTCCCTCCCTCCCATGGTGTGTCCAGATCCTGCGGGTCCATCGCCATCCGGTAAACATGGACGACAGCGGGAGCCTCATCCGGGCAGCCAACAGGTAAGTGGGGCTGGGGGAGCGGGAGGCCAGGGGGCCCGGGGGGGGGGGAGGCGGTTTGAGGGGAAAGGGAGCCCGGGTTGTTCGAGGATATCATCAGGGAGGGAGGCAGGCGGAGGTGAAGGCATGGACACACCCACGTCTCGACGGCCTCCCCGACCCCACTGGCACCGCGTCCGGAAGCAGCCGCCTCGCCACACCACCACCACCATCCCAACCCCCCCCTTGCCCCCCCCTTGCCCCCCCCTTGCCCCCCCCTTGCCCCCGTTCGCCCGTGCACTCCCGCCCAGACGTGGGCTCCACCTCCCTCCGGAGCCGCCTCGGCAGCGCCGCCTCGTTCTCCACCCCCTCCCACTCCGTCACCACCACGTCCATGGTCTCCGCCTTCGGCCTGGAGGGCGATTTCGACGAGGGGTACGACGGGGGCGCCGGCGGCGGCGAGCGCAGGACGTTCGGCTGGACGAGCCCCGGCGGGCAGCAGCAGCTGACGGACTTTTGAGGCGCCGCGGGTGGCCATGTGGGCTGCCGTACCAGGATCCAAGATCCGGAAGAGCTGTACCCCACGTGAGTAGCAGCGGCCCTCCCGCCGTGTGATCGAGCGCTCAGCGCACCCCGCCCGCCCACCAATGCTGCAGGAGACGCCCCTTTGGGGTTTCTCCCCCACCGCTGCGCTGCCCCTGAGTAACCACCATAACCGCTAAACAACGATACCAACCGACGACGGCCGCGTTGACAACTGACCGGCCGTTATGTGTTCATCGCAGGTATCGCCTGGAGACCGGCGAGGCGGTCCACATCTACCGACGTAAGGACCGAGTGGACGAGCTGCGACCCGCGGGTCTGCCGCACACGTCGGTGCGTGACGTGTATTCGTACTGCGGCGCTGGTGCCGGTGTCGGCTGCCGTCCCCTTCCCCATCCCTGGAGCTCACAGCGGCCCCCTGCGCCCCCCAGCCTCCCGGGTCCTCTCCTGCTCCCTTCCCACCCTCCGGTCAGCCACCCTCGACCCTCGCGCCCTACTACACTAGCCGCCGACAATAATCCCTGACAATGAGTCGTTGCAGAGCACCGGCAGTAACCGCTAGCAGCATGGCAACAACCCCCCGCCGTGTCGACCTCGCAAACCCAAGGCGGACCTCCCCTCCCGCCGCCCGCGCCGCCCCCCCACACCTCACCGACCCCTCAGGCCCCCGACGTCACCGCCGGCAGCTACTGCCGCCCGGGTCCTGCTACATCAGGGCGGCGAGCTGCCCCTGGAGCCGGAGCCGCCCGGCCCGCCGCGGCCCGACCGGACTGCACCAGCAGCACCAGCAGCGGCAGCATCATGTTGCCCCCCTGGGACGCCAGCGTCATGTATTGGGGCTGACCCCGGGGCGCCACGCGTGACGGCCACAGCGACGCCGGCGAGGGCGACTGCTCGGACTCCAGCAGACGTAGTCCGTCGTACAGCGGCAGCCCTGCCGCCGCGACGGCGGCCCGGCGTCAGATGCTGCAGCAGCAGCCGCGACACGCCCGCCAGCCCGCGCTGTCCGGGCAGTCTCATCGACTCGGCCCCCGGCAGCAGCAGCGATGATCGTCAGCCGCCGTACGGACGATGCGCGACACGGGGGACATCCTCACGGTTGTGGCCAAGGTCACGTTCCGGCCGGTGAGGCTGACACGAGGGGGGGGGCGAGTGCACCGCACTGGGTGGGGGCGAGTGCACCGCACTGGGGGGGGGCGAGTGCACCGCACTGGGGGGGGGCGAGTGCACCGCACTGGGGGGGGGCGAGTGCACCGCACTGGGTGGGGGCGAGTGCACCGCACTGGGTGGGGGGCGAGTGCACCGCACTGGGGGGGGGCGAGTGCACCGCACTGGGGGGGGCGAGTGCACCGCACTGGGGGGGGGCGAGTGCACCGCACTGGGTGGGGGCGAGTGCACCGCACTGGGTGGGGGCGAGTGCACCGCACTGGGTGGGGGCGAGTGCACCGCACTGGGTGGGGGCGAGTGCACCGCACTGGGGGGGGGCGAGTGCACCGCACTGGGTGGGGGCGAGTGCACCGCACTGGGGGGGGGCGAGTGCACCGCACTGGGGGGGGGCGAGTGCACCGCACTGGGTGGGGGCGAGTGCACCACACTGGGGTGGGGGCGAGTGCACCGCACTGGGTGGGGGCGAGTGCACCACACTGGGGTGGGGGCGAGTGCACCACACTGGGGTGGGGGCGAGTGCACCGCACTGGGTGGGGGCGAGTGCACCGCACTGGGGGGGGGCGAGTGCACCGCACTGGGGGGGGGCGAGTGCACCACACTGGGGTGGGGGCGAGTGCACCGCACTGGCTGCTGGCGAGCTGACGTTCTTGTTTCGTTGGGTGTCCTTCGCCGCATAGGGCTCCCGCAGGTGCGAGGGAGCAGCACCTTGCCCTCGCCGCCCCCCCTCCCGCCCCCTCCACCTCCTCGTAACCCCTACGGAGGGTCTGCGCCACCCCGCCTTCTCACCCTCTCACCCCACCTCTGCTCGCTTCCTGCACCTCACCCAACACCCCATAGTGTAACCGGGTCTTCTCCCCCCCCACCGCCCCCCCCAAACGCCATCGTGTAACCGGTCTTATGCCACCCCCCAAACGCCAGCCTATACGCCGGCTACACTTCCCACGTCGAGTAACCTGTCCTTGTTTGTACCCCCCCGAACCCCCTCCCACCCCCCACCCCCTCCCCGACCCCCCACCCCACCCCACCCCGCAGCGCCTGGTCCCCGTCACGGAGCCCTACGGCTCCCCCTCTCTCGACCCCACCGCCGTGCCCTCCCGCTTCGGCGGCCTGTCCTCCGCCTCCCTGATGCTGCTGCACTCGCGGCTGGGCTCCTTCAAGAGCAGCTTCGCGCGGCAAGGGGGCGGAGCCCCGGAGCGGCACCGACCGGCCGGGTGAGGGGGCGGGAAGGGCGCAGCGCGGGAACGACGCATGGACACGAGGCAGGAGGAGTGGGGGGAAATGACTGCGAGGGGGAGGGGGCGAGGGTTTAGGCATCGGCGGAAGGTGGGTGGAGGGCGGAAGGTGGGTGGAGGGGGTTTTAGGGCGAGCCGGCGGATGGACAGGCCGGCCGAGGGAGAGCGGCCAAGAGGAGGGTGCGGGAGGTGAGGGGGGTGGGTTGTAGGGTTGAGCTGGGGGGCGCGGTTCCGATGGAGGGAAGGAGGAGGGGAGTGCTGTGTGTGCGTGGGGGGGGGAGGGCTCATGACGGACTGGTAGGGGTGCGCCCGCCCGGGAGCCACGTGCTCGCCGTACCACAAGCGTCAAATGTCGACAACCGTCAACTGTCAACAACCTAACCCTCCCCCCAATTTCTGTCGAGACAGGCATGGAGCTGGATGTCTTGGACCGGGACTGGAGCCGCACCCAGGCCAAGATGCGCTTCCGGCAGCTGGTGCGCAGGAACTGCCCAGGTGGGGCCTCCGGGGGTCTTGAAAGCGAAATAAGCCCTGCGTCCATCTCCCCCCCCCGAAACCCCCGGGCGGGTCCGGGATTCGACACGCCTCGCTCTACCATGCCCAGCCACCTCACCAAGCTCCTCATCATGCAGCCCAAGACGGGCCCACTCCTAGAAACGTTTCGCTACATCGCTCGGGGGTCTTGTTGGGGTTGGTCGGGGTTCGACCCCTCAGACCCCGGAACCCTCCCGCCTCCCGCCTCCGCCACGGAATCCTTGTTTCCGTTAGCCTAGGAGTCGCAGCCAAAACAGGACGTAGCCGCCGAAGGTTGACATACGACGTTCCGGCTTTTCGTTTCCTCAACCAAGTTCTCCAGCATGCATTTCCAACCGTATGTCCCAAACGGCAATTCCCTTCGTACACGAGTCTTCCTTGCAACCTCTCCCCTTCCCCATTGTAGTGCTCACAACACTCCCTCCCCCCCTTACTCAGGCGGCGCTCCCCATGTGGACCAGCTGCGCACCGCCGCTGCCAAGTTCCTCCTTGGCCCCTCCGCGGGGTCCGCAGCGGGGACCACCGGCGGCGCCAGCAGCAGCCACAACAGCGCCAGCAGCAGGACCCTCTCGGGCGAGCTGGGAAGGGTCGGCGGGCAGAGCGGGGGGCGGGCGGCCGGTGCCAAGGCCACCGAGACAGCCGCGGCAGCCGCAGCTGGCGGCGGCAAGAAGGCCGCGGCCGCAGCATCGCCGGCTTCGCCGGCACCGTCGGCGCCTGTGGCGCCGGCTCGTGCTGTCCGGGTCGACGTCGCCGCCATCGAGCGAGACGTCGCGTCAGCCAACGGCAGCGGCGGCGGCGGTGGTGGTGGTGGTGGTGGTGGTGGTGGCCGCAGCGGCGCTGTGCACCGGCTGGCCAGCGTCCACTGGACGACCCCCGACGACGACGATGCGGATGAGGACACGGAGGGGCCGGAGGCCCCCAGAACGCCGACCGACTACGGAGGGGCGGTGGCGGCAGTGCCCATACGACGACTATTGTACGGATGCTTCATGCCCAACTGCTTCGACGAGGGGTGGAGCTTGAGGGGGGAGGCGGGCTGAGCCGACCTGTGGGGTCTGGCGGGCTCACGATGTGGGGCTAGCCTGGCTATTGGCATTTTGGGGCTACGGTACCGGATACGGCACCCGGCACTCGGTCCATAAGCTCCACCCCCTCGGCCCTCGTTTGTGAGGACCGCTTGATGCGCATGTGGACGTGACCGCTTGCTGATGGTCGGGATGCGCTCAGGCCACGACGTCCCGGCCCCTTATTGATAGTGTACGACCAGCCGCACGTAATGACCCCATCGGCGCCGGTGGCAACAACAAAACCGGTGGCAGCGGCTGCGGCTACGATTCGTGCGGTTTCGGATCCGGCGGCGCTGCTGTACGATTGGAACGACGTGGCGGGGTTGTCGTTGATCGTTGCCCGGGATGGGCGTGGGCTTAGAGCCCTGCTGGGAGGGCGCGGCGGGTGAGCCGGCGGCGTGCAAGCGCTGCTTGGCGTGAGTGTTGCTGCGACAAACGGCCCCCGATCAGATCCGATGCAACACCCCGCGTACCAGTGTTGCGTGACATGCCCCCCTGTCAGCCTCCCGAGTACCGCGAGGTTCCAGGCACTGTGCGGCTCGTATGCACACCGCACTGTACCGTACCGCATGCTCGATCAGCAAGCTAGTGCCGCCATGTAGCACATGGCTGGTCCGACACGAAATAAATCGCGACAGCTCCTCCCCTCCAGTCGCGTTACCGGTTCTTTAATTATAACCCTCCCCGCGGCTGGTCTTCCTCACCCCCCTGCTGCTGGTTGTGGTAGTACACGTTACAGTGTGCGGGTTGTCGAGGATCAGCTGGTGCGTATTGGTCCCGCCACCGTCGAGGGTCTGATAAGTTTGTTGCTGGACGGCCCTTGCAAGGTATATAGTCATCTTCTCCCGTTTGGCTTTGGTGTCTGCCACTTCGAGTGTGGGTTTGCTTACGCTGTTGTTTATGCTGATGCGGGGGGTTTCTGCCTTGCTTGTAGGAGCACTCTCCTGTTTTCGCCGGTTGCGCTGCAGTTGAAACTTTGCCTGGGCTGCAGTTGATGTACCGCTGATAGGGAATCCATGATTCCTGAAGCCCCCACGCTCGTCCGTTGTACCGGTACCAGTCTGAACTAGTGTGGCGCCACCACACCAGCCACCACCTTTGTCTCCTCCGTCTTCCTCAGTGTCAGGCGATTTGCCCAATGGTTCTTGGTCTGGAACCCACTGTAACGTTACAAGAACCACCCCGCCCCAGCGGCTCTCCTGCCCACTGTGCCTAACCGGCCTCCTGCCGACCACTGCCCTGACCCGGCCGGCCCGGGCCTGCCCGGACCCGGGTCCGCTATCTTTCCTTCGCGTTATCTTACCACAGCACTACCAACGCCATCATGCGGAACTGCGGCGCCCGCGACTGCGTCGCGCCAGCCACCGGCCCGGGCACTAGCAGGTCGTCCCGGTGGGGCACCAGCCACCTGTCCCGGATAGGCATCTGATCCAACAGCCCCGTCCACCACCGGGGCCACACGAGTAGGATCAAGATGCAGTCCGGCCTCTCGTCCGCCACCTTCCTCACCACCTGCCCCACCAGCGCGAACGGGGGTTAGATGTTTCACAACTGCCGTGGCTGACCCACCTTCGGGGCCTAGCTGTGGGCGAACGCGTCCACCCCCAGGCACCCCGGGTTCCAATACCGAAAGTAAAAGCGTCCACCCGGTACCACAGTGGTGGCGGCACCCGCGAAGCAATCCACCTGGGGCATCAGGCCTTGCAAGCTCGGCCGTCGAAGAAGCCTGGCTAGCACATCCTTCTGTAGGCTCCACTGCGAGTTGTCCTTCCGCTTAGCTCGTCGGCCTGCATCCGCAGCGCCTCCGTGCGCGGGTGCCATGCCACGTTACTGCGCACAAGCGATAGATCGCTGCCACCCCCTCCAGGCAATGGCCTCGCCCCTTCATACCCAGCAAACATTGCTGGGCCGCCATGCTGTCCGTCTGATACTGCACTCGGCGATGCAATATCAACTAGGCAGCAGCGCACCTTGACAACCACTGCACGGCCAGCTGGATCCCGCTCCGCGCTGCTGAACTCCCCTGCTGCCATACGGGCCTGTTCCCCTGGAGTGAACGGTACGAACATCTCCTCCCTCCCCAATTCTCCCTCCGGCAGGAAGGCCGCAAAAGCACTCTCCGAGGCGTCCCCCACCACCCAGAGCTGCACCGCCGGCCCCTTGCGCCACCAGGTGCGGCCATTCTTCGTCCGGAGGACATCCAGGAACACCTGTGCTTCCGCCAAACACTGGCTCGCATCCGGCACCGCCTCGCCCCACGAACCCTTGCCCCGCAGCGCCATCCCGACCAATCGACTGTGCAACGGCGCCATCGCCACCGCAAGGCTCATCGACATGATCTCACCCGCCACCTGCGCCACTTGACGCATCCCCACCTCCGGCTAACAAGTAAGGCCGCGAAATCCTCAACCTTCTCCAGCGGCATCTCGAACGCTTGGTCCGCGGTGTCCACGATATGCCCCGAGAAACGTAGTCTCTGGGTCGGGACCAGCCGGCTCTTCTCGAAGCTGAGCGTGAACGCCAACGCGCTGAGCAATCGGACGCAGGCGCGGCCCAAGTACTTGGCCCTCCCCTGCGAGAACGCGCTGTGGAACGCACTGCCCACCGGGCGGAGACGGGAGCGCACTGCCCACGGGGCGGAGACGGGAGCGCACTGCCCACGGGGCGGAGACGGGAGCGCACTGCCCACGGGGCGGAGACGGGAGCGCACTGCGTGCGGTCGGTCAGCCCGCCCGAGCGCGGCCTCCTCGCACCCGCGGGGCTTGCACAGGTGCCGGCGGATATGCGCTGGGTGCACCGCTTCGCGGAAGTGAGCAAGGCGGACGCGTCCGGGTATGTGGCGACGTTTCGGACGGCGGAAGGCATGCAAGCGGCGGCGACGACCTGCACCAAGCATGTAGTGACTGGGGTGACGTTGCTGGGCGGGCGGTCGGAGCTTGCTGCCGCAGGCGGGTACCACCGACGAGTTTTGACTCTTGGAGCGCTCTGAAGCCTTCTTGCAGCTGATCGAGCACGAGTTTGATCGCGCTTTGTTTCGTGGCGGGTCTCGCGTGCGTGGCTCGAGGCGGCGCGGATGCAGCAGCGGCTGCGGCTGCGGGACGTTCAGGCGGCACAAGTGGCGGTCGGGCAGTGGAGGAGCTTGCGCGCCGGTTGTCCATGTTGTTGGTGCTCCTCGACCTGGGCGTCTCGGTCGTGGAGGCTGTCCGGCTCGCTCCGCCGGTCCCCCCGGTCGGGGCGGCCGAGCGCTGGCGCCAGTTCTGGGGGGTTTTGGTGCTGGAGGGCGGGCCGATGGGGCGCGGGATGCGGCCTCCCCTCGCGGTCGAGTGATTGGATGGCGGCTGCCTGGTGCTGATTTCCCTCCTGCGCTTACGTGACGCCCTGGATGAGCGGGCGTGTGCGCGCTTGTCGGTCTGGGTGGCGAAAACCGCGGAGCGCCGCCCGTATGGTGGGTATGGCGGCAGCCTTGGGTCTGGCCTCGCTTGGTCGCCCCTGCCCACAGAGAGTGGGGCCCTGTCCGGTCCCGGCGGCTCTCGCGCTGTTCCCGGTGGTGGGCCGACCCCCGGCGGGTTTGGCCGGGACGCGCCCCGTGCGCGTCAGGGGATGGGCATGCGCGAGCGCGCCCTCGCTTCGTTCAACCTGTCTCTGTTCCGGGCTGAGCTGCCGCAAGTGTCGTTCGACAACTACCTGCGCGCAGCCATGCTGGACCAATGGTGCTTCGCGGCTACCGGCAATCTGGGGCCTCGTGCTCGGGGTGCAGGCGGGTGCAACGGGCCGAGCACGAGCCCCCAGAATAAGAGGGAATCTGCATGTTGGGTTATGTAAAAGTAGTATGTGGGTTAATGAAGTTGTTTGAAGTACGATCCTCGTCTGAATGCCTTTGGAAGGCAGCGGTCGCCTAAAGTATGACATCAACTTTAAGCTGGGCCCTATCGGCATGCGACCCCTGTCCAACTCCTAATAGGTGGGAATGGCTGTTTGGCTGCTGGCAGGCTGTTTGGCTGCTGGCAGGCTGTTTGGCTGACTGACTGGCAGACTGCAGTGCCCCCTCATGGATCCAGTACCTGCTACTACTAGCCACTAACCGTTCAATGTCCCCACCTGCACCAGCACCTTTTGAACTCGCCGCGCCGCAACACGCTCGTTTATCTCCCATTGGTACCTGTCCACGGCGTTAAGCCATCACCTCCTGACATCCCGTTTGCAGGTGACCCTAGCTAACGACGGCATTAAGCCGTCGCCCTTTAACTTCAAAAATTAGAGCTGGCGGTAGGACCATGCGTCGGATCCTCACTTCCGGATGCAGCTGACGACGGCGTCGAGCTGTCCGGGCTGCCTACCTTGAGTCCCTGGGTCCAGAACGAACGGATCGACAGCTACCGCACAGCTGCCAGCACAGCGCTACCATCTTCCCTCTCAAAGAGACCCGACGCAACCCAAACGACAATCGTAGTGTGACTAAGCCGCAATGAAGAATGTCCAAACCTGCATGTGCCGCCGGCAATGATTTTTGGAGGCCAAACTCAGCTCAGCCACCCAGTTCACAAGGGCCCCCATAATCAGCACGAAACACATGCACTGGCCGACGCACGCAGCCACGAGCTCGCGGTCCAGGCACAGGTTAGGACTGGCCCACTGCAGTCCGGCAGTCCGGCATCCAGACCGAGCAAGCGCAAGCGCCGCACCTCGCCACGGTGCCACATCACCCGTCGCTCCAGGCGCTGCTCCAAGCTGTGTCCAGTCGTGGCCGGTATTTAGCACCGGCCACGGGATCAACAACGCTGAGGCTGAACCGCGGCCCCCATTCACACGACACTTGGCTTGCCCACCGCATCCCATCGCATGCAAGGCGCCATGCACGAGACATCACGCCGCTGCTGCTAATGCTGGTGGCCGGTAGCCAAGGCTTGCGTTCCCGTCAACGTACAACGATGACGATGACGATGACGGGGACGCAAGCCTTGGCCACCAGCATTAGCAGCAGTAGCAGCAATGGCGTACATGTCTCGTCACTGCCGCATTGCCAGGAGCAATCAGCGAGATTCCGTAGCCCCTAGCCTGCGGCGGGGACCAGTAGTTGGGCAAAGGTCGTGTTAGTCATCAGGAACGAAAGCGAAGCGAGAGGGAGCATCAAGCAAGCAACATGAAGCACTGAGTCCAGTTCACATATCCGCGAGGGATGAAAGTACGGTAACAAAACCCTAATCGACTCCTGCTTACCTTCCGTCAAAGGCCAACGAACCAAACCCAAAGCCAAACCCACACGTGCCGCAGGACGAGCGTTCCATTTAAGCCAACCATGTAACGGCCCCGCGCCTGCCTACTCCCGCCATTGGAACGCACGTACCAGTTATTTATTAGGCCGTCGAGCTCCCAAGATCTAACGTACGACGATGACGGGGGCGCAGGCCTTGGCCACCAGCATTAGCACGCATGCAGCAGCGGCGGCGGCGTCATGTCTCGTCACTGCCGCATCGCCAGGAGCAATCCCCGAGCCTGCGGCGGGGACCAGTAGTTGGGCAAAGGTCGTGTTAGTCATCAGGAACGAAAGCGAAGCGAGAGGGAGCATCAAGCAAGCAACATGAAGCACTGAGTCCAGTTCACATATCCGCGAGGGATGAAAGTACGGTAACAAAACCCTAATCGACTCCTGCTTACCTTCCGTCAAAGGCCAACGAACCAAACCCAAAGCCAAACCCACACGTGCCGCAGGACGAGCGTTCCATTTAAGCCAACCATGTAACGGCCCCGCGCCTGCCTACTCCCGCCATTGGAACGCACGTACCAGTTATTTATTAGGCCGTCGAGCTCCCAAGATCTAACGTACGACGATGACGGGGACGCAGGCCTTGGCCACCAGCATTAGCACGCATGCAGCAGCGGCGGCGGCGTCATGTCTCGTCACTGCCGCATCGCCAGGAGCAATCCCCGAGCCTGCGGCGGGGACCAGTAGTTGGGCAAAGGTCGTGTTAGTCATCAGGAACGAAAGCGAAGCGCGAGGGAGCATCAAGCAACATGAAGCACTGAGTCCAGTTCACATATCCGCGAGGGATGAAAGTACGGTAACAAAACCCTAATCGACTCCTGCTTACCTTCCGTCAAAGGCCAACGAACCAAACCCAAAGCCAAACCCACACGTGCCGCAGGACGAGCGTTCCATTTAAGCCAACCATGTAACGGCCCCGCGCCTGCCTACTCCCGCCATTGGAACGCACGTACCAGTTATTTATTAGGCCGTCGAGCTCCCAAGATCTAACGTACGACGATGAGGGGGACGCAAGCCTTGGCCACCAGCATTAGCAGCAGCGGCGGCGGCGTCATGTCTCGTCACTGCCGCATCGCCAGGAGCAATCCCCGAGCCTGCGGCGGGGACCAGTAGTTGGGCAAAGGTCGTGTTAGTCATCAGGAACGAAAGCGAAGCGAGAGGGAGCATCAAGCAACATGAAGCACTGAGTCCAGTTCACATATCCGCGAGGGATGAAAGTACGGTAACAAAACCCTAATCGACTCCTGCTTACCTTCCGTCAAAGGCCAACGAACCAAACCCAAAGCCAAACCCACACGTGCCGCAGGACGAGCGTTCCATTTAAGCCAACCATGTAACGGCCCCGCGCCTGCCTACTCCCGCCATTGGAACGCACGTACCAGTTATTTATTAGGCCGTCGATCTCCCAAGATCTAACGTACGACGATGACGGGGACGCAGGCCTTGGCCACCAGCATTAGCAGCAGCGGCGGCGTGCATGTCTCGTCACTGCCGCATCGCCAGGAGCAATCCCCGAGCCTGCGGCGGGGACCAGTAGTTGGGCAAAGGTCGTGTTAGTCATCAGGAACGAAAGCGAAGCGAGAGGGAGCATCAAGCAACATGAAGCACTGAGTCCAGTTCACATATCCGCGAGGGATGAAAGTACGGTAACAAAACCCTAATCGACTCCTGCTTACCTTCCGTCAAAGGCCAACGAACCAAACCCAAAGCCAAACCCACACGTGCCGCAGGACGAGCGTTCCATTTAAGCCAACCATGTAACGGCCCCGCGCCTGCCTACTCCCGCCATTGGAACGCACGTACCAGTTATTTATTAGGCCGTCGAGCTCCCAAGATCTAACGTACGACGATGACGGGGACGCAAGCCTTAGCCACCAGCATTAGCAGCAGCGGCGGCGGCGTCATGTCTCGTCACTGCCGCATCGCCAGGAGCAATCCCCGAGCCTGCGGCGGGGACCAGTAGTTGGGCAAAGGTCGTGTTAGTCATCAGGAACGAAAGCGAAGCGAGAGGGAGCATCAAGCAACATGAAGCACTGAGTCCAGTTCACATATCCGCGAGGGATGAAAGTACGGTAACAAAACCCTAATCGACTCCTGCTTACCTTCCGTCAAAGGCCAACGAACCAAACCCAAAGCCAAACCCACACGTGCCGCAGGACGAGCGTTCCATTTAAGCCAACCATGTAACGGCCCCGCGCCTGCCTACTCCCGCCATTGGAACGCACGTACCAGTTATTTATTAGGCCGTCGAGCTCCCAAGATCTAACGTACGACGATGACGGGGACGCAGGCCTTGGCCACCAGCATTAGCACGCATGCAGCAGCGGCGGCGGCGTCATGTCTCGTCACTGCCGCATCGCCAGGAGCAATCCCCGAGCCTGCGGCGGGGACCAGTAGTTGGGCAAAGGTCGTGTTAGTCATCAGGAACGAAAGCGAAGCGAGAGGGAGCATCAAGCAACATGAAGCACTGAGTCCAGTTCACATATCCGCGAGGGATGAAAGTACGGTAACAAAACCCTAATCGACTCCTGCTTACCTTCCGTCAAAGGCCAACGAACCAAACCCAAAGCCAAACCCACACGTGCCGCAGGACGAGCGTTCCATTTCAGCCAACCATGTAACGGCCCCGCGCCTGCCTACTCCCGCCATTGGAACGCACGTACCAGTTATTTATTAGGCCGTCGAGCTCCCAAGATCTAACGTACGACGATGACTGGGACGCAGGCCTTGGCCACCAGCATTAGCACGCATGCAGCAGCGGCGGCGGCGTCATGTCTCGTCACTGCCGCATCGCCAGGAGCAATCCCCGAGCCTGCGGCGGGGACCAGTAGTTGGGCAAAGGTCGTGTTAGTCATCAGGAACGAAAGCGAAGCGAGAGGGAGCATCAAGCAACATGAAGCACTGAGTCCAGTTCACATATCCGCGAGGGATGAAAGTACGGTAACAAAACCCTAATCGACTCCTGCTTACCTTCCGTCAAAGGCCAACGAACCAAACCCAAAGCCAAACCCACACGTGCCGCAGGACGAGCGTTCCATTTAAGCCAACCATGTAACGGCCCCGCGCCTGCCTACTCCCGCCATTGGAACGCACGTACCAGTTATTTATTAGGCCGTCGAGCTCCCAAGATCTAACGTACGACGATGACGGGGACGCAGGCCTTGGCCACCAGCATTAGCACGCATGCAGCAGCGGCGGCGGCGTCATGTCTCGTCACTGCCGCATCGCCAGGAGCAATCCCCGAGCCTGCGGCGGGGACCAGTAGTTGGGCAAAGGTCGTGTTAGTCATCAGGAACGAAAGCGAAGCGAGAGGGAGCATCAAGCAACATGAAGCACTGAGTCCAGTTCACATATCCGCGAGGGATGAAAGTACGGTAACAAAACCCTAATCGACTCCTGCTTACCTTCCGTCAAAGGCCAACGAACCAAACCCAAAGCCAAACCCACACGTGCCGCAGGACGAGCGTTCCATTTCAGCCAACCATGTAACGGCCCCGCGCCTGCCTACTCCCGCCATTGGAACGCACGTACCAGTTATTTATTAGGCCGTCGAGCTCCCAAGATCTAACGTACGACGATGACGGGGACGCAGGCCTTGGCCACCAGCATTAGCACGCATGCAGCAGCGGCGGCGGCGTCATGTCTCGTCACTGCCGCATCGCCAGGAGCAATCCCCGAGCCTGCGGCGGGGACCAGTAGTTGGGCAAAGGTCGTGTTAGTCATCAGGAACGAAAGCGAAGCGAGAGGGAGCATCAAGCAACATGAAGCACTGAGTCCAGTTCACATATCCGCGAGGGATGAAAGTACGGTAACAAAACCCTAATCGACTCCTGCTTACCTTCCGTCAAAGGCCAACGAACCAAACCCAAAGCCAAACCCACACGTGCCGCAGGACGAGCGTTCCATTTCAGCCAACCATGTAACGGCCCCGCGCCTGCCTACTCCCGCCATTGGAACGCACGTACCAGTTATTTATTAGGCCGTCGAGCTCCCAAGATCTAACGTACGACGATGACGGGGACGCAGGCCTTGGCCACCAGCATTAGCACGCATGCAGCAGCGGCGGCGGCGTCATGTCTCGTCACTGCCGCATCGCCAGGAGCAATCCCCGAGCCTGCGGCGGGGACCAGTAGTTGGGCAAAGGTCGTGTTAGTCATCAGGAACGAAAGCGAAGCGAGAGGGAGCATCAAGCAACATGAAGCACTGAGTCCAGTTCACATATCCGCGAGGGATGAAAGTACGGTAACAAAACCCTAATCGACTCCTGCTTACCTTCCGTCAAAGGCCAACGAACCAAACCCAAAGCCAAACCCACACGTGCCGCAGGACGAGCGTTCCATTTCAGCCAACCATGTAACGGCCCCGCGCCTGCCTACTCCCGCCATTGGAACGCACGTACCAGTTATTTCATTAGGCCGTCGAGCTCCCAAGATCTAACGTACGACGATGACGGGGACGCAGGCCTTGGCCACCAGCATTAGCACGCATGCAGCAGCGGCGGCGGCGTCATGTCTCGTCACTGCCGCATCGCCAGGAGCAATCCCCGAGCCTGCGGCGGGGACCAGTAGTTGGGCAAAGGTCGTGTTAGTCATCAGGAACGAAAGCGAAGCGAGAGGGAGCATCAAGCAACATGAAGCACTGAGTCCAGTTCACATATCCGCGAGGGATGAAAGTACGGTAACAAAACCCTAATCGACTCCTGCTTACCTTCCGTCAAAGGCCAACGAACCAAACCCAAAGCCAAACCCACACGTGCCGCAGGACGAGCGTTCCATTTCAGCCAACCATGTAACGGCCCCGCGCCTGCCTACTCCCGCCATTGGAACGCACGTACCAGTTATTTCATTAGGCCGTCGAGCTCCCAAGATCTAACGTACGACGATGACGGGGACGCAGGCCTTGGCCACCAGCATTAGCACGCATGCAGCAGCGGCGGCGGCGTCATGTCTCGTCACTGCCGCATCGCCAGGAGCAATCCCCGAGCCTGCGGCGGGGACCAGTAGTTGGGCAAAGGTCGTGTTAGTCATCAGGAACGAAAGCGAAGCGAGAGGGAGCATCAAGCAACATGAAGCACTGAGTCCAGTTCACATATCCGCGAGGGATGAAAGTACGGTAACAAAACCCTAATCGACTCCTGCTTACCTTCCGTCAAAGGCCAACGAACCAAACCCAAAGCCAAACCCACACGTGCCGCAGGACGAGCGTTCCATTTCAGCCAACCATGTAACGGCCCCGCGCCTGCCTACTCCCGCCATTGGAACGCACGTACCAGTTATTTATTAGGCCGTCGAGCTCCCAAGATCTAACGTACGACGATGACGGGGACGCAGGCCTTGGCCACCAGCATTAGCACGCATGCAGCAGCGGCGGCGGCGTCATGTCTCGTCACTGCCGCATCGCCAGGAGCAATCCCCGAGCCTGCGGCGGGGACCAGTAGTTGGGCAAAGGTCGTGTTAGTCATCAGGAACGAAAGCGAAGCGAGAGGGAGCATCAAGCAACATGAAGCACTGAGTCCAGTTCACATATCCGCGAGGGATGAAAGTACGGTAACAAAACCCTAATCGACTCCTGCTTACCTTCCGTCAAAGGCCAACGAACCAAACCCAAGCCAAACCCACACGTGCCGCAGGACGAGCGTTCCATTTAAGCCAACCATGTAACGGCCCCGCGCCTGCCTACTCCCGCCATTGGAACGCACGTACCAGTTATTTATTAGGCCGTCGAGCTCCCAAGATCTAACGTACGACGATGACGGGGACGCAGGCCTTGGCCACCAGCATTAGCACGCATGCAGCAGCGGCGGCGGCGTCATGTCTCGTCACTGCCGCATCGCCAGGAGCAATCCCCGAGCCTGCGGCGGGGACCAGTAGTTGGGCAAAGGTCGTGTTAGTCATCAGGAACGAAAGCGAAGCGAGAGGGAGCATCAAGCAACATGAAGCACTGAGTCCAGTTCACATATCCGCGAGGGATGAAAGTACGGTAACAAAACCCTAATCGACTCCTGCTTACCTTCCGTCAAAGGCCAACGAACCAAACCCAAAGCCAAACCCACACGTGCCGCAGGACGAGCGTTCCATTTCAGCCAACCATGTAACGGCCCCGCGCCTGCCTACTCCCGCCATTGGAACGCACGTACCAGTTATTTATTAGGCCGTCGAGCTCCCAAGATCTAACGTACGACGATGACGGGGACGCAGGCCTTGGCCACCAGCATTAGCACGCATGCAGCAGCGGCGGCGGCGTCATGTCTCGTCACTGCCGCATCGCCAGGAGCAATCCCCGAGCCTGCGGCGGGGACCAGTAGTTGGGCAAAGGTCGTGTTAGTCATCAGGAACGAAAGCGAAGCGAGAGGGAGCATCAAGCAACATGAAGCACTGAGTCCAGTTCACATATCCGCGAGGGATGAAAGTACGGTAACAAAACCCTAATCGACTCCTGCTTACCTTCCGTCAAAGGCCAACGAACCAAACCCAAAGCCAAACCCACACGTGCCGCAGGACGAGCAAGCCAACCATGTAACGGCCCCGCGCCTGCCTACTCCCGCCATTGGAACGCACGTACCAGTTATTTATTAGGCCGTCGAGCTCCCAAGATCTAACGTACGACGATGACGGGGACGCAGGCCTTGGCCACCAGCATTAGCACGCATGCAGCAGCGGCGGCGGCGTCATGTCTCGTCACTGCCGCATCGCCAGGAGCAATCCCCGAGCCTGCGGCGGGGACCAGTAGTTGGGCAAAGGTCGTGTTAGTCATCAGGAACGAAAGCGAAGCGAGAGGGAGCATCAAGCAACATGAAGCACTGAGTCCAGTTCACATATCCGCGAGGGATGAAAGTACGGTAACAAAACCCTAATCGACTCCTGCTTACCTTCCGTCAAAGGCCAACGAACCAAACCCAAAGCCAAACCCACACGTGCCGCAGGACGAGCGTTCCATTTAAGCCAACCATGTAACGGCCCCGCGCCTGCCTACTCCCGCCATTGGAACGCACGTACCAGTTATTTATTAGGCCGTCGAGCTCCCAAGATCTAACGTACGACGATGACGGGGACGCAGGCCTTGGCCACCAGCATTAGCACGCATGCAGCAGCGGCGGCGCGTCATGTCTCGTCACTGCCGCATCGCCAGGAGCAATCCCCGAGCCTGCGGCGGGGACCAGTAGTTGGGCAAAGGTCGTGTTAGTCATCAGGAACGAAAGCGAAGCGAGAGGGAGCATCAAGCAACATGAAGCACTGAGTCCAGTTCACATATCCGCGAGGGATGAAAGTACGGTAACAAAACCCTAATCGACTCCTGCTTACCTTCCGTCAAAGGCCAACGAACCAAACCCAAAGCCAAACCCACACGTGCCGCAGGACGAGCGTTCCATTTAAGCCAACCATGTAACGGCCCCGCGCCTGCCTACTCCCGCCATTGGAACGCACGTACCAGTTATTTATTAGGCCGTCGAGCTCCCAAGATCTAACGTACGACGATGACGGGGACGCAGGCCTTGGCCACCAGCATTAGCACGCATGCAGCAGCGGCGGCGCGTCATGTCTCGTCACTGCCGCATCGCCAGGAGCAATCCCCGAGCCTGCGGCGGGGACCAGTAGTTGGGCAAAGGTCGTGTTAGTCATCAGGAACGAAAGCGAAGCGAGAGGGAGCATCAAGCAACATGAAGCACTGAGTCCAGTTCACATATCCGCGAGGGATGAAAGTACGGTAACAAAACCCTAATCGACTCCTGCTTACCTTCCGTCAAAGGCCAACGAACCAAACCCAAAGCCAAACCCACACGTGCCGCAGGACGAGCGTTCCATTTAAGCCAACCATGTAACGGCCCCGCGCCTGCCTACTCCCGCCATTGGAACGCACGTACCAGTTATTTATTAGGCCGTCGAGCTCCCAAGATCTAACGTACGACGATGACGGGGACGCAGGCCTTGGCCACCAGCATTAGCACGCATGCAGCAGCGGCGGCGGCGTCATGTCTCGTCACTGCCGCATCGCCAGGAGCAATCCCCGAGCCTGCGGCGGGGACCAGTAGTTGGGCAAAGGTCGTGTTAGTCATCAGGAACGAAAGCGAAGCGAGAGGGAGCATCAAGCAACATGAAGCACTGAGTCCAGTTCACATATCCGCGAGGGATGAAAGTACGGTAACAAAACCCTAATCGACTCCTGCTTACCTTCCGTCAAAGGCCAACGAACCAAACCCAAAGCCAAACCCACACGTGCCGCAGGACGAGCGTTCCATTTAAGCCAACCATGTAACGGCCCCGCGCCTGCCTACTCCCCCATTGGAACGCACGTACCAGTTATTTATTAGGCCGTCGAGCTCCCAAGATCTAACGTACGACGATGACGGGGACGCAGCCTTGGCCACCAGCATTAGCAGCAGCGGCGGCGGCGGCGTCATGTCTCGTCACTGCCGCATCGCCAGGAGCAATCCCCGAGCCTGCGGCGGGGACCAGTAGTTGGGCAAAGGTCGTGTTAGTCATCAGGAACGAAAGCGAAGCGAGAGGGAGCATCAAGCAACATGAAGCACTGAGTCCAGTTCACATATCCGCGAGGGATGAAAGTACGGTAACAAAACCCTAATCGACTCCTGCTTACCTTCCGTCAAAGGCCAACGAACCAAACCCAAAGCCAAACCCACACGTGCCGCAGGACGAGCGTTCCATTTAAGCCAACCATGTAACGGCCCCGCGCCTGCCTACTCCCTCCATTGGAACGCACGTACCAGTTATTTATTAGGCCGTCGAGCTCCCAAGATCTAACGTACGACGATGACGGGGACGCAGCCTTGGCCACCAGCATTAGCAGCAGCGGCGGCGGCGTCATGTCTCGTCACTGCCGCATCGCCAGGAGCAATCCCCGAGCCTGCGGCGGGGACCAGTAGTTGGGCAAAGGTCGTGTTAGTCATCAGGAACGAAAGCGAAGCGAGAGGGAGCATCAAGCAACATGAAGCACTGAGTCCAGTTCACATATCCGCGAGGGATGAAAGTACGGTAACAAAACCCTAATCGACTCCTGCTTACCTTCCGTCAAAGGCCAACGAACCAAACCCAAAGCCAAACCCACACGTGCCGCAGGACGAGCGTTCCATTTAAGCCAACCATGTAACGGCCCCGCGCCTGCCTACTCCCTCCATTGGAACGCACGTACCAGTTATTTATTAGGCCGTCGAGCTCCCAAGATCTAACGTACGACGATGACGGGGACGCAGCCTTGGCCACCAGCATTAGCAGCAGCGGCGGCGGCGGCGTCATGTCTCGTCACTGCCGCATCGCCAGGAGCAATCCCCGAGCCTGCGGCGGGGACCAGTAGTTGGGCAAAGGTCGTGTTAGTCATCAGGAACGAAAGCGAAGCGAGAGGGAGCATCAAGCAACATGAAGCACTGAGTCCAGTTCACATATCCGCGAGGGATGAAAGTACGGGTAACAAAACCCTAATCGACTCCTGCTTACCTTCCGTCAAAGGCCAACGAAACCCAAAGCCAAACCCACACGTGCCGCAGGACGAGCGTTCCATTTAAGCCAACCATGTAACGGCCCCGCGCCTGCCTACTCCCTCCATTGGAACGCACGTACCAGTTATTTATTAGGCCGTCGAGCTCCCAAGATCTAACGTACGACGATGACGGGGACGCAAGCCTTGGCCACCAGCATTAGCAGCAGCGGCGGCGGCGTCATGTCTCGTCACTGCCGCATCGCCAGGAGCAATCCCCGAGCCTGCGGCGGGGACCAGTAGTTGGGCAAAGGTCGTGTTAGTCATCAGGAACGAAAGCGAAGCGAGAGGGAGCATCAAGCAACATGAAGCACTGAGTCCAGTTCACATATCCGCGAGGGATGAAAGTACGGTACGTAACAAAACCCTAATCGACTCCTGCTTACCTTCCGTCAAAGGCCAACGAACCAAACCCAAAGCCAAACCCACACGTGCCGCAGGACGAGCGTTCCATTTAAGCCAACCATGTAACGGCCCCGCGCCTGCCTACTCCCTCCATTGGAACGCACGTACCAGTTATTTATTAGGCCGTCGAGCTCCCAAGATCTAACGTACGACGATGACGGGGACGCAAGCCTTGGCCACCAGCATTAGCAGCAGCGGCGGCGGCGTCATGTCTCGTCACTGCCGCATCGCCAGGAGCAATCCCCGAGCCTGCGGCGGGGACCAGTAGTTGGGCAAAGGTCGTGTTAGTCATCAGGAACGAAAGCGAAGCGAGAGGGAGCATCAAGCAACATGAAGCACTGAGTCCAGTTCACATATCCGCGAGGGATGAAAGTACGGTACGTAACAAAACCCTAATCGACTCCTGCTTACCTTCCGTCAAAGGCCAACGAACCAAACCCAAAGCCAAACCCACACGTGCCGCAGGACGAGCGTTCCATTTAAGCCAACCATGTAACGGCCCCGCGCCTGCCTACTCCCTCCATTGGAACGCACGTACCAGTTATTTATTAGGCCGTCGAGCTCCCAAGATCTTACGTACGACGATGACGGGGACGCAAGCCTTGGCCACCAGCATTAGCAGCAGCGGCGGCGGCGTCATGTCTCGTCACTGCCGCATCGCCAGGAGCAATCCCCGAGCCTGCGGCGGGGACCAGTAGTTGGGCAAAGGTCGTGTTAGTCATCAGGAACGAAAGCGAAGCGAGAGGGAGCATCAAGCAACATGAAGCACTGAGTCCAGTTCACATATCCGCGAGGGATGAAAGTACGGTACGTAACAAAACCCTAATCGACTCCTGCTTACCTTCCGTCAAAGGCCAACGAACCAAACCCAAAGCCAAACCCACACGTGCCGCAGGACGAGCGTTCCATTTAAGCCAACCATGTAACGGCCCCGCGCCTGCCTACTCCCTCCATTGGAACGCACGTACCAGTTATTTATTAGGCCGTCGAGCTCCCAAGATCTACGTACGACGATGACGGGGACGCAGCCTTGGCCACCAGCATTAGCAGCAGCGGCGGCGGCGTCATGTCTCGTCACTGCCGCATCGCCAGGAGCAATCCCCGAGCCTGCGGCGGGGACCAGTAGTTGGGCAAAGGTCGTGTTAGTCATCAGGAACGAAAGCGAAGCGAGAGGGAGCATCAAGCAACATGAAGCACTGAGTCCAGTTCACATATCCGCGAGGGATGAAAGTACGGTACGTAACAAAACCCTAATCGACTCCTGCTTACCTTCCGTCAAAGGCCAACGAACCAAACCCAAAGCCAAACCCACACGTGCCGCAGGACGAGCGTTCCATTTAAGCCAACCATGTAACGGCCCCGCGCCTGCCTACTCCCTCCATTGGAACGCACGTACCAGTTATTTATTAGGCCGTCGAGCTCCCAAGATCTAACGTACGACGATGACGGGGACGCAAGCCTTGGCCACCAGCATTAGCAGCAGCGGCGGCGGCGTCATGTCTCGTCACTGCCGCATCGCCAGGAGCAATCCCCGAGCCTGCGGCGGGGACCAGTAGTTGGGCAAAGGTCGTGTTAGTCATCAGGAACGAAAGCGAAGCGAGAGGGAGCATCAAGCAACATGAAGCACTGAGTCCAGTTCACATATCCGCGAGGGATGAAAGTACGGTACGTAACAAAACCCTAATCGACTCCTGCTTACCTTCCGTCAAAGGCCAACGAACCAAACCCAAAGCCAAACCCACACGTGCCGCAGGACGAGCGTTCCATTTAAGCCAACCATGTAACGGCCCCGCGCCTGCCTACTCCCTCCATTGGAACGCACGTACCAGTTATTTATTAGGCCGTCGAGCTCCCAAGATCTAACGTACGACGATGACGGGGACGCAAGCCTTGGCCACCAGCATTAGCAGCAGCGGCGGCGGCGTCATGTCTCGTCACTGCCGCATCGCCAGGAGCAATCCCCGAGCCTGCGGCGGGGACCAGTAGTTGGGCAAAGGTCGTGTTAGTCATCAGGAACGAAAGCGAAGCGAGAGGGAGCATCAAGCAACATGAAGCACTGAGTCCAGTTCACATATCCGCGAGGGATGAAAGTACGGTACGTAACAAAACCCTAATCGACTCCTGCTTACCTTCCGTCAAAGGCCAACGAACCAAACCCAAAGCCAAACCCACACGTGCCGCAGGACGAGCGTTCCATTTAAGCCAACCATGTAACGGCCCCGCGCCTGCCTACTCCCTCCATTGGAACGCACGTACCAGTTATTTATTAGGCCGTCGAGCTCCCAAGATCTAACGTACGACGATGACGGGGACGCAAGCCTTGGCCACCAGCATTAGCAGCAGCGGCGGCGGCGTCATGTCTCGTCACTGCCGCATCGCCAGGAGCAATCCCCGAGCCTGCGGCGGGGACCAGTAGTTGGGCAAAGGTCGTGTTAGTCATCAGGAACGAAAGCGAAGCGAGAGGGAGCATCAAGCAACATGAAGCACTGAGTCCAGTTCACATATCCGCGAGGGATGAAAGTACGGTACGTAACAAAACCCTAATCGACTCCTGCTTACCTTCCGTCAAAGGCCAACGAACCAAACCCAAAGCCAAACCCACACGTGCCGCAGGACGAGCGTTCCATTTAAGCCAACCATGTAACGGCCCCGCGCCTGCCTACTCCCTCCATTGGAACGCACGTACCAGTTATTTATTAGGCCGTCGAGCTCCCAAGATCTTACGTACGACGATGACGGGGACGCAAGCCTTGGCCACCAGCATTAGCAGCAGCGGCGGCGGCGTCATGTCTCGTCACTGCCGCATCGCCAGGAGCAATCCCCGAGCCTGCGGCGGGGACCAGTAGTTGGGCAAAGGTCGTGTTAGTCATCAGGAACGAAAGCGAAGCGAGAGGGAGCATCAAGCAACATGAAGCACTGAGTCCAGTTCACATATCCGCGAGGGATGAAAGTACGGTACGTAACAAAACCCTAATCGACTCCTGCTTACCTTCCGTCAAAGGCCAACGAACCAAACCCAAAGCCAAACCCACACGTGCCGCAGGACGGAGCGTTCCATTTAAGCCAACCATGTAACGGCCCCGCGCCTGCCTACTCCCTCCATTGGAACGCACGTACCAGTTATTTATTAGGCCGTCGAGCTCCCAAGATCTAACGTACGACGATGACGGGGACGCAAGCCTTGGCCACCAGCATTAGCAGCAGCGGCGGCGGCGTCATGTCTCGTCACTGCCGCATCGCCAGGAGCAATCCCCGAGCCTGCGGCGGGGACCAGTAGTTGGGCAAAGGTCGTGTTAGTCATCAGGAACGAAAGCGAAGCGAGAGGGAGCATCAAGCAACATGAAGCACTGAGTCCAGTTCACATATCCGCGAGGGATGAAAGTACGGTACGTAACAAAACCCTAATCGACTCCTGCTTACCTTCCGTCAAAGGCCAACGAACCAAACCCAAAGCCAAACCCACACGTGCCGCAGGACGAGCGTTCCATTTAAGCCAACCATGTAACGGCCCCGCGCCTGCCTACTCCCTCCATTGGAACGCACGTACCAGTTATTTATTAGGCCGTCGAGCTCCCAAGATCTACGTACGACGATGACGGGGACGCAAGCCTTGGCCACCAGCATTAGCAGCAGCGGCGGCGGCGTCATGTCTCGTCACTGCCGCATCGCCAGGAGCAATCCCCGAGCCTGCGGCGGGGACCAGTAGTTGGGCAAAGGTCGTGTTAGTCATCAGGAACGAAAGCGAAGCGAGAGGGAGCATCAAGCAACATGAAGCACTGAGTCCAGTTCACATATCCGCGAGGGATGAAAGTACGGTACGTAACAAAACCCTAATCGACTCCTGCTTACCTTCCGTCAAAGGCCAACGAACCAAACCCAAAGCCAAACCCACACGTGCCGCAGGACGAGCGTTCCATTTAAGCCAACCATGTAACGGCCCCGCGCCTGCCTACTCCCTCCATTGGAACGCACGTACCAGTTATTTATTAGGCCGTCGAGCTCCCAAGATCTAACGTACGACGATGACGGGGACGCAAGCCTTGGCCACCAGCATTAGCAGCAGCGGCGGCGGCGTCATGTCTCGTCACTGCCGCATCGCCAGGAGCAATCCCCGAGCCTGCGGCGGGGACCAGTAGTTGGGCAAAGGTCGTGTTAGTCATCAGGAACGAAAGCGAAGCGAGAGGGAGCATCAAGCAACATGAAGCACTGAGTCCAGTTCACATATCCGCGAGGGATGAAAGTACGGTACGTAACAAAACCCTAATCGACTCCTGCTTACCTTCCGTCAAAGGCCAACGAACCAAACCCAAAGCCAAACCCACACGTGCCGCAGGACGAGCGTTCCATTTAAGCCAACCATGTAACGGCCCCGCGCCTGCCTACTCCCTCCATTGGAACGCACGTACCAGTTATTTATTAGGCCGTCGAGCTCCCAAGATCTTACGTACGACGATGACGGGGACGCAAGCCTTGGCCACCAGCATTAGCAGCAGCGGCGGCGGCGTCATGTCTCGTCACTGCCGCATCGCCAGGAGCAATCCCCGAGCCTGCGGCGGGGACCAGTAGTTGGGCAAAGGTCGTGTTAGTCATCAGGAACGAAAGCGAAGCGAGAGGGAGCATCAAGCAACATGAAGCACTGAGTCCAGTTCACATATCCGCGAGGGATGAAAGTACGGTACGTAACAAAACCCTAA
This sequence comes from Yamagishiella unicocca, assembly GCA_003116995.1. Classification (NCBI taxonomy): domain Eukaryota; kingdom Viridiplantae; phylum Chlorophyta; class Chlorophyceae; order Chlamydomonadales; family Volvocaceae; genus Yamagishiella; species Yamagishiella unicocca. The sequence continues at coordinate 717,652 of BDSL01000047.1, forward strand.
TCGACTCCTGCTTACCTTCCGTCAAAGGCCAACGAACCAAACCCAAAGCCAAACCCACACGTGCCGCAGGACGAGCGTTCCATTTAAGCCAACCATGTAACGGCCCCGCGCCTGCCTACTCCCTCCATTGGAACGCACGTACCAGTTATTTATTAGGCCGTCGAGCTCCCAAGATCTTACGTACGACGATGACGGGGACGCAAGCCTTGGCCACCAGCATTAGCAGCAGCGGCGGCGGCGTCATGTCTCGTCACTGCCGCATCGCCAGGAGCAATCCCCGAGCCTGCGGCGGGGACCAGTAGTTGGGCAAAGGTCGTGTTAGTCATCAGGAACGAAAGCGAAGCGAGAGGGAGCATCAAGCAACATGAAGCACTGAGTCCAGTTCACATATCCGCGAGGGATGAAAGTACGGTACGTAACAAAACCCTAATCGACTCCTGCTTACCTTCCGTCAAAGGCCAACGAACCAAACCCAAAGCCAAACCCACACGTGCCGCAGGACGAGCGTTCCATTTAAGCCAACCATGTAACGGCCCCGCGCCTGCCTACTCCCTCCATTGGAACGCACGTACCAGTTATTTATTAGGCCGTCGAGCTCCCAAGATCTAACGTACGACGATGACGGGGACGCAAGCCTTGGCCACCAGCATTAGCAGCAGCGGCGGCGGCGTCATGTCTCGTCACTGCCGCATCGCCAGGAGCAATCCCCGAGCCTGCGGCGGGGACCAGTAGTTGGGCAAAGGTCGTGTTAGTCATCAGGAACGAAAGCGAAGCGAGAGGGAGCATCAAGCAACATGAAGCACTGAGTCCAGTTCACATATCCGCGAGGGATGAAAGTACGGTACGTAACAAAACCCTAATCGACTCCTGCTTACCTTCCGTCAAAGGCCAACGAACCAAACCCAAAGCCAAACCCACACGTGCCGCAGGAGGAGCGTTCCATTTAAGCCAACCATGTAACGGCCCCGCGCCTGCCTACTCCCTCCATTGGAACGCACGTACCAGTTATTTATTAGGCCGTCGAGCTCCCAAGATCTAACGTACGACGATGACGGGGACGCAAGCCTTGGCCACCAGCATTAGCAGCAGCGGCGGCGGCGTCATGTCTCGTCACTGCCGCATCGCCAGGAGCAATCCCCGAGCCTGCGGCGGGGACCAGTAGTTGGGCAAAGGTCGTGTTAGTCATCAGGAACGAAAGCGAAGCGAGAGGGAGCATCAAGCAACATGAAGCACTGAGTCCAGTTCACATATCCGCGAGGGATGAAAGTACGGTACGTAACAAAACCCTAATCGACTCCTGCTTACCTTCCGTCAAAGGCCAACGAACCAACCCAAAGCCAAACCCACACGTGCCGCAGGACGAGCGTTCCATTTAAGCCAACCATGTAACGGCCCCGCGCCTGCCTACTCCCTCCATTGGAACGCACGTACCAGTTATTTATTAGGCCGTCGAGCTCCCAAGATCTAACGTACGACGATGACGGGGACGCAAGCCTTGGCCACCAGCATTAGCAGCAGCGGCGGCGGCGTCATGTCTCGTCACTGCCGCATCGCCAGGAGCAATCCCCGAGCCTGCGGCGGGGACCAGTAGTTGGGCAAAGGTCGTGTTAGTCATCAGGAACGAAAGCGAAGCGAGAGGGAGCATCAAGCAACATGAAGCACTGAGTCCAGTTCACATATCCGCGAGGGATGAAAGTACGGTACGTAACAAAACCCTAATCGACTCCTGCTTACCTTCCGTCAAAGGCCAACGAACCAAACCCAAAGCCAAACCCACACGTGCCGCAGGACGAGCGTTCCATTTAAGCCAACCATGTAACGGCCCCGCGCCTGCCTACTCCCTCCATTGGAACGCACGTACCAGTTATTTATTAGGCCGTCGAGCTCCCAAGATCTAACGTACGACGATGACGGGGACGCAAGCCTTGGCCACCAGCATTAGCAGCAGCGGCGGCGGCGTCATGTCTCGTCACTGCCGCATCGCCAGGAGCAATCCCCGAGCCTGCGGCGGGGACCAGTAGTTGGGCAAAGGTCGTGTTAGTCATCAGGAACGAAAGCGAAGCGAGAGGGAGCATCAAGCAACATGAAGCACTGAGTCCAGTTCACATATCCGCGAGGGATGAAAGTACGGTACGTAACAAAACCCTAATCGACTCCTGCTTACCTTCCGTCAAAGGCCAACGAACCAAACCCAAAGCCAAACCCACACGTGCCGCAGGACGAGCGTTCCATTTAAGCCAACCATGTAACGGCCCCGCGCCTGCCTACTCCCTCCATTGGAACGCACGTACCAGTTATTTATTAGGCCGTCGAGCTCCCAAGATCTTAACGTACGACGATGACGGGGACGCAAGCCTTGGCCACCAGCATTAGCAGCAGCGGCGGCGGCGTCATGTCTCGTCACTGCCGCATCGCCAGGAGCAATCCCCGAGCCTGCGGCGGGACCAGTAGTTGGGCAAAGGTCGTGTTAGTCATCAGGAACGAAAGCGAAGCGAGAGGGAGCATCAAGCAACATGAAGCACTGAGTCCAGTTCACATATCCGCGAGGGATGAAAGTACGGTACGTAACAAAACCCTAATCGACTCCTGCTTACCTTCCGTCAAAGGCCAACGAACCAAACCCAAAGCCAAACCCACACGTGCCGCAGGACGAGCGTTCCATTTAAGCCAACCATGTAACGGCCCGCGCCTGCCTACTCCCTCCATTGGAACGCACACGTACCAGTTATTTATTAGGCCGTCGAGCTCCCAAGATCTAACGTACGACGATGACGGGGACGCAAGCCTTGGCCACCAGCATTAGCAGCAGCGGCGGCGGCGTCATGTCTCGTCACTGCCGCATCG